>CM034233.1:61758517-62958517 GCA_019916065.1 Vitellaria paradoxa
GATTGAGGTGAATGATAATTTAGAGGATGATTGGAATTGGGTTCCGTCGAAAACAAACCCAAGAACTGGGCATTAAACTCTAGTGTCTGGATCGGCCATCCAGGGTGCCAAACTAGGGGTGTTTGGATCGGCTGTCTAAGGTGTCCAAACTGGGGTGTCTGGACCAAGGGTGTCCGAACCGCAACTTAGGGTGTCCGAACACTAGTGTGACAGATCATCATCAAGCCTAATGAGAATGTATTTTTATGTTAAGATAATATTTTGATTGAGTATATCATGTGTATGAGATTGGGGTCGTATCATTCGATTTATGTTGTGACTATTGATTGGACGAAAGTGCCACATTTATATTGTGGTGTGCTGAAGCATGAGTTATCTATATAGATGGAATCTATGATTTGAGACAAATGATAAAATGAGATTTTGAAAATACTAAATGATCCCTAGTCGATATATATGACTAATGCTTAGTCATTTAGAGTTGGGATGTTAATTATGAGGTATGATTATGAGATTTTCTTCAAACTGCAGCCGGACCCTACTTGAGGTAAATAGATACTTGACTAGGGGTGTGCACGATTCCCTAACAGAAGGGCTAGGGGGTGTACACAATTCCCTAGCAGAAGGGCTAGGGGGTAATACGATTTCCCTGAGTCTCACATCGATGGGGCTTTAACACGATTCCCCACTCAATTTATATATATATATATATGAGATTGATACACTCATCTTGAACGCAAATGATACGTTAGTGACCCCGCGTGCTTGGCTAAGCGTCACCTATTCCAGGATAAGGTTGGGCCAAATGGAGATTAAGAATGCATTGGCCATTACATTGCATCACATGCGCATTGTTATATTATATTTTGGTTGATATTGTTGTGAGTTATGTTATATGATTGTTGTTCAGTCAGCACACTTGCACAATCCTAGCTACTGGGCAAGTTTGCTCACCCATCGATATTTCAGGTGATCCAACAGGCTAGGAGTAGCCACTAGAAGCTGAATTAAGACCGATAGATCGACCTATCAAGTTATTTTATTTACATTTGGATTATTGTTCTTTATTTGTGTGACCCAAGGTGTTTTGTTCTTCTGATTATTATCATGTTATGACTTGACTTTAAACAGGTGTTTATTTAATTTATTAGTTTCCATATATTCATACCATCCATCCCGAACAATTAAGTTAAAGGCATGACAAAATGGTATCAAAGCCCTAGGTTACATTTACTTTTGGGTCTTGGGTAATAAGGCTTATTCGTTTCTGTTGAGAATTTATCATTTACCGTAGCATATTATTGGTTTTGGAATTGATGATGATTATATCTTGTAGAATGGCTAGACGTGAAAGAAGTGGAAATCAAAGAGGCCAAGCTAGTGGTCAGAATCCCAATGCTCCAGGTGTTGGGCAAGAAGACTTTCATGAATTACTGATGGTGGTTTTCTACAGCCAACTTATAAGTATGATGTAATTTATGGTGTCTAGTGGTCCTAGACGCAGGGATTAAGTGGACCAATAGTAGCTTTTGCCCCAGCAGCAGCACCTGCACCAGGAGACACCCCAATTATAATGATTAGTCAGTTTAAAAAGTATAACCCTTCTAAGTTTAATGGGGAAAGAGATCCAGTTGAGGTAGAAAGATGGTTGGCAAAAATTTCTGAGATGATGAGACTTTGGGTGTGACGAGGTAAGGATCAGGGTAGCAACATGTCAGTTCCAAGGAGGTGATGTTCATTGGTGGAGGTCTTATAGGGATACTATTAATATTCACATCTTGACTTGGGAGGCATTTCTTGAAAGGTTTTTCTCTACAGTGATGAAAGAGATGAAAGTTTAGAAATTTCTTGCATTGGGGTAAGCAAACTTATCAGTGTAGAATTATGAGAGAAAGTTTACGAAATTGGCTAGATTTGCTCCACAGATTGTGCAAGATGAGGTAGCTAGAGCAAGGAAATTTGAATAGAGATTAAGTCCCTATATCAGGGACAAATCATTGGATTGAGGCATCAAACTTACTCCAGTGTGATGGCAACAGCTCTCGTAGTGGAGAGAGATACTATTTACTTCAAGTCGAGGGCTCATGGAGTCAAAGGACAAGTTTATGGACAGAATATAATGCAAGAGTATGGTTCTGGTTCCAAGCAAAGGAAAGGTAAAGAAAAAGCTAGTCGTTCCAAGAGGAGATACCAGCAACATTAGCAATTTCCCTATCAAATAAGGAGTAGGTCTGGTTCAGGTTCAGGTTCGTCGTGGTCATGGATGACAGCAATTTTAGTCCCCATAGAGGAGAAGATTTTAGGATTAGTTTGGGTAGAGGCTATGTTTTAGATGCAATCAACCTGGAGAAGTGGCAGCTAATTGTCCATTTAAAAAGATGTCACATGGAAGTGTTAAGCCAAGTGCCTAGTAAATTGGTTCTTATCAGACTCAGCAGTACCCAGTGAGGCTTGCACCATTTATGCAATAACAACCCATGCTACAAATTCAATAATTTTAGCAGTTGCGTGGTGGTGGCAATGGCTAGCAGAAAAAAGGTAGAGGTGATGGCAGCTTAGAGAGTTAGAGGATTTAAGGGCGTGCCCACACATTTGCACAGTGAGAGAAGACCCCAAACGCTTCTGTGATGTGTAGTACATTTCTTTTGTTTAGCACTTGGGTGCATGTTTTATTTGATACCGGTGTATTACATTCATTTATTTCACATTCTTGTGTGAAGACTTTGGATTTGATACCAAAGAGGTTGGAAGAACCTATGTTTATAGATTCGCCAATGGGTAGTAGTTTTTCAGTGAATTGGATCTATTGGAATTATGTTTTACAGTTGGGCGATGTTCAGTTATGGATTAATTTAAAGGTTTTAAAGATGAAAGAGTTTCACATGCATGATTTTGGGAATGGATTGGCTGTTTAGTTATCAAGTGATGATAGATTGTTACCATAAGTTAATGACGGCTATTCTACTTAACGGTATCGTGGTTAAAATTCGGGTAACGCGAGACCAGTTTTGCCTTCTCTATTACTTAACAATGGGTGTGTTGGGAAGTTTTTTAGTTTGTTGGCCAGTTTGAGATTGAATGAGAAAGACTCCAAACACTTTCTACCTAAAGTTGTTTATGACTATGAAAATGCATTTCTTAAGGAATTGTGGGAGCTACCCCCTCAAAGGAAGATTGATTTTTGTTTAGATTGTGCCAAGGGTTTCTCTTATTTTTGTGGCACCGTATCGTATGGCACCGATAGAATTGAAAGAATTGAAGATATAGTTGAATGATTTGAATGGTCGAGATTTTATTCGACCTAATACATTACCGTGGTAGCATCTAGTTTTTGCGAAGAAGAAGGATAAGACCTTGAGACTTTGTGTTGATTATAAGTTATTAAATACGGTAACTATTAAGAATAAGTATCTGTTGCTGAGCATAGATGATTTATTTGACTAGTTGCGAGGATCAACTTGCTTTTCTAAGATTAGTCTTTGATCAGGTTATCACCAGTTGAGGATTTGGAGGGAAGATATTCCTAAGATGGCGTTTCATACCCAGTATGGTCATTTTGAGTTTGTGGTTATACCATTTAAGTTGACGAATGCCTCGACAGTGTTTATAGATTTGATGAATAGGATTTTTCAACCCTACCTAGATTGTTTGTGGAGGTGTTCATAAATGATATTTGATTTATTCTCGTGATGAGTATGAGCACGAGCAACACCTAAAGAATCTTGCAGACACTTCAGGACCATAAGTTATATGTTAAGGCTAATAAGTGTGAGTTTTGGTTATCCGAGGTAAAGTTTTTGAGTCATGTAGTTTCTGGTTAAGGAATTGTAGTGGATCTTTCTAAGGTTTCAGCTTAGGAGCAACTGAGGTGTATTTTAAAGTTCGTAGATTCTTGGGTTAGGCTGGTTATTATCTAAGATTTTCCTCAATTAGTGGGTCCATTGACTTAGTTGACTAGAAAAATAAGTTAGATTTGAATAGGATGATACTTGTGAGAATACTTGCAATGAATTAAAGCGAAGATTAATTGAAGCTCTAGTTTTGTTTATACTTGAACGTCAAATGGGATACTTTGTGTATAGTGATGCTTCACGTGAAGGTTTAAGATGTGTCTTAATGCAGAATGATCAAGTAGTGATGCATGGGTCTAGGCAATTGAAGCCACATAAGAGGAATTACTCTGCGCATAATTTAGAGTTGGATGCGGTGATTTTTGCTTAAAAGCCTTGGTGGCATTATTATATGTGAAAGATTCAATGTTTATTCTGATCACAAGAGTTTAAAGTATTTATTTGCCTAGTGTGATTTGAATATAAGGTAGAGATGTTGGATGAAATACTTGGAGGATTATGACTTTGATCTTCAGTATCATCCAGGGAAGGTCAACGTAGTGGCTGATGCTGAGTAAAAGTCATAGAGCTTGGCGACAATGATGGTTCGTTCTCAGTGGCATCTTCAGGAAGATGTTGGTGATTTTGAATTTTGGTGGGATGATGACGATGAAGATGGCACATACTCCAATTTGGATTGTTTGCAAGTGGTGCCCATGTCATTGATACGGGTTACTGAAGCTCTACAAAATGATCAATATTGTCAGAACATAAGATATTATTTGTTTTTGGGATAAGAAACTAAAGGTTGGAGTTTATTTGCAGAGAGATATTTAAATTTTAAAGATGAGATTTTTGTACCTAATGTGGATGAAATTTGAGATGAGATACTCCGGAAGTTTCATTACTAGAGATTTATAAGACATCCTGGAATGACTAAAATATATAAAAACTTGGGACGTCAATATTGGTAGAGCGGTATGAAGCGTGATGCGACAAAGTTTGTGCTTTGTTGCCTAACCTATTAATAGGTGAAGGCCGAACACCAAAGGCTAACTGGTTTGTTACAGCCATTGCCAGTGGCATAATGGATGTCGGACCATATGACTATGGATTTTATGACGGGTTTGCCGAGGACTCGCAAGAGCCATAACACCATTTAGGCGATTGTGGACTGATTGATTATATCGACTCATTTTCTACTTATTTGGAATAAGATTTCTATAGAGGAGCGAGTTGAGCTCTACATTTATGAAATTATTCGATTACATGGTACACCTTGTCAATTGTGTTAGACCAAGACCTAAAGTTCATAGCACAGTTTTGGCAGAGTTTGTAGGAGGCACTGGGGGACTCAATTGTGTTTTAGTATCACATTTTATCTGCAGACAAACAAGCAGTCAAAGCAGACTATTCAAATTTAGAAAATATGCTTAGGTCTTGTGTGTTGACTCTAGGAGGAAATTAGGAGAGCTATTTGCCATTGATTGAATTTGTGTATAATAATAGTTATCAGGCGAGTATTGGTATGGCTCTGTATGAACTTTGTATGGACGACCTTGCAGATTTTTGTTGCATTGGGCTGAAGCTGGAGAACTTATGATAGTTGGTCCTTATTTGGTGAGACAAGCATCAGAGAAGATTTAAGTGATTTGATAGAGACTTTTGACGGTTCAGAGTAGACAAAATATTTGTTGATATGCAGAGATGGTCATTGGAGTTTCAAGTCAGTGATTTTAGCTTTTAAAAGCTTCACCAGGCAGGGTATAGTTCGATTCGGGAAATGTGGAAAGCTTTCACTGAGATATATTGGAGCTTTTGAGATTATTGGGAGATTGGTGAGGTGGCATACAGATTAGCATTTCCTTTACAGTTAGCTCGAGTTTGTAATGTGCTTCACGTATCTATACTTCAGAAGTATATACCATATCCTTCTCATGTGATGAATTAAAAGGAATTGGATATTGAGAAGGATGACTTTTGAGAATTTGCCAGTTCGGATAGAGGATAGGCGTGATCAAGTTTTGCGTGACAAGACCATTCCTTTGGTTCGCGTGTTGTGACGACACCATGGAATTGAGGAATCCACTTGGGAATGTGAATCGGTGATGCGACTGAAGTACCCGTCCCTAATTTTTGATTAAAGTATGTTATGTAAATTTGAGGATGAATATTTTTTATGGGGAAGAATGTAACACCCAATATTTAATTTTGGCCATTTATGTGTTATTTTAGGCCAATAAAGTCATTATTATAAGATTAAGTTGATTTATTTTATTTTTCCTGGGCTAGGTATAGCTCTAATTTATGTTTGGTTGGATAACTGGGTCAAGGGCCCAGCCTTTTCTTTTTTTTTTTTTCATTCCTATTCCTCCTTTTTGTTTCTTTTTCTCTTTTTTTCTTCTTTCTTTGCTTGGCTATCAGAGAGAACAGGGAAGAGAGAAAAAGAGACAAAAAGTTGAGATCGGAGAAGAAGATCGGCAGATTAGGGTAGTATTTGACGTCGTGATCATCGTGGTAGTGAATCGACTTTTAAAGGTTGGGAGATCAACTGGTTTCTCCATTTCTTCTTTTCTCCTCAGATTCGAGGTAGGTGGGACTTATATACGTGCTTTAGACATTGTTAGAATGATTTTGATGTATACAGATGCTTAATTTGGTTGAAAATCCTAATTTGTGCATATATATATATATGAATATGGGTATACATATACTTACGAATGTGAAGATCTTGTATATATTTGAGTTATTCTTTGGTTAAGTGTTGAAAAAATATGTGATTTAAGTGTTTAATTGTTTATACATGAGTTATTATTGAGATTGAGGCTTGAATGATGATTTGGCGAATGATTTGGAATTGGGTTTCGTTAGAAATGAACTCAAGAATTGGGCATTGGACTCTGGTATCAAAACCAACTGACTAGGGCACTTGGATCAAGGTGTCCAGATCGGGGTTGTCTGAGCTGTAGCTTAGGGTGCCCAGACACCAGTATGACAGATCATCATCAAACCTAATGAGAATATATTTTTATGTTGACACTATAAAAAATCACACAATTGCCGACCAAAAATTTGGTCGCTGAAGGGTACAATTTAGTCAACGAAACTTTTCCCGACCAAACTTATTTGGTCGGTATTTTGTCAGCGAAGGCTCGTCGGTGAAACTTTTCCCGACCAAAAAAATTTGGTCGGCAAATGTAAAACCTTTCCCGACTAATTGGTCGGCAAATAATATTTAATGGGAAAAATATAAAATCTTTTGAAGACCAATTGATCGGCAATTCTTCACTTTTCCAAACCAATTGGCTGGCAATTGTACACTTTCACCGACCACCAATTGGTCGGCAAAAAGTTTAGAATTGAAAATTTAAATTAATTTAAAAAAATAAAAATTTAAATGTGGTGCCACGTGGCATTATTTTTGACATGTCATCATGCCACATGGCACCTTTGGTGTTGTGCCACGTGTCGATCTATCATTATGCCACGTGTCGTCTCTATATTTTTGAGATTTTTGTTGTTGTTGTTGGCGAGACTCGAACTCATGCCATCTCTTTAGAAGCTGGCGTGTTTGGCCACTAGGTCAAGCTTTCATTTGTATATATATTTTACATATTTATATATATTAAAAAATTTAACACTTTTGCCGACCAATTGGTCGGGAAAAGTTCCCCTTTAGCGACCAATTGGTCGCCAAAAGTGTTAAAATTTTTTCTATTTTTATTTAATTATTTTAACTTTTTTTTAATAATCTTTTTTACACTTTTGTCGACCAATTGGTCGTCAAAAGTGTTAAAATTTTTATTATTTTTATTTAATTATTTTAACTTTCTTTGTAATAATTTTTTTTTTTACATTTTTGCCGACCAATTGGTCGGGAAAAGTTCCCTTTTAGTGACCAATTGGTCATCAAAAGTGTTAAAATTTTTATTATTTTTTTTAATTACTTTAACTTTCTTTGTAATAATTCTTTTACACTTTTGCCGACCAATTGGTTGGGAAAAGTTCGCCTTTAGTGACCAAATTTATATTTGGTCGGGAAAAGTTGCCCTTTAGCGACCAATTAGGCGGGAAAAGTTATCCTTTGGCGACTAACATTTTTTTGGTCGGGGAAAAGTGACTATTGGCGACTAAATTTATATTTGGTTGGGAAAAGTCACTTTTAGCGACCAAATTTATATTGGTACTTTAACTTTCTTTGTAATAATTTTTTTACACTTTTACCGACCAATTGGTCGGGAAAAGTTCGCCTTTAGCGACCAAATTTATATTTGGTCGGGAAAAGTTACCCTTTAGCGACCAATTAGTCGGGAAAAGTTATCCTTTGGCGACTAACATTTTTTGGTCGGGGAAAAGTGACTATTGGCGACTAAATTTATATTTGGTTGGGAAAAGTCACTTTTAGCGACCAAATTTATATTTGGTCGGGAAAAGTTTGGTCGCTAAAAGTGGTCGCCGAAAGTGTGATTTGTTGTAGTGTGAGATGATATTTATTTGCATGATTGAACATATCATATGCATGGGTGGCATCATCCGATTTACGTTGTGACTATTGATTGGTTAAGAGTGCCACATTTATATTGTGATGTGCTAAGACACAGGTTATATACATATAGATGGCATCTATGATTTGAGAAAATGATAAAATGAGATTTTGAAAATACCAGATGATCCCCATTTGATATATGACCAGAGCTTACTCATTTAGAGTTGGACGTTAATTATGAGATATGATTATAAGATTTTCTCTGAACTACAGCCAGACCCTACTTAAGTTAAGCAGATGCCTGATTAGGGGTGTAACACCGTTCCCTAGTAGAGGGGCCAGGTATAACACAGTCCCCCTGAATCTTACATCGGTGTAGGTGTAACATGGTTTCCCACTCGATTTATATATATATATATATATTAAGATATACATTCGCCGTGAATGCAAACGGTACAGTTTGTGACCTCGTGTGCTTTGTTAAGCATCGCTCGTCCCAAGATAAAGTTGGGGGCAGATGGAGATTAAAGAATGCATTAGCTATTACGTTGCATCACATGTGTATTGTTTTTTGGTTGATATTATTGTGAGTTATGTTATATGCTTGATTAGTTGTTCACTTGTGCGCACTTGCACGATCCTACCTACTGGGCAAGTTTGCTCATCCTATCCATATTTCAGGTGATCCAACGAGGTCAGGGAGTAGCCACTTGAAACTAAGTTGAGACTAATGAATCGACGTATTATGTTAATTTATTACATTTGGATTATTATATCTTTATTTGTACGACCTGGGGTATGGGTCCTAAACTTATTTCTATTATGAGCTTCTTTATTGATATTTATTTAGCTGTGTAAGCCTTGGGTTGTGTCACCAAGGTGTGATGTTGGATTTAGTAGTTTATGTCATTTTTATTTATTTAATATGAGAATGAGGAACGTTTAGTTGTTCTGATGATTATTATCGTGTTATGACTTGACCTTAGAACAGGTTTTATTTAATTTAATTAATTCACATATTTCTATACGATTTGTTTCAACAATTAAGGTAGGGACGTGACATTGCCTGATACTCGTTTACACTTTTAAAGTATCCAATACTTGTAGAGTACCCACTAAATACCCATATATAATATAATATAAAATGTAATATTGATTTGAAAGCCTAATGAGTTCCAAAACGTGTTCAACATATTTAAATTTCAAGTAAATTTGAAATCTGATACAAATAATTTGTTTATTATATATATGTGTGTTCAACTTATTTGAGATAATTTCTTTTGCATTTAACTAATTAAGATAATTATCTTAAGGGTAAATTACATCTATTTCCCTTTAATATTTGAGTAATTACACTTAGTAGCCACAATATTTAAAAATTATATTTGTCTTTCTTATTTTGAAATATTTTAATATTGACCTCTTTGATAAAATCAACCGTTAAAATTTAACAAAAAATATTAAAATAAATAAAATTTTAGACTTTTTTTTTTCTTATTTTATCGATCACTTTCTCAAATTTTCATCAGTTTCCTTTAAAAATCCTCAAAAATTTTATTTTTGAGGATTTTGTAAAGGAAACTGATGAAATAGAGAAAGAAGAGTAAAATAAGAAAATATCTAAAACTTTAGTTGGTTTGACATTTTATGTTAAGTTTTAATATCTGATTTTATTAGAAATGAGTCAATATTAACAAAATTTCAAAATAAGAAAAATAAGTATAACTTTTAAATGTTGTGAGAGTTTAGTGTAATTACGCTAAAAAAAAAAATTTACCTTATTAGTTTGAGTTAATTGTGAAAATATCCCTTAAACTATCCCTCTTTTTTTATATCGTCCTCAAACTATCAAATGCACCTATTTCATCATCAAACTATCGAATTCTATTTTATTTGGTCCGAACAGTAACTCCATCCATTAACTTTAATGGATTCGGACCAAATAGAACAAAATTGGATAATTTAAAGATGCAATAGGTGCGCTTGATAGTTTGGGGATAAATAGAAAAAAGAGGGATATTTTCATAAGAAACTCTTATTAAATTTAAGACTTATTTTTTTAACATTTAATTTTTTTTTCGTTTATCTTCAATTAAAATTTTGTTTATTATTTTTTTCTCCAAAATAAAAATAAAAACATGTCTGGCAGAATAATTTTGTTTACGATAACTAATTTTATTTTAATAAAATATTTAATTTTATTAAATTTTTTAATAAATTTAACTAAATTTAATAAAATTATTTAAACTAGTTAATTTAACATTATACATTGTTTTTAATAACAATTAACCTTAATAAAGTAGATTAATGAATAACATAATTTAATATAAATTATTATTATTTTATTTGTTAAAATTAATTCAATGTAATTAAAATATTTTAATAAAAATAATTTTTAGAGGTAATTATTACTTATTAAAAATTTTAATTTAATAAAATAAATCATTTCAATAATAAAATATTATTTTAATAGTAATATAATTTATTAAATAAATTATTTTAAGATGTAATTATCATTAATTTTAATTTTACTAAAATAAGTTATTTTAATATGAAATTATTTTTTATTAAAACATAATTATAATCTAATAAAATAAGTTATTTTAATAATAAAATATTATAAGTTATGATGCAAAAAAATGAATAAAGTATTAAAATTAAAAATATATATTTATAAAAGAAACAGTTTCTTATGAAAAATATTCCTCAATCTATCTCTCTTTTTTTCCTATTTCGTCCTCAAACTATCAAACGCACTTATTACATCATTGAACTATCCAATTCTATTCTATTTGATCCGTATCTGTTAAAGTTAACGAATAGAGTTAGTGTTTGACTAAATAGAACGAATTAGATAGTTGAGATGTAATATGTGTGTTTAGTAGTTTGAGGACGAACTAAAAAAAGAAGATAGTTTGAGAGATATTTTCATAAAAAACTCTATTAGTTTACAAAAACTTAAAGCTATGAAGTTATAATTATGTGATAAGTTTTTGAATATAGTATTTTTTGTAGGTTGTTATTATCGATAAGATTTTTTTTTTTTGGTATTTATATAAATTTTGAAACGTGTGTTATTATTTTTATTTTTTTCAAATTAGATATTTAATAGGATTGTCAAATGGGGTTCCACATAATCTCACTAGTTGTACTTAATCGAATTTCATAAATTTTGGACATAGCAAGTTTGAGATTCCAATTAAAAATAAATTTGGGACATAATAGTAAAAAAAAAAAACACGAATTTGATAATAGTAGTTGGATAGATACCCACCTGTTTACCCTCTTTTTTCCACAGTAAAACATTCTCACACTCTCTCACGTTTTGAATTTCATGTATATATGCAAAACGTATCAGAAAATTGAAACCTTAAATTTAAAAAAGAATTTAAGTGAATTAAATAAGTGTGTGCTGCAATATTATCTTGGTTCCGGGACTTCAATTTTCGAAACATTTAAAACAATACTTGTCAAATAATGAAATCTATTTAATAAGACTCTGTTTGGCACATGCAACTTTTATATTATTAATTTTTATTTTAAATGTTTTAGTACTAAATTACTCAGTTAAAAGAAGATTAAAAAAAAAAAACTTACCTTTTTAGTTTACAAAATTTAAAGTTGTGAGATTACAATTATGTGACGAGTTTTTGAATATAATATTTTTTGTAGGTTGTTGTTATCGATAAAGATTTTTTTGTTTTATTATTTATTTAGATTTTGAAATGTAGTATTATTTTTCTTTTTTACTTCAAAAAGGATATTTAACAGGTTTGATCGGGTTTCACGTAATTTGATCAGTTGTCTTTATTCGAATTTCGTAAATTTGGGGTGTAACAAGTTTGAAATTTCAACTAAAAACATAAATAAATTTTACAATAGTAATAAATAAAAAATAATAAATAATGAATTTAATAATGATAATTAGATGGATACCCCACCCGTTTATCTACCTTTTTTCCTCGGTAAAGCAATCTCACACTCTCTCACGTTTACGTATCAGAAAATTGAAAAATGTGTTGCAGTATCTTGTTCCAGGGGCTTCAATTTTCAGAGCATTTAAACAATACTTGTCAAATAATGAAATCTATTCAATAAGACTGTTGGACCCATAAAACTTTTTATTAACTATTAATTCTTATTAACTTTTTTAATTTTTTCTATTAAAATTTATCAAAAATACATTTTTTAATTTTTATCAATTTTTTCAATTTTCTTGAACTTTTATAAATTTTTGCTAAAAACATAATTTTTTTCAAAAGTGACAATGATAATAGGACAAAAGTTACAAAAAAAAAATTATATTTTTCTTTTACACCAAACACACCTAACAAATAACGCTTTGACAAAATAAAAAATGTTAACAAGATTGTAATTGTTTTTTATTTCCTTTCTTTGTTAGTTCGTGAGAGATTACAGCCTACTCTATTCCTAATTATGGTTACTCTACTCTTTTATTTTAGAAATGGAATGGACATAATAAAATTGAAACTGCTGAAAGATTCTCGCTAGGAGAGTGTTCATCGAGGAACTCCTCCTTGTGAAGCTTCAATACTTTTTATAGTTATCAACTGATTTGCACCATGGTTAAGTGCACTGGGAATTAGATATGTCAATGGGACGGATATACAAGGTATTTGACTCGACAATCTGATAAAAACCATTAAGAATTACTCTAATGGGATTGGGATGGGTTTGAATTGAAATTTAATACCCGTGCGGGTTTGGGATGGGTTTGGGATTTGTCTGTAGGATACCCATACGTAAATCCGTTTATATTTTTACGGTACTCGATACCTGATACTCGTAGGGTACCCGTAAAGTACCCATTTAACAAATAAAATAAAATATAAATTTATGTATTCACTACAATTTTATCTCTAAAATAAAATTTTTGAACTTCTTAAGTCAAGTCATTTGTGCTTTGTTGGTAGCTGCTTTTGCCTTTACTGAGATAATTCATTTGGACTTGTTTAATTTATGATATGTTATGTGCTATTTTCACACGTCATGGATTGTTCCAACTTCCATATTGGGTTTGGAAGTCCTTTATAACTGTGATTCCTATTATATTGTTCCAGCAGTACCCTATATATTTTGTACATTTATTTCTATTTATAGTATATTTCTTTTACCTTTCAAAAAAAAACTTGGAGGTCATTTAACCAATGAATTTGTTCAATTTAATAAATTTAATATTTTTGTCACTTACTAATTTTTTTATTTTTTATTTCAAATTAGATATTTAACAGATACATAACAAGTAATTTTGACTAATTGAACATAAACGGGTTTCGCGGATTTGGGACGGGTTTCGTGGGTTTGAGACGGGATGATTTGGGATTCCAACTAAAAAAATAAAAGAGTTAAGACGGTAATGATAAGGAGAAAAAAAAATAAATTTGATAATGAAATTAATTAATTAAGTGGATACCCTCCCCATTTACATCCTATTGGGAATTCCGCATTTTGATGGATCATAGCTCTCCCAGTTTCTAATTTGTAGCCCCAAATCGACCACACTGATCGATATCGATTCTCTTTTGATGAATGTTTTACCTTGGCCTTTATCGGGACTTGATTCCTTTACAATTTTGATGTCTACTTTTTTTTTTTCAGTCATTTTAAATTTCAACTGTCCATTTTAATTCAAAGGTTGATAATATAAATTTAATTTTTAATAATATGAAATAATTATAATACAAAAATTGATGAAAAAAGTTAATAAAATGAAACTCACAAAAATTTATTATCCACCCTTAAATGAAAATAAAGAATTAAAATTTAAAATAAAAAAAAGCGCAGACAAAAAAATTATAAGGGAACCAAGTCCCTTTTATCGCTTCCTTAGTCAATATAGATTTTGTTTATCGTCCTTAACTTTCATTGCAACCAATTTCCAGCCACCATACTCTACTCTGCTATTACATGTGTCAGCATAAAGACTATGATTTTTAACACGCTCAAACAAAACCAAATATACATACATATCAAAAATTGTAATTGCAATTGTAAGTTATTTATTTTTCATATTTTTTTTATTATTTTACCGTATTACTCAATTTTTTAAAAGAGCATTGAAATATATTAACTTAATAATAGAAATTGATCATCAAATAAAAGAGTGAACCTATTTGCACTCTTTTCTATTTTTTATTTACTAAAATTACACGGATGTCCATTTATTTTTCACATATATTTTGCATATTTGTACCATAAAAGTCTCCATACGAAAACTAAATCAAAGACATAATTATAATGTTATAAAATATTTGCTTTGTAATAAAAATATTTTTTTAAAATATATATAGAAGATAACTTACGAATTTTTCTTAAATATTTTGATGAATGAGCGAAGAATTACAATCTAAATTTTGTTACTTTTACAAAGTTAAACTGAATTTTCAAAAGAAACATATTTATGCGTTGTTTGAGAAATCTACATGTATACTTAAAAATTATTTTTTATTTCATTGATTTTCTTAGTTAGAAATTTTTTTTAATAGTTTTATTATTTTTCTATAGGTGAATGGTGAAAAAAAAAATTAATAATCTATTTTAAATTTAGGATTGGTGTGAAAAGTTAGTAGGGGTAAATGATAATTAGAAATTTAAATTTATATGGAGTCTTATTTGCAGGTTTTATCTAAAATAATTATTTTAATAGACTAAAATAAGTTTATTTTTGTTTATATTTGTACATAAAAATAAAATTTATTTTATTTTATAACTTAATCAAATGAAAAATAACTTATTTCATTTCAATTTATCTAAAAATATTTGTTATTTTCTTTATCATATTGATATTTATTTATTAATTAAAAATTTTTGATAAACTATTTATTATCACACTTATATTTATTTCATTATATTTTTTAAATATATTATTAGATTTTGAGATTGAAAGAATAGTATAAAACCTTACTAAGTGACTTGAGGATGACGATAAACGTTTACAAAAGGAACAAAAGAAAATATTTTTTTAATTGATTAGATTATAAAATAAAATAAAATTATTTTTTATGATGCTAAAATATAAATATAAATAAATATTATTTTAGTTTTTAAAAATATTTTTTCTATTCTCTTATAAGCCTAGTGGTATTTGTTCAAATTTGTAAATGTTTTCTTTATAAAGAGTAATTATATCATTTCAAATTAGATATAAGAATAATTAGTCATTGAAATAGTTTTTAATTCTATGTAATAAAAAAAAAAGAAAAAGAAAAAGTTAAGTTGAGTGTAAGAAACTATTGGTAGGCTCATCCCTAATAAAATCCTTTCCCAAAATAGTTTTATACTCCTTTTATCCTCGTATTTCATGAGACAATATTTAAAAATAATTTTATTACATCTCAAATAGCTCATAATAATGACATTTTATTATTTTTAATATTAAATTAATAGACTCTCATGCCATATGACTATCATTTAAAATAATTTCTCCATCTATAAAACGGCAAATGTTTTTGAACTTAAAACATGATTTGCTTCGTTTATCCACTAATATTTGTCCGCACCTAAAGGCACACAAATAAATAAACTTGTGAGACCAAAATTAAAATAAAAACTATAAACGAGTAAGACCCAAAAAAAACTTGTAAAATCAAAAATCATTAACCAAAAGAGATTACGGGTCATGCATAATGTTATGACCTAAATATACCTTGACCCAACATTGAAAAAAAAACATAACACATCAATTAATTAAGTAGGCCAACTCTAAACTTGTTTAAAAAAAAATGATCAATCAAGTATATTATGGGTAATACATATCACTATTACTCAAATACACATTTATCAAATCAAGGCTACGTAAAAGAAAGTATATAATATAGCCAAGTGATTCTTTCATTTCACTGTATTTATATAAATAGTCTACAAATTGTTTATGATACATAAATACAACACTTGCGTTTCTAGTTTTCAAATCCTTCACAAAAATAGCATAAGTAGAAGAACAATTTATCAAATGTAGGGCTTACGTAATATCTTTTCTTTACAAAAAGGGGTTACAGGCCCAAGTTATTAGATGTGATGCTCTACAAAATGTCTTCCTAAGAAGGCTTTACAAAAAGACTTTGCAAAAATATGTATGTTTTACAAAATATGTGCCTTCAATTGTGTTCTTTCAAGAGGTCATCAGATGGCTTTAAATTTCTTCCACATCAATTTTCGAAATGTTCACATATCAAGTTCACGCACTTTTCTATTTTGGAGCATGAACAACAACTATTTAATTAAAAAAAGAAATCTATCTGTAATGTGCATAAATTGTATGTGCACAAATGGAAATATTGTGAAAATGTGCATAAATCATATGTTTCTTATTTATGTTCCATTAATGCATTACAGTCCTATTAATTCTCTTGGACTCTATTGCTTCTTCACAAGAATCCTAAAAAGTCCACCATGTATGGATTAGTTTTTCTGAGACAAATATGTCACAAATAAAAAAACTATGTAAATTAAGCGTATTATTGATGCACCTGTAGTTTTGATTAATACAAATTTTTATAGAATCTCGGGATATACAATAATTTTTTTAATACAATGCAACAAAAATAGACATAGTGTTAAAATTGATAAAATGCTTTTAACCAAAAAAAAAAAAAGTGAATACAAATTTTTTTTTTTTTTGGGTTTATATTTTTCAGTTAAGTTTTCATTTTTTTTTGTAAATAAGAAATTAAAAATATGTTTAAACATATTTTTTTGCCAATTTTCAAAAAATTGTAAATAAAAACAAAAACAAAAAAAAAACAATAAATATAAATGTTACCAAACAGGACCTAAAGTTGCCAATTGTGAAAATTTATCTACCTCAGTTTTAGAGTCAAGTTAATGTCAGCTCTATTTTCATCTACGAACACTACTTCATTCATACCTTCTAAATTTCAAGAATGAAAGGTTTTTTAAATCTAAACGCTTTAGAGTAGTGTAGCTAAAATGCACACTACTTTGAGTTGATTGTAGCACAGTGACTTGAAGAATTCCACAGGCTTTTCTAAAATCCAACGTAAGAGTAGTTACTTTTTTTTTTTAGTTCAAAAAATATAAAATATAGTTGGTATCATGAGTCAGCTTGGATCCCAAATATAAGGGATTGTGCGTATCTAAAGCAATGATTATTATTTGATTCCCTTTTGTTCATTGTTCTCTCTCTTAAGCAATCTTTCATGCTTATGCTTTTATCTCTCAATTGGACCCAAGTAATCATTGAAATGAAAAACCCTAGACAATAAAAGGCTTGTGAACCAATCCACTTGACCCTTGATAATAAGTTATAGCAACCTAGCATGTTCATTGAACCGCGCTAACAATTCTTGCAATCGGGGGTGGATTAATTCTAGGACTACCCTGAGCTATAGCTCGAGTAGTCTGGTCTAAAAAAATTTTAGTTCAAATTTTGTTTTCACATTTAGTCTGCCCTAAATTTTTATAGTTTCGCCCATTCTATTTTTAGCCCCTTTGTCAGCCCAAAGTCAAATCTCAAATCTTAAGTCTGCCCCTCCTTACAAGTTACAATAGAAAAGAAAGGGGTTTATCGTTATAATGTGGATATATATAATTAATTATTTTATTGCTCTCTTCATTTTGATTGTCTTTTCTCTCACCTGCTATACTAACTCATCAATTTCTCAACAATCAAACTCGATTACTCTCCTAAATGTATCTTATAAATAACAGATATTTAAGTTCTTATGGTAATTTTTTCTTAATTTTTTCTAAGAAATATTTTGGTGGGTTGTATTACTTAGCTGCCGATTAGTCATACAATTCACCTTTATCAAGTAAAGATCGATGGAAAGAAAAAACCAGATTGATTTTGACTCCAAGCCAAACAACCTTAATATATAAGCCCCACACCTCCGTCAATGTCAATGGCAACTTCAACTGTATTATTTATGCCGACAACTGGTGGGTGAAGTATCATAGGCCCTAAACTTTCAGACCTAGTTTTCTGTCATCTTTCAATTCTGCCAAATTTCGCATGACAGCTCTACCATCCAAACTTCACAAAGGAAAAATTTTCAAAGACGAGATCATTCATGTGACTTCAAACATCAACCATAGACATAAGGAGCCACTGTTGAAATTAATAATATTAATTCCCATAATTAGTGTCCTAATTAAAGTAGTCCATATAAGAATCCAAATTTGATAAGGAATTATTTAGAAAGTTATTATTGGTAAAAGATGTGAGTTAATTTCCTAACTATATCCTACTTTGATGGACGATAGAGATTAATTGACTAATTAGGAAATTGGGTTATCTCTCTCCCTATAAAATAGTGAATGAATTCCATCAATTCCTACACATTAACATTACAACACATTAGGGTTTATAGGGCAAGAGGAAGACACCCTAGTTTCCAAAAGAGTTTTATTTTGTTGAAGGAGAAGATTCAAGAACAATAATTTGGTTGCCTACATGTCCAATTATATTAATTGAATAATTATTATGGGGTGATAAATTATTTTATTAAAAAAATTATAGACGTCCACAAATGCCATATTTTTTTTTTATAATGTAGCACCTAATTAAATGTTCTTAAATATCAACAACTTTGTTCCCTTACATAATTGTTATTTATGTGTTGTTATAATGAAATAGATATGTGAGCATATTTACTAAATATTGCAGTTTCAAATCCTATTTTACTTTATTCCCAAGCCTCAACATCCCTAGATTTGATAATACTAAATTTCTTTTTTAAGTGGCGTGAATAAGCCAAGTTTAATTTTGGAGTTCTTGACCTTGATTTGTGTCTTTTCATCAATGAACCTGCTATTATTATTAATAAAAGTAGCGAAGCCGAAAAGGCCACTCATATAACATGGTCTAGATCCAATAAATTAAGCCTAATGTTTTTGTGCATGACTATTACTGCAAACACTAAATCCTGTCTCCCTAAGACGTCGCATGCTAAGGAAGATTGTAATAATTTTAAGGAACATTTTCAGTTTACTCACTTGCTGAAAAATATATGGCTGAACTAACCATTATGCATTTCATAGTACTCATATTATGAATGACCACATTATTGAGATGACAATCTGACTACAAAATAAAAGCTTTAGGCCTATGATTGTGGATGAGTCTTTTCTCATCACTTTGTCCTAAACTCTTTACTTCTAGAATATGGACCTTTTTAGTTCAATTACTACATTATTAAGAATAAATGAAATGAAATGAACTACACAGTATGTTGGTCCAATAAGAAGGAAAACTTATGTAGTAGAATGGTCATGTGACCGCATCTAATGGTGAAAGAATGAGTTAGAAAGACTAAAGCTGGAAAAGGCATCAAGTGTGGCCAATCCAAGCTGAAAAGAAGTGGACATTTCAGAAAGATTGCCTAAAATGTCAAGGCATGGTTCGAAAATAAGGGTAAATTTATACCTTAGTATGTTTCGAAGCATTGATATTCATTCTAATACTTAGTAGATTGATTATTATTCCAGTACTCATGTTTTAAACTCAATGCAAAGATATATATATATATTTTTGGGTTTATTAAGATCTCTTACTTTATGCATTTAGAATTTTGGTAAATGGATTATACCAAATTAACCTTGAACTGTTTTTTTTTTCTCTAAATCCTTTCTTACTCTGCATCATAATATTAGAACTAAACGTGAGTCAATTGATGAGCATTCATATTACTTGTGACATAAAAGATTAGGTCACATATCTAAGAAAAGAATTGAGAGATTAATAAAGGAAGGAATTCTCTCAAATCTAGATTGGGTTGATGTGTGTCTAGACTGTATTAAGAAATGAGCTATAAGAAGTACCCAGCTCCTAGATATAATATATACAGACATATATAGACCTTTTGTTAAACTCCTTGAACGTTTAGGTGTTTGTGCACAATACACAATGCCAAATGAACCTTGGCAGAATATTGTAGCTGAAAGGCACAATCGTACCCTTATGGATATGGTTAGGAGTATGATGAGTAATATAGGATTACCTATATTCTTATGGATGCATGCTCTTAAAACTGCTGTGTATGGTCTTAAATAGGGTTCCTAGTAAGGCAGCTCCAAATACACCTTTTGAATTGTGGAAATGATGGAAACCCCAGTTTAAGGCATCTGCGTGTTTGAGGTTACCAAGCAGAAATAAGAATTTATAATCCACATGAAAAGAAACTGGATCCAAGAACAATTATTTGTTTCTTTATTAGATATCCAACAAAAAAAAAAAGAGAAAAATCAAAAGGATATAGATTTTACTATCCTAACCATAGTATAAGAATTGTTGAAATTGAAAATGCCAGATTCATTGAGAATGGTTAAGTTAGTGGGAGTTGTAAAGTTAGGGGCGCAATCATTCAAGAAATCAGGGTACAATTTCCCTTACCTCTAATTCATAGTAGTCCTGTTGTTACTAATGATGTTGATATAATCAACAATAATGAACAACAAATGAATGATCAACAATCTGATGATTCCTATAATGAAACTGTAACCATGACATATTATAGATGCGCCACAAAAAGTAACATTAAGAAGATCTCTTAAAATAGGAGACCTACTATTTTAGATGACTATATGGTGTATTTACAAAAATTTGAGTATAATGTTGGGGATACTAATGATCCAGTTACATATTCGGAAACCATTAATAGTAATGATTCTACTAAATGGATTGATGCCATGAATGATGAAATAAATCTATGGACTCCAATAAGGTCTGGAAGTTTGTCGAATTGCCTGAAAGACATAAAAAATCGGGTGCAAATGGGTTTTTTAAAACCAAACGCGATTCAAAGGGCAATATCCAATGACATAAAGCTAGACTTGTAGCCAAAGGTTTTAGTCAACATGAGGGCATTGATTATAATGAGACCTTCTCTCCTGTATCAAAGAAGGACTCTTTGAGAATCATTTTAGCACTGGTAGCTCATTTTGATCTAGAGCTGCACCAGATGGATGTAAAGATACCTTTCTTAAATGGGAGTTTAGAAGAAGTCTATGTGACACAACCAGAGAGCTTCATAAAAGAAAGAAAGAAAACATGGTCTGTTTGTTAAAGAAGTCGATCTATGGACTTGAACAGGCTTTTTGTTAAAGAAGTCGATAGATGGACTTGAACAGGCTTCTTGAGAATGGTATCTTAAATTTTATGATACTATTACTTCACTTAGGTTTAAGGAAAATGGTATCTTAAGTTTTATGATACTATTACTTCACTTGGGTTTAAAGAAAACACTGTTGATCAGTGTATATACCTGAAAACCAGTGGGAGTAAATTTTTGTTTTTAGTACTGTATATTAATAACCTACTTATAACCAGCAGTGACCTTAGTTTACTATGGGAAACTAAAGATTTTCTTTTGAAAAACTGCAAATAAAGTTTTAAGATATTTGCAAGGCATAAATAATTACATGCTCACATTTAGGAGGGCCAATCACCTTAAGGAGATTTGATATTGAGACTCATATTTTGAAGGATGTGTTAATAGCAGGAAGAGCACTTTTCATTATGCGAGAAGGGCTGTTTTATGGAAGAGTGCTAAGAGTTATTACATCATCTACCATAGAGACTGGGTTTGTTACCCGTTTTGAGGCTACAAATCATAGATTATGACTGTAAAATTTTATTTCAAGGTTAGGAGTTATGGATACTATTTCTAAGTCCTGAAAATTTACTGTGATAATGTTACAGCAATTTTCTTTTCGAAAAAAAATGATAGGTATACTAAGGTGGCCAAGCACATTAAGTTAAATACCTATCTGCTAAAGAAGTTCAAAAATAACGAATACCAATTGAACATATTAGTACAAGTGTTAACATAGCAAATCCACTTATGAATGGGCTATCTCCAAAGACATTTATGCAGCATGCTGAAAAGACAGGTCTTGAGAATAGCAAATAAATTAATTAATTTGTGGATTGCTTAGTGCTTGTTTATTTGACATTATAATTTTTGATATCTATTAAAGATTTTCTGAATTTATAAATTTTTGTCTTACAATATTTGTTTTACATGCATGTGAATTGTTTAATGTGATAGAAATAGTCTTTTGAAAAGACATTATGGGACCATTAACGATAACTCACCTTATAGACCTTGTTAAATAAATTGTTGATGGTGTAGTACATGGAAGGAATCATGCTCTTGAATTAGTATGGAACCGCCATGACTCTCACTAATGTTTTATTTAATTAAGGTAAGCCATTAAGATGACTTTTCTAATGTTATAGCACGCCTTATGTTTCCTATATCAAATTATGACTGTAGGATTATTATACGGACTAAGTGGGAGACTGTTGGAATTAATTAATATTTAATTCCCATAATTAGTGTCCTAATTAAAGTGGTCCATATGAGAATCCAAATTTAATAAGTATTTATTTAGAAAGTTATTATTGGTAAAAGATTGTGAGTTAATGTCCTAACCATATCCTACTTTGATGGACGGTAGAGATTAATTGACTAATTAGGAAATTGGGTCATCTCTCTCCCTATAAATAGTTAATGAATTCCATCAATTCATACACATTAAAATTACAACACATTAGGGTTTATAGGGTAAGAGGGAGAAACCCTAGTTTCCAAAAGGATTTTATTTCATTGAAGGAGAAGATTCAAGAACAATAATTTTGAGGTGGCTTCCACATTCAGATTTTCAAAGTAATGGTTCAAGGTACATGTTCTTAATTATATTATGTAAGTAGGCAAAATATGTTAATATCATGAAGATAAAGATCCTGTATATTTAATTAAATATTATGTGTTAATTTAATTATAAACTTACAACCCCTACTCATGATGGTTTTACTTTTACCCAATGGCAAAACTAAACCTAACAAATTTGTTTCAAGAGTTGTTTTGGAAGCATCAATCACTCAGTTTCATTCTTATATGAATGAGAGCCTACGCAATTGCATTCAAAGCAGCAGAATGATATGTTAGGATGGGAGGATTATTGGATTCAAAACAACAGACTGACGTGTTATAAATTTGTGAAAATGTTATAGCTTAAGTTAGGCTTGCAATTGGAATAGCAAGTGCAATAGTTTGCATCCACAGCTGCCATGAAAAGAAAGAGCCCGGACCTGATTCCTTAATGCTTACACAACTCAATGCCAACTGGACCTCAAACCTCATTCCCCTCCTCACAAAGAATGCCATCGACCCTAAACTTAAAAAAAAAAAAAAAAAAGAACCAGAGTAATGGAAAGTACCTACTTCGATTGCGGAGTATCTGCTAGAGCTAGTACTTGAGCTTCAAACCTATCAAAAAAATTCACAAAAGAGAAAAAGGGGGGAAAATAAAATATAAAACAACTGCGAGTACCTGTGGGAGCTGCTGCTTGATTGCAGAGTACAGTAGCTGCGGGAACTATAAATCCATCAAAAAAGCTCACAAATGAAAAAAAAAAAAAAAAAAAGAATGGAGAACAATGACGAGTATCTGTTCGAGCTGTTGGTGCGAAGCAAAGATCTTTTGCTTTTCGCTGGTTCAGTTTTTTTGAGCTGTTAGAACTGCAAACCCATCAAAAAACTCACAAAAGAAAAAAAAAAAAAAAGAGAGAAAAAAAAAATAGAAAAGAAAACAGAGCAACGGCGAGCACCTGTTTTTTTTGTGGAGTATCTATTCAATCTGTTGGTGCGAAGCAAAGATCGTTTGCTTTTCACTGGTTAAATTTTTTTTGCTTTTCACCTGTTGGAGCTGTTGGTTGTATCTTCGTTTGAGACTGGAGGTTTTGAGACTGACAGTGGATTGGATTGGTTTGTGCGGGAAAAGTTAAACATTGAGCTATTTTATGATATAGATATTATTCCACAAAGTCACGTCACTCTTAAAAAAATCCACAGCATCTTTATCCAGGTCCTTTTCTTTAATTAGCTTACGATAGTAAATCCATAACAAAGCCAAATATAATGTCACATTTTTTTTATTTTCCCATTCAACTAAAAAAAAAATCTAGAAATAAAATTTTTGACTTTGTCCAAAAAAAAATGTTGTGAAAAAAAAAATTAAAGCCACAAAGATAAAGAAGTGAAATTTTTTGAAGCACCAATAATAAGCCAAAAAATTTAAGCACTGGTACTTCAAATTTTTTGAAATTTTAGCAGTAAAGCCAAAAGGATGGCCAACCATAATACTTCAAAACAATAAATCACTCTTAGAATTCAAAATATTGCTAAAAAATTAGATAATTTAAGAACTTTTTAACTTTGCCGCATAAATGTCTTTCAAATTAGAAAAAGAAATACGGTACCCATGATATGTACAGATCTTTTTAATAATTTCTAAACTTATCAGGGACTACTGGTAGATGCCATTAGTAGAATCCTGACACATTGCACAGTTCATATCAGAGGAATTGTGTGAAACTTCAAGATTTCTTTAAACGGTTTAGAACTTCGTCATTTATTATACCAACAAAGAAAAATAATTAGCATTCCGGCCAAATTAAAAATATAATTGTAAAATGGTTCTACAACATGATTCAAATACCAACAAAATTCTTGAACTTGATACACAAATGCTTACCTCTACTATTACATGTTTGTCTTCAAGAAAAAGCTCTAAAAGTCCTTCAAGAACAAGCCTTAAAACTAGCTACGGAATTATAGAAGAGAATGAAGAATTCAATTTAGAGAATTAATTTAGAGATAAGACACAAAATGCATATACGCAAAATAAATTGTATATGTGCACCAAAGAATGAAAGAAGGAAAAGTTGTAATTACTTCAATCTCGATCCATTACTTCGATCTTGCCTTAGACACAGACTGCGCTTGGGTTTTCATGGGAAATGTGAAAGAATCCAAATCCGGTGCAAAAGGGGATTTCCAACAACCGGGTGGAACAATTTTACAAATCCCATATGGCTTGGCTTGTTGCTCGACCTTGTATATAAACTTTAAAAGGTCCTTAAATTCATTCTCAGTTGGATAATACATAGGTCGAGGTAGTACACTCAATGTATTGTTTTTTAAATTTTATTTGAGATTTAAACTCTAACTTTTGAGTTTTCTATTTTAACTTCATCTGTACATGTTAAAATTATCTAATATTTAATGTATTAATTATTTTTTTAGTTTTATTTAAAATCATATTTGATAAACCATAAGAAAAGAATTTTAAACTTTTTGCTTGTTATAATAATTATCTCACATTTAATGTATTAATTATTATTTTTAATTTTATTTAAAATTTTATGACATCAAATAAGTTAAGTAACCCTAAAAGTTTTATCTAAATAAAAGTCTTTTTTAAAATTTTGCTTAAGGCGTTTAAATTTCTAGAAACAACCCTATCTATATAGCCTAAGGCCATGATTATAGTGAATTAGCCACACTTATATATATAATGGTGGATTTCTTATTTTGATCATACATATATATATGGTTGAGTTTGAATTTGTAATTTGTTTGTTTAATTTGTAGGGAAACTTTGTTGGGGGTTTTTGGCTGGTCTATTTTTCTAGATGGCATCTTAAGAGCGTGAGAGAGAGAGAGAGAGAGAGAGAGAGAGAGAGAGAGAGAGAGAGAGAGAGAGAGAGAGAGAGATTCTCACATTGTTTATTTGGCTTGTATCGGACCTTTAAAATAAGTTGGTAGATATGGGAAATCATGTTGAAGAATAAGAATTTTATGGCAGCACGGAATAAAGCTGATGACAGTGTAAGCATCATTCTTTGTTGCACGCATGGAGTAGCAGAAGTAGAAAACACTTTTTCACTCGAATTCTTTTTTTTCTATTTTTTATTAGTGTGTCAAATGATTTGTTGACGTTCTTTTATATTAAACTACATCTTAACAACGGTAGTGATAATGTCAGAGAAAATATTATTAATCGCAGAGCATATTTAATGTGTTGGGAAATAAAGGGCGCCAAAAACACAAACACACACAAATAACACTAGAATTTTATGTGGTTCGATAATGCCTACGTCCACAGGAAGATTTATTATATTATAGTGGAAGTACATAAACAAACTTTTCTCTCCACTCTTCCTCACCTCTCTGTGTCACCCGATGTCTTAGGTTCAAACCCTACGGATTTTTTCTACCACACCAAACCAATAAACCTCTGCACATACTTATACTAATTTAGTAACCAAAAATAGTGTAAGGATTTAACTAAAATTTACTAAAGATTTTTTTTTTTCTTTTAAATTAGCCAGAAGTTGGCTGTCATCCTCTAGTGTCATTTGGCTGGCAAATTTGTTGTCATCCACCCACGTGGGTGGATACCATTGAAGTCAACAATCACCCCGTCCACCCAGCGTGGGTGGATTCGTCACGTTCTGCTGAATAGAACATCTTCTGTTATCTTAAAGCACCCCCTGAATGAAGCTCATGCACTTTTTTACTCGAGTGCTAATAATATCAGCTATAAGCATTATAACTGGGATTTATTTCAGCAACACCTCTGCCTACTGATGCCTAGCCCTTTGGTCTTGGGTGACTGCACCCTCTCACCGGGGTGCCCTTGCACCCCCTAACTCAGGGTGTCATGAAAAGTTCACTATAGTATTTTCTCGCTTGAGTTCATGCCTGCCAAGTTTCTGTAAAACTCAAGCTTTTCTCTTTGAACTACTTCGTCATCATATTTGATGGTTCTTGTCTATATGAACTTTGTCCAATTGTAAAAACTTTCAATCTAGAATATCATGAATCCAATGATATCTCACATCAATGTACTTCGACCTAGAGTGGAATGATGGATTCTTGCATAGATGGGTTGCACTCTGACTATCACAATAAAGGACATATCTTTCTTGTAGCAATCCCAGCCTCTTCTAGGAATTGTTTCAACCACATCACTTCCTTACAAGCTTCTGTCACTGCTATATACTCTACTTCTGTGGTAGAGAGAGCTACACATTTTTTTACTATTGACTGCTAAGACATTGCTCCTCCTGCATAAGTTATTAAGTATCGCAAAGTTGACTTTCTAAAGTCAACATCACTGGCCATATCTGTGTTGGTGAAACCGTCTAGCATTCTTTTGTTAGTACCAAAACATAAGCATACTTTTGAAGTACTTCTAAGATACTTGAGAATCCATTTCATTGCTTCCCATTATTCCTTTCTAGGATTAGAAAAAAATTTGCTTACAACCCCAACTGCGTAGTAATATCAAGTGTCAGAGACGAAACCACGTTATGGCCAAAGGGGGCCATGGCCCCCCCTGAAAAAATTATATATATGTACACATAATATAGGTATAATTCTTATAACAGAAATGGGCTAACCTAATGGTGAGATTTTATTCTTTAACTTCTTGTCTTATCTTGAAGTTTAGAGTTCGAATCCTCCTCTAGGCATTTGTAAATTCTCAGTAGTTTTGCCTTTCAGAAAAAAATGGTCACCCCAGCATTTCAATTTTCAATTGTTTGGCCTCTCAAAACAAAAAGTATTTATAAATATTTTTTTTCAAAATGATTACCCAACACAAAGTAAATAAGTATATATATGTATATTTTTCAAAATGGGTTACCCATCTTTTTTACTTTGAGTAACTTTTTTATATTTGCTTTATTTTTTAAACTCATGACCCTCAAATAGACTACTTGATTATAAGATTGTATGTTTTAAGTTGGGGGAGAAGTATTAAAATATATACAAATTAGCTCCCCCTTACTTAAATTCCTAGTTCGGTCTCTATCAGGCTTTGTGCATACCATTACGTACATTAGGCTTCCAATAGCAGATTGATAAGGCACTTTCTTCAATTCTACCTTTTCTTTATTGGTCTTGGGACTCTAATTTGTGCTTAACTTGAAGTGGCTTGCAGGTGGAGATGATACAATCTTTACTTTGTTCATGTTGAATCTCTCTAACACCTTTTCAATATACATTTCTTGAGACAGCTATAACTTCTTGCTTTGTCTATCTCTGGCGATCTTCATTCCAAGTATTTGTTTTACTGGACTCAAATCTTTCATGGAAAATGACTTGCCGAGTTCCTTCTTCAATTGGTTAATTTTGGTAGTGTCGTGGCCAACAATTAACATATCATCAATATATAGCAGTAGGATAACGAAATCACTATTAATAAACTTTTGAAAGCAAACACGGTGACAAATGCGGTCCTAACATATCCATGATCCATCATAAATGAATCAAGTCTCTTGTACCACTGTCATGGAACTCACTTCAATCTATATAAGCTTTTATTCGATCAATATACAAGATTTTCATTTTCTTTGACTTTGAACTCTTTCAGCTGCTTCTTATATATTTCCTCCTCCAAATCAACATGAAAAAACATAGTTTTGACATCTAATTGCTCAATCTCCATATTCAAACTAGCAACTAATCCGAGTATAACTCAAATTGAGATCATTTTCACAACTGGTGAAAATATCTCATCAAAGTCAAAACCTTTTCTTTGACCAAAACTCTGTACCACAAATCGGGCTTTGTACCTTGGTTAATTTCCTTCTTCATTTTTTAACTTGAACACCCATTTGTTTTTGAGAACTTTTCTTCCTTGAGAAAGTTTCACCAAGTCATAGGTATTGTTTTCATGCAGGGATTTCGTCTCTTCCTACATAGCCTTTTGCTGCCTAGTCTTTTTCTCATAAGCCATGGCTTCATCATACATGTCTGGTTCATCCCATCTTACTGACAGGATATCTGGTGGATGGTCAATTTTCTCTGGTAGATCTTCTCAGTGGATTTTCTCGGTGGAGCTTCTTTAGCTTCTCCATCTGGTATAACCTATTCATCATTTGTGGGAAGTTCTTCAAGTTGTTCATCTTCCCCTAGTTCTTCAGTCTCAAGTGGTGGAATGACGGGGTCCACCTTGACTAGAATTTTAGTCAAGGTTCTAGGTTTTACCAGTTGCATAATTTCTTGAATAATGTCACCTTTAAGAAACACAATATCTCTACTTTTGATAAGTTTCTTCTCAATGGGTCCCATAATTTGTACCCATATTCTTCATGCCCATATCCCAAAAATATGCATTGTCTAGCTTTGTCATCAAGCTTATACCTTTTATCTCTGGGAATAAGAACTAAAGATCTATAGCCAAATACCTTCAGATGACCATTGGAAACATCTTTTTTACACTAAACTCTTTCTGGGATATCACAGTTAAGAGGAAGTACAGGAGATAGATTGATGAGATTGACTGCAGTTCTCATTGCTTTATCCCAAAATAGCTTAGGGAGGTTTGTATGAGAGAGTAAACACTTTATCTTTTCACAGATACTTCTATTCATTCTCTCTGCTATACTGTTGTGCTGAGGAGTCTTTAGCACAGATTTTTATAGTTTGATTCCATAAGTTCTACAATATTTTTTGAATCGGCCTCTATATTCACCCCCATTATCAGCACGAACACATTTCAGCTTCTTTCCTATTTCCCTTTCCACCTGGGCATGAAAAATCTTAAAGAAGTCTAGCACTTAATCTTTTGTCTTTAATGCAAATGTCCACACCTTTCTGGAATGATCGTCGATGTAAGTGACAAAATACAGACAACCATCCATAGTTTTGTCCTTTATGTAGCAAACGTTTGTCTGGACCAAGTCAAGTGGTCTTAACCTTCTAGATGGCAGAAATGTTTAAAATGCAACTCTATGTTATTTTCCTACTAGACAATGCGTGCAAGTCTTCAATTGCACATCCTTCACATTTGGCAACAAATATTTCCTGGCCAATATTTGAAGTCCCTTCTCACTCTTATGGCCAAGTCTCTTATGCCATAGTTCAGACAATGCTTGGTTGATAATATTTAATTCTCCTCCAATCATGGATGCTTGCATCATATAAAGAAAGTTAATCTTACTCTCTCGGGCCATTACTAAAGAACCCTTGGTTAGTTTCCACTTTCCATCACCGAAATGATTGCTATATCCTTTATCATTAAGTTTGTCTGTGGAGAATAAATTAAGGCGGATGTCTAGAACAATTTAACATCCTTCAATATCAACTTGCAACCAATGCTGGTTGTTAGGCAAATATCTCCCTTATTGACAATCTTAGACATTCCATTATTTCCTATCCTAATGTGGCCAAAGTTACCACTAGTGCAGGATAAGAAGTAGTCTATGTTTGATGTTAGATGAAATAAGGCACCTGAGTCAATAACCCAGTTATTATTGTTTTGGCTTGTGAATCCTATATAGCCATCATTGCAAAAAATGACAATATCTCCTTTTACTACAGCCATAGACCTGTCTTCATTGCTTGTACCTTCACCTTTCTCTTGATCTCTTTTGAAGACTCTGCAATACTTCTTAATGTGGCCTTTCTTTTTTACAGTAATAGCATTCAATGTCTTTTCTATCTTAGGATCTCCCTTTAGACTTGTCTCTATTGCTATGATGATCTCTACTCTGCCTTCTACTGTGTCTTTCTTGTTTTCTGGCAACAAGAATTTCTGGTTGTATATGAAAGCCTTGCTCATTTCCTTGGGTTTCTTCATTGAGCAGGCTGTCCTTTACCATCCTTAATGTTACCGTCCCATTAGAGGTTGAATTATTGAGCAACATCACCAATGTCTCCCAACTGTTTGGCAATAAACTAAGCAATAACAATACTTGTAGTTCATTTTCTAACACCATCTTTAGTAGGGACGGAATCAGGAATTTAGTAAAGGGGGTGCTAATTCCTATAAATTTTAATAATTTTCTTCTAATACAAAAATGTAATATCAGAATTAAATAGTCTATTTGGGTCTTTAACAAGTAATATAAATCAATAATTAGATATGTAATCATTTGTAGGTAAAACAATCATAAGAATTCATCATTAAAATACATTTCAAAATAGCACTTGTCAAATTGAAGGGACCCAAATGGCTTTAAAAAAATTAAAGGGACCAAAAGATAAATGAATTAAGTACCTACTTATCTATATGCTCAATAGCACAATTGCACAACAAAAGTTAAAAAGAAAAAATGCAAACAAACAATTAGTACACCTGCTAATTGAGGGGGGCTTAAAGTCAAATGAGTTGATTAAGAAACGTCAAACAAAAAAAGTATATCAAGCATTCAAACTTCTTGTCAATTTTGAGTTTCGGGTTTAATAAAAGAGAAACTTATAGGATTGAGCTTCAGCTTCAATGCAGAGGAGAGAAAGAGTAATTCCAACTAAAAAAGAAACCCTAGCTTGTGCCTTTTGTCACTATACAATCTCAAAGGCCTATCCTGAAAATTATTTAATTAATTAGGTTAGATTATTAATAGCCTAACTCAAGAATCTAAATCCTATATTTTGTTAATCATCCAACTCAAAAATTATAGCCCAAGTATTTAATTAATTATGTTAGATTATTAATGGCCCAACTTAAAAATTCAAGTCTTATATTTTATTAATTACCTAACTCAAAAATTATAACTCAAAGTAACAAAGTTGGGGGGGCGCCATTTTAGAATATATATATATATATATTTATAAATATATTTATATTATATATATAATTTTTTTATAAATGTTTAGGGGGAGCCAGGGCCCCTTTGGTATTGAGTCATTCTGTTTCTGATCTTCAGTGTAGATAACTGATTTACTACACTTTGAAAGTCATTAAGGTCCTCCGATATGCTGCATCCATCCTTGTACTTATATTGACAAGCTTCCTCACTAGGTAAACTTTGTTTAATGACGTCTGTCTCTCGTATATAGATCCCAACTTATTTCACAAGACATCAGTCGCAGTTTCCTATGAAATACGGTGGAATACACTTTGATTGACCCATTGCCAAATGACGGCAATACATTTTCGATACAAGATTTTCCAAGCATCATCTGTTTTCGTGCTTGGTTTAGCAGCATTTCCCTGAATGGATTCATACAATTCCTTGCAATAAAGGATGTTCTCCATTCCGAGCTTCCAAATGGAGTAATTACCAGAATTTAATTTAATCATGCCACTTGTTTCCTCCATTATCTTACTCTAGAAGAAAAATTCTTCAGATTTTGATCCCACGGGTGAACTTGGAATGTTAAAATACCCAAAGAAGGGCTTAATAGAAAAACTTCCAAAACCTTGGGGTCACACTAAAATTCCTAATACTTTAGGGGTCAATCCATAATTTTTAGAATAATTATGCGGTCAAATTGTAATTAATTTTATGAAATATTTAGCGAATATTCGATGTGGTAGTCAACACTGAGGCGGCATAACTGACTGGATGCTGATGTGGCAGAATGACTGTGCCAGCTACTGAGGTGGCACAGCTGACTGGATGTTGATGTGGCGTGGCTGACTGGGCACACCGCTAACATGACACAGCTAACTGTGCTATGACATGGCATACTCTTGGCTTCTCACACAAAATAAACTTTGTGAACAAATGCATCAAAGAACAATCGAACTCGTGAACCCCCTTTAGAATATATAAAGCACTTGGCCAACTAGACTTTAGCCAAATAAGGCTACGAGGCATTCTTCTGAAGAGAAAAAATTCCACCAACCTTTCTTCTCAAGCAGCGCTCACTTTAGTAGTCTACGTACTCCCGTTAAAATTTCAGCAACACCGTATGAGTTTGTCTGAACTCCGTTTTTTACACGGTTTAAACAGTTACTCTCATCTCGTTAAGAGGATTACTCCGGTATACTCAAAATTAGATTTTGAGCAATTGAAAAAAAAAAAAAGAAACTGAGCAAAGGCATTTGAAATGTTTTTGGCTCAGGTCTCTCACATTGGCTCTGATAACACTGGTTGGGAAATAAAGAGAGCCAACAACACATCATAAACAACACAAAAATTTTTACGTGGTTCAGCAATACCTACGTCTACAGGAGAGCTTTACTATATTATAGTGGAAATACATAGACAAACTTTTCTTTCCACTCTTCTTCACCTCTCTACCTCACCTCTATACGTCTCTTACAAAAACTTTTTTTTGGTTTTTATGCCACACAAAACCAATAAACTTTTGCACATATTTATACTAATTTAGTAACCAAAAATAGTGTAGGGATTTAATTGAAATTTACCAAAAAAATTTTTTTTCCTTTAAATTAGCCAAGAGTAAGCTATCATCCTCTGGTGTCATCTGACTAGCAATTGGGTGTCATCCACCCACATGGGTGGACACCATTAAAGTCAACATAATGCACTCTCTAGGTATTTACTATTGTAATGCATTAATTATGTTCTAATATTAATGATATTTACTCTATTATTATCACCACCTTTTAAATAATGTTTTTATTAAAAGTGATTGACAAAGCTACCTTTTTAGTTTACTTTTCCAAAAATAAAATCAGTTAAGTTCCAAATCACCAAAGTAGGACTTGACATCACTGGTTAGCTTTCATATAATTGCGTTAATTCAATCTTTGTTGTTCATTTATAATTGTCATTTTTTCCGCTGCATGCATGTACAAAAATAATTCATATCAAAATTTATCATTTTTCTAAATTTTGATATGAACTGGCTTTGTACATCTAGTGATATAATAATTTTTTTGAGAATAATTTTTAAAATATTTAAAATTATTTTAACAAAATTGGCCTTTTCTTAAAAAAAAATTGGTATGAATTACCATATATATGTGTGTGGCATCAAAGTAATGACAACTACAAATGAACAATAAAGGCCGGATTAATAAAATTATATAGAAGCGAATTAATAAAATCATATAGGATGGTAGAAAAATATTTATATATTGTAAAAAAAAATAGTGGGGTCAAGTATCCTACACCACAAGATATGTTTGCATCCATGTTTGTTTGAATGAAACTTTTGGAAGAGGAGGAAAAGGATTGTGATTGAGAGAGAAATTTGGGGACAGCACTCATTTTCTCATATTGATTTTGCAAAAAAGAAACCGAAAATAGAGAAAGATTCTACAAGATAACCTTCAAATCACATAAAAGAAGTAAAAAATAGGATAAATAGGGTTTCAATTTTATTTTCAGTTACTTAATTCATTTTACAATTTTCCTTTTTCATTTTCAAGCAGAATCATCTCTTTGGCATTCAGGGGCTGGTTTATGGGGTTTGGAACGTTACTGATATCAAATCAGTTCCATTCTCGTTCACCCACTTTGCACCTTTACATGTATAGCAGTAATATATATATATATATATACACACTAGCAATAACCCGTACATACAACACAAAATTGATATTAATTTTCTTATATAATTGAAACTTTGAACAAAAAGTTCGAATCGAAAAAATTATGACAACATATGAGTTTTAATTTTTAATTTTTTTTTTCAAAACTTTAGACTCTAACAACTATTACATGTATCGTGGTCTCTCTCTCTCTCTCTAATTAATTTTTAATAAGCATTATAAAAGTAAACACAAATTATGATACTTTAATTTGAAAGGTTCAACTTCTTACAAATAATAATTGGGCAAAATTTAAGCTGATAGTTTTGATTAGCATATGATCTCTACTCTTGAAATATATTGAAATTTAAAATATCCAAGTCGTTTTATTGGATAGATTGTAATAACCTGAATTTTTTTTTATTTGCTTAAGTGTGGTTGTGATATTTATCTAGAAATTGAGGATTTGAAAATTTTTGGAAGATAAAATTAGTTGGAAAGATTTTCGAATTTAATTTCACCCTGTGTGAGAGTTTAATGTAAAATTTTTAACCTTTTATCCAAACAATTCCTAGCCCAATTACTTATTTGGTTTAACTCAAGACTCATTAACCCATGGGTCAACCCTTTCTTTGACTCACCTCAACTCACTTCAACTCACTTCATTACTCACTGAGTTGACTCATGAATAGTAGCTCTAAATCATTTCCCGGCAAACTTCATTTTCCATCCATCATTTCTTCCATACATCTCTCACAATCTCTCAAATTATTTGGCTAATTAGTCAAAAAGAAGACCCTACATTGATGACCTTAAAGCTTCTTTTAAATGATTTGTTTAATTTCTCAAAAAAAGCTAGCATGATTCCCGGATCATGCCACCCATCTTCATCCATCCTCCAATACCTCTCTTAAATTATGTGGCTAGATAGTCAAAAAGGTAAAGCTAGATTATTTGGATTATACTACCTAATGCAAAATCCTACTTTAGTGGCTTTCAAGTCTAGAAAGTGGAGGTTGTTTTTTCTCTACCAACACTTTCTCTACACTCCCATGACTTTCTATAAATTTGTGTGCCTTCAATGAGAAAAAAATAAGAGAAAAAAAATCATTATTTAGTGTGGTTGGAGATTCGGTGTTGCTTGGAGAAAGAAAAAAGGCTTGGAACTTTCCAATTGGGTGGTGTTCAAAGCTCAACTCCATTTTCCTTCTCAGGCTTGGTCACCAATATCTTCATTGAGGTAGGATGACAAACCTCCTAAAATGTATTCGATACCTTCAATTTTGAAGCTAAAGCATTTTTCTGGGTTTGAAGTATGAAATTTGATTGTGATAAAAAATAATACCCGTATATTGGGGGTAGGTAAGCCGAAACTTTGACTGATGTAGCTCAGCATGCTGACAACTTTTTGTTTGTAATTTTTGATGTGTTCTTGACCCCTAAAATGGGAGAATTAGGCTTCAGCTAAAACATAAACGTTGTAGCCCTTTAAGTTTTCTTTCCAACCCAAAAAATTTGCATCAATCCGATTTGTGAGTTAAAAGTTATGCCCAAAATATTGAGCACGTGTAAAACTGTATCTTCTGAACAAACTGAATTCAAGGCTATTTTTGAACCTTTAGACTTTAGAATTTTAAAAAGTGTAAAACATGAAAGTTGTAGGTCCTAAAGTCTAGTTTCTACAGATATAAAGTTTATAAATATCGGAGTTCTGCTCTATTTTATATGAATTTTCTTTTATGCTACTATCTCCGCTTAACCTTTAATTGATGCTTGTTTGGATTTTATGTTTAAAGACTTATTTAAATTCCAAATTACCCTATATTAGTTATAGTTATGTTAATAATTTATTTATGTGTGATTTTGTTCACAATGCCTAATCTAATAAAGCACTTATACTATTTGATGAAATACCGAAGTGGACTGTTAAGTTGATGCTACTTAGTTATTTTCCAATTGATATGAAACAATGAACTTATTCTTTCCTCATTTGGTCTTCCTTAAATGAATTTGATTTATTCTATTTGATTTTTAGGCATTGTTTTGTCAACCTAGCAAGTTATATAACTATATTGTTATGATTAGTGAATTTAATGAAACTTATTTAATACCTTTCTAAACATTGGAATAATTCTATGGACATTTGTGGATATCTTGAAGCCGAAAACCAATGATAAGGGTTTGGTTATAAATAAGATGATGATTGGAAATTTATTCAAATTATTTTGAATAATATTATTCTCCAACCAACTCAAAAGGTTAGAATGAATTAGTTTTGTAATCTCACATTGGCTTAATTGTTCAAGTGATGTATTATACAATCTAGTTAGAATAAAATAAAATTTATCAATTTTTCTAAAATTAAATATTAGTCCAAAGAGGTATTTATTATCTTTATATTCCATAAAATAAAAAAGAAAAAGAGGTAAAAACTAAGATCGCAGCCAATAAGGTTCGAACTCGCGATTTCAAATCTCAATTAGGGTCGCCCGCCCACTAAGCTGCCAACCTCGGCTTAATTAATATACCATTAGAAATAATTTTATTCTTATCAAGGCTAGTACGGCAAACTTGTCAAAGAATTAACTAAAATACTAATTCGAATTCTAAATTTTTCTAGTTACTTGCTACTTATTAATTTACATGTAATACCTACCTTTGTGATAATAATGTTGGCGATTATGTTTAATCTTTAATTTATTGTGAATTATTATTAAATTTTGAATTGAGATAAAATACTTAAAATATACTGTATATGACTGAATAATCCCACTTCGGATTCATCACCCAGGAACATTGCCGGTTGTTATTAAAAATATCTGATTGCCATACAAGATACCCTTGGAATGTCAAAGGGTGAAAAACATTAAGGCACTCGGTGTTAAAGATATCTTTGGCACTAGGGTGATGGGTGGGTAGACATGGCCTTTTAGATGGAGATAGGAACATACGCATTGTATTTGGGAGATGCTCTCTTCTGATCTGACCAGTCAGGTAGCCGGTCGCGACGGCTAGGTTTTTGGTGGGTGACACCGTTGAAATGCATTGGATGCTAAGCCCATAAAGTCAATGGTTCCTAAGGCTGGGGGTAGAGGAGGATAGGAGTATGATTATCCTAGGAGGATTTAAATTAAACTCCTTTACCAAATTTTACTATGACTGGCAACCTCTCTTGCTTATGTATGAATGATGTATTGGAATTATTTAATTATATTTAATTCCTCTTGATGAATATTTTATAAATATATATATATATGAAACCTGTGTCGTTACGAGGTTTGATCCCGAGACCTTGAAGATCTGAATCTGAGATTCCTACCACTGCGATATAGATTTCATTGTGGTACACACATCAATATTTAACTATTTTTACATGTAAGTAAAATAGTAGTTACGGTGACGGTTTCATCGAACTGTTGTAAGTATAATTTACATTATTCAGTTGGAATCTATTGAATTAATTGTTGCATAAACAGTATGTCACCTAATCACATTCACTGTAGTGGATCACCTAATACAGTGTAGCATTACAACCACTGCATATAGGCACCTTGGAGATTCTGATTACTGGGCTTTAGTAGCTCACCCTTTGTGGGAATATTTTTTTTAGGATATTAAACACAGGGATACTGAAGATGAGCTGGAAAGAAATTAATTTCTCTTAAATATTCCATAAGAAGAGTTATCTATTTTTTTTTTTTTTTTTTGCGCAGTGCTGGAAGACTTTATTTATTATTGTGGTCTGTAATAATAATTATTGGATGATTGTAATCATTAAGTTTAGACCTAGTTACTTTATTTGATATGTAATGTTAATCGCATGGTTGGGACGCTTAGATGGCTCTGTAATGTTATTCTCTATTTTTTTTTTATTTTGTGCCCTGCAGTTGAATCCCATCAAATAATTCAGTCTAATGACTTATAAATATTGGTTGGGATAAATTAGGGATTTTAAATACCTTAAATTTTTATTACAAGTCAACTCCAGTTTGGAGGAAAATTTTGGGGTGTGACAACGTATTGTTGTCATCTTATTTTTATGCCCAAATAAATAATCCCAAGTCACCCTCGGGTATTCGGGTTATGAAAATCCGGGGCGTGACATAGATGGTAGTGAAGTTATTAAATTAAGAATTGAGCGGAAAGTTAAAAATACAAAAATGATCTCCATTGTTAAATGAAAAAAAAATAATTTTAACCGTTAGATTTTGATATGTAAGAGTTCTAAAAATAATTCTTAACCATTAAATTTTGATTTGTGAGAGTTCTGCTTGTTATATAGATATATAAGATGTGAGTTTCTGATATTTTCCTTTTCATAGAAGTAAAAAAAAAAAAAACAAAAAAAAAAGAAGAAATCGAAAGGAATTACTCTGAAAATGGAACCACCGGTCGTTTCCTTTCCCTAGCTAGCAGTTAAAAAAGTTCTCAGCTAGATTTGTTCTTCAATCACTTTACGTGGGTTATGGATTATTGTGTGGTCTCGTTGAAACGTTCTGTTAATTGTTTGGGAAGACCATCAATTACACTTTTGATGGTAGATTCTGTTTTGTTGTTCTTCACATGGGAATGGAAGTAGACCGAATTATATAATTACCAAGTCGTAATAGTAGATATCTACAGCTTCTATCTTTTTCATGTTTTGAACAAGTGGTGCTTGGTTTGTGTAGTTAAAAAAAGAAGCTTTAAAGGTTTGAATTATCTTCAAGCATATTTGGAGTTATTTTTCTAATACTCTTTGTGAATTATAGTTGCAAGTTCTTCCACCTAATGAATGTGTTGTTGAGATAATAGTATGGTTTTGGCAAGCAATTAATGGTGGTATGTAACTTTTGTTTAAAAGTTAAGAACTAGTGTATGTTTGTGTAGATTATTGTTCGAGTATTTTTTTTTCATAGATACTAAACTAACTTGTAGAGATTATATGTTACTTTTGAAGATGCACATATGCTATATGTGTTGTATGTAATTTTGGGTGTGTTCGGAATTGTACAAAAATGTATAAAATTGTAAAAATTAGTGTCTCGTGTTTTATATAGTGAGTAGAAAATTTAAATTTTACAGTTTTATAATTTATGTTTGTAAAGATTTGTAAAATTTTATATTTTTCTATAGCTCCAAACGTTACCTTTAATGTGTTGAAGGTTTAATTTTGATGGTGTTAATGGTATAATTTGATGGTGGATGCTTTTTTATTCTCTAGTTAATTTATGTGATTGCAGTGAATGGTTTGTGTGCATTATTACAGGAAAACAAATAATTTACAAGAAAAAAAATCAAATAACAAAAAAAAATAGATGTCCCTTTTTTTTTTTACAATTATTGACCAACTAGTCATTAAATGTACCCCATTCCTAACCAACTAGTCAGTGAAGCAAGTAGGATTGGAAATTTTTTAAGGGCATTGGCAACCAATTGGTCACAAAATATAAAGATTTAACAACCAATTGGTCGTTAAAGAGTTGCTTTTTTGGTGGTCCGAAAAGACTTGCCCATTTAATTTTTCAAATTGGCTACTAACTAGTCGGTAAAGGATAGAGGTTTGGCGACCAATTGATCAAAAAAAAAAAAAAAAAAACTTTAGATTTTTAAGCAAATGAACGTTTAGCCACCAACTGGCTGCGAAAGGATTAATATTTGACAACCAATTAATTGGCAAAAGTACTTAAGATTATAATTTCCTACAAGGAATTGGCAACCTGATCACTAAATGTTCATGTTTGGCAACCACTTGATTACTAAAGGTTCTATTATTGACAACTAAATATTAGTCGCTAAAGTCTAGTATTTAGTTACGAATGCAAATTTTAGTCGTTAATATCTTTTCTGGACTAACCTTCCCTCAACTAAATGCCGACCAAAATTTGTTTAGTCGCAAAAATTTTGAATGGCCAAATTAGGGCCTTTGGTGACCAAATGTTAAAGATAATTACTTATAATTAATTAAATATTAAGAACAGATAATTATAAGTTTCTATTTAGATTGGTGAATTTGATATGATTTCATTTCGTTTTATAAGAATTTCCTCTTATTTTTATGATTTGAATTAAAATAAGATTTTTTAAGTTGGATTTTATTTTATTTTATAACTTAAATTTTGGGATTTTTATAGTATTTGAAATCTATATGACCTAAAAAATAAAATTTAGTGAGATCTATTTTTTTCTTAAGCCATCTAAGTAAATGGACAAATTTACCATCATATATTATATTTACCATATTTTCTATTTTTTTAACATGGTCAAATTTAGTATTTCTCATAAACCAATTCAATTCAATTTTTAAATTCAAATATAGATTCCAAACACAAAATTTCACTTATCAAATTAAATTAAATCAATTTTTTTTTAAAAAACAAAATAATTCTTAGAGTGAAACATTTTCAATTGGAGTATAATTTAACTAAATAACTATAATATCTTTCCAATATTGAAGAATTTTACACATCCCCAAAAGAAACCCCACTTACGAGCTTAGAGCGGTACGTGAAAGTCACACAGAGACCAGCCAGCTCTTGAATTGAATTTCCTCTTTTCCCCTTAACCTCTTAGTCTGCCTTGCAATTATTGTCACTGTTCTCGCGCTTAGGAGGATGATCAATAAGGAATGATTTCAAGTGTTTGAACAGGTATTTCGACTTCTCTATGTTGATGGCATGTCCAGCATCCTTTATTATTACTAGCTCTGCATTCTCACCTAAATGCCTGTTTAAATAAAAATAAATTAAAAATTTTAAAAACAAGTAACTAATGAAGAAAATGATTCCCCAAAACTTACAAACGATTCATAACGTTAGACAACGTTAAGACTGACTAGTTCAAACCTAAGGATGTTAAGTTTAAGAAATCTTGCAAATCAAATGATTCCAAGTTGTCAATTTCTTTAACTGTTCAAAGAAAATAACTTAATATAAGAAAATTATTAATGCAAGAATAACTTTTATTTTAAGCAGAATAATAAATATTACTATTAATGCACGTGATAAAAATGAATAATGCAATGAATGCTCTGGTAATAATAAAAATAACTCTAGTAATATCATTTCTTTATAAATAATAAAGTTGTCAGTTGTCTAACAATTTAAAATTTTAGGTGAGATAGTGGCTAATATTTTAACATGGTACAAGAATAGGTAAAAACCATGAAAGGCTGAAAATTTAATAGTCGAATTTGTTTGATCTTTCTGAAAACAAAAAAAATCAATTTAGCCGCACATGTAGGTCTGTATTAAAAAAAAAAATAGATAAATCAATATAAATAATAAATAACTAAAAAAAATATTATTGACGTATCTGATTTTCATATTGACCTTTTTAACCTGTGTCCCAATTCCAGTGGGAATATCTGATCATGCTCTCCCCATATTATTAGCGTAGGCTACATCAAGGAGAAATTAAACCACATCAGATGCATGGGCCTCATCAACCTATTAGAGCAAGAAATAAAAGAGCTAAAAGATTGGTGATAATGATAAGTTGATGTACGTAAAGAACCTGAGTTATCTTGGGAAGATCAGAGAGTTTCCTGTCCTTGTGCAGCGCTTGGATCAATTCTTTTCTTTCTTGAAGGTATACTGCACACATCACCTGCCCACACAGCCAAATTAAAAATAAAAAATAAAAATAAATAAATACAAAAATAACAAACTTATTGTGACTTATATAAGATTTTTCATTTAAATTATACATATAGAGAGAGAGAGAGAGAGATTGCTTCTCTTCTCAAACAACCCCCTTTTTTAGTTATTTGTATTAATATATTCCCAAGTCTTAAATACTAATACTCCATTTAGAAACATTTTACTATTAGAATTAATTTTATTTTAAAATAAAGAATTGATTTAATTTGATTTGGTAAATAAAATTTTGTATTTGGAACACATTTTGACTTTAAGAATTGAATTGATTTAGTTTAAGTGAAATACCAAGTTTAGTCATGTAAATAGAAAATAAAAATATGATAAATATGACATAAGAGAATAAATTTGTTTACTTTCTTAGATTACTTAAGAAAAATAATGAATTCTCATCAAATCTTACTGTTTTAGACTAAATTTAAATTCTACAGAAATTTCAAATTTTAAGTTATGAAATTAAATCAAATCTAACTGATAAATTTTATTTTAGCTCCTAATATAAAAATTGATGAGAATTCTTATCAAGTAAAATCAGATCTCATCAAATCTACCATTCTAAACGGAGTGTAAACGAACTATTATTCTTCTATGATATTACTTTCTACAACACTATCGTATTACCTTTTGTCCCTCGTAGAAAATACATCACTTCGTCCCCTTATTACAACAATGTAACTGCTGCATCATTTTGGTTGAGTTTCTAATAAAAGTTTCAACATTTTCTATCAAATTATCAAATGGAAACTGTTGAAATAAATTGATATATAATATTGGACTCATTTTTTAAAAGCTTGATAGCTAATGACTTGACTTAGTACTCTAGCTCCAAGAGATCGTAGATTCAATTTTTATTATCAATATTTATTCTCTATTTGCTTTTACACACGTAAGTTAATTTGTGTTCTACATCTTATTTAGTTTAGTTCATTTGCTTTTGATCCAGTAAGAGTACTAGCACGTGAAGGAGATTGTTAAATTGGTTTAATAACTTTAAGATTTTAAAACAATTGCTGCGGCTTAACAGAAACAACCTTCGGATATAACAATATAGTAATTGGTCTGGTAATAAATACTCGAAATGCAAGTAGGCAATCATTTGGCCAGCAGAAGCTAAGGAGAAGGAACATATGACAAAATGAGATGATGCTCACAAAAGAGTGATTCTAAAGGATATAATAAAAATCTTCGTTTTGAAATAAAGTGAATGGACTGTCACTAATGCTCTCCTCATCGTTGCACCATCTGACATCCCAAATGTTATCTTCATGTTTTTAAGTTAATCTCAGGTCCCCACTATTACAAACCTACTGGATTCATCAACTTGATGTCTAAATGTAGTTTTGAAGTATAATTTCTTCTACGTTTGACTTGGTTTAATGCTTCCAAGACACCTTATGTTTCAATCCAAAGAGATTGTAAAAGAATAACCTGTGGATAACCAACTGGCTAGTTTCAATTTGACCATAATTCAAATTTTTCCTCGGAGAGGTCTTGAATTCGATTCAAAAGAGCTCCACCTTGAGGATGAGCCTACACACGAATTTTGGTAGGTTTATTTGATCCGAGTGATTTGTATGCTATTACCATATTTAGTCTGCGTTATTTATAAGTTATTGTTATGTTTGGTTACTATGGGAAATGAGAACAAGAACGGGAACAGAAAAAAAAATAGAAATTCAACATTTAGTAAATTAAAGAATTAAAACAAAAATACATTTAGAAATGAAATGAAAATACGAGTTAAAAGGGTAAATTATCTTCTTCTTCTTTTTTTTTTTTCTTAACGCATTAAGAGTGTGTTTAGAGTGATAAAAAGTGAGATAAAACAAAATAAAATGAGATAATTTGTGACTTCGTAATTCATGCAGTGAGATAAAAAGTGAATAATTTTTAAAAATTTTTAAAATTTTTAAGTGATTTTAGTAAACCAAATGCACCCTAAATTAATGAGAACAAATTTGTTAATTCATCACTTGCAAAGAAGAGGCAACAATAATAGTCCATGTATATGTGCCATACTACACTAGTGGGAGATATTTCAAAATGTCAATATTAGATCCAACCCATAAAAAAATAAATAATAATAATAATAATCTGAACATGACGCTTTTAACTCAAAATTAATATAATTTAATTTAATTTTTAAATAAATTAATTATTAACATATTTATTAAATTTTAAAATATTTAATTATAAATACTCATAGATATGCAATTAGTTGGCACGAATTAGGAATCTGAAATTATCACCTGATAAAGAATAAATCATAACTTCTAGCTTTATATGCCTTTCCACCCCCATCTCTAATCATCAAGTCAATAAACCCAAAATTGTTCTATCTTTCACACAATTCTATATTTCAATCCATGAACTGTTTATAATAAGAAGTCAGAAATTTAAAAAAAAAATGTAATAATCTTGTTTGAAAATATTTCTCTTTTAGAATTAATTTAATTTTAAAATAATTATTTAATCTAATCTGATTTGATTTCATAAATAAAAATTTTTGTTTGAAATACATGTTTAAATTTATGCATTTAATTAAATTGATTTTTAAAAAATACAAAATTTGATCTGTTAATAAAATATAGAAAATATGGTAAATATAATGTACAAGGATAAATTCGCTCGTAGATGAATTAAGAAAAGAATAAATTTTCACTAAATTCTACTACTTTGGGTTAAATTTTAAATAATTCAAACAGCATTTAGTTTGTATTTCTATATTTTGTTTCTTGTTTTTTATTTTTATTTTCTATTTCTATTTTATGTGTTTTATATTTTGAAAATCTCCACACACGAAAAACAGAAAAAAGCATTTGGTTTGACATTTTTGTTTTCCGTATCTTGAGTTTTTTCTTAGTTAAAAACACTTAAGATGACTTTTTATTATTTTACATTTCATGTGTAAACCTATTTTCTATATTTTTTAAAAATATATTTTAAAAATAATTAAATACGTTTTGAACGATTTTTCTTATTTTCAAATAATAAGTAATGAAAAATAAATTCAAAACAAATATAATAAATGGTACTTTAGTAATCTAAAATTTAAATTATGAAATGAAATCAAATTTATCTTATAAGATTTTATTTTAATTCTAAATATAAAAATGAGTAGGAATTCTAACGAAATAAACCAAATTTTATCCAATAAACCATTTCAATAAGAGAGTGCAATAGCAAGTAAGAGTGAAAAGTCCACGGTAAAAAGAAATCAAGCCAGTGAGAAATGATTTGAACCCTTACATCGATGTAATCGTTGAGGAAGCAAGACGGCATGAACATCTTCGGCGGCTAATAGAAAGAAATCTGAAGCAACTCTTTTATCTTCTCCGGCGTCTGAGGCAGCAATATGGCGACCTCCTCGTCGACGCTCTTCACCTTGAACAACCCTTCATCCATGTCCTTCTCCTCCAAGCACACCCCTGACGCCCCGATCACCACCCGCTCCACCGCGTCCGGGAACTGGGCCGCCATGCTGTACCCCACAAACCCTCCGTAGCTCAGCCCCACCAAGTGCATCCTCCGCACCCCGTGCGCCTCCATGGTCCTCATCACGCACCGGGCCTGGAACGCCTCCGTCCGCTCGGGTCGGGTCGTGTACGACTCCCCGAAGAAGAGTAGATCCGGGACGTAGACGTTGAATCTGGAGCAGAGAGGAGAAACGAACTGGTTCCACTGCCACATTGCGTTGGCTCCGATTTCCGTGGATGAGGAGGAGCGTGGGCATGCTGGGTCTGTGGGTCTTGGGCACCCAGCAGTGCACGATGGTGCCGTCGCCGAGATCGGTGGTGGCCGATTTCAGGCCGGCCGTTGCGGAAGGAGTAGATGTAGAACCGGTTTTGCAGGGCCGGGAAGCTAATGCAGTTACCCATTTCTTGGTGATAATTGAGGTATTTGGAATCGGATTCTACTGAAATTTATCGAATCAACAATATTTTAAGATTCAAAATTGAAAAGTCGAGGCGACAAGACATAAAAAACCCAATTACCAGAGCTGAGGGGCTTGGTAGATATTCAGTTTGGGGGGTAGGAGGGACGAAGCAAGCCAACATTCGTGTCTAAAGTTGAAATTTCGTTGTCGTCCCAAATGTGGGCGCGTTGGATGCACAACTGCTAGTAGTTTTGATATTTTTTATTAAAAATCGTTACTTGTAATTTTTGATATATTTGATAAATTAAATATTATTTTTTAATAATTTTTTATAATTTTTAAATATTTGATAAAATTTTTAATAATTTTTAATAATTTTTGACAATTTTAAATAATTTCTATGTATTTAATAAAAATTTTAATAATTTTTATGTGGAAACATATTACTATAATAAGATAAAAAAATAAAAATTAATATATTATTAAACACTAACTTTATAATTTTTTACTAATTTTTACACAAAATTCTACTTTCAAACGGGTCATAGTTTGATAAATAGAGCAATCCAAGAATACCCTTTCGATTGATGCAGCACAAAGGGGAGTTATTGGAAAGGTCAATGTTACTTCGATGGGATGCGGCAGCGTCTGACTCGTTGTCGACGTCTTTGAACGTGATGCTGATTTGTACTTGGTTCCTAAGGTTGGTTTGGCGACACATAAAACAAGATTTAAAAATTTTTTTAAATTTATAAAATTATTTATTTTTTATTTTACAAATTATAAATCCACAAAATATTTTAAACTATTTACTTTATTTTATATTTTATTATTTCAAAGCCCCTTTTTATGTAAAAATAAATGGTGGTTTATTTAATTATAATAATTTATAATTTAATTAAAAATAATTTTAAAAATAAATTTAAAAATTAAATTAAAATACAACTAATACAAAATATACAAAAATTACGCATCACATCGAGGTACAATAAAATTAAAACCGTTTATTTTCACTTTTCAGTCCGTGCAGTGTGAAAACGGCTGTGCCCTGAAACCCCTTATCCGGACGAAGCTGTAGGTTTCGTCTTGGCACGTTGTCTGGCAGTCAAGCAAGTTGTGATGAAAGGATTTGGTACCCGATTGTCTGGGAGTCAACTTGCAATGAAAGGATTTGGTACCCCAAAATGCTATGGGTCCAGTTAGCGGTATTCTGGCAACTCATCAACGTTTCTATTTGAAAACATTATTACTTAGAATGTGCTTGATTGATAAAAAAATGAATCAAAAATATAATAAAAATAAAAATATGTGGCATAAAAATGTATATAAAAAAGTTTAATTAAACAAAATATAAAAAATTAGTTAAGTATAAAAATTAGTTAAAATTGTTGAGTTTTGGTAGAATTTTATGTACCAAACAGGGACCTTAGTATATAATTGAATTGATTTGATTTAATTTAATTTAATTTTAATAAATAAAATTTTGTATTGAAAATATATTTTGAATTTAACAATTAAATTAATTTGATTTAAGAGAAATATTAAATTTGATCAAGTTAATAGAAAATAAAAAATGATAAATAATATATAAAGATATTACGTAAATAAGTTAAGGAAAATAATAAATTCTCATCAAATTCTATTATTTTGAGTTAGATTTCAAATGATATAAAAATTCTAAAACTTAATTTATGAAATTAAATTAAATTCAACGTCATAAAATTTTATTTAATTTCAAACATAAGAATTGTTTAAAATTTTCATCAAATTAATTACTCCAAGTGAAGTGTAAGAAATAATAAATACACGTGCTTGGAGTTGTATATGTTAGTATAAATTTATAAAAGTTACAAAATATAATATATATATATATATATAATGTGTCTTATTATTTATAATTTGAATTTCAAATTTTCAAATTCAAAGAGTGTGTCTTATCATAGAGATAAATATAAATGGTGACATGACAAAATTTTAGTGATATGAATAGAAAAATGTCAAATCAAATGATTGTTTTATTATATAGATATATGATATATACATGTATAATTTTACAAAATATAATATATATTTATTTGAATTTTAAATAATGTGTTTTATTATATAGATATTTATTTAAAATAAATTTCATATCAAATGATATATTTATTATGTAAGTATATAATAAATAATAACGTGATAAAATTTTAATAATAACTGAAACAAATACTAAATCAAATGATGTGTTTTATTATATAGATTATATAAGTATATAAATCTACCTACTATAGATAGGAGCCCCATCGTGAAATAGTACAGTGGTTAATCATGCCCGAATGTTAAAGTTTAGGCTGTGCACATTGTTTTTCAAATTTGTTATTTGCTTGTGTATGTATAAGCAATGATTATTTTAAATTAAGATATTTGTCTATACTATTATATCATTAAAAGAGAACCTTAATTGGTGCTCCTTTTTCATAAAACTAAGCAAATAATCTACAATTCGTAAAACAATCTTTAAGAATTATATTTATACCACCTATTTTATTTGGGTTTCAATGTATTTGATAAATAGGCAAAGAAGTAAATTCAAAATTATATATAACATGCTAGTTAGTGTAATAAAAATAGAGATTATGGTTAATTATGTAACTGTTTAAATAATTGAAGTCATCGCTTGTGCGAGAGGAAAGTACTAATAGATTTATTTTTAATTATTCCGATTTCCCATTTGATGGTGCAACTGATTAAGTAATTGACAAATTTTAAAAAACTAATAAGAATTCTATTTTGAGAGTAATAACTTTTTTAAGGAGTGTTTAATTAATCAAAATTAATCAAAATTCATCAACTTTTACTAACTTTTTATACTTTCTTCTAATTAAATTTTACCATATATCACTTTTACATCAAATTTTTATATTTTACCATATTTTGTTACCGACCTTTTTTTTAACCAAACACTTTCTTAATGTGCCTCCCCATACGCTATGTCTTTTTAAAAAAAAAAAAAAAAAAAGTGGTGAGCACATTAATGCACCTCCCTTCTAATTTACGTTATGTAGCACATGCCTAATGGCTGCGTTTGTTTGAAGAGAGTGGATGATGGGGGATAAATAATACTATAGATAATATATGAAATTGGATAAAAGTTGAGATTAATTTTTAATGTGTGATTATTTTTTTGGTATCTGGTTGGTAAGATACAAAGTGAGATAAAAGATGTGATTTAATATGTGATGTGATAGAAATTAATTTTGAACATTTAAATTTTAGAGGGAAACAAATCCGGAGGTGGAGTGTTAATGTATAATACCACACGCAGATGGGACAAGTTATTCGGCAAGTTTGTGGGATTAGTGGGGCCCACGAATTTCTCAATCCTCCATTCCAAAAATCAAACAAACACTTCACAATATGGGACCCACGGATTTGTTATCCAATCCGGCTATCTTATCTGGCTAACAAACATGGCCAATGAGAATTACATCATTAGCGCGCGCGAGAGAGAGAGAGAAAGGTTTCACATGTGAGCAAACGACGTAGGTGACACGTGGGAGATTTTACAGAGCACAACACTTGGGCGGTTTAGAAAGAACATGGCATTTCGACCCCAATGGATAGGCGAGCTTGAATTTATTAAGTGAATTTATAACTTTTTTTATCAAAATGAGTTCAAATTCGTTTATCAGGAAACAAATTTAATTTAAAAGAATTCATTTACCAAGTTAATGATTTTAACCTCACACGGTCTTAAATTCGTTTAACAAGGCTCCGTTTAATAACGTTTTTATTTTCTATTTTTTTGCTTATATTTTTAAAATTTTGTAAACTAACAACAAAACATGTTTGTTAAATCTGTCTACGTTTTTTTACTTCCAAAAAATAAAAACTTAAATAGAAAAACGCAAATAGAAGAAAAGTACTTTCATTTTATTATTTTTCTGTCGCAAACATTTTGTTAATTCTAATACTTTATTTATTTTTGTTACATCGTATTAAAATAAATTATTTTATTTAAATATTTTATTAAACTAAAATCATTTTTAATAAATAAATAATTAAATTAAATTAATTAAATTAAATTAATATGTAATATCTATTATTTATTTCTAATAAATAATTAAATTAAATTAGTCAATTTAATTAATAAGAAATATAGATTATTATTTTTAATAAATATCATAATTAAATTAATTTATTTAATATGAATTATATTTATTAAATTATTTTTAATAAACATTGTAATTAAATTAATTAAATTATTATGAAATATATTTTATTCATTTATTTTTAATAAGTAATATAATTAAATTATAATTAATATTTTTATATTTACTAGATTAAATGATATAATATTTATATTTTATTCAATTATTTTTAATAAATAATATAATTAAATTAAATTAATAAAAAATATTTATTAAATTCAATTAATTTTAAAAAAAATTAATAAAAATTAAATATTTTATGAAAATAAAAAATTAGTAATTATAAACAAAATTGTATTTCCAAATATAGTTTCAGTTTTTATTTTAGAAAAAGAAAACAACAATAGAAAACAAAAAATAGAAAACATAAACATATAAACATAAACAGAAAAACAACAATATTACCAAACAGCCTCCAAGTAAACGAATTTCAGCCACATTAAACCATCATTGTTCGCACTTCTAATAAGACAAGCATGATTACTTAGAAACTGTAATGTGTTAAATTTTTTAACGAAGAAAACTTTTGCTTCCAACATTGATAACCTGCCTTAAACTAAAAAACTAGGGGAGGGAAACTCAGTAGGCAATTAAAAATTAATATATACATGATTAGGTTAGTTTTGTCAATTTATCTATCAGATATTTAATTTTGACAATTTATGTGTTATTTTGAGCCAATAAAGTAATTATTATGAAATTGAGTTGATTTATTTTATTTTTCCTGAGCTAGATATAGCCCGAATTGATGTTTGCGTGGATAACTGGGCCAAGGGCCCAGCTTTTTCTTTCCTTTCCCTCCTTTTCTCTTTTCTCTTCTTTTTCTTCTTTCTTTTGCTCGACTACCAGAGAACGAGAAGAAAGAGAGAGAAGAGAGAGAAAGTTGAGATTGGAGTAGAAGATCGACAGATCGAGATTGTATTCAATGCGGTGATCATTGTGGTTATGACCATTTTTGATGATTTGGCCCGAGATGGGAGAAGTTGACTTTTGAAGGTTGGGAGCTTAACTGGTTTTCTCCATTTTCCTTCTTTTCTCTTTGGATTCGAGGTAAGTAGGACTTAAATATATGCTCTAGACATTGCTAAGATGATTTTGATGTATATATGCCTGGTTTGGTTAAAAATCTTGAGATTTGTGCATATATAAGTATATATGAATGTGGGCATATATATGCTTACGAATGTGAAGATCTTACATGTAGTTGAGTTATTCTTTGATTAAGTGTTAAAAAACATGTGATTTAAGTTTAAGTGTTTATACATGAGCTGTTGTTAAGATTGAGGTTTGAATGAATAATTTAGAGGATGATTTGGAATTGGGTTCCGTCGAAGACAAACCCAGGAACTGGGCATTAAACTCTGGTGTCTGGATCGGCCAACTAGGGTGTCAAACTGGGGGTGTTTGGATCGGCTGTCTAAGGTGTCCAAACTGGGGCGTCCGGACCACTGGTGTCCGAACTGCAGCGTAGGGTGTCCGGACACTAGTGTGATAGATCATTATCAACCTAATGAGAATGTATTTTTTTGTTAAGATATTTATTTGCATGATTGAGCATATCATGTGTATGAGATTGGGGTTGTATCATTCGATTTATGTTGTGACTATTGATTGGACGAAAGTGCCACATTTATATCGTGGTGTACTGAAGCACGAGTTATCTATATAGATGGAATCTATGATTTGAGACAAATGATAAAATGAGATTTTGAAAATACTAGATGATCCCTAGTTGACATATATGACTAATGCTTAGTCATTTAAAGTTGGGACGTTAATTATGATGTATGATTATGAGATTTTCTCCGAACTGCAGCCGAACCCTACTTGAGGTAAATAGATACTTGACTAGGGGTGTACACGATTCCCTAGCAGAAGGGCTAGAGGGTGTAACACGGTTCCCCTGAGTCTCATATCGATGGGGCTTTAACACGATTCCCCACTCAGTTTATATATATATATATATATTGAGATATACGCTCATCTTGAACGCAAATGATACGTTAGTGACCCGCGTGGTTGGCTAAGCGTCACTTGTTCCAGGATAAGGTTGGGGTAAATGGAGATTAGAGAATGCATTGGCCATTACATTGCATCACATGCGCATTGTTATATTATATTTTGGTTGATATTGTTGTGAGTTATGTTATATGCTTGATTGTTGTTCAATCATGCACACTTGCACAGTCCTAGCTACTGGGCAAGTTTGCACACCCATCGATATTTCAGGTGATCCGACGAGGCTAGGGAGTAGCCACTCGAAGCTGAATTAAGACCGATAGATCGACCTATTAAGTTATTTTATTTACATTTGGATTATTGTATCTTTATTTGTGTGACCCAAGGTGTTTAGTTGTTCTGATGATTATTATCATGTTATGACGTGACTTTGAAACAGGTGTTTATTTAATTTATTAGTTTCCATATACTCATACCATCCATCCCGAACAATTAAGTTAAAGGCATGACAAAATGGTATCAAAGCACTAGGTTACATTTACTTTTGGGTCTTGGGTAATAAGGCTTATTCGTTTCTGTTGAGAATTTATCATTTACCGTAGCATATTATTGGTTTTGGAATTGATGATGATTATGTCTTGTAGAATGGCTAGACGTGAAAGAAGGGGATCAAAGAGGCCAAGCTAGTGGTCAGAATCCCAATGCTCCAGGGTTGGGCAAAAGAAGACTTCATGAATTACCGTTGGCTGATGGTGGTTTTCTACAGCCAATTATAAGTAGATGATGTAATTTATGGTGTCTAGTGGTCCAACGCAGGGATTAAGTGGACCAATAGTAGCTTTTGCCCCAGCAGCACACCTGCACAGGAGACACCCCAATTATAATAATTATCAATCAGTTTAAAAAGTATAACGCTTCTAAGTTTAATGGGGAAGGAGATCCAGTTCAGGTAGAAAGATGGTTGGCAAAAATTTTTGAGATGATGGAGACTTTGGGTGTGACGAGGTAAGGATCAGGGTAGCAACATGTCAGTTCCAAGAAGGTGATGTTCATTGGTGGAGGTCTGATAGGGATACTATTAATATTCACACCTTGACTTGGGAGGCATTTCTTGAAAGATTTTTCTCTACAGTGATGAAAGAGATGAAAGTTTAGAAATTTCTTGCATTGGGGTAAGCAAACTTATCAGTGCAGAATTATGAGAGAAAGTTTACGAAATTGGCTAGATTTGCTCCACAGATTGTGCCAGATGAGGTAGCTAGAGCAAGGAAATTTGAATAGAGATTAAGTCCTTATATCAGGGGACAAATCATTGGATTGAGGCATCAAACTTACTCCAGTGTGATGGCAACAACTCTCGTAGTGGAGAGAGATACTATTTACTTCAAGTCCAGGGCTCGTGGAGTCAAAGGACAAGTTCATGGACAGAATATAATGCAAGAGTATGGTTCTGGTTCCAAGCAAAGGAAAGGTAAAGAAAAAGCTAGTAGTTCCAAGAGGAGATACCAGCAACATTAGCAATTTCCCTATCAAATGAGGAGTAGGTCTGGTTCAGGTTCGTCGAGTGGTCATGGATGATAGCAATTTTAGTCCCCATAAAGGAGAAGATTTTAGGATTAGTTTGGGCAGAGACTATGTTTTAGATGCAATCAACCTGGAGAAGTGGCGGCTAATTGTCCATTTAAAAAGATGTCACATGGAAGTGTTAAGCCAAGTGCTTAGTAAATTGGTTCTTATCAGACTCAGCAGTACCCAGTGAGGCTTGCACTATTTATGTAACAACAACCCATGCTACAAATTCAATAATTTTAGCAGTTGCTTGGTGGTGGCGATGGCTAGCGGAAAAAAAGTAGAGGTGATGGTAGCTTAGAGAGTTAGAGGATTCAAGGGCGTGCCCACACATTTGCATAGTGAGAGAAGACCCCAAACGCTTCTGTGATGTGTAGTACATTTCTTTTGTTTAGCACTTGGGTGCATGTTTATTTGATACCGGTGTATTACATTTATTTATTTCACATGCTTGTGTGAAGACTTTGGATTTGACACCAAAGAGGTTGGAAGAACCTATGTTTATAGATTCGCCAATGGGTAATAGTTTTTCAGTGAATTAGATCTGTTGGAATTATGTTTTACAATTGGGCGATGTTCAGTTATGGATTGATTTGAAGGTTTTAAAGATGAAAGAGTTTCACATGCATGATTTTGGGAATGGATTGGCTGTTTAGTTATCAGGTGATGAGATTGTTACCATAAGTTAATGACGGCTATTCTACCTAACGGTATCGTGGTTAAAATTCGGGGTAACGCGAGACTAGTTTTGCCTTCTCTATTACTTAACAATGGGTGTGTTGGGAAGTTTTTTGGTTTGTTGGCCAGTTTGAGATTGAATGAGAAAGACTCCAAACACTTTCTACCTAAAGTTGTTTATGACTATGAAAATGCATTTCTTAAGGAATTGTGGGAGCTACCCCTCAAAGGAAGATTGATTTTTGTTTAGATTGTGCCAAGGGTTTCTCTTATTTTTGTGGCACCGTATCGTATGGCATCGATAGAATTGAAAGAATTGAAGATATAGTTGAATGATTTGTATGGTCGAGATTTTATTCGACCTAATACATTACCGTGATAGCATCAGTAGTTTTTGCGAAGAAGAATGATAAGACCTTGAGACTTTGTGTTACTTACCAAAAAAAAACCTTGAGACTTTGTGTTGATTACTAGTTATTAAATACGGTAACTATTAAGAATAAGTATCTGTTGCTGAGCATAGATGATTTATTTGACTAGTTACAAGGATCAATTTGCTTTTCTAAGATTAGTCTTTGATCAAGTTATCACCAGTTGAGGATTTGGAGGGAAGATATTCCTAAGATGGCGTTTCGTACCCAGTATGGTCATTTTGAGTTTGTGGTTATGCCATTTAAGTTGACGAATGCCTCGACAGTGTTTATAGATTTGATGAATAGGATTTTTCAACCCTACCTAGATTGTTTTGTGGAGGTGTTCATAAATGATATTTGATTTATTCTCATGATGAGTATGAGCACGAGCAACACCTAAAGACAATCATGCAGATACTTCAGGACCATAAGTTATATGCTAAGGCTAATAAGTGTGAGTTTTGGTTATCCGAGGTAAAGTTTTTGAGTCATGTAGTTTCTGGTTAAGGAATTGTAGTGGATTTTTCTAAGGTTTCAGCTTATGAGAAACTGAGGTCTATTTTTAAAGTTCGTGGATTCTTGGGTTAGGCTGGTTATTATCTAAGATTTTCCTCGATTAGTGGGTCCATTGACTCAGTTGACTCAAAAAATAAGTTAGATTTGAATAGGATGATACTTGTGAGAATACTTGCAATGAATTAAAGCGAAGATTAACTGAAGCTCTAGTTTTGTTTATACTTGAATGTGAAATGGGATACTTTGTGTATATTGATGCTTCACGTGAAGGTTTAGGATGTGTCTTGATGCAGAATGATCAAGTAGTGATGCATGGGTCTAGGCAATTGAAGCCACATAAGAGGAATTACCCTGTGCATAATTTAGAGTTGGATGTGGTGATTTTTGCTTTAAAGCCTTGGCGGCATTATCTATATGGTGAAAGATTCAATGTTTATTCTAATCACAAGAGTTTAAAGTATTTATTTGCCTAGTGTGATTTGAATATAAGGTAGAGATGTTGGATGAAATACTTGGAGGATTATGACCTTGATCTTCAGTATCATCCAGGGAAGGTCAACGTAGTGGCTGATGCTTTGAGTAAGATGTCATAGAGCTTGGCGACAATGATGGTTCGTTCTCAGTGGCATCTTCAGGAAGATGTTGGTGATTTTGAATTTTGGTGGGATGATGACGATGAAGATGGCACGATACTCCAATTTGGATTGTTTGCAAGTGGTGCCCATGTTATTGATACAGGTTACTGAAGCTCTACAAAATGATCAATATTGTCAGAACATAAGATATTATTTGTTTTTGGGATAAGAAGCTGAAGGTTGGAGTTTATTTGCAGAGAGATATTTAAATTTTAAAGATGAGATTTTTGTACCTAATGTGGATGAAATTTGAGATGAGATACTCTGGAAGTTTCATTACTCGAGATTTATAAGACATCTTGGAATGACTATATATATAAAACTTGGGACGTCAATATTGGTAGAGCAGTATGAAGCGTGATGCGACAAAGTTTGTGCTTTGTTGCCTAACCTATTAATAGGTGAAGGCCGAACACCAAAGGCTAGCTGGTTTGTTACAGCCATTGCCAGTGGCATAATGGACGTGGGACCATATGACTATGGATTTTATGACGGGTTTGCCAAGGACTCGCAAGAGCCATAACACCATTTAGGCGATTGTGGACCGATTGATTATATCGACTCATTTTCTACTTATTTGGAATAAGATTTCTATAGAGGAGCGAGTTGAGCTCTACATTTGTGAAATTATTCGATTACATGGTACACCTTGTCAATTGTGTTAGACCAAGACCTAAGGTTCATAGCACAGTTTTGGCAGAGTTGTAGGAGGCACTGGGGGACTCAATTGTGTTTTAGTATCACATTTCATCTGCAGACAAACAAGCAGTCAAAGCAGACTATTCAACTTTAGAAGATATGCTTAGGTCTTGTGTGTTGACTCTAGGAGGAAATTAGGAGAGCTATTTGCCATTGATTGAATTTGTGTATAATAATTATCAAGCGAGTATTGGTATGGCTCTGTATGAGGCTTTGTATGGACGACCTTGCAGATTTTTGTTGCATTAGGCCAAAGCTGGAGAACTTATGATAGTTGGTCCTTATTTGGTGAGACAAGCATCAGAGAAGATTTAAGTGATTTGATAGAGACTTTTAACGGTTCAGAGTAGACAAAATATTCATGTTGATATGCAGAGATGGTCGTTGGAGTTTCAAGTCGGTGATTTTGTGCTTTTAAAAGCTTCACCGAGGCAGGGTATAGTTCGATTCGGGAAATGTGGAAAGCTTTCACTGAGATATTGGACCTTTTGAGATTATGGGGAGAATTGGTGAGGTGGCATACAGATTATCATTCCTTTACAGTTAGCTCGAGTTTGTAATGTGCTTCACGTATCTATACTTTGGAAGTATATACCAAATCTTTCTCATGTGATGAATTAAAAGGAATTGGATATTGAGAAGGATGTGACTTTTGAGAATTTGCCAGTTCGAATACAGGATAGGCGTGATCAAGTTTTGCGTGACAAGACCATTCCTTTGGTTGGCGTGTTGTGACAACACCATAGAATTGAGGAATCTACTTGGGAACGTGAATCGGTGATGCAGCTGAAGTACCCGTCCCTAATTTTTGATTAAAGTATGTTATAAATTTGAGGATGAATATTTTTTACGGGGGAAGAATGTAACACCCAATATTTAATTTTGGCCATTTATGTGTTATTTTAGGCCAATAAAGTCATTATTATGAGATTAAGTTGATTTATTTTATTTTTCCTGGGCTAGGTATAGCTTGAATTTATGTTTGGTTGGATAACTGGGTCAAGGGCCCAGCCTTTTCTTTTTTTTTTTTTCATTCCTATTCCTCCTTTTGTTTCTTTTTCTCTTCTTTTTCTTTTGCTTTTACTTAGCTACCAGAGAGAACAGGGAAAAGAGAGAGAAGAGACAAAAAGTTGAGATCAGAGAAGAAAATCGGCAGATTAGGGTAGTATTTGACGTCGTGATCATCGTGGTAGTGAATCAGCTTTTAAAGGTTGGAAGATCAACCGGTTTCTCCATTTTTCTTCTTTTCTTCTCAGATTCGAGGTAGGTGGGATTTATATACGTGCTTTAGACGTTGTTAGAATGATTTTGATGTATACAGATGCTTAATTTGGTTGAAAATCCTGAGATTTGTGTATATATATAAGTATATATGAATATGGGTATATATATACTTAGGAATGTGAAGATCTTGCATATATTTGAGTTATTCTTTGGTTAAGTGTTGAAAAAATATGTGATTTAAGTGTTTAATTGTTTATACATGAGTTATTATTGAGATTGAGGCTTGAATGATGATTTGGAATTGGGTTTCGTTAGAAATGAACTCAAGAATTGGGCATTAGACTCTAGTGTCAAAACCAACCGACCAGGGCACTTGGATGGGGGTGTCCAGATCGGGGTTGTCTGAGCTGTAGCTTCGGGTGTCCAGGCACCAGTATGACAGATCATCATCAAACCTAATGAGAATATATTTTTATGTTGACACTACAAAAAATCACACAATTGCCGATCAAAAATTTGGTCGCTGAAGGGTACAATTTAGTCAGCGAAACTTTTCCCGACCAAACTTATTTGGTCGGTATTTTGTCGGCGAAGGCTCGTCGGTGAAACTTTTCCCGACCAAAAAATCATTTGGTCGGCAAATGTAAAACCTTTCCCGACTAATTGGTCGGAAAATAATATTTAATGGGAAAAAATACAAAATCTTTTGAAGACCAATTGGTCTGCAATTCTTCACTTTTCCAGACCAATTGGTCGGCAATTGTACACTTTTCCCGACCACCAATTGGTCGGCAAAAAAATTTAGAATTGAAAATTTAAATTAATTAAAAAAATAAAAATTTAAATGTGGTGCCACGTGACATTATTTGTTGACATGTCATCATGCCACATGGCACCTTGGTGTTGTGCCATGTGTCGATCTATCATTATGCCACGTGTCATCTCTATATTTTTGAGATTTTTGTTGTTGTTGTTGGTGAGACTCGAACTCATGCCATCTCTTTGGAAGCTGGCGTGTTTGGCCACTATGTTAAGTTTTCATTTGTATATATATTTTACATATTTATATATATATTAAAAAATTTTAACACTTTTGCCAACCAATTGGTCGGGAAAAGTTCCCCTTTAGCGACTAATTGGTCGCCAAAAGTGTTAAAATTTTTTCTATTTTTATTTAATTATTTTAACTTTTTTTAATAATTTTTTTTACACTTTTGCTGACCAATTGGTCGCCTAAAATTTTTATTATTTTTATTTAATTATTTTAACTTTCTTTGTAATAATTTTTTTCTTTTACAATTTTACAAACCAATTGGTCGGGAAAAGTTCCCTTTTAGTGACCAATTGGTCACCAAAATTGTTAAAATTTTTATTATTTATATTTAATTATTTTAACTTTCTTTGTAATAATTTTTTTACACTTTTGCCGACTAATTGGTTGGGAAAAGTTCGCCTTTAGTGACCAAATATATTTGGTCGGGAAAAGTTGCCCTTTAGCGACCAATTAGTCGGGAAAAGTTATCCTTTGGCGACTAACAATTTTTTGGTCGGGGAAAAGTGACTATTGGCGACTAAATTTATATTTGGTCAGGAAAAGTCACTTTTAGCGACCAAATTTATATTTGGTCAGAAAAAGTGGTCGCCGAAAGTGTGATTTGTTGTAGTGTGAGATGATATTTATTTGCATGATTGAACATATTATATGCATGGGGTGGCATCATCCGATTTATGTTGTGACTATTGATTGGTCAAGAGTGCCACATTTATATTGTGATGTGCTGAGACACAGGTTATATACATATAGATGGGATCTATGATTTGAGAAAATGATAAAATAAGATTTGAAAATACCAGATGATCCCCATTTGATATATATGACTAGAGCTTACTCATTTAGAGTTGAACGTTAATTATGAGATATGATTATAAGATTTTCTCCGAACTACAGCCAAACCCTACTTAAGTTAAGCAGATGCTTGATTAAGGGTGTAACACCGTTCCCTAGTAGAGGGGCCAGGTATAACACAGTCCCCCTGAATCTTACATCGGTGTGGGTGTAACATGGTTCCCCACTCGATTTATAATATATATATATATTAAGATATACATTCGCCGTGAATGCAAACGGTACAGTTTGTGACCTCGTGTGTTTTGTTAAGCATCACCCGTCCGAAGATAAAGTTGGGGGTAGATGGAGATTAAAGAATGCATTAGCTATTACGTTGCATCACATGTGTATTGTTATATTATATTTTGGTTGATATTATTGTAAGTTATGTTATATGCTTGATTAGTTGTTCACTTGTGCGCACTTGCACGATCCTACCTATTGGGCAAGTTTGCTCATCCTATCTATATTTCAGGTGATCTGACGAGGTGAGGGAGTAGCCACTTGAAACTGAGTTGAGACTGATGAATCGACATATTATGTTATTTTATTTACATTTGGATTATTATATCTTTATTTGTACGACCTGGGGTATGGGTCCTAAACTTATTTCTATTATGAGCTTGTTTATTGATGATATTTATTTAGCTGTGTAAGCCTTGGGTTGTGTCACCAAGGTGTGATGTTGGATTTATAGTAGTTTATGTCATTTTTATTTATTTAATATGAGAACAAGGAACGTGTTTAGTTGTTCTGATGATTATTATCATGTTATGACTTGACCTTAGAACATGTTTTATTTAATTTAATTAATTCACATATTTCTATACGATCTGTTTCGAACAATTAAGGTAGGGACGTGACATTACTCGATACTCGTTTACACTTTTAAAGTATCCAATACTTGTAGAGTACCCACTAAATACCCATATAATATAATATAATATAATGTAAAACGTAATATTGATTTGAAAGCCTAATGAGTTCCAAAACGTGTTCAACATATTTAAATTTCAAGTAAATTTGAAATCTGATACAAATAATTTGTTTATTATATATATATGTGTTCAACTTATTTGAGATAATTTCTTTGGCATTTAACTAGTTAAGATAATTATCTTAAGGGTAAATTACATCTATTTCCCTTTAATATTTGAGTAATTACACTTAGTAGCCACAATATTTAAAAATTATATTTGTCTTTCTTATTTTGAAATATTATTAATATTGACATCCTTTGATAAAATCAACCGTTAAAATTTAACAAAAAATATTAAAATAAATAAAATTTTAGACTTTTTTTTCTTATTTTATTGATCACTTTCTCAAATTTTCATCAATTTCCTTTAGAAAATCCTCAAAAATTTTATTTTTGAGGATTTTTGTAAAGGAAACTGATGAAATAGAGAAAGAAGAGTAAAATAAGAAAAATATCTGAAACTTTAGTTGGTTTGACATTTTATGTTAAGTTTTAATATCTGATTTTATTAGAAATGAGTCAATATTAACAAAATTTCAAAATAAGAAAGATAAGTATAACTTTTAAATGTTGTGAGAGTTCAGTGTAATTACACCAAAAAAAAAAAAAAAAAAACTTACCTTATTAGTTTGAGTTAATTATGAAAATATCCCTTAAACTATCTCTCTTTTTTTTTTTATATCGTCCTCAAACTATCAAATGCAGCTATTTCATCATCAAACTATCTAATTCTATTTTATTTGGTCCGAACAGTAACTCCATCCATTAACTTTAATGGATTTGGACCAAACAGAACAAAATTGGATAATTTAAGGATGCAATAGGTGCGCTTGATAGTTTGGGGATAAATAGGAAAAAAAAGGGATATTTTCGTAAGAAACTCTTATTAAATTTAAGACTTTTTTTTTAACATTTATGATTTTTTTTCGTTTATCTTCAATTAAAATTTTGTTTATTATTTTTTTCTCCAAAATAAAAATAAAAACATGTCTGGCAGAATAATTTTGTTTACGATAACTAATTTTATTTTAATAAAATATTTAATTTTATTAATTTTTTAAAAAATTTAACTAAATTTAATAAAATATATTTAAACTAGTTAATTTAACATTATATATTGTTTTTAATAACAATTAACCTTAATAAAGTAGATTAATGAATAACATAATTTAATAATAAATTATTATTTTATTTGTTAAAATTAATTCAATGTAATTAAAATATTTTAATAAAAAATAATTTTTAGAGGTAATTATTACTTATTAAAAATTTTAATTTAATAAAATAAATTATTTCAATAATAAAATATTATTTTAATAGTAATATTAATTTATTAAATAAATTATTTTAAGATGTAATTATCATTAATTTTAATTTTACTAAAATAAGTTATTTTAATATGAAATTATTTTTTATTAAAACATAATTATAATCTAATAAAATAAGTTATTTTAATAATAAATTATTATTAAAGTTATGATGCAAAAAAATGAATAAAGTATTAAAAATAAAAAATATATATTTATAAAAGAAATAGTTTTTTATGAAAAATATTCCTCAAACTATCTCTCTTTTTTTCCTATTTCCTCCTCAAACTATCAAACGCACTTATTACATCATTGAACTATCCAATTCTATTCTATTTAATCCGTATCTATTAAAGTTAACGAATAGAGTTAGTGTTTGGATTAAATAGAACGGAATTAGATAATTTGAGGATGCAATATGTGTGTTTAGTAGTTTGAGGACGAACTAAAAAAAAGAAGGATAGTTTGAGAGATATTTTCATAAAAAACTCTATTAGTTTACAAAAACTTAAAGCTATGAAGTTATAATTATATGATAAGTTTTTTAATATAGTATTTTTTGTAGGTTGTTATTATCGATAAAGATTTTTTTTTTGTTTTAGTATTTATATAAATTTTGAAACGTGGTGTTATTATTTTTATTTTTTTCAAATTAGATATTTAATAGGATTGTCAAATGGGGCTCCACATAATCTCACTAGTTGTACTTAATCGAATTTCATAAATTTTGGACACAGCAAGTTTGAGATTCCAATTAAAAAATAAATAAATTTGGGACAATAATAGTTAAAAAAAAAAAAACACGAATTTGATAATAGTAATTGGATAGATACCCACCTGTTTACCCTCTTTTTTCCACAGTAAAACATTCTCACACTCTCTCACGTTTTGAATTTCATGTATATATGCAAAACGTATCAGAAAATTGAAACCTTAAATTTAAAAAAGAATTTAAGTGAATTAAATAAGTGTGTGCTGCAATATTATCTTGGTTCCGGGACTTCAATTTTCAAAACATTTAAAACAATACTTGTCAAATAATGAAATCTATTTAATAAGACTCTGTTTGGCATATGCAACTTTTTATTAATTATTAATTTTTATTTTAAATGTTGTTAAGATTAAAAAAAAAAAACTTACCTTTTTAGTTTATAAAAATTTAAAGTTGCAAGATTACAATTATGTGACGAGTTTTTGAATATAATATTTTTTGTAGGTTGTTGTTATCAATAAAGATTTTTTTGTTTTATTATTTATTTAGATTTTGAAATGTAGTATTATTCTTTTTCTTTTTTACTTCAAAAAGGATATTTAACAGGTTTGATCGGGTTTCACGTAATTTGACTAGTTGTCTTTATTCGAATTTCGTAAATTTGGGGTGTAACAAGTTTGAAATTTCAACTAAAAACATAAATAAATTTTAAACAATAATAATAAGTAAATAAATAAATAAATAAATAAATTTAATAATGATAATTAGTTAGATGGATACCCTACCCGTTTATCTTCCTTTTTTTCTCGGTAAAGCAATCTCACACTCTCTCACGTTTACGTATCAGAAAATTGAAAAATGAGTGTGTTGCAGTATCTTGTTCCAGGGGCTTCAATTTTCAGAACATTTAAACAATACTTGTCAAATAATGAAATCTATTCAATAAGACTGTTGGACCCATAAAACTTTTTATTAACTATTAATTCTTGTTAACTTTTTTAATTTTTTCTATTAAAATTTATCAAAAATACATTTTTTAATTTTTATCAATTTTTTCAATTTTCTTGAACTTTTATAAATTTTTGCCAAAAACATAATTTTTTTCAAAAGTGACAATGGTAATACTAGGACAAAAGTTACAAAAAAAAAAAAAAAAAAAAAAAAAATTATATTTTTCTTTTACACCAAACACACCTAACAAATAACGCTTTGACAAAATAAAAAATGTTAACAAGATTGTAATTGTTTTTTATTTCCTTTCTTTGTTAGTTCGTGAGAGATTACAGCCTACTCTATTCCTAATTATGGTTACTCTACTCTTTTATTTTAGAAATGGAATGGACATAATAAAAATTGAAACTGCTAGAAAGATTCTCGCTAGGAGAGTGTTCATTGAGGAACTCCTCCTTGTGAAGCTTCAATACTTTTTATAGTTATCAACTGATTTGCACCATGGTTAAGTGCACTGGGAATTAGATATGTCAATAGGACGGATATACAAGGATATTTAACTCAATCGAATCTGATAAAAACCCATTAAGAATTACTCTAATGGGATTGAGATAGGTTTGAAATTGAAATTTAATACCCGTGCGGATTTGGGATGGGTTTGGGATTTGTCTGTAGGATACCCGATACCTGATATCCGTTTATATTTTTAGGGTACTCGATACCTGATACTCGTAGGGTACCCGTAAAGTACCCATTTAACAAAATAAAATAAAATAAAATATATATTTATGTATTCACATACAATTTTATCTCTAAAATAAAATTTTTGAACTTCTTAAGTTAAGGTCATTTGTGCTTTGTTGGTAGCTGCTTTTGCCTTTACTGAGATAATTCATTTGGACTTGTTTAATTTATGATATGTTATGTGCTATTTACACACGTCATGAATTGTTCCAACTTCCATATTGGGTTTGGAAGTCCTTTATAGACTGTGATTTCTATTATATTGTTCCAGCGGTATGCCTCTATATATTTTGTACATTTATTTCTACTATTTATAGTATATTTCTTTTACCTTTCAAAAAAAAAAAAAAAAACTTGGAGGTCATTTAACCAATGAATTTGTTCAATTTAATAAATTTAATATTTTTGTCACTTACTAATTTTTTTATTTTTTATTTCAAATTGGATATTTAACAGATACTTAACAAGTAATTTTAACTAATTGAACATAAACGGGTTTCGCGGATTTGGGACGGGCTTCGTGGGTTTGGGACGGGATGATTTGAGATTCCAACTAAAAAAATAAAAGAGTTTAGGACGGTAATGATAAGGAGAAAAAAAAAAATAAATTTGATAATGAAATTAACTAATTAAGTGGATACCCTCCCCATTTACATTCTATTGGGAATTCCGCATTTTGATGGATCATAGCTCTCCCAGTTTCTAATTTGTAGCCCCAAATCGACCACACTGATCGATATCGATTCTCTTTTGATGAATGTTTTACCTTGGCCTTTATCAGGACTTGATTCCTTTACAATTTTGATGTCTACTTTTTTTTTCAGTCATTTTAAATTTCAACTGTCCATTTTAATTCAAAGGTTGATAATATAAATTTAATTTTTAATAAATATGAAATAATTATAATACAAAAATTGATGAAAAAAAGTTAATAAAATGAAACTCACAAAAATTATATTATCCACCCTTAAATGAAAATAAAGAATTAAAATTTAAAATAAAAAAAAGCGCAGACAAAAAAATTATAAGGGAACCAAGTCCCTTTTATCGCTTCCTTAGTCAATATAGATTTTGTTTATCGTCCTTAACTTTCATTGCAACCAATTTCCAGCCACCATACTCTACTCTGCTATTACATGTGTCAGCATAAAGACTATGATTTTTAACACGCTCAAACAAAACCAAATATACATACATATCAAAAATTGTAATTGCAATTGTAAGTTTAATTAAATTATATTTTTTTACCTCATTTATTTTTTCATATTTTTTTATTATTTTACCGTATTACTCAATTTTTTAAAAAGCATTGAAATATATTAACTTAATAATAGAAATTGATCATCAAATAAAAGAGTGAACCTATTTGTACTCTTTTCTATTTTTTATTTACTAAAATTACACGGATGTCCATTTATTTTTCACATATATTTTGCATATTTGTAATACCATAAAAGTCTCCATATGAAAACTAAATCAAAGACATAATTATAATGTTATAAATATATTTGCTTTGTAATAAAAATATTTTTTTAAAATATATATAGAAGATAACTTACGAATTTTTTCTTAAATATTTTGATGAATGAGCGAAGAATTACAATCTAAATTTTGTTACTTTTACAAAGTTAAACTAAATTTTCAAAAGAAACATATTTATGCGTTGTTTGAGAAATCTACATGTATACTTAAAAATTATTTTTTTATTTCATTGATTTTCTTAGTTAGAAATTTTTTTAATAGTTTTATTATTTTTCTATAGGTGAATGGTGAAAAGTTAGTAAGGGTAAATGATAATTAGAAATTTAAATTTATATGGAGTCTTATTTGCAGGTTTTATCCAAAATAATTATTTTAATAGACTAAAATAAAGTTTATTTTTGTTTATATTTGTACATAAAAATAAAATTTATTTTATTCTATAACTTAATCAAATAAGAAAATAACTTATTTCATTTCAATTTATCTAAAAATATTTGTTATTTTCTTTATCATACTGATATTTATTTACTTAATCTAAAAATTTTTGATAAACTATTTATTATCACACTTATATTTTATTTCATTATATTTTTTAAAATATATTATTAGATTTTGAGATTTGAAAGAATAGTATAAAACCTTACTAAGTGACTTGAGGATGACGATAAACGTTTACAAAAGAAACAAAAGAAAATATTTTTTTAATTGATTAGATTATAAAATAAAATAAAATTTATTTTTTATATGACTGTTAAAATATAAATATAAATAAATATTATTTTAGTTTTTAAAAATATTTTTTCTATTCTCTTATAAGCCTAGTGGTATTTGTTCAAATTTGTAAATGTTTTCTTTATAAAGAGCAATTATATCATTTCAAATTAGATATAAGAATAGTTAGTCAAAGAATGATAGTTTTTTAATTCTATGTAATAAAAAAAAAAGAAAAAGAAAAAGAAAAAGTTAAGTTGAGTGTAAGAAACTATTGGTAGGCTCATCCCTAATAAAATCCTTTCCCAAAATAGTTTTATACTCCTTTTATCCTCGTATTTCATGAGACAATATTTATAAAATAATTTTTATTACATCTCAAATAGCTCATAATAATGACATTTTATTTATTTTTAATATTAAATTAATAGACTCTCATGCCATATGACTATCATTTAAAATAATTTCTCCATCTATAAAACAGGCAAATGTTTTTGAACTTAAAACATGATTTGCTTCGTTTATCCACTAATATTTGTCCCCACCTAAAGGCACACAAATAAATAAACTTGTGAGATCAAAATTAAAATAAAATACTATAAACGAGTAAGACCCAAAAAAAACTTGTAAAATAAAAAATCATTAACCAAAAGAGATTACGGGTCATGCATAATGTTATGACCTAAATATACCTTGACCCAACATTGAAAAAAAAATAACACATCAATTAATTAAGTAGGCCAACTCTAAACTTATTTAAAAAAAAAAATGATCAATCAAAGTATATTATGGGTAATACATATCACTATTACTCAAATACACATTTATCAAATCAAGGCTACGTAAAAAGAAAGTATATAATATAGCCAAGTGATTCTTTCATTTCACTGTATTTATATAAATAGTCTACAAATTGTTTATGATACATAAATACAACACTTGCGTTTCTAGTTTTCAAATCCTTCACAAAAATAGCATAAGTAGAAGAACAATTTATCAAATGTAGGGCTTACGTAATATCTTTTCTTTACAAAAAGGGGTTACAGGCCCAAGTTATTAGATGTGATGCTTTACAAAATGTCTTCCTAAGAAGGCTTTGCAAAAAGACTTTGCAAAAATATGTATGTTTTACAAAATATGTGCCTTCAATTGTGTTCTTTCAAGAGGTCATCAGATGGCTTTAAATTTCTTCCACATCAATTTTTAAATGTTCACATATCAAGTTCGACGCACTTTCTCTATTTTGGAGCATGAACAACAATCTATTTAATTAAAAAAAGAAATCTATCTGTAATGTGCATAAATTGTATGTGCACAAATGGAAATATTGTGAAAATGTGCATAAATCATATGTTCCTTATTTATGTTCCATTAATGCATTACAATCCTATTAATTCTCTTGGACTCTATTGCTTCTTCACAAGAATCCTAAAAATGTCCACCATGTATGGATTAGTTTTTCTGAGACAAATATGTCACAAATAAAAAAAACTATGTAAATTAAGCGTATTATTGATGCACCTGTAGTTTTGATTAATATAAATTTTTATAATAGAATCTCGGGATATACAATAAACTTTTTTTAATACAATGCAACAAAAATAGACATAGTGTTAAAATTGATAAAATGCTTTTAACCAAAAAAAAAAAAAAAAAGAGTGAATACAATTTTTTTTTTCTTTTGGGTTTATATTTTTCAGTTAAGTTTTCATTTTTTGTGTAAATAAGAAATTAAAAATATGTTTAAACATATTTTTGTTTCCAGTTTTCAAAAATTTGTAAATAAAAACAAAAACAAAAAAATAATAAATATAAATGTTACCAAACAGGGCCTAAAGTTGCCAATTGTGAAAATTTTTCTACCTCAGTTTTAGAGTCAATTTAATGTCAGCTCTATTTTCATCTACGAACATTACTTCATTCATACCTTCTAAATTTCAAGAATGAAAGGTTTTTTAAATCTAAACTCTTTAGAGTAGTGTAGCTAAAATGCACACTACTTTGAGTTGATTGTAGCACAGTGACTTGAAGAATTCCACAGGCTTTCTAAAATCAAACGTAAGAGTAGTATTTTTTTTTAAGTTCAAAAAATATAAAAATATAGTTGGTATCATGAGTCAGCTTGGATTCCAAATATAAGGGATCGTGCGTATCTAAAGCAATGATTATTATTTGATCCCTTTTGTTCATTGTTCTCTCTCTCAAGCAATCTTTCATGCTTATGCTTTTATCTCTCAATTGGACCCAAGTAATCATTGAAATTGAAAAACCCTTGACAATAAAAGGTGTGAACCAATCCACTTGACCCTTGATAATAAGTTATAGCAACCTAGCATTGTTCATTGAACCGCGCTAACAATTCTTGCAATCCAGGGTGGATTAATTCTAGGACTACCCTGAGCTATAGCTCGAGTAGTCTGGTCTAAAAAAAATTTTAGTTCAATTTTCTTTTTCAAATTTAGTCCGCCCTAAATTTTTATAGTTTAGCCCATTCTATTTTTAGACCCTTTGTCAGCCCAAGTAAATCTCAAATCTTAAGTCTACCCCTTCTTACGAGTTACAATAGAAAAAGAAAGGGGTTATCATTATAATGTAGATATATATAATTAATATTTATTTCTCTCTTCATTTTGATTGTCTTTTCTCTCACCTTGCTATACTAACTCATCAATTTCTCAACAATCGAACTCGATTACTCTCCTAAATGTATCTTATAATAAACAGATATTTAAGTTCTTATGGTAATTTTTTCTTAATTTTTTCTAAGAAATATTTTTGGTGGTGTTGTATTACTTAGCTGCCGATTAGTCATACAATTGAACTTTATCAAGTAAATATCGAAGGAAAGAAAAAACCGGATTGATTTTGACTCCAAGCCAAACAACCTTAATATATAAGCCACACCTTTGTCAATGTCAATGGCAACTTCAACTGTATTATTTATGCCGACAACTGGTGGGTGAAGTATTATAGGCCCTAAACTTTCAGACCTAGTTTTCTGTCATCTTTCAAATTCTGTAAAATTTCAGCTGACAGCTCTAACATCCAAACTTCACCAAATGGAAAAAATTTTTCAAAGAAGAGATCATTCATGTGACTTCAAACATCAACCATAGACATAAGAGATGCCACTGTTGGAATTAATTAATATTTAATTCCCATAATTAGTGTCCTAATTAAAGTGATCCATATAAGAATCTAAATTTGACAAGGAATTATTTAGAAAGTTATTATTGGTAAAAGATTGTGAGTTAATTTCCTAACCATATCCTACTTTGATGGACGGTAGAGATTAATTGACTAATTAGGAAATTGGGTCATCTCTCTCCCTATAAATAGTGAATGAATTCCATCAATTCATACACATTAAAATTACAACACATTAGGGTTTATAGGGCAAGAGGGAGAAACCCTAGTTTCCAAAAGGGTTTTATTTTGTTGAAGGAGAAGATTCAAGAATAATAATTTTGAGGTAACTTCCGCATTCAGATTTTCAAAGTAATGGTTCAAGGTACGTGTTCTTAATTATATTATGTAAGTAGACAAAATATGTGAATATCATGAAGATAAAGATCCTATATATTTAATTAAATATTATGTGTTAATTTAATTATAAACTTATATGTGGTATCAGGGCTCAAGTTTGTAATCTCATGATATTCCATTATGATATTGCCATTAATTGAATTTTGTTGTATATTTAATTATATATGTGTTTGAGAAAATTAAGAGAAGCTTATTCTCATATATATATATATATATATTGCATGGATTTTGGTTTTCTATCCTCATTAAAATTCTTGAAAAAACTTGTTCAAGATGGAATATTGATCTGTATTCACATTCTTGTATTATTGCGTTCAATAAAATAGTTTGAATGCAAACAGTACGATTAAGGATTTAAATCACAAGGCTTGTATTAAGTTATGATTCTTTATTTTAAGTTGATTTTTCCAATTAGGATTCCTGGATAATCAACTGAAAGTATATGTTAATATTGTGAAGACAGTGACTTAATTGCTAACAAGAAATTAGGGAATTTAATGAATTTAATTAATTTTTTAAGGATGACAGGCGACTTGTTTTTTAACATTACTAAGTTATAATATATATATATATATATATATATTTTATAACTTAGTAATGTCAAAAAACAAGTATATATATATATATTAAATGTTTAACAATTCCTTATTTGGACGCGTTGAACCCTTAAGTTCTCGAAAGGTTTTGGCTGGGTTGCCTATTACAAATATATATATATATATATATTGTATTGATTAATGGCATGCCTTCTAAATTCTGAAAATAAATGCACTTAAGTTTTGTTATCATTTTTTTTATTCTGTTTTCCTTTATTTGTATTTTGGGAAAACTTAAGAAAAATATAATAATAATAATATTCTTTTAATGTTTAATGATTAAATTAAGTAAATTAATTATTTTAGCCATTATTATTGATTCTAATATTCACATTATAAACGGTTTGGCGTTCACTACAGTGCTCCAATCCATTATTGTGAATATTAAATTTATGATTATATTTAATTCTAATATTCATATTATGATTAAATTAAATATTTTCACAGTATTTTTAATCTATTGTTATGAATATTAGATTACTGAAATTTTATTCATACCATTTATGTTTTGGTTGCCTATAGGCCCAAATATGGTAATGAATGTTGGATGGTTAATATATATATATATATATATATATTTTAATATTCACGTTATAAATGGTTTGATATTCATCACAGTGCTCCAATCCATTATTGTGAATATTAAATTTATGGTTATACTTAATTCTAATATTATATTATGATTAGATTAAATATTCACGATAGTGTTTTTTTAATCTATTGTTATGATTATTATATTATTAAAATTTTATTCATACATCTATATTTTGGCTGTCCACAGGCCCAGATATAGTAGTGAATATTAAATTATTAATATTTAATTACTATTTATTCAGTTATATAATTTGGTTGCCCACATGTCCAATTATATTAATTGAATAATTATTATGGGGTGATAAATTATTTTATTAAAAAAACTTATGGACATCCACAAATGCCATATTTTTTTTTAATAATGTAGCACCCAATTAAATGTTCTTAAATATCAACAACTTTTGTTCCCTTGCATAATTGTTATTTATGTGTTGTTATAAATGAAATAGATATGTGAGCATATTTAATAAATATTGCAGTTCCAAATCCTATTTTACTTTATTCCCAAGCCTCAACATCCCTAGATTTGATAATACTAAATTTCTTTTTTAAGTGGCGTGAATAAGCCAAGTTTAATTTTGGAGTTCTTGACCTTGATTTGTGTCTTTTCATCAATGAACCTGCTATTATTATTAATAAAAGCAGCGAAGCCGAAAAGGCCACTCATATGACATGGTCTAGATCCAATAAATTAAGCCTAATGTTTTGTGCATGAATATTATTGCAAACACTAAATCCTGTCTCCCTAAGACGTAGAATGCTAAGGAAGATCTTAATAATTTTAAGGAACATTTTCAATTTACTCACTTGCTGAAAAATTTATGGCTGAACTAACCATTATACATTTTCATGGTACTCATACTATGAATGAACACATTATTGAGATGACCAATCTGACTACAAAATAAAAGACTTTAGGCATTATTGTGGATGAGTCTTTTCTCATCCACTTTGTCCTAAACTCTTTACTTCTAAAATATGGACCTGTTTAGTTCAATTACTACATTATTAAGAATAAATAGAATGTAAATGAATTACACAGTATGTTGGTCCAATAAGAAGGAAAACTTATGTAGTAGAATGGTCATGTGACGCATCTAATGGTGAAAGAATGAGTTAGAAAGAATAAAGCTAGAAAAGACATCAAGTGTGGCCAATCCAAGCTTGAAAAAGAAGTTGACATTTTCAGAAAGATTGCCTAAAATGTAAGGCATGGTTCAAAAATAAGGGTAAATTTATACCTTTAGTATGTTTCGAATCATTGATATTCATTCTAATACTTAGTGGATTAATTATTATTCAAGTACTCATGTTTTAAACTCAATGCAAAGATATATATATTTTTTTGGGTTTATTTAAGATCTCTTACCTTATTGCATTTAGAATTTTGGTAAATGGATTATACCAAATTAATCTTGAACTTTTTTTTTTCTCTAAATCCTTTCTTACTCTGCATCATAATATTAGAACTAAACATGAGTCATTTGATGAACATTCATATTACTTGTGACATAAAAGATTAGGTCACATATCTAAGAAAAGAATTGAGAGATTAATAAAGGAAGGAATTCTCTCAAATCTGGATTGGGTTGATGTGTGTCTAGACTGTATTAAGAAATGAGCTATAAGAAGTACGCAACTCCTAGATATAATATATACAGACATATTAGACCTTTTGTTAAACTCCTTGAACGTTTAGGTGTTTGTGCACAATACACAATGCCAAATCAACCTTGGCAAAATATTGTAGCTAAAAGGCACAATCGTACCCTTATGGATATGGTTAGGAGTATGATGAGTAATATAGGATTACCTATATCCTTATGGATGCATGCTCTTAAAACTACTGTGTATGTCTTAAATAGGGTTCCTAGTAAGGCAGTTCCAAATACACCTTTTAAACTGTGGAAATGATGGAAACCCAGTTTAAGGAATCTGCATGTTTGGGGTTACCAAGCAGAAATAAGAATTTATAATCCACATGAAAAGAAACTAAATCCAAGAACAATTATTTGTTTCTTTATTAGATATCCAACAAAAAAAAAAAAATCAAAAGGATATAGATTTTACTATCCTAACCATAGTATAAGAATTGTTGAAATTGAAAATGCCAGATTCATTGAGAATGGTGAAGTTAGTGGGAGTGGTAAAGTTAGGGATGCAATCATTCAAGAAATCAGGGTACAATTTCCCTTACCTCTAATTCATAATAGTCCTATTATTACTAATGATGTTGATATAATCAACAATAATGAACAACAAATGAATAATCAGCAATCTGATGATTCCTATAATGAAACTGTAACCACTGACCTATTATAGATGCGCCACAAGAAGTAACATTAAGAAGATCTCTTAGAAATAGGAGACCTGCTATTTTAGATGACTATGTGGTGTATTTACAAGAATTTGAGTATAATGTTGGGGATACTAATGATCTAGTTACGTATTCGGAAGCCATTAATAGTAATGATTCTACTAAATGAATTGATGCCATGAATGATGAAATAAAATCTATGGACTCCAATAAGGTCTGGGAGTTTGTCGAATTGCCTGAAAGACATAAAAAAATCGGGTACAAATGGGTTTTTAAAACCAAATGCGATTCAAAGGGCAATATCCAATGACATAAAGCTAGACTTGTAGCCAAATGTTTTAATCAACGTGAGGGCATTGATTATAATGAGACCTTCTCTCCTGTATCAAAGGACTCTTTGAGAATCATTTTAGCACTAATTGTCACATCCCGAAATTCACAACCAGGCACGTGGGAACAAAACCCAAAAATAAATATCAAACCATGAAAAATGTACCATATCAGAGCGGAAGCTAATTAAAGTAAATATTATTCAATTTCTTGAATACTCAAAATAACTTTAAGATGCCCTCAAAATGGGCTACAAAACCATGCCACAAATATGAGCCCAAGTCAAAACTCCATTACATTATAATGTAAATTTTGGAATGCAAAATAAAACAAATCATCCAGCTATCACAACCCAAGATGGCTAGCTAACCCACTGGTCCATCACGAGCATCAACCCTTGCATTACCAACTGTAGTAGGTGGTGAGCACTAAATTCCACGTGTGCCCAGAGAGCGTTTATAAAATACAATTTCTTAATCATGCAATGCTTTAAACACTAATTAATAAGAAGTTAAAAATCTTAAGATTTTCAAAATAGCCATATTTAATCATTTCATTCAAATTATAAAGTCACTTAGCCATAATCCCGCAGTCTCATGCTAAAAATAAATCATATCACTTTATTCATATCACCACACATCAATATCATACTATGGGTCAGGTACTCTGTATGTTTAGTCTGTGGCCTCAAATTAATTAACGATAACTCACCTTATAGACCTTGTTAAATAAATTGTTGATGGCGTAGTACATGGAAGGAATCATGCTCTTGAATTAGTATGGAACCACCATGACTCTCATTAATGTTTTATTTAATTAAGGTAAGCCATTAAGATGACTTTTCTAATGTTATAGCACGCCTTATGTTTCCTATATCAAATTATGACTGTAGGATTATTATACGGACCAAGTGGGAGACTGTTGGAATTAATTAATATTTAATTCTCATAATTAGTGTCCTAATTAAAGTGGTCTATATAAGAATCCAAATTTGATAAGGAATTATTTAGAAAGTTATTATTGGTAAAAGATTGTGAGTTAATTTCCTAACCATATCCTACTTTGATAGACGGTAGAAATTAATTGACTAATTAGGAAATTGAGTCCTCTCTCTCCCTATAAATAGTGAATGAATTCCATCAATTCATACACATTAAAATTACAACACATTAGGGTTTATAGGGTAAGAGGGAGAAACCCTAGTTTCCAAAAGGGTTTTATTTCGTTGAAGGAGAAAGATTCAAGAACAATAATTTTGAGGTAGCTTCCGCATTCAGATTTTCAAAGTAATGGTTCAAGGTACGTGTTCTTAATTATATTATGTAAGTAGGCAAAATATGTGAATATCATGAAAATAAAGATCCTGTATATTTAATTAAATTTATGTGTTAATTTAATTCTAAACTTACAGCCACTACTCATGATGGTTTTACTTTTACCCAATGGCAAAACTAAACCTTACAAATTTGTTTCAAGAGTTGTTTTGGAAGCATCAATCACTCAGTTTCATTCTTATATGAATGAGAGCCTACGCAATTGCATTCAAAGCAGCAGAATGATATGTTAGGATGGGAGGATTATTGGATTCAAAACAACAGAATGACGTGTTATAAATTTCTGAAAATGTTATAGCTTAAGTTAGGCTTGTAATTGGAATAGCAAGTGCAATAGTTTGCATCCACAGCTGCCTTAATTGGCTCCTGCGAGAACACCTTCTGCAGATACAATTAAAAAAAAGAAAGGGTTAAATTTTAAGGAGCGTTCTTTGAAGCTCAATGAATCTTCTATTTAATGGGGGCGTGAATGAATGAAATTTAGTAAGTCTCAAAGCAAAAAATAAAACCAGAACCAGTCCACCTGACCTCCCCCCTTAATCCCAACTCCAACCTTAAGAATGGTTGATTTCTCACTATAAATAAGGGCTTTTGAAAATTATTAAGTGCTGATCATAAAAAATTCCCATTGGCTTCCCTACCAAGAGCATTTCAATTTTTCTAAACAGCTCCTCAAGTTCAATACCACATCAAGCAATGTAACTGAATGTCATCTTCTGTGATTAATAAAAGCCGTGCCCTCCCAAAATCTGACCTAAAGCTAAAACTAGAAGTTTATCTATCATATAATTTACTTACACAAATGTCCAACTGAGAAGATGACATTAAAGCATTATCAATCTTGCTTTACAAAACAATTAAAAAAGATATATCCAGCCACATAATAAATAAATAAATAGACATTTACAACCTTTTTTTTTTTTTAATTTTGCGAGAGCAACAATAGGTTGTGCCATGAAAAGAAAGAGCCCGGACCTCATTCCTTAATGCTTACACAACTCAATGCCAACTGGACCTCAAACCTCATTCCCCTCCTCACAAAGAACGCCATCGACCCTAAACTTAAAAAAAAAAAAAAAAAAAAAAAAAAAAGAACCAGAGTAATGGAAAGTACCTACTTCGATTGCGGAGCATCTGCTAGAGCTAGTACTTGAGCTTCAAACCTATCAAAAAAAATTCACAAAAGAGAAAAAGGGGAGAAAATAAAATATAAAACCACTGCGAGTACCTGTGGGAGCTGCTGCTTGATTGCAGAGTACAGTAGCTGCGGGAACTATAAACCCATCAAAAAAGCTCACAAATGAAAAAAAAAAAAAAAAGAATGGAGAACAATGACGAGTATCTGTTCGAGCTGTTGGTGCGAAGCAAAGATCTTTTGCTTTTCGCTGGTTCAGTTTTTTTGAGCTGTTAGAACTGCAAACCCATCAAAAAAACTCACAAAAGAAAAAAAAAAGAGAGAGAAAAAAAAAAAGAAAAGAAAACAGAGCAACGGCGAGCACCTGTTTTTTTTGTGGAGTATCTATTCAATCTGTTGGTGCGAAGCAAAGATCGTTTGCTTTTCACTGGTTAAATTTTTTTGCTTTTCACCTGTTGGAGCTGTTGGTTGTATCTTCGTTTGAGACTGGAGGTTTTGAGACTGACGGTGGATTGGATTGGTTTGTGCGGGAAATGTTAAACATTGAGCTACTTTATGATATAGATATTATTCCACAAAGTCACGTCAATCTTAAAAAAATCCACAGCATCTTTATCCAGGTCCTTTTCTTTAATTAGCTTACGATAGTAAATCCATAACAAAGCCAAATATAATGTCACATTTTTTTTATTTTCCCATTCTAACTAAAAAAAAAATCTAGAAATAAAATTTTTGGCTTTGTCCAAAAAAAAATGTTGTGAACAAAAACATTAAAGCCACAAAGATAAAGAAGTGAAATTTTTTGAAGCGCCAATAATAAGCCAAAAAATTTAAGCACTGGTACTTCAAATTTTTTGAAATTTTAGCAATAAAGCCAAAAGGATGACCAACCATAATATTTCAAAACAATAAATCACTCTTAGAATTCAAAATATTGCTAAAAAATTAGATAATTTAAGAACTTTTTAACTTTGCTGCATAAATGTCTTTCAAATTAGAAAAAGAAATACGGTACCCATGATATGTACAAATCTTTTTAATAATTTCTAAACTTATCAGGGACTACTGGTGGATGCCATTAGTAGAATCCTGGCACATTGCACAGTTCATATCAGAGGAATTGTGTGAAACTTCGAGATTTCTTTAAATGGTTTAGAACTTTGTCATTTATTATACCAACAAAGAAAAATAATTAGCATTCCGGCCAAATTAAAAATATAATTGTAAAATGGTTCTACAACATGATTCAAATACCAACAAAATTCTTGAACTTGATACACAAATGCTTACCTCTACTATTACATGTTTGTCTTCAAGAAAAAGCTCTAAAAGTCCTTCAAGAACAAGCCCTAAAACTAGCTACGGAATTATAGAAGAGAATAAAGAATTCAATTTAGAGAATTAATTTAGAGATGAGACGCAAAATGCATATACGCAAAATAAATTGTAAATGTGCACCAAAGAATGAAAGAAGGAAAAGTTCTAATTACTTCAATCTCGATCCATTACTTCGATCTTGCCTTAGACACAGACTGCGCTTTGGTTTTCATGGGAAATGTGAAAGAATCCAAATCCGGTGCAAAAGGGGATTTCCAACAACCGGGTGGAACAATTTTACAAATCCCATATGGCTTGGCTTGTTGCTCGACCTTGTATATAAACTTTAAAATGTCCGTAAATTCATTCTCAGTTGGATAATACATAGGTCGAGGTAGTACACTCAATTTATTGTTTTTTAAATCTTATTTGAGATTTAAACTCTAACTTTTGAGTTTTCTATTTTAACTTCATCTGTACATGTCAAAATTATCTAATATTTAATGTATTAATTATTTTTTTAGTTTTATTTAAAATCATATCTGATAAACCATAAGAAAAGAATTTTAAACTTTTTGCTTGTTATAATAATTATCTCACATTTAATGTATTAATTATTATTTTTAATTTTATTTAAAATTTTATGACATCAAATAAGTTAAGTAACCCTAAAAGTTTTATCTAAATAAAAGTCTTTTTTAAAATTTTGCTTAAGGCGTTTAAATTTCTAGAAACAACCCTGTCTATATAGCCTAAGGCCATGATTATAGTGAATTAGCCACACCTATATATATAATGGTGGATTTCTTATTTTGATCATACATATATATATGGTTGAGTTTGAATTTGTAATTTGTTTGTTTAATTTGTAGGGAAACTTTGTTGGGGGTTTTTGGCTGGTCTATTTTTCTAGATGGCATCTTAAGAGCGTGAGAGAGAGAGAGAGAGAGAGAGAGAAAGATTCTCACATTGTTTATTTGGCTTGTATCGGACCTTTAAAATAGGTTGGTAGATACGGGAAATCATGTTGAAGAATAAGACTTTTATGGCAACACGGAATAAAGCTAATGACAGTGTAAGCATCATTCTTTGTTGCACGCATGGAGTAGTAGAAGTAGAAAACACTTTTTCACTCGAATTCTTTTTTTCCTATTTTTTATTAGTGTGCCAAATGATTTGTTGACGTTCTTTTATATTAAACTACATCTTAACAACAGTAGTGATAATGTCAGAGCAAATATTATTAATCGCAGAGCATATTTAATGTGTTGGGAAATAAAGGGCGCCAAAAACACAAACACACACAAATAACACTAGAATTTTATGTGGTTCGACAATGCCTACGTCCACAAGAAGGTTTATTATATTATAGTGGAAGTACATAAACAAACTTTTCTCTCCACTCTTCTTCACCTCTCTGTGTCACCCGATGTCTTAGGTTCAAACCCTACAGATTTTTTCTGCCACACCAAACCAATAAACCTCTGCACATATTTATACTAATTTAGTAACCAAAAATAGTGCAGGGATTTAACTAAAATTTACTAAAGATTTTTTTTTCTTTTAAATTAGCCAGAAGTTGGCTGTCATCCTCTAGTGTCATTTGGCTGGCAAATTTGTTGTCATCCACCCACGTGGGTGGATACCATTGAAGTCAACAATCACCCCGTCCACCCAGCGTGGGTGGATTCGTCACGTTCTGCTGAATAGAACATCTTCTATTATCTTAAAGCACCCCCTGAATGAAGCTCATGCACTTTTTTACTCGAGTGCTAATAACATCAGCTATAAGCATTATAACTGGGATTTATTTCAGCAACACCTCTGCCTAGTGATGCCTAGCCCTTTGGTCTTGGGCGACTGCACCCTCTCACCGGGGTGCCCTTGCACCCCATAACTCAGGGTGTCATGAAAAGTTCACTATAGTATTTTCTCGCTTGAGTTCATGCCTGCCAAGTTTCTGTAATACTCAAGCTTTTCTCTTTGAACTACTTTCGTCATCATATTTGATGGTTCTTGTCTATATGAACTTTGTCCGATTGTAAAAACTTTCAATCCAGAATATCACGAATCCAATTATATCTCACATCAATGTACTTCGACCTAGAGTGGAAGGATGGATTCTTGCATAGATGGGTTGCACTCTGACTATCACAATAAAGGACATATCTTTCTTGTAGCAATCCCAGCCTCTTCTAGGAATTGTTTCAACGACATCACTTCCTTACAAGCTTCTGTCACTGCTATATACTCTACTTCTGTGGTAGAGAGAGCTACACATTTTTGTACTATTGACTGCTAAGACATTGCTCCTCCTGCATAGGTTATTAAGTATCACAAAGTTGACTTTCTAAAGTCAACATCACTGGCCATATCTGTGTTGGTGAAACCGTCTAGCATTCTTTTGTTAGTACCAAAACATAAGCATACTTTTTAAGTACCTCTAAGATACTTGAGAATCCATTTCATTGCTTCCCATTATTCCTTTCTAGGATTAGAAAAAAATTTGCTTACAACCCCAACTGCGTAAGTAATATCAAGTGTTAGAGACGAAACCACGTTATGGCCAAAGGGGGCCATGGCCCCCCCGAAAAAATTATATATATGTACACATAATATAGGTATAATTCTTATAACATAAATGGGCTAACCTAATGGTGAGATTTTATTCTTTAACTTTTTGTCTTATCTTGAAGTTTAGAGTTCGAATCCTCCTCTAGGCATTTGTAAATTCTCAGTAGTTTTGCCTTTCAGAAAAAAATGGTCACCCCAGCATTTCAATTTTCAATTGTTTGGCCTCTCAAAACAAAAAGTATTTATAAATATTTTTTTTCAAAATGATTGCCCAACACAAAGTAAATAAGTATATATATGTATATTTTTCAAAATGGGTCACCCATCTTTTTTACTTTGAATAACTTTTTTATATTTGTTTTATTTTTTAAACTCATGGCCCTCAAATAGACTACTTGATTATAAGATTGTATGTTTTAAGTTGGGGGAGAAGTATTAAAATATATACGAATTAGCTCCCTCTTACTTAAATTCCTAGTTCGGTCTCTATCAAGCTTTGTGCATACCATTACATACATTAGGCTTCCAATAGCAGATTGATAAGGCACTTTCTTCAATTCTACCTTTTCTTTATTGGTCTTGGGACTCCAATCTGTGCTTAACTTGAAGCGGCTTGCAGGTGGAGATGATACAACCTTTACTTTGTTCATGTTGAATCTCTCTAACACCTTTTCAATATACCTTTCTTGAGACAGCCATAACTTCTTGCCTTGTCTATCTCTGGCGATCTTCATTCCAAGTATTTGTTTTACTGGACTCAAATCTTTCATGAAAAATGACTTGCTGAGTTCCTTCTTCAATTGGTTAATTTTGGTAGTGTCGTGGCCAACAATTAACATATCATCAATATATAGCAGTAGGATAACGAAATCACTATTAGTAAACTTTTGAAAGTAAACACGGTGACAAATGCGGTCCTAACATATCCATGATCCATCATAAATGAATCAAGTCTCTTGTACCACTGTCATGGAACTCACTTCAATCTATATAAGCTTTTATTCGATCAACATATAAGAATTTCCTTTTCTTTGACTTTGAACTCTTTCAGCTACTTCTTATATATTTCCTCCTCCAAATCAACATGAAAAAACATAGTTTTGACATCTAATTGCTCAATCTCCATATTCAAACTAGCAACTAATCCGAGTATAACTCAAATTGAGTTCATTTTCACAACTGGTGAAAATATCTCATCAAAGTCAAAACCTTTTCTTTGACCAAAACTCTCTACCACAAATCGGGCTTTGTACCTTGGTTAATTTCCTTCTTCATTTTTTAACTTGAACACCCATTTGTTTTTGAGAACTTTTCTTCCTTGAGGAAGTTTCACCAAGTCATAGGTATTGTTTTCATGCAGGGATTTCGTCTCTTCCTACATAGCCTTTTGCTGCCTAGTCTTTTTCTCATAAACCATGGCTTCATCATATATGTCTGGTTCATCCATCTTACTGACAGGATATTTGGTGGATGGTCAATGTTCTCTGGTGGATCTTCTCAGTGGATTTTCTCGGTGGAGCTTCTTTAGCTTCTCCATCTGGTATAACCTATTCATCATTTGTGGGAAGTTCTTCAAGTTGTTCATCTTCCCCTAGTTCTTCAGTCTCAAGTGGTGGAATGACGGGGTCCACCTTGACTAGAATTTTAGTCAAGGTTCTAGGTTTTACCAGTTGCATAATTTCTTGAATAATGTCACCTTTAAGAAACACAATATCTCTACTTTTGATAAGTTTCTTCTCAATGGGTCCCATAATTTGTACCCATATTCTTCATGTCCATATCCCAAAAATATGCATTGTCTAGCTTTGTCATCAAGCTTATACCTTTTATCTCTGGGAATAAGAACTAAAGATCTATAGCCAAATACCTTCAGATGACCATAGGAAACATCTTTTTTACACTAAACTCTTTCTGGGATATCACAGTTAAGAGGAAGTAAAGGAGATAGATTGATGAGATCGACTGCAGTTCTCATTGCTTTATCCCAAAATAGCTTAGGGAGGTTTGTATGAGAGAGTAAACACTTTATCCGTTCATAGATACTTCTATTCATTCTCTTTGCTATACTGTTGTGCTGAGGAGTCTTTAGCACAAATTTTTATAGTTTGATTCCATAAGTTCTACAATATTTTTCGAATCAACCTCTATATTCACTGCCATTATCAGCACGAACACATTTCAGCTTCTTTCTTATTTCCCTTTCCACCTGGGCATGAAAAATCTTAAAGAAGTCTAGCACTTAATCTTTTGTCTTTAATGCAAATGTCCACACCTTTCTGGAATGATCGTTGATGTAAGTGACAAAATACAGACAACCATCCATAGTTTTGTCCTTTACGTAGCAAACGTTTGTGTGGACCAAGTCAAGTGGTCTTAACCTTCTAGATGGTAGAAATGTTTAAAATACAACTCTATGTTATTTTCCCGCTAGACAATGCATGCAAGTCTTCAATTGCACATCCTTCACATTTGGCAACAAATATTTCCTGGCCAATATTTGAAGTCCCTTCTCACTCTTATGGCCAAGTCTCGTATGCCATAGTTCAGACAATGCTTGGTTGATAATATTTAATTCTCCTCCAATCATGGATGCTTGCATCATATAAAGAAAGTTAATCTTACTCTCTCGGGCCATTACTAAAGAACCTTTAGTTAGTTTCCACTTTCAATCACCGAAATGATTGTTGTATCCTTTATCATTAAGTTTGTCTGTGGAGAATAAATTGAGGCGGATGTCTAGAACAATTTAAGATCCTTCAATATCAACTTGCAACCAATGCTGGTTGTTAGGCAAATATCTTCCTTATTGACAATCTTAGACATTCCATTATTTCCCATCCTAATATGGCCAAAGTTACCACTAGTGCAGGATAAGAAGTAGTCTATGTTTGATGTCAAATGAAATGAGGCACCTGAGTCAATAACCCAGTTATTATTGTTTTGGCTTGTGAATCCTATATAGCCATCATTGCAAAAAATGACAATATCTCCTTTTACTACAGCCATGGACCTGTCTTCATTGCTTGTACCTTCACCTTTCTCTTGATCTCTTTTGAAGACTCCGCAGTACTTCTTAATGTGGCCTTTCTTTTTTACAATAATAGCAGTCAATGTCTTTTCTATCTTAGGATCTCCCTTTAGACTTGTCTTTATTGCTATGATGATCTCTACTCTGCCTTCTACTATGTCTTTCTTGTTTTCTGGCAACAAGAATTTCTGGTTGTATATGAAAGCCTTGCTCATTTCCTTGGGTTTCTTCATTGAGCAGGCTGTCCTTTACCATCCTTAATGTTACCGTCCCATTAGAGGTTGAATTATTGAGCAACATCACCAATGTCTCCCAACTGTTTGGCAATAAACTAAGCAATAACAATGCTTGTAGTTCATTTTCTAACACCATCTTCAGTAGGGACGGAATCAGGAATTTAGTAAAGGGGGTGCTAATTCCTATAAATTTTAATAATTTTCTTCTAATACAAAAATGTAATATCAAAATTAAATAGCCTATTTGGGTCTTTAACAAGTAATATAAATCAATAATTAGATATGTAATCATTTGTAGGTAAAACAATCATAAGAATTCATCATTAAAATACATTTCAAAATAGCACCTGTCAAATTGAAGGGACCCAAATGGCTTTAAAAAAAATTAATGGGACCAAAAGATAAATGAATTAGGTACCTACTTATCTATATGCTCAATAGCACAATTGCACAACAAAAGTTAAAAAGAAAAAATGCAAACAAACAATTAGTACACCTGCTAATTGAGGGGGGCTTAAAGTCAAATGAGCTTATTAAGAAACATCAAACAAAAAAAGTATATCAAGCATTCAAACTTCTTGTCAATTTTGAGTTTCGGGTTTAATAAAAGAGAAACTTATATGATTGAGCTTCAGCTTCAATGCAGATGAGAGAAAGGGTAATTCCAACTGAAAAAGAAACCCTAGCTTGTGCCTTTTGTCACTATACAATCTCAAAGGCCTATCTTAAAAATTATTTAATTAATTAGGTTAGATTATTAATAGCCCAACTCAAGAATCTAAATCCTATATTTTATTAATCATAACCAAACCAAACCAAGCCTTTTCCCACTAAGTGGGGTATTTTATTAATCATCCAACTCAAAAATTATAGCCCAAGTATTTAATTAATTATGTTAGATTATTAATGGCCCAACTTAAAAATTCAAGTCTTATATTTTATTAATTACCTAACTCAAAAATTATAACTCAAAGTAACAAAGTTGGGGGGGGCTCCATTTTAGAATATATGTATATATTTATAAATATATTTATATTATATATATAATTTTTTTATAAATGTTTGGGGGGAGCCAGGGCCCCTTTGGTCATTGAGTCATTCTGTTTCTGATCTTCGGTGTAGATAACTGATTTACCACACTTTGAAAGTCATTAAGGTCCTCCGATATGCTGCATCCATCCTTGTACTTATATTGACAAGCTTCCTCACTAGGTAAACTTTGTTTAATGACGTCTGTCTCTCGTATATAGATCATAACTTATTCCACAAGACATCAGCCGCAATTTCCTGTGAAATACGGTGGAATACACTTTGATTGACCCATTGCCAAATGACGGCAATACATTTTCGATACAAGATTTTCCAAGCATCATCTATTTTCGTGCTTGGTTTAGCAGCATTTCCCTGAATGGATGCATACAATTCCTTGCAATAAAGGATGTTCTCCATTCCGAGCTTCCAAATGGAGTAATTACCAGAATTTAACTTGATCATGCCACTTGTTTCCTCCATTATCTTACTCTAGAAGAAAAATTCTTCAGATTCTGATCCCACGGGTGAACTCGGAATGTTAAAATACCCAAAGAAGGGCTTAATAGAAAAACTTCCAAAACCTTGGGGTCACTAAAATTCCTAATACTTTAGGGGTCAATCCATAATTTTTAGAATAATTATACGGTCAAATTGTAATTAATTTTATGAAATATTTAGCGAATATTCGACGTGGCAGTCAACACTGAGGCGGCATAACTGACTGGATGCTAATGTGGCAGAATGACTGTGCTAGCTGCTGAGGTGGCACAGCTGACCGGATGTTGATGTGGCGTGGCTGACTGGGCACACCGCTAACGTGACACAGCTAACTGTGCTATGACATGGCATGCTCTTGGCTTCTCACACAAAATAAACTTTGTGAACAAATGCATCAAAGAACAATCGAACTCGTGAACCCCCTTTAGAATGTATAAAGCACTTGGCCAACAAGACTTTAGCCAAATAAGGCTATGAGGCATTCTTCTGAAGAGAAAAAATTCCACCAACCTTTCTTCTCAGGCAGCGCTCACTTTAGTAGTCTACGTACTCCCGTTAAAATTTCTGCAACACCCTATAAGTTTGTCTGAACTCCGTTTTTTACATGGTTTAAACAGTTACTCTCATCTCGTTAAGAGGATTACTCCGGTATACTCAAAATTAGATTTTGAGCAATTGAAAAAAAAAAAAATAAACTGAGCAAAGGCATTTGAAATGTTTTGGCTCAGGTCTCTCACATTGGCTCTGATAACACTGGTTGGGAAATAAAGAGAGCCAACAACACATCACAAACAACACAAAAATTTTTACGTGGTTCAGCAATACCTACGTCTACAGGAGAGCTTTACTATATTATAGTGGAAATAGATAGACAAACTTTTCTTTCCACTCTTCTTCACCTCTCTACCTCACCTCTATACCTCTCTTACAAAAACTTTTTTTTGGTTTTTATGCCACACAAAACCAATAAACTTTTGCACATATTTATACTAATTTAGTAACCAAAAATAGTGTAGGGATTTAATTGAAATTTACCAAAAAAAATTTTTTTCCTTTAAATTAGCCAAGAGTAAGCTGTCATCCTCTGGTGTCATCTGGCTAGCAATTGGGTGTCATCCACCCACATGGGTGGACACCATTAAAGTCAACATAATGCACTCTCTAGGTATTTACTATTGTAATGCATTAATTATGTTCTAATATTAATGATATTTACTCTATTATTATCACCACCTTTTAAATAATGTTTTTATTAAAAGTGATTGACAAAGCTACCTTTTTAGTTTACTTTTCCAAAAATAAAATCAGTTAAGTTGCAAATCACCAAAGTAGGACTTGACATCACTGGTTAGCTTTCATATAATTTCGTTAATTCAATCTTTGTTGTTCATTTATAATTGTCATTTTTTCCGCTGCATGCATGTACAAAAATAATTCATATCAAAATTTATCATTTTTCTAAATTTTGATATGAACTGGCTTTGTACATCTAGTGATATAATAATTTTTTTGAGAATAATTTTTAAAATATTTAAAATTATTTTAACAAAATTGGCCTTTTTTAAAAAAAAAAATTGGTATGAATTACCATATATATGTGTGCGGCATCAAAGTAATGGCAACTACAAATGAACAATAAAGGCCGGATTAATAAAATTATATAGAAGCGAATTAATAAAATCATATAGGATGGTAGAAAAATATTTATATACTGTAAAAAAAAAATAGTGGGGTCAAGTATCCCACACCACAAGATATGTTTGCATCCATGTTTGTTTGAATGAAACTTTTGGAAGAGGAGGAAAAGGATTGTGATTGAGAGAGAAATTTGGGGACAGCACTCATTTTCTCATATTGATTTTGCAAAAAAGAAACCGAAAATAGAGAAAGATTCTACATGATAACCTTCAAATCACATAAAAGAAGTAAAAAATAGGATAAATAGGGTTTCAATTTTATTTTCAGTTACTTAATTCATTTTACAATTTTCCTTTTTCATTTTCAAGCAGAATCATCTCTTTGGCATTCAGGGGCTGGTTTATGGGGTTTGGAACGTTACTGATATCAAATCAGTTCCATTCTCGTTCACCCACTTTGCACCTTTACATGTATAGCAGTAATATATATATATATATACACACACTAGCAATAACCTGTACATACGACACAAAATTGATATTAATTTTCTTATATAATTGAAACCTTGAATAAAAAGTTCGAATCGAAAAAATTATGACAATATATGAGTTTTAATTTTTAATTTTTTTTGTCAAAACTTTAGATTTTAACAACTATTACATGTATCGTGGTCTCTCTCTCTCTCATTCGTAAAATCACGTGAAACTCTTTCATCTTTAGAACCCTCAAATCAATCCATAACTAAACATCACCCAACTGTAAAACACAATTCCAATAAATCCAATTCACTGAAGATACCCATTGGAGAATCTATAAACATAGGTTCTTCCAGCTTCTTTGGTGTCAAACCCAAAGTCTTCGCACAAGCATGTGAAATAAATGAATGTAACACCGGTATCAAATAAAATATACACCCAAGTGCTAAACAAAAGAAATGTACTACACATCATAGAAGCGTCTGAGGTCTCCTTTTACTGTGCAAATGTGTGGGCACGCCCTTGAATCCTCTAACTCTCTAAGCTGCACCTCTACCTTTTTTCTGCTGGCCACCGCCACCGCCACCACCACGCAGCTGCTAAAATTATTGAATCTGTTGTATCGGTTGTTGCTACATAAGTGGTGCAGGCCTCATTGGGTCTTGTTGAGTTGATAAGAACCAATCTGTTGAGCACCTGGCTCAAAACTTCCATGTGACATCTTTTTAAATGGACAATTGGCCGCCACGTCTCTAGGTTGATTCCATCTAAAACATAGTCTCTGCCCAAACTGATCCTGAAATCTTCTCCTCTATGGGGATTGAAATTGCTATCATCCGTGACCACTCGACGAACTTGAACCTGAACCAGACCTACTCCTCATTTGATAGGGAAATTGCTAATGTTGCTGGTATCTCCTTCGGGAACTACTAGATTTTTCTTTACTTTTCCTTTGCTTGGAATTAGAACCATACTCTTACATTACATTCTGTCCATGAACTTGTCCTTTGACTCCATCAGCCCTAGACCTGAAGTTAATAGCATCTTTCTTTACCGCGAGAGCTGCTTCCATCACACCAGAGTAAGTTTGATGCCTCAATCCAATGATTTGTCTCTTGATCTAGGGACTTAATCTCCATTCAAATTTTGCTTGCTCTAGCTATCTCATTTGGCACAGTCTATGGAGCAAATCTAGCCAATTTTGTAAACTTCTTCTCATAATTCTACACTGATAAGTTCGCTTACCCCAATGTAAGAAATTTCTGAACTTTCATCTCTTTTTATCATTGTAGAGAAAAACCTTTCAAAAAATGCCTCCTTAAATGCCTCCCAAGTCAAGGTGTGAATATTAATAGTATCCCTATAAGACCTCCACCAATGAACATCACCTTCTTGGAACTGATATGTTGCTACCCTGATCCTAAACTCGTCACCTTTTACACCCAAAGTCTCCATCATATCAGAAATTTTTGCCAACCATCTTTCTACCTTAACTGGATCTCCTTTCCTATTAAACTTAGAAGGATCATACTTCTTAAACTGACTGATAATTCTCATAATTGGGGTGTCTTCTGGTGCAGGTGTTGCCACTGCTGCTGGGGCAAAAACTACTAGCGGTCCACATAATCCCTGCATCTGGGCCCACTGGACACCATAAACTGCATCATCTACTTATAAGTCGGCTGTAGAAAACCACCATCAGCCAACGGTATCTCATAAAAGTCTTCTTGCCCAACACCTGGAGCATTAGGATTCTAACCACTAGTTTGGCCTCTTTGATTTCCACTTGTTTCATGTCTAGCCATTCTACAAGACATAATTATCATCAATTCCAAAACCAATAATATGCTACGGTAAACCAAACCAAACCAAACCAAACCAAGCCTTTTCCCACTAGGTGGGGTCAGTTATATGGATTTATTGATGCCAATTTGATCTGTTTAGGGGCATGTCCTCCGATAAATCTAGGTAGGTTAGGTCATGTTTAATGGTTTCTTTCCAGCTTCTCTTGGGTCTTCCTCTACCTCTCCTACTCCTGACAATCTCCATACTTTCACACCTTTTAACAGGTGCCTCTGCTGGACACCTTCTAACATGGCCAAACCATCTTAATCAATTTTCTTTCATTTTATCTTCAATTGGTGCTATTCCTACTTTGCCCCTAATCTCCTTGTTCCTAATCCTATCTTTCCTTGTAATCCCGCACATCCACCTTAGCATCCTCATCTCCGCAACCGCCATCTTCTGACCATGGTTATGCTTTACTGCCCAACACTCTGATCCATATAGCAGTGCTGGTCTAACCGCTACCTTATAATACTTTCCTTTCACCTTGAGGGGGATTTTTCGGTCGCACAAAACCCCCGAAGCACTTCTTCATTTGGTCCATCCAGCTTGAATCCTGTGACTTACATCAGTATCAATCCCTCCATCTTGTTGCACCATAGATCCAAGGTACCTAAATTTATCTTTCTCTACAATCTTTTGTGTGCCTAAACTTACTTCTATACTACTCGTTATCCTACTTTAACTAAACTTACATTCCATATATTCCGTCTTGCATCAGCTTAGCCTAAACCCTTTTGTCTCTAACGTATCCTGCCACAATTCTAGCTTAGCATTCACTCCTTCTCTCGTCTCATCTACTAAAATAATATCATCTGCAAATAGCATACACCACGGCACCTCATCCTGAATATGTCTTGTAATCTCATCCATAACTAAAGCAAACAAGTACGGGCTTAACGCTGAGCCTTGATGTAAACCAATCGTGATAGGGAACTCATTAGTCTCTCCACCAGTCGTCCATATAGATGTCATGGCTCTATCATACATGTCCTTTATCGCCTCAATATATGCGACACACGCTCCTTTCTTTTCCAATACTCTCCATAGAATCTCCCTAGGAACCCGATCATATGCCTTTTCTAAATCGATGAACACCATATGTAAATCTTTTTTACCTTCTCTATACTGTTCCATTAACCTCCTCAAGAGAAAGATAGCCTCCATGGTTGATCTTCCAGGTATGAAACCAAATTGGTTCTCTGAAATGTTTGTTGTCCTTCTTAGTCTTCTCTCAATAACTCTCTCCCATAATTTCATCGTATGGCTCATCAATTTAATCCCACGATAGTTTGCACAGTGCTGAATATCTCCTTTGTTCTTGTATATGGGTATAAGGATACTTTTCCTCCATGTATTAGGCATCTTCTTGCTCTTTAGCACTACATTAAAAAGTTTTGTCAACCAACTTATGCCATCCTCTCCTAAGCATCTCCAAACCTCAATAGGGATACCATCTGGCCCAACCGCTTTCCCATTCTTCATCATTTTTAATACTTCTTTTACTTCTTTCCTACTGATTCTCCTATAGAACATAAAATTTAATATGCTATGGTAAATGATAAATTCTCAACAGAAACGCATAGGCCTTACTACCCCAAGACCCAAAAGTAAATGTAACCTAGGGCTTTTATACCATTTTGTCACGTCTTTTGACTTAATTGTTAGGGACGGATGGTACGAATATATGGGAACTAATTAAATTAAATAAACACCTATTTCAAAGTCAAGTCATAACATGATAATAATCATCAGAGTAACTAAACACCTTGGGTAACGCAAATAAAGATACAATAATCCAAATGTAAATAAAATAACATAATAGGTCGACCTATCAGTCTTAATTTAGCTCTGAGTGGCTACTCTCTAACCTCGTCGGATCACCTGAAATATCGATGGGTAAGCAAACTTGCCCGGTAGCTAGGACTGTGCAAGTGTGCACGACTGAACAACAATCAAGCATATAACACAACTCACAACAATATCAACCAAAATATAATATAACAATACACATGTGATGCAATGTAATGGCCAATGCATTCTCTAATCTCCATCTGCCCCCAACCTTATCTTGGGACGAGTGACACTTAGCAAAGCACGCGGGGTCACTAACGTACCATTTGCGATCAAGACGAACGTATATCTCAATATATATATATATATATATAAATCGAGTGGGGAATCGTGTTAAAGCCCCACTGATGTAAGACTCAGGGGAACCGTGTTACACCCCCTGTCCCTTCTACTAGGGAATCGTGTTACACTCCTAGTCAAGCATCTATTTACCTCGAGCAGAGTCCGGCTGCAGTTCGGAAAAAATCTCATAATCATATCTCATAATTAACGTCCCAACTCCAAATGACTAAACATTAGTCATATATATCAATTAGGGATCATCTTATATTTTCAAAATCACATTTTATCATTTGTCTCAAATCATAGATTCCGTCTATATAGATAATTCATGCTTCAGCACATCACAATATAAATGTGGTACTCTCATCCAATTAATAGTCACAACATAAACCAAATGATGCAACCCCAGTCTCATACACATGATATGCTCAATCATGCAAATAAATATATAATCTTAACATAAAAATAAATTCTTACTAGGCTTGATGATAATCTGTCATACTGGTGTCCAGATACCCTAAGCTGCAGTTCGAACACCCTCGGTCCGAACACCTCAGTTTGGACACCTTAGACAGCCGATCCGAACACCCCCCAGTCTGGCACCCTGGTCGACTAGTCCGAACACCAGAGTCTAATGCCCCGTTCCTAAGTTTGTTTTCAACAGAACCCAATTCCAAATCATCCCCCAAATTATTCATTCAAGTCTCAATCTCAACAACAACTCATGTATAAACACTTAAACACTTAAATCACATGTTTTTTAACACTTAATCAAAGAATAACTCAACTATATGTAAGATCTTCACATTCGTAAGCATATATATACCCACAATCATATATACTTATATATATGCACAAATCTCAAGATTTTTAACCAAATCAGGAATATATATACATCAAAATCATCTTAGCAATGTCTAGAGCATGTGTATAAGTCCTACTTACCTTGAATCCGAATAGAAAATAAGGAAAATGGAGAAAACCAGTTAAGCTCCCTACCTTCAAAAGTCGATTTCTCCCATCTCAGGCCAAATCATAAAAAATGGTCACAACTATGATGATCACTGCGTTGAATACAATCTCGATCTGTCAATCTTCTTCTCCAATCTCAACCATCTCTCTCTTTCTCCTCTCTCTTCTCTTTCTCTTCCATGTTCTCTGTGGAAGCCAAGCAAAAGAAAGAAGAACAAAAAGAGAAAAAAAGAAAATGAGGGAAAGGAAAGAAGAAGCTGGGCCCTTGGCACAATTATCCAACCAAACATCAATTCGGGCTATATCTAGCTCAGGAAAAATAAAATAAATCAACTCAACCTCATAATAATTACTTTATTGGCTCAAAATAACACATAAATGGTCAAAATTAAATATCTGATAGATATTTTGACAAAACTAACCTAATCATGTATATATTAATTTTTAATTGCCTACCGAGTTTTTTCCCCCTAGTTTTTTAGTTTAAGGCAGGTTAGCAATGTTGGAAGCAAAATTTTTCTTCGTTAAAAAATTTAACACATTACAGTTTCTAAGTAATCATGCTTGTCTTATTGGAAGTGCGAATAGGTGATGGTTTAATGTGACTAAAATTCGTTTACTTGGAGGCTGTTTGGTAATATTGTTGTTTTCTGTTTATATTTATATGTTTATGTTTTCTATTTTTTATTTTTTATTGTCGTTTTATTATTTTGGAATAAAAAATGAAACTGCGTTTGGAAATACAATTTTATTTATAATTAATAATTTTTTATTTTCATAAAATATTTAATTTTATTAGTTTTTTAAAAATTAATTAAACTCAATAAATATTTTTTATTAATTTAATTATATTATTTATTAAAAATAATTGAATAAAATATAAATATTATATCATTTAATCTAGTAAATATAAAATATAGTAATTATAATTTAATTATATTATTTATTAAAAATAATTGAATAAAATATATTTCATAATAATTTAAATAATTTAATTACAATGTTTATTAAAAATAATTTAATAAAATATAATTCATATTAAATAAATTAATTTAATTATGATATTTATTAAAAATAATTTAATAAAATATATTTAATATTATTTAAATTAATTATTAAATTATATTATATTAAATAATTTAATTATAATATTTTTTAAAAATAATTTAATGAAGTATATTATTTATTAAAAAAATTTAATAATCTATATTTCTTATTAATTAAATTAACTAATTTAATTATTTATTAGAAATAAATTATTATACATATTACATATTAATTTAATTTAATTATATTATTTATTAAAAATAATTTTAGTTTAATAAATATTTGAATAAAATAATTTATTTTAATACGATGCAACAAAAATAAATAAAGTATTAGAATTAACAAAATGTTTGTAACAGAGAAAATAAAATAAAGATATCTTTTTTCTGTTTATATTTTTCTATTTAAGTTTTCATTTTTTTGAAAATAAAAAATAAACAGATTTAACAAATATGTTTCTGTTGCCAATTTACAAAATTTTGAAAACATAAACAGAAAAATGAAAAATAAAACATTACTAAACGGAGCCTTGCTAAACGAATTTAAGACCGTGTGAGGTTAAAATCATTAACTTGGTAAATGAATTCTTTTAAATTAAATTCGTTTCCTGATAAACGAAGTTGAACTCATTTTGATAAAAAAAAAAAGTTCTAAATTCACTTTTAATAAATTGACGCTCGCCTGTCCGTTGGGGTCGAAATGCCATGTTCTTTCTAAATTTCTACCTCTAAACCACCCACGTGTTGTGCTCTGTAAAATCTCCCACGTGTCACCTACATCGTTCGCTCACATGTAGAACCCCTCTCTCTCTCTCTCGCGCGCGCTAATGATGTCATTCTCATTAGGCATGTGCTACCTAGCGTAAACTAGAAGAGAGGCGCATTTATGGGAGCGTTTGTAACTTCAACAATCTAAAAGTTTTCAAAAGTGAATTTTGAAATTATTATGTAATAATTATTGAATGTTTATATTTGATTTGATATAGAATTGTTAAAAAGTATATAAAGTGACACGTGAAAAAATTTTAGTGGAAGATTTTAAAAATTTTTGGAGTTTTGTATAATTTTTTGTACAAATGTCAGATCACTTTTTTTTTTGAATTCTAACAAAATCCATTGGAATGCACCATTTTAGTCCGTTCCAACGACTTTTGAAATTTTTTACAGTCCGAGAACCTGTCAGCTTTTGAAATTTTTTGAGATTTTTTGAAGCTTTTTGGGGTTCCAAACGCCCTCTATGTGCCCACCACTTTTTTTTTTTTTTTTTAAAGACATAGCGTATGGGGAGGCACATTAAGGAAGTGTTTGGTTAAAAAAAAGTTGATCAAAAAATATAATAAAAATATAAAAATTTGATGTAAAAGTGATATATGGTAAATTTTAATTAGAAGAAAGTACAAAAAGTTAGTAAAAGTTGATGAGTTTTGATTGATCTTAGTTAATCAAACACCCCTTAAAAAAGTTATTACTCCCAAAATAGAATTCTTATTAGTTTTTTAAAATTTGTCAATTACTTAATCAGTTGCACCATCAAATGGAAAATTGAAATAATTAACAATTATTTAAATAGTTACATATTAACCATAATCTCTATTTTTATTACACTAACTAGCATGTTATATATAATTTTGAATTTACTTCTTTGCCTATTTACCAAATACATTGAAACCCAAATAAAATAGGTGGTATAAATATAATTTTTAAAGATTGTTTTACAAATTCTAGATTATTTGCTTAGTTTTACGGAAAAATGAGCACCAATTAAGGTTTTCTTTTAATGATATTATAGTATAGACAACTATCTTAATTTAAAATAATCATTGCAGTTTTATTGGGGGTACTGTGGTTGGTCCAACTCATGCCTGAAATCCTGCCTTGACACTGGTGTGGTGCCTGCCAAGAAACCTCCGACATTCAAGTTAGCAAAATAGAGGATTGAGAGAGTATTTTGGCAGAATAATGGTAAAGCTTAATGAGGGTATGTGCCTGTACCTATTTCTTGCACTGGAGGTACACATATATAGTGGGAGGATGAATCTGCATAGACCCCATACGTGTGAGCTATACCAAATCCAAGTTCTCATCGAATCAAATTGTGCCAGGTGTATGCCTGAATCCCCATGCAAATATTCCGTAATTAGTTATCCAAACCGTTATTGAACAAGCAGTGTATCTGTAGGCGGATATCACGAGACATGTCAGAGGATAGTTAGTTACATGATTGTAGCGTGAGCAATTTAGCCTGATTATATCAATCAGACTAGAAGCCCAATCGCCCAGTACTCGACCGATCGATAGGGTTGGTCAAAACTCTCCAGATCGATCCCACTATCATTGCTTATACATACACAAGCAAATAACAAATTTGAAAAACAATGCGCACAGTCTAAACTTTAACATTCAGGCATAATTAACTGCTGCACTATTTCATGATGAGACTCCTATCTACAGTAGGTAAATTTATATACGTATATAATCTATATAATAAAACACATCATCTGATTTAGTATTTGTTCCAGTTATTATTAAAATTTCACCACGTTATCACTTATTATATACTTATATAATAAAACACATCATTTGAATTTGAAATTCAAATAAATATCTATATAATAAAACATATCCTTTAAAATTCAAATAAATATATATATTATATTTTGTAAAATTATACATGCATATATTATATATCTATATAATAAAACACATCATTTGATTTGATATTTCTTCTAGTCATCACTAAAATTTTGTCACGTCATTATTTATTATTTATCTATATATATAATTAGACACATTCTTTGAATTTGAAATTTGATGTGATGACCCAGAATTTTAATGCTTTGGTTATTTATTAATTAATATTTAATTTGGTAAAAATAAAATTTTTATTGATTTAAATTTTTGAGACATAAATTAAATTCAATTTTTATTGTGGACGCACAAATTGTGTGAGAAATTTTTTGTATTTATTTATTTTTGAGAATTACAAAATTATGGTTTAATTTTGATAAATTATTAATTTAATGAAATATAATTTTTTTATGAAGCTCACGGTACTATGTGCATATATATATATATATATGTTTGTTAAGTAATAATATTATATATTTCTAACGGCCAATTGGATTAATGTGTGATAGATTAAAAAGTAAGAGTTCAAATTTTAATTCTATTTGGTTTCTAATGTGCAATCTGAATTAGTTTAGGTGTAGATTGGATAAGGATAATGTGAATTAAGCATTCTATTTCTATTTGAACTCTTTAAACAACAAATTAATAATATGTTTACATGCGTATATATATATTTACACACTTGTTATATGCAAATATATATATATTAATCAGTGTATAAATAACTTAAGACGATCTAGATTAATGGGTACGTGAAGTTAGAAGTCTAGTTTAATTTGGATTCTAGTTCTTTTTCCATTAAGATTCTACCAACTAATAGCAAGTACATGGAGTTGGAAGTCTAGTTTGATTTGGATTCTAATCTTTTTTTCCATTAGGATTCTACCAACTAATAGTGAGTACATAGAGTTGGAAGTCTAGTTTGATTTGAATTCTAATCCTTTTTCCATTAGGATTCTACCAACTAATAGTTAGCCTAGGTGTACGTGTATATATATATATATATATAATATGCATTCTTCGGCAGTAAAGGAAAATGGTTAAAAAAAGGAGAGAGAGTAGTGGCCGCAGAGAAGAAAAAAAAATTTAATGTAAATGCCGTGGAGATTACCAGCTTCTTGATAGCTGCGGTGATCTTAGTCTGATCTGATGATTGAGTTTTGGGTTTCGTTACGACTTGGGTGTTCTTTTTGCAGATTTAATTTGAGGTAAGGGGTAGAGCCTTTAATATTAAATATGTGTAATTTGTGTGTATATATATGTATTATTTAAATCTGAGATGAGCAAACAAATCATTGATTTTTAAATTTGAAACTTATTCATATATATATATATATAAGTATCATATACATATGTTCTTAAAGCAAAACTGCACGTATATTTACTATAGGTGTTAACCGTAGGATTTTTTTTTAATGTGATAAAAATTTACGTTAATTATGTGCTGGTGAATTAATGGTTACTAAGGTTTTAAATTTTAAATTAAGAAAAATTTACATAATGTGAATTCCAGGTGAAATTTGAATTTGTTTTTATTTGAGATTGAAGGGTGCTGAAATATCGGGTATACGTACCCAAGGGTTGAAAGTCCAAAAATTCACGCGGGATTGGTTATCGATTCCAGTAGGCTAGTAACCTACGAACGAACAGATGCTTAAGGGTGGTATATTATATTCCTAAGACTTCGGTCTAGGAAGCAGACACCGAAGGATGGTGTATATTGGTTGGGTCTTGCTTCTACGAGACAACGAAACAGACATCGAAAGATGATGTATATTGGTTGGATCCTGTTTCTATGGGACAATCAAGCAGCAGTACCTCGAAATTGAATTGTTTTCTTTGATGTGTGATGTGGTACTAAAACATAATTAATTGTAACAAAAATAAATTGATAAATTGATTTAATTTGTTGTTTAAGATTGCTTCTTGTGCATAACTGTTTCACTTAGTAGCATGTTAGGACATTACTGCATTTACATTATTATTAGGGTTTTGAGCACACGTAGTATTAGTGCTCATTCCCTTATAGTTTGTGATGCAGGTAATGAGATTGAGTCATGTGCTGGGCCTAATGAGAATAGAAATTAGAAGTTTTATTTATTGTTATATAGTTATGTAAAACTTTAGAAAAAATTATTTTTAGTGGATGGTAACAAACCTCTGTTTGTGAGGTGAAGATAAATTATTGATTTATTTAATTTTGTGGAGATTGTTTGGGTTTAGTTTTGGAGCTTATTGCCAGATTGGCTTTGACTAATGTATTTATTTAAATTTAAAGTTTTGTTTTATTTATTTTTATTTTTATAGCTCCATAGAGTGTGTGTATGACTTTGATGAATGATAGGAGAAATTGTTAAAATGTGTATTATTTATCTTTTATTTACGTGCTTGGATTATGAAATTCGGGGCGTAACATTTGAAATTCAAATATATATATATATATTATATTTTACAACTTTTATAAATTTATACTAACATATACAACTCCAAGCACGTGTATTGGATGATATTTTTTAACAATTCTTATGTTTGGAATTAAAATAAAATTTTATGAATTAGATTTGATTTAATTTCATAATTAAATTTAAAAATTTTTAAATCATTTGAAATCTAACTCAAAAAAATAGAATTTGATGAGAATTTATTATTTTCTTAAATTATTTAAGTAATATCTTTATATATCATATTTATCAATTTTTTATTTTCTATTAACTTGATCAAATTTAATATTTTTTTTAAATCAAAATAATTAAATTGTTAAATTTAAATATATACTTTCAACACAAAATTTTATTTATTAAAATTAAATTAAATTAAATCAAATAAATTTAATTATATACTAAAATCCCGTTTGGTACATCAAATTTTATCAAAACTCAACAACTTTAACTAATTTTTTATAATTTCTTTTAATTAAATTTTTATATATTATTTTTATGTTACATATTTTTATTTTTATTATACTTTTTAATTAATTTTTTAACAATCAAACACTTCATAAATGATAAATGTTTTCAAATAGAGCGTTGATGAGTTGCCAGAATACCGCTAACTGCTAACTGGACCCATAGCATTTTGGGGTACCAAATCCTTTCATTGCAAGTTGACTCCCAGACAATCGGGTACCAAATCCTTTCATCACAACTTGACTGCCAGACAACGTGCCAAGTGCTTCATTTGTAGCCGCTGGACTCCTTGAAACCGACAGCTTCGTCCGGACAAGGGTTTCAGGCAGCCGCTTTCACACTGCAAGGACCGAAAAGTAAAAATAAACGGCTTTAATTTTATTGTACTTTGATAACATGTAATTTTTTATATTTTTATATTAGTTATATTTTAATTAATTTTTTAATTTTAATTTTTATTTTAAAATTAATTTTAATTTAATTATAATTAAATCAACACCATTTATTTTTACATTAGAAAAAACATTTGAAATAATAAAAAATAAAATAAAATAAAATAATTTAAAATATTTTATAAATTCATTATTCGTATAATAAAATAAAAAATAAATAATTTTTATAATCTGTCAAAGATTTTTTAAATCTTTATGTGGCGCCAAACAAACCTTAGGAACCAAGTACAAATCAGCATCACGTTCAAAGACGTCGACAACGCGTCAGACGCTGCCCCATCCCATCGAAGTAACATCGACCTTTCCAATAACTCCTCTTTTCGCTGCATCAATTGACAGGGTATTCCTGAATGGCTCTATTTATCAAATTATGACCCGTTTGAAAGTAGAATTTTATATAAAAATTAATTAAAAATAATAAAGTTAGTGTTTAATAAAATGTTAATTTTCATCACTTCTTTTCATCAAAGTAACCTGTTTCACTTAAAAATTAACAAAAGTTTTATTAAATATAAAAGGTTTCGTTTGGTATCAAGATAAAATACTAAAAATTTCTATAAATCTCTAACAACATCTTTACATTTAATTTTTTCGTCATCACTAATTTCTAAAAATTCTAATATTTCGTTAAAAAAATAAAAAATTTAAAAATAGGTTAATCGAATATGTAAATTTTTTATATAATTATATTTTTCGTGTCGAGAGTTTTTAAACGAGTACCATTGTCGCTATTTTTTGTGAATTTTTTTTATTTCGTGAAAACGGATTTGAAAAATCGTTTTTACGATTTGTGACTTTTCAAAAAAAAAAATGACGCCAAAATTAATTCCAAATCACATTTTATCTCAATTTATCTTATTTTTTCTCCACATTTAATCTCAATTTATCTTATTTTTTTCTTATTAGGTCAAAAATTATTAAAAATTATCAAAAATTTTTAAAAATTATCAAAAACTATAAAAAAATTACTAAAAATTGATATTTGTATAATATCAAAAATTATAATTAATGACTTTTAATAAAAAAGGCCAAAATTACTAGTGGTTGACTTTAGCACGAATGTTGGCTTGCTTCGTCCCTCTTGCCCCCCAAACTCAATATCTACCAACTCGTCTACACCAAGCCCCTCAGCTCTGGTAATTGGGTTTTTATGTCTTGTCGCCTCGACTTCTCAATTTTGAATCTTAAAATATTGTTGATTCGATAAATTTCAGTAGATCCGATTCCAAATACTCAATTATCACCAAGAAATGGGTAACTGCATTAGCTTCACGGCCCTGCAAAACCGGTTCTACATCTACTCCTTCCGCAACGCCGGCCTGAAATCGACCACAACCGATCTCGGCGACGGCACCATCATGCACTGCTGGGTGCCCAAGACCCACAGACCCAGCAAGCCCACGCTCCTCCTCATCCACGGAATCGGAGCCAACGCAATGTGGCAGTGGAACAAGTTCGTTTCTCCTCTCTGCTCCAGATTCAACGTCTACGTCCCGGATCTACTCTTCTTCGGGGAGTCCTACACGACCCGACCCGAGCGGACGGAGGCGTTCCAGGCCCGGTGCGTGATGAGGACCATGGAGGCGCACGGGGTGCGGAGGATGCACTTGGTGGGGCTGAGCTACGGAGGGTTTGTGGGGTACAGCATGGCGGCGCAGTTCCCGGAGGCGCTGGAGCGGGTGGTGATTGGGGCGTCAGGGGTGTGCTTGGAGGAGAAGGACATGGATGAAGGGTTGTTCAAGATGAAGAGCATCGAGGAGGAGGTCGCCATACTGCTGCCTCAGACGCCGGAGAAGATAAAAGAGTTGCTTCAGATTTCTTTCTATAAGCCGCCGAAGATGTTCATGCCGACTTGCCTCCTCAACGATTACATCGAGGTAAGGGTTCAAAACGTCATTTCTCACTGGGCTTGATTTCTTTTTGCTGGGGACTTTTCACTCTTAGTTGCCATTACACTCTCTAATTGAAATGGTTTATTTGATAAATTTTGGTTTATTATGTGAGAATTCTTATTAATTTTTATATTTAGAATTAAAATAAAATTTTATGAATTAAATTTAATTTCATTTCATAACTTAAATTTTATATTAACGAATTGTTATTTGTTATCTTTGTTTTGAATTTATTTTTTATTCTTTATTTTTTAAAAATAAAGAAAATAATTCAAAATGTATTTGATTGTTTTCAAAATACATTTTTAAAAAAATAGAAAATAAATTTATACATAAAATATAAAATAATAAAAAATTATTTTAAATGTTTTTTAACTCAAAATAAGAAAAATTTCAAATCACGGAAAATAAAAAATATCAAATCAAATGCGTTTTCTGTTTTTGTGTTTCGAAATTTTTAAAATATAAAACACATGAGTTAAAAAGTAAAAAACAAAAATAAAAAACAAAATATAGAAATATAAACCAAATGTCATCTAAATTATTTAAAATCTAACCAAAAGTAGTAGAATTTGGTGAAAATTTATTCTTTTCTTAATTTATCTTTGAACAAATTTATCCTTATATATTATATTTACTATATTTTTTATATTTTATTAACAGGATCAAATTTAATATTTTTTTAAAATCAATTTAATTAAATTCTTAAATTTAAATATGTATTTCAAACAAAAAATTTCATTTATGAGATCAAATCAAATTAAATAATTATTTTAAAATTAAATTAATTCTAAGAGAGAAATATTTTCAAACAAAATTATTACATTTTTTATTTTTAATTTCTGACTTCTTATTATAAACAGTTCATGGATTGAAATATAGAATTGTGTGAGAGATTGAACAATTTTGGGTTTATTGACTTGATGATTAGAGATGGGTGTGGAGAGGTAAATAAAGTTAGAAGTTGTGATTTATTCTTTATCAGGTGATAATTTCAGATTCCTATTTCGTGCCAACTAATTGCATATCTATGAGTATTTATAATTAAATATTTTAAAATTTAATAAATATGTTAAATAATTAATTTATTTTAAAATTAAATTATATTAATTTTGAGTTAAAAGTGTCATGTTCAGATTATTATTATTATTATTATTATTATTTATTATTATTATTTTTTATGGGTTGGATCTAATATTGCAATTCTGACATTTTGAAAGATCTCCACTAGTGTAGTATGGCACATATACATAGACTATTATTGTTGCCCATTCTTTGCAAGAGATGAATTAACAAATTTGTTCTCATTAATTTAGTGTGCATTTAGTTTACTAAAAATTACTAAAAAATTCTGAAAATCTTTAAAAGTCTTTCACTTTTTATCTCACTGCAATAATTACGGATGCACAAATTATCTTACTTTATTTCATTTTATTTCACTTTTTGTTATTCCAAACGCACTCTTAATGCATTAAAAAAAAGAAAAAGATAATTTAATTTTTTCACTCGAATTTTTTCATTTCATTTCTAAATGTATTCTTGTTTCAATTCTTTAATTGACTAAATGTTGAAATTTTATTTTTATTCCTATTCCTGTTCTTGTTCTCATTTTCATTAGTAACCAAACAAAACAATAACTTATAAATCACGTGGACCAAATAAAACTATTAAAATTTCATGCGTAGAATCACCCTCAAGGGGGAGCTCTTTTAAATTGAATTCAAGACCTTTCCGAGGGAAGATTTGAATTCTGGTCAAATTGAACTAGTCAGTTGGTTATCCATAGGTTATTCTTTTACAATCTCTTTGGATCAAAACATAAGGTGTCTTGGAAGCATTAAATCGAGTCAAATGTAGAAGCAATTATACTTCAAAAACTACATTTAGACATCAAGTCGATGAATCCAGTGGGTTAGTAATAGTGGACAAACTGAGATTAACTTAAAAAGATGAATAAAGCATTTATGATGTAAGATGGTGCATTGGAGTTAGGATTAATGAAGCAATGAGGGGGAGAGCATTAGTGACATCCCGTTCGCTTTTATTTCAAAATGAAAATTTTGTTATATAGGCCCCGTTTGGCATCACAAACAAACTCTATAAATCTTTATAAATTGCCAACAACCTTTCTATTTTTAATTTTTCCGTCATTACAAATTTCAAAAAATTTCAATATTTCACTAAAAAAATAAAAAATTTGGAAGTAGGTTAACCGAATGTATAAATTTTTTATACAATCATATTCTTCGTGTCGAAAACTTTCAAACGAGTAACATTGTCACTATTTTTTGTTAATTTTTTTGAAACCGTGAGAACGGATTTAGAGAACCGTCCTCACGGTTTGCTACTTTTTAGAAAAAAAGGCACCAAAATCAACTTCAAACTACATTTTATCTCAATTTATCTTATTTTTTCTTACTCCAAACGGAGCCATACTATAGAATTGCTCTTTTGTGAGCATCATCTCATTTTGTCCGTGTTTATTCTCCTATGCTTTTGCTCAAGGTAAAAACGGATCGAATTTAGTCGAGTCAAGTTTTAATTTATTTGAAATTAACTTGAGTTATTTATACTGCATTCAAACTCCAGGCTCGACTCTAATTTTTATATTGGCTCGACCTCGAGTTTAATAAAGAAGAATTCAAATTTGAGATCTATTCGACTCAAAATTTTATATGGGCTCGAGTTCAAACTCAAAAAAAAAAAAAAATTTAAAGTCAAAATTTACTCGCGAATAGTTCAATTAAACTAAAATGGCGTCATTTTAGTTTAAAACATAATAAATAAAATATTAAAAATATTGTAAAAAATGTTATTAAAGGTATAAAATACATATATTTATATTATTTTACTTAACTGGTTCATGAGCTTTTAAGTTAAACTTTTCTAAATTCGAGCTCGAGTTCAGTTCTAAATGAGTCACAAATCGAGCTCATTTTGATTACAAATCGAATTCGAATTAAACTTTTTTCAAGCCGAGTTCAAACAGCTTGAAAAAAATTCGGCTAGTTTCCATTCTTACCTTTGCTTGGCCAAATGATTGCCTACTTGCATTTCCTGTATTTATTGCTGTCTAATTTTGGTGTTATTTCCATTTAGCGTAAGTTGTCAGACGAATTACTAGTTAAAACTTACCGCAATTTGTTCTCGAATATGTCATACATGTAATTGTCAGTGACTGTGGTTACGTGCCTTTGTGTTGGTGGTGAATTTGTGTCATGAAATGACAACTTTTAGAAAAAAAAACTGTATATGATTTCGTTGTAATCTTTACATAAAAGGTGATACATATACATAGAAGATAATTGATACTTATTTTTGACTATACAAATGTTACGACTAGAATAAAGAATCGACTCTTGAAATAGGGGATTTCACATTCAAGACTCATCTTATAATCCTTCTGATTGATTCTAATGACAACTCATGCCAACATAAAATATTAGGTGTACAGGTGATCGGTTACTCTTAGAAAAATAGAAAAAAAAAAAGAAAAAGAAAAAAAACTTGTAATTGATTTCTGATTATCACATGTTCATGGATTTGGAACCCTGAAAATTGGGTTATGTCACACTCATTGTTTTATAATCTTAAGTTATTGAACTATTTTAATAATCTCCTCCGTGTGCTAGTACTCTTGCTGGATCAAAAGCAAACAAATTAAACTAAACAAAATGTAGAATACAAATTAATTAGGGTGCATAAGACTAAACAATGCACAAAGCACAACTAGAGTGCGAAAAAAACGAATAAAGAATAAATATTGATAACGAGACTTCAATTTATGATCTATTCAAATCAGAGTTCTGATTTAAGTCACCAATTGTGAAGGTCTCAAAAAATAGGTCCAGCAATGTAAATCAAGTTTTCATTTGATAATTTGATAAAAAAAAATGTTGAAGCTTTTATTAGAAATTCAATCAAAATGATGCGACAATCACACTCCTGTGCGATTATAAGAGACGAACTGATGAATTTTCTACGGGGAGCAAAAGTTAATACGGTAATGTGATAAAAAGGAATATAGTAAAAGAATAACAATTATGTTAGTATTTAAGGCTAAAGGAATATATCGAGTATAAATAATAGAAAAAGGGTTGTTTGGAATGGGAGACAATATCTCGATATATATAACTTAATTTAAAGATCTTATAGAAGTCATGATAATTTTGTTATTTTGTTTTTATTTATTTTTATTTTAATTTGGCTGTGTGGGCAGGTGATGTCTGCAGTACACCTTCAAGAAAAAACAGAATTGATCCAAGCAGTGCACAAGGGAAAGAAACTCTCTGATCTTCCCAAGATAACTCAGGTTCGTTTACGTACATCAACTTCTCATTATCACCAATCTTTTGGCTCCCGTTCTATTTCTTGCTCTTGTGGGTTGATGAGGCCCATGCATCTAATGTGGTGTAATGTCTCCTTGATGTATAGCCTACGCTAATAATATGGGGAGATCACGATCAGATATTCCCACTGGAATTGGGACACAGATTAAAAAGGTCAATATGAAAATCAGATTCGTCAATAACAATTTTTTTTTGTTGTTAGTGATTTGTTATTTATATTGATTTATTTATTTATTTTTTTCATTGCCGACCTTCACTTGTGGTTAGATTATCTCTCTCTCTCTCTTTTTTTGGGGGGAAGGGTCAAACACATGAGACTATTAAATTTTTAGAGCCTTTACCTATTTTGATACTATATTAGAATATTAGCTACAACTTCACCTAAAATTTTAGGTAATTGGGCAACTTACAGCTTTATTATTTATAAGGAAATGATAATGCTAGGAGCTATTTTTATTGCTACCACCAGAACATTCATTGCATTATTCACTTATATCATGTGCATTAATAGTAATATGTCATTAGTTATTTATTCTTAAAAATTTCTAATTTATTTTATTTAAACAGACATCTAGGTGACAATGCGCAGCTAGTAATAATAAAGGATGCTGGGCATGCCATCAATATGGAGAAGTCAAAATACATGCTCAAACACGTGAAATCATTCCTCATTGATCCTCTTCCCAAGCATGAAAACAATGGCAATAATTGCAAGGCAAACTAAGAGGTTAAGGGGAAAAGAGGAAATTCAATTCAAGAGTTGGCTGGTCTTTATGTGACTCTCACCTACGTACCGCTCTAAGCTTGTAAGTGGGGTTCCTTTTGTGGTGTGTAAAATTATTCAATATTGGAAAGATATTATAATTATTTAGTTAAACTACACTCCTTTTGAAAATATTGTACTCTAAAAATTGATTTGATTTTAAAATAAAGAATTGATTTGATTGGATTTGGTTTGATAAATGAAATTGTGTTTGGAACCTATTGAATTGATTTATGAGAAATACTAAATTTGACCATGTTAATAGGAAATAAAAAAATATGATAAATATAATATGTGATAGTAAATTTATCCATTTGCTTAAATGGCTTAAGAAAAAAAAAAAATTCTCATCAAATTTTATTTTTTGGGTTATATAGATTTCAAGTACTATAGAAATTTCAAAATTTAAGTTATAAAATCAAATCAAATCAAATCCAACCTGTAAAATCTTATTTTAATTTAAAACACAAAAATAGTGGAAATTCTCCTGAAATGAAATAAAATCACATCAAATTTACCAATCCAAATAGAGTCTTACCGTTATCTTTTCTTAATATTTAATTAATTATAAGTAATTATCTTTAACATTTGGTTGCTAAAGGCCCCAATTTGGACGCTAAAACTTTTCCCGATCAAAACAAATATTGGTTAGCATTCAATCAGGGAAGGTTAGTTGGAAAAGTTATTAGCGACCAAAATTTGTATTAGTCGCTAAATACTAACTTTTAGCGACTAATATTTGATTGCTAATAATAGAATCTCTAGTGACCAACTAGTTGCCAAATGTAAACATTTATATCTTTAGTACATAAGAATGGAATGAAATTTATACACACTTTAACTTATTTTCATGTTTTGTATTAAAAAATTAAGTTGAAATGCTATTCTTTAAGCATAGTTATTCCCACGTCACGTGGGATAAGATATTTTACAATTTAAGTCATAAAATAACCATTACATTGCAGTAAAGATTCGATCAAAAAAATAATAAAATAAAAATTAAAAACAAGCAACTATTTTATAATAAAAAATTTCTCTCAATCACTATCTTTGGTTGTAAATTGACTATTTTACCTTTAACTTTATTTTCGGGCTTCCAAAAGGTTAATAAAAATATTCATTCATATTACTTAATAACTAAGCAAATATTGATTTAATTAAAACTCGGATTGTAAAATGACTATTCTACTCCTGAATTAATTTTTTATCCAAATTTGTATTTTGGGCTTTCTAAAAGGTTAAAAAATATTTATTGTTATGTTTTCTAATGACTAAGAAAATTCCATTTTAATTTGAACTCAAATTGTAAAATGACAACTTTACCATTAGGCTTTTTTTTTTTTGTTAAAATTCGCATTCTAGCCTTAACGACCAACTAGTTGTCAATTTCTTGTAGGAAACTAAAATGTTAAGCATTTTTGTCAACCAATTCACTACTGAAAATGAGGGTTTTAGCAACTGTCACTGGCGGTCGTTAGAAGGGGCACAACGGTTGCTAATAAGTTTTAGCGATTGCTTGGCGACCGTCGCGAAGGGGTCACAATTGTATTGTCGCTAACAACTATTAGCGATATTAGCAACTGCAATGGCGATCGCTTTAAGTAGAGACTTTTTGCAATTGCAAAAGGCGATCGCTAATGAAAAATAAGCAGTCGCTGGTGAACTTGGAGCCAAGTCCTTGCCATGTGGTGGGAAGACATTAGCGACTGCTTGGTTTTTATTAGCGGCTGCAAAAGTGTATTAATTTATTTAATATTTTTCATTGGCGACTGCATATGGCGGTCGCAATAAGATTTTTAATTTTTTTAAAAACTTTTATTAATTTTTAATTATTTTAATTAAATTTTTATTAATTTATAAATTCATTTATTATTTACATTATTTATTTGTAAATAAAATATTTATTTCTAAATTATTTTAATTTGTTTATAATTTAAATTGCACATGTAATAGAAAATTTTTTAAATAAAATAAAATAGAAATGTTCATTTATATATACAAAAATAGTATGAAATTTAATTATAAAATTTGTTATAGACAAATCTACACAAAAGGAAAAACAAAACAAACAATTAATTTACAAAATACGAAAAGCAAAATACAAAAAATAAAATATGCCAATCAGAATTACCCTAATCTAGTCTAGGAGGGCCAGCTGCTATTGTCCGGATCGTACAATGAAATAATAAGCGAATGACAACAAAATACAAACAAATAAATTTATAAAAATTTAATCAGATATAAATACGAAAATTAATATTTTTAACTTGAGGCGGGGGAGGATGGCTCGACTCTGAGATAAGCGCCTCTCCATCTTGGCCTGAAACGACTTCTTGCGCGCATTCATCTTCGCATGAAAGGTTTAGAGTAGGTCTTTGTCGCGGCGTCTAGCCTTGGAGAATGCCTCTGCTAGCGTGGTGGACCGGCGTGGAATGCCCGCGCCTCGCATAAGCATGTATCCGTGGCCGTCACGTCTAAGGATAGAGAAGAATATCTCATCTCTCCTCATCTTGGACTCCCTCTTATCAGTTAACAGCTCAGCCAGACATGCCTGAAACTAATCTTAGGGAAAATAAGATAATATGGATAAGAAAGATAAGTAACTAAATTATGTAAAGGAAAATTGAATATACTCATTGGCCAAAATATATAAATTAAATACCCGTATGGCCTGAACCTCCAGTGAAACCTTCGTGCAGGTTTGTAATCACATGGCCATCCAATCAGTCCTTTGGCCTTGCTTCCCTAACTATTGAATGGAAAATTATATGTTAATAGTTTATTATCATATGACATGAAAATAAACGAAATTTTTACATGGTAGGCTAATATTTTATTTCGTGGCGGACCTGTGTAAAGTACCGAGTCCCCTTCTTATGGCCGGGGCCTTGTATTCTTCAGTTCTGCTAGTTCCTCTCGGCCATCTCCTATTTTTATTTCTTGTTGATTAGCTTTTGTAAGTTACACTTTATAACTTAAAAACTTAAGGAAAAAAATTCAAATCGTAATTTACTCACCCGTGCCTCCTTACTCGACCAGCAACTGACGAACTTAGCCCACTACTTAGGGTTAGTCTCATGGCCCTTCTAATAGCCAGACATATGGCCCTTCCACATCTTCTAGCACTTGCTGTAACAAATATCCCAGAAGTCTAGAGGAACCCTAACCACATTTGCCTAAGAAGGACAAATTATAGAATATTGTTTAATATTATAAGTTTCAACACAAACACCATGTACAATATAAACAAACTATGATACCTACACCCCGGCTCAGAGGCCCTCAAATACGCTGTACAGGAAGGCGTCCCAATCGAGGGTGATCAACAAGAATCTGATCGGATTCCAGACCACGTGTCTGATCTGGGAGATGAGGGACCGTCCAGCCTTTCCCACTAGGTAAGGTGTGTCTTCCCACTACACAGTCATCCATTGTGACCTGCAATTCTACTGTAGCAATGCCTTCATAGACCCTCTACCGATCCTGAAAGGCCTACTTGGAGTGGGAGAATCTGTTGTATACAAGATATTAAGTTTAATGAGTCGAAAACAAAATTTTAACAACCAAAAAAAACTTAAACTAACAACTTACACCTACTGCTATATGGTTAGACACTGAAGATGCCTGACTATGTGCCAAAGGACGCGCCTACACGAAGGGTGATGGCGGGAAGGCGTCTGTCACGCTACTGCCTGCATAGGATAGGTCGAGATGCTCAACCATTGTTTGAGAACCAAATCTCCTTCTAGAGCATCCGAACATGTTTGTTTATATATTCACAAGATATAATTATTATAATTTCAAAAAAATAAATATTTAAAATAAACTTTATTTGGATAAAAAAGTACACAACCCTTTCTTAGTAATATAAGTTAACGGTATCTTCTTCAACCGTCTTCCTAACCCAATTAAAATCTTCCTCATGTTGGATGATTGCATCCTGGTTAAGAACTTGTTGAGTGAAGCATCAATATCTGGCTCATCGTATTCAATCTGATACACCCCTATTCTCGACATTTTAATTGCAGTTTGGTAGTTAGGATCGACTTAATCTTCGACATAATAAACTAGCTCTGCCATCGACGCTAGTATGTAATGTTCTATTGTATTCACACATCTCGGTATAACAAATTGTTAAAGTTTACCAATTTAAAATAGCACTTATTAGTTTTAACCTTACAGATTGGATCGACCCAGTCACGCTTGAACAATAGAAATCTCAAATTGTGATTATATATGACTTTAATAATTTTGTTCAATTGGCTATAGTAGTAATCACTGTCGATGGATGGACAACCAATGCCACTATTTTGCGTAACCCGCCTATATTTTACTTGTTCGATGCAAAATCAAAACTCATTGATGTCGCAAGTTGTGTAACATCGGGCCATCGTATAAGGACCATCAGCTAATGGGTTCATTTCATCGGTCAAAGCTGGACTGCTAGTGCTTTTTAAATTGTAAATCTATGCAGTATTTCACGTATAAATTGAATACAAATTTAAAGTAATGCGACAGGATATATAAAAGTACATGTAAATATTTAATACGTACGTAATTCTTAAACCAATTGTGAAAATACTGATAATGGGACATCTGAATTTAATTATCTATTGCACAAGGTATATCCCGTTTCAGCTCATTTATGTATCTCTTGTAACGCAAATCAAATTGTGTTACAGATACGCACGATAATTATTACAAGTGTTGCACAATTTACTTTCTCTATGAGAGGAAATGACTTACTGAGTCAATGACACAACCGATTGGGTGTTGAAGAGCACAAACCGATGAGCTTGGATCACTCGATGTGGTTGAGATAAAATGACATGTCTCCTCAATAGGACCTTTATTTATCCATTTTGGTCTAGTTAACTTTTTTTGGACATCGTCGTTAAGATATGCAGCGCAAAAATTAATGAACTTGTCCATCAAATAATCCTTGGCTATGTATGCTTCTGGTCGAGCTTTGTTTAGCACATACCTCTTCAATGTGTTCATGTACCTCTCGATCGGATACATCTACTTGAATTGGATAGGGCCACCAAGCTAGGTTTCATCAATTTAGTGGATGGTCAAGTGAACCATTACATCAAAAAACACCGATGGAAAAATTTTCTCCAGATGGCATAATGTCAAAATAACCCTCTTTTGTAGTATACTTTTCTATTAATCTATAACACAGTCATCTGAAGAAGTTATTGACCTCAATCGATGGCTCCACTACATTTCTAGGTAGATAATTCCTTATCGCTATATGTTGTAACTGTTGAATGAGTACGTGATTGTCATAACTCTTCAAACCATGTAACGTCCTTTCTTTTATGTTCACCCATTTGGAAGTATTCAAACAATACCATTAAGCACCTTGACATTCTTCAAGATTGATAGGAAAGCATACTTCTCTTCTTTGCTCATCGTGTACTATGCAGGTGGTATGTATGCCTTGTTAGACTCCCTCTCCTGCAAGTGCACCGGGTTCTCAAACCCATCTCTTACAAATCACGTTGAGCATTGGCACTATCCGTTGACTTTCCCTTAACACCAACGACGGTCCGTAGTATATTATCATAAACAATTTTTTCAATACCATGACATCCAAGTTGGGCCTCAATAAGTTGTCTTTCAAGTAAGTTAACTCGTAGAAAATACACCCAGAATAGACGCCAGCAGGGGCCAACAGATCTTGAAAATCATGCACTGTTCGTATTTGCTCTCGCTCAATCCGGGCTAACAAATTAACCCTAATCATTGTCCGTGTTGCCGGACTATACTCCCGAGTGTCGTCAAGCGAGACTCTATCCTTCCTGAATTTATGCAACAGATGTAGGAAGCATTTGTGAACCATATATGCCCACTTTCTACCTTGCTTTAACCAAGTTAACTTCTTACTTTAGTTACAGAAAGGACATGCAAACTCTCTTTTCGTGCTCTAACAAGATAAGTTAGTATACACGGGGAAGTCGTTGATTGTCCACAATAATGCTGCCCGGAGTCTAAACATTTCATTTCCTTCAGAATTAAACGTCATCACACCCTTGGCCCATACCTCATGAAACTCTTCAATCAAAGGCTGCATATATAAGTTTATCTCATTCTCGGGAACTTTTGGTTTATCAATCAGTGTCGATAAGATTAGGAAATGTTGCTTTATACACAGCCAGGGTGGAAGATTATACAGAAGCAATAACACAGGCCACGTACTGTGATTTACCCCGATCATGGCCCCAGATAAGCTAAATCCATCTATAGCCAAGCCAAGGCACACACTGCAACTATCAACAACAAATTCAAGGTGTCTCCAATCGAAATCCTTTTACGCTGGGAAGTTTGCTGGATGGGATAATTTCCCATCCTCTCTACTATTTTCGGCATGTCATCTCATCAGCTTAGAAATCTTAGAGGATAAAAAAAGTCTCTTCAGTCTTGGCTTAAGTGGAAACTAGCGTACTTGCCTTACAACCACAATCTTATCACAGTTTAAAACACCCGAAGCGTTCTGATGATCCTGGCCAATCTCGACATCCCCCCAAAGTCTGACACACGGTGAACGTATCGAGGTAGGCATTCTCATTTCAAAACAATATATAATTGTTTGGATATGCATCTAAAGTCCTGTATGTGAATCCTATATTTTCAGTTGGCTTGCAAGCCTAGTAATACGAATCAACAAGCATTGCTCCTATTGGTAGAACTTTGTGTAACAACCATAGTAGAATGTCGAATGACGTATTCGACCACTAATTCAATGCCTTCAAATCTAATAGCTTGATGATGAATAACAATTTATTAAAATCCTTACATCTAGATATAATTTTGTCTGCGCATCATTGAGTATTTCAAAATATCTTAAGGCTTTGTCATCTGTACCTAAGCGAGGATTATTTGCACCCATCAGATTAGTATCATAGCTTGTGTTTTTAGGTACCAATTCACACGCGATATCAGATAGTGTTGTGAGCATTGGATCAGCCTTCTTCATAGCCTCGACCTCCAACTTAATGGTTTCCTCCTGGTAAGAGGGGGCATACTCTTCCCTATGAAAAGTCCAATACTTATACTACTTCATTAACCTATTATAGATCATATGCTCCTTAACGGGATCCTATGTGTAGTAATACCAATTTACGTACTTTCTACAGGAACAACTAATGTACTCGCTGTCACGCCCCGGATTTTCATAACCGAATGCCCAGGGGTGACTTGGAATTTATTTGTTAGGTATAAAAATAAGATGATAATAACACACTGTCACATCCCAGAGTTTTCCTCCAGATTGGGGTTGACCCGTAAGAAAATTTTAAGATAGTCAAAATCCCATGTTTATCCCAAACAATATTTATAAGTCATTGGACTGAACCATTTGATGGGATTTCAACTACAGGGCACAAAATAAAGATAGAGAAAAATATTACAGAGCCATCTAAGTGTCCCAACCACGCGATTAACATTACATACCAAATAAAAGCAAATTAGGTCTATGCTTAGTAATTACAATCATCCAACAATTATTACAGACCAAAAATAAAGTCCTCCAGCTCTGTGCAGGAAAGAAGAAAAAAATAGATAACTCTTCTGATGGAATATTTAAGAGAAATTAATCTCTTTCCAGCTCATCTTCTATATCCCTGTGCTTAATATCCTGAAAAAAATATTCCCACAAGGGGTGAGCTACTAAAGCCCAGTAATCAGAATCTCCTAGGTGCCTATATGCAGTGGTTGTAATACTACACTGTATTAAGTGAATGTGTTTAGGTGGCATACTATTTATGCAACAATTAATTCAATAGATCTCAACTGAATAATGTAAATTATACTTGCAACGGTTCGATGAAACCGTCACCGTAACTACTATTTTACTTACATGTAAAATAGTTAAATACTGATGTGTATACCACAATGAAGTCTGTGTCGCAGTGGTAGGGATCTCAGATTTAGGTCTTCAAGGTTTTGGGATCAAACCCCGTAGCGATACAGGTTTCATACATATATATATATATATATATATACATATATTTATAAAATATTAATCGAGAGGAATTAAATATAATTAAATAATTCCAACACATCATTCATACATAACAAGAGAGGTTGCTAGTCACAGTAAAATTTTGTAAAGGAATTTAATCTAAATCCTCCTAAGATAATCATACTCCTATCCTCTTCTACCCCCAGCCTTGGGAACCAGTGACTTTACGGGCTTAGCATCCAATGCATACCGACGGTGTCACCTACCAAAAACTTAGCCGTCGCGACCGGCTACCTGACTGGCCAGGTCAGAAGGGAGCATCTCCCAAATAAAATGCATGTTCCCATCTTCATCTAAAAGGCCATTTCTACCCCACCCATCACCCCGTTGCCAAAAATAACTTTAGCACCGAGTGCCTTAATTTCTTCTCACCCTTTTACATTCCAAGAGTACTTTGTATGGAAATCAGACATTTTTAATAACAACCGGCAATGTTCCCGGTTGATGAATCAAAAGTTGGATTATTCAGTTACAAGCAGTATATATATATTTTTTAAACACTTTATCTAAATCCATAATTTAATAGCAATTCTCAATAAATCAAAGATTTAACATAGTCATCAATATCATTATCACAAAGGTAAGTATTATATGTAAATTAACAAGTAGCAAGTAAAAAAATTTAGAATACAATTAGTATTTTAATTAATTGCTTTGACAAGTTTACCGTACCAAATTTGATAAAAATAAAATTATTTCTAATGGTATATTAATTAGGCCGAGGTTGGTAGCTTAGTGGGTGGGCGACCCTAATTGCGAATTAAAGTCGCAAGTTCGAACCTCATTGGCTTCAAATCTCAGTTTTTGCTTCTTTTACCTTTTATTTTATTATTTTATGGAATATAAAGAAAATAAATAGCTCTTTGACTTATATTTAATTTTTAGCAAATTTGATAAGTTTTATTTTATTCAAAATAATCTAAATAAATTTCCAATCATCATCTTATTTATAACCAAACCCTTATCATAGGTTTTTGGCTTCAAGATATCCACAATTGTCCACAGAATTATTCCAATGTTTAGGAAGGTATTAAATGAGTTTCATCAAATTCACTTAATCATAAAAATATAGTTATATAACTTGTTATGTTGACAAAACAATGCCTAAAAAAAAAAAATAAATCAAATTCATTTAAGAAAGACCAAATGAGAAAAGAACAAATCCATTGTTTCTTTTGGGCATTTTATCAAATACTAGCATTATAGTTTGAATAAGTCATCCAACTATCCACGATGAAACTGATTATCTAAGTCAATTATCATCAATATTAGAGTGTCGAATAATACATAATATCTAGTTTAAAATAATTTCATATAAATAGAAATTATTAACATGACAATAACTAACAGAAGGAAATTGAAAATTTAAATAAATCTTTAAACATAATTTTCTAAACAAATCCAAACAAGCATCAATTAAAGCTAAGCAGAATAGCAGCTTGAAAGAAAATTCATATAAAATAGAGCAGAACTCCAATATTTATAAACTTTATATTTGTAGAAACTAGACTTCAAGACCTACAACTTTCATGTTTTACACTTTTTAAAATTCTAAGGTGTAAAGGTACAAAAACATCTTTGAATTCAGTTTGTTTAGAAAATACAGTTTTACACGTGCTCAGTATTTTGGGCATAACTTTTGACTCACAAATCGGATTGATGCAATTCTTTTTGGGTTGAAAAGAAAACTGAAAGGGCTATAACTTTTATGATTTAGCTGAAGCCTAATTCCACCGTTTTCAAGGTCAGAAGCACATAAGAGGTTACAAATAGAGAGTTGTCAGCATACTGAGTTACATCAGTCAAACTTTTGGCTTCCCTACCCCCAATATACGGGTATTTATTTTTATCACAATCAAGTTTCATACTTCAAACCAGAAAATACATCAAATATATTTTAGGAGGTTCATCATCCTACCTCAATAAGGATATTAATGACCAAGTCTGAGAAGGAAAAATGAGTTAGCTTTGAACACCACCCAAATTGGAAAATTCCAAGCCTTTCTTCTTCCTCCAAGGAACACCAAATCTTCAGCCTCACTAATTAATAATTTATTATTATTTCTCTCTTATTTTCTTCTCTTTGAAGACACACAATTTATAGGGAGTGTAGAGAAAATTATTGGTGGAGAAAAAAATCAACTAAGGTAAGATCATGCCTATACAATTGGTAGCATGATCCAAGAATCATGCTTACTTTTTGACTATCTAACCATATCATTTAAGAAAAGCATTGGGGAAGATGTATGGAGGTGGCATGATCCGGGAATCATGCTAGCTTTTTGACAAATTAACAAAATGCTTTAAATCATGCTAGCTTTCAAACAAAATATTTTAAATCTTGTTTGCTAAATAATTTGAAAAAAGATGCTTTAAGGTCATCAATGTGGGTCTTCTCTTTCTCCAATTAGTCAAATAATTTTGAAAGATGGTGAAAGTGTATGGAAGATGGAAATGAAGTTGTCGGGAAATAATTTAGAGTAACTATTCATGAGTCAATTCATTGAGTGATAAAGTGAGTTGAAATGAGTTGAGGTGAGTCAAAGAAAAGGGTTGACCCATGGGTTAATGGTCTTGGTTTGAACCAAATAAGTAATTGGGCTAAGAAGTGTTTGGATAAAAATTTTAGAAATTCTACATTAAACTCCCACGTAGGGTGAAATTTAATCCGAAAAATTTTTCAACTAATTTTTATCATTCCAAAAATTTTCAAATGCTCAATTTTCTAGATTTTTACTATAATAAATATCACTACCACACTTAAATAATTTAATTAAGGAAAAAAAAAATTCAGGTTATTACAATCCACCCCCCTTAAATAAATTTTATCCCGAAATTTACATAAAGCATGACTCAAATGTTAAACAAATGAGGATATCGTTCACAGCATAACAGACTCACGCTCCCAGGTGGATTCCTCCACACCACGGTGCTTCCACAACACTCGAACCAATGGAATGGTTTTGCCTCGTAGGACTTGTTTCACGCCGATCCTCAATCTTAACTGGCTGTTGTTCAAATGTAACATCTTGCTGAATATCAAGTTCAGTCCAATCAATCACGTGACTCGGGTCTGGTTCATACTTTCGAAGCATGGATACATGAAATACATCATGAACACGTGATAGTTGAGATGGTAGAGCTAGTTGATATGTAACCTGCCCAACCTTTGCAAGGATTTCGAATGGTCCAATATATCGAGGAGCTAACTTCCCCTTTTTCCCGAATCGTACGACTCCTTAACATAGGGAAACTCGAAGAAAGACATGATCTCCAACTTCGAACTCCAAAGGTCGTCTTCGTCGGTCAGCGTAGCTTTTCTGACGACTCTGGGCAGTAAGTAGACGTTGACGAATGATAGCAATCTTTTCTGATGTTTGCTTGATCAGGTCGGGTCCTATCATCACCGATTCTCCTACCTCGGTCCAACACAGAGGAAAGCGACATGGCCTCCCATATAATGCCTCATAAGGTGCCATTCCAATACTTGCTTGATAGCTGTTGTTATACACAAACTCTATCAATTACAAGTGTTCTTCCCAGTTTCCTTTAAAGTCTAATATGCAAGCACGAAGCATATCTTCCAATGTCTGAATTAACCGTTCTGACTGTCCATCCGTCTGGGGGTGAAATGCCATGCTAAAGGTCAATTAAGTGCCTAAAGCCTCCTGCAGACTCTTCCAAAATTGAGCTGTGAATAATAGATCTCGGTCAGATACTATGGAGACTGGTATTCTGTGAAACCGGATGATCTCGCGAATATATAGCTGGCTGCGCTTTTGGAGTGTGTCGGTAGTGTTCACTGGTAAAAATGCGCTGACTTTGTTAATCGATCAATAATAACCCATATAGAGTTATTTTTCTTCAACGTCTTAGGTAAGCCCACGACGAAATCCATCGCAATGTGCTGCCACTTCCATTCGGACACAGGTAAAGGTTGGAGTAATCCAGCTGGTTTTTGGTGTTCTGCTTTGATTTGCTGACAAGCAAGACATTTAGCTACGAATCGAGCAACATCCTTCTTCATTCCTTTCCACCAATACTGTCGTGCTAAATCACGGTACATCTTCGTACTTCCAGGGTGAATGGAAAATCTTGAATTATGGAACTCATGCAATATCTTCTTTCGAAGGCCATTAGAATTCGGGACATACAACTTTCCACAATGCTGTAGTCCTTGATCAGAGCGAAGTGTCCATCCTTCTATAATCTCTCCAGACAAGATTTGAGCTACCATCTTCTTGCATTCTTCATCATGTTGTTGCGCATCGATCACCTTAGTAATTATCGTGGGAATTGCCATCAGAGAACAACTTGTCACTATAGCATTTCCCTGATCAAATCTGATCTCAAATTCATTCACCGATTCTAGCTTCTTCCATCCCACACTGCCAAATTCGCCAATGTTGAATGTGATTTCCTACTGAGTGCATCTGCTACAACATTCGCCTTTTCTGGATGATACTGAAGGGTGAAATCGAAATCCTCCAGATATTCCATCCAGCGTCGTTTGTCGTAGGTTCAGATCTCGTTGGGTGAACAGATATTTCAGACTCTTGTGATCTGAAAAGACTTCAAACTTTTCACCGTACAAATAATACCTCCAAAGTTTCAATGTAAAAACAATTACGGCCAATTCTAGATCGTGGGTTGGATAGTTCTTCTCATGGTTTCTCAATTGTCGAGAACCATAAGCGACTACATGGTCTAATTGCATTAGTACACAACCCAATCCTTCTCTTGAGGCATCACAGTATACTGTATACCCTACTCTTCGTCTGGTATGATTTGAACTGGGGCTTGAGTCAATCGAGCCTTCAACTCTTGAAAAGCTCTTTCACATTTCTCATCCCAAACAAACTTGACATCCTTGCGGATTAATTGCGTCATGGGTGCAGCAATTCGAGAAAAGTCCTTAATGAACCGTCGGTAGTACCTTGCCAAGCCGAGGGAAACTTCTTATCTCGAAGACTGTCTTCGGTTGCTTCCAGCTCATTACGGCTTCTACTTTCGTTGGGTCTACTGCAACACCATCTGTGAGACTATATGTCCCAAGAATGGTATTTTTGTTAGCCAAAACTCGCATTTGCTAGCCTTGGCATACAGTTTAGTGATCTAATAAAGTTTTGTAGGACAATACGAATGTGCTGTTCATGCTCCCGTTCATCCTTTGAATAAATAAGTATGTCGTCAATGAAGACTACAACAAACTTATTTAGGTATGGATGAAAAACACGATTCATAAGATCCATGAATGCTGCTGGCGCATTAGTGAGTCCAAAAGGCATAACCACGAACTCGTAGTGCCCATATCCGTACGAAAAGCTGTCTTTGGACTGTCTTCCTCTCGGATAAGTAATTGATGGTATCCTGATCGAAGATCGATCTTAGAGAAGAATAGTGAACCCTCAATTGATCAAATAAATCATCTATTCGTGGCAAATGGTATTTATTCTTGATAGGACTCTGTTCAGCTTTCTGTAATCAATACATAGCCGTAAACTTCCATCTTTCTTCTTTGCAAAAACAGCTGACGAAACACTGGGTCGAATGAATCCTAGCTGGAGCAATTCTTCAAGTTAGAATTTTAATTCTTGAAGTTCTGCCGGTGCCATTCAGTAAGGGGCTACTGAAATTGGTTGCAACCCCTGGCTGTAGATCTATACGAAATCTATTTCCCCGCCGAGGTGGCAAACCTGGAAGCTCCTTGGGAAAAACATATGGGAACTCACAAACTACTCGAGGGAGAGCAGTCTGTGGAAGCTCCTCATTCAAAGTTAGATTGGCTAGCAAGCTATTTAATTGCCTGCAACCTCGAGAATGTACTGGGGATATATTGGATCTTCTCGGGAATCTCCTTGGATACAGAATCGAGCTCCTGATGGAAGAATCGCCGAGACACGCTTCAGATGACAATCAATAATTGCTTGGTGTAAAGACACCAGTCCATTCCTAGAATGACATCGTAGGTGTTCATATCCAACCAGATAAGATCACATTCTACTATGATCTCCCCGAATTGGATCGCACAAGATCTAGTGATCTTATTTGCCACAGTGTTATTTCCCAGAGGGGAATCAATGGTTAAGGTTCCATTTAATTCCTCTGGTATTAACTTCAATGAACATACACATTTGGATGATATAAAGGAATGCGAAGCCACCAGTATCAACTAGGATTACCACCCCAAGTACTAAAGGTAATGAGGTAACCTGAATAACTGTGTTTCTGGTACCGCTGTAATAGGTTCTGGTGCTTCCAAATGGTTAAGTGCAAATACGCGCCTTTCGGAAACATTATTATCTCTTCTTAGCCCTGGTCCTCCTCCACCACGACCTCGTCCTCCGCCATTGTTCTTGTTGTTGTCCTCCTTGCTGTGTTCATGTTAGGATTCTGAAAAGGTGGGTCTTTGTTGAAACTGTTGTTGTGGAGGTGGGTAGGTAATTCGTGCTGGTCTGGATTCTGTGAATTCTGTTGATTTTGCTTGGGTATGTCATTGCCCTCTGGGACATCCCTTTTAAAATGCCCAAGTTGCCCACAATGGTAACAGGCATTTGGATCTTTTGCTGATGTCGAGGTTGACTCCCTCTCCATTTTTCTTTTGCGGTTGGCCACCATACTGTTTGTTATTTTCAAGAATCTACCTCTGTTTTTGTCCAGCATTTTTATTTTGCCTCATGATTGAACCCTTGAACGTTGATCCCTTGAGCTTGGCTGTGTCTTGCATTTCCATTTCCACAGCAATGGCTGCCCTCACAGCTGCAGCATAAGAAGTGTGCATCATACCAATGATTCTCCCTCGAATGTCAGTCCGCAAGCCCCATGTAAACTGATCGGCCTTTGCCTTGTCAGTTAAATTCAAATTTTGGGCATACTTGGACAGACTAGCGAACATTGCTTCGTACTGCATAACAGTCATGCCACGCTGCTTCAAGGATAAAAACTCCCGTGTCTTAGCATCCTTGAAAGTTTGTGGAAAGAAATGATCCATGAACAATTCTTCAAATCTTTCCCAGGTCATGGTTGCAGGGTCGTGACTTCCCTTAACGAAAGTCCACCATTCATATGCATCACCCCGTAGCCGGAACGTTGCCAGGGTTATCTTAGTAGCATGACAGGTTATTCCCATAGTCTCTAAAATACGAGAGACTTCTTTGAACCAGTTCTCAGCTGCTACTGGTTCGGGTTCACCATGGAATGATGGTGGGTCATACCGTAAGAAGTTTCTCAGGTCATCATCATGTCTTCTTACTGGTGGTATTACTGGTGCTACTCCCGCTACAGCCGCTGCCGGCATTGCCGCCGGTGCTCGTGGATTCATCTGTATGAATTGGGCCATAACTGTCGCCATGTCCCGTAGCTTGGGCCATCTCGTTGGTAACGTTGGTGGTGGTTGCAGATTGTGCATTTGTTGGTTGCGATTGCGCCCCATTTCGGCTATTGTTTCGGGGTCGTCCACGGCCTCTTCCGGTGTTTTCCATTCTATATAAGATTCACAGGTTAGTTGATACTTACACACAAATACACGCAATAAGTATAAAAATACCCAATCCCCACTACCCTTAGGTAAATCGTAAACCTATGGCTCTGATACCAAGCTGTCACGCCCCGGATTTTCATAACCGAATGCCCAGGGTGACTTGGAATTTAGTTGGTAGGTATAAAAATAAGATGATAATAACACACCTGTCACACCCCAGAGTTTTCCTCCAGATTGGGCTTGACCCGTAAGAAAATTTAAGATAGTCAAAATCCCATGTTTATCCCACACAATATTATAAGTCATTTGGACTGAACCATGTTGATGGGATTTCAACTACAGGGCACAAAATAAAGATAGAGAAAAAATATTACAGAGCCATCTAAGTGTCCCAACCACACGATTAACATTACATACCAATAAAAGCAAATTAGGGTCTATGCTTAGTAATTACAATCACCAACAATTATTACAGACCAAAAATAAAGTCCTCCAGCTCTGTGCAGGAAAGAAGAAAAAAATAGATAACTCTTCTGATGGAATATTTAAAGAGAAATTAATCTCTTTTCCAGCTCATCTTACTTTATCCCTGTGCTTAATTCCTGAAAAAATATTCCCACAAGGGGTGAGCTACTAAAGCCCAGTAATCAATCTCCTGGTGCCTATATGGCAGTGGTTGTAATACTACACTGTATTAAGTGAAGTGTTTAGTGAGCATACTATTTATGCAACAATTAATTCAATAGATCTCAACTGAATAGTGTAAATTATACTTACAACGTTCGATGAAACTGTCACCCGTAACTATTATTTTACTTATATGTAAAATAGTTAATACTGATGTGTATACCACAATGAAGTCTGTGTCGCAGTGTAGGGATCTCAGATTTAGGTCTTCAAGGTCTTGGGAATCAAACCCCATAGCGATACAGGTTTCATACATATATATATATATATACATATATTTATAAACATATTATCGAGAGGAATTAAATATAATTAAATAATTCCAACACATCATTCATACATACAAGAGAGGTTGCGAGTTCACAGTAAATTTTGTAAGGAGTTTAATCTAAATCCTCCTAAGATAATCATACCTCCTATCCCCCTCTAACCCCCATGCCTTGGGAACCAGTGACTTTACGGGCTTAGCATCCAATGCATACCGACGGTGTCCACCTACCAAAAACCTAGCCGTCGCGACCGGCTACCTGACTGGCCAGGTCAGAAGGGAGCATCTCCCAAATAAAATGCCTGTTCCCATCTTCATCTAAAAGGCCATTTCTACCCACCCATCACTCCGTTGCCAAAATAACTTTAGCACGAGTGCCTTAATTTTCTTCTCACCCTTTTACATTCCAAGGGTACTTGTATGGAATCAGACATTTTTAATAACAACCGCAATGTTCCGGTTGATGAATCAAAAGTGAGATTATTCAGTTACAAGCAGTATATAATATTTTTTTAAACACTTTATCTAAATCCATAATTTAATAGCAATTCTCAATAAATCAAAGATTTAACCATAGTCCTCAATATCATTATCACAAAGGTAAGTACTTATATGTAAATTAACAAGTAGCAAGTAAAAAAATTTAGAATACAATTAGTATTTTATTAATTGCTTTGACAAGTTTATCGTACCAATTTGATAAGAATAAAATTATTTCTAAATGGTATATTAATTAGGCCCGAGGTTGGTAGCTTAGTGGGTGGCGACCTAATTGCGAATAAAGTCGCATGTTCGAAACCTCATTGCTGCAAATCTCAGTTTTTGCTGTCTTTTACCTTTTATTTTATTAGTTTTATGGAATATAAAGAAAATAAATAGCTCGTTGACTTATATTTAATTTTTAGCAAAGTTTGATAAGTTTTTATTTATTCAAAATAATCTAAATAAATTTCCAATCATCATCTTATTATAACCAAACCCTTATCATAGGTTTTGGCTTCAAGATATCCACAATTGTCCACAGAATTATTCCAATGTTTAGGAAGGTATTAAATGAGTTTCATCAAATTCACTTAATCATAAAAAATATAGTTATATAACTTGTTATGTTGACAAAACAATGCCTAAAAAAAAAAAATAAATCAAATTCATTTAAGAAGACCAAAGGAGAAAGAACAAGTCCAGTTGTTTTCTTTTTGGGCATTTTATCAAATATTAGCATTTTAGTTTGAATAAGTCATCCAACTATCCACGATGAAACTGATATCTAAGTCAATTATCATCAATATTAGAGTGTCGAATAATACATAATATCTAGTTTAAAATAATTTCATATAAATAGAAATTATATAACATGACAATAACTAACAGAAGGAAATGAAAATTTAAATAAATCTTTAAACATTAATTTCTAAACAAATCCAAACAAGCATCAATTAAAGCTAAGCAGAATAGCAGCTTGAAAGAAAATTCATATAAAATAGAGCAGAACTCCAATATATATAAACTTTATATTTGTAGAAACTAGACTTCAAGACCTACAACTTTCATGTTTTACACTTTTTAAAATTCTAAGGTGTAAAGGTACAAAAACATCTTTGAATTCAGTTTGTTTAGAAAATACAGTTTTACACGTGCTCAGTATTTTGGGCATAACTTTTGACTCACAAATCGGATTGATGCAATTCTTTTTGGGTTGAAAAGAAAACGGAAGGGGCTATAACTTTTATGTTTTAGCTGAAGCCTAATTCCACCAGTTTTCAGGTCAGAAGCACATAAGAAGTTACCAAATAGAGAGTTGTCCAGCATAATGAGTTACATCAGTCAAAATTTTGGCTTCCCTACCCCCAATATACGGGTATTTATTTTTATCACAATCAAGTTTCCATACTTCAAACCAGAAAATGCATCAAATATATTTTAGGAGAGTCATCATCCTACCTCAATAAGATATTAATGCCCAAGTCTGAGAAGGAAAAATGAGTTAGCCTTTGAACACCACCCAAATTGGAAAATTCCAAGCCTTTCTTCTTTCCTCCAAGGAACACCAAATCTTCAGCCTCACTAATTAATAATTTATTATTATTCTCTCTTATTTTCTTCTCTTTGAAGACACACAATTTATAGGGAGTGTAGAGAAAATTATGGTGGAGAAAAAATCACCTAAGGTAAGATCATGCCTATACAATTTGGTAGCATGATCCAAGATCATGCTTACTTTTTGACTATCTAACCATATCATTTAAGAAAAGCATTGGGAAGATGTATGGAGTGGCATGATCCGGGAATCATGCTAGCTTTTGACAAATTAACAAAATGCTTTTAAATCATGCTAGCTTTCAAACAAAATATTTTAAATCTTGTTTTGCTAAATAATTTAAAAAAGATGCTTTAAGGTCATCAATGTGGGTCTTCTCCTTCTCCAATTAGTCAAATAATTTTGAAAGATGGTAAGAGTGTATGGAAGATGAAATGAAGTTGTCGGGAAATAATTTAGAGTAACTATTCAGGAGTCAATTCATTGAGTGATAAAGTGAGTTGAAATGAGTTGAGGTGAGTCAAAGAAAAGGGTTGACCCATGGGTTTAATGGTCTTGGTTTTGAACCAAATAAGTAATTGGGCTAAGAAGTGTTTGGATATAAAATTTAGAAATTCTACATTAAACTCCCACATATGGGTGATAATTTAATCCGAAAATTTTTCCAACTAATTTTTATCATTCTAAAAATTTTCAAATGCTCAATTTTCTAGATTTTTACTATAATAATATCACTACCACACTTAAATAATTTAATTAAGGAAAAAAAAATTCAGGTTATTACACTCGCTATTAAACTCGTTGGTGAATGTGATAAACTGATTAGTCCCCTCCATCTATTCCGTAGACATTTTGTTTGGCAAATCAATCCAACTCTTGTCTATCTCACTAACTATTTCTACGAAGTCTCGAAATAAAGACAAACAATTAGCGTAAAGGATCGTGCAACATGCAAAGTGCCTAATCTTAAACTCTATCTTCTCACTGCAGGGTGGTTAGTCATATCCCATTCGAAGATGCATGATCCAACTTGCACTCAATAACTTGATACCTTCGTCCCTTAATTAGACAAAATTTCGGTAGCATATCTGCGTGGTTCTCCAAGTAACGACAAAGACACGACATCTATGTATGCACCCAGAGAATAATAGGACGTCAACTGAAAATCCATCTAACATCGGACATTACACGAGTTGTTGAAGACAAGATGGATAGTTAGATTCCCAAACTATTCGAACTAGACAATTTAAGAATCGCGTACATCAATCTCCACGTGTTCATCAAAAGAATGATGAACCTAGTTGAAGACCTAATCCGTTGCTGGGTGGCGTATAAGATTCTCAAACAGGTCTAAGTTTCACTAATGCATGCAAATGAATAAAGTAAAACAGTTCTAAGTTTCTCTGTGTTTCCTAACTTACACAAAAGTAAAGTTCTAAGTTTCTTTTTGTATCCTAACTTAGAATAAATTTGGAGTTAGATTGGATTAGTCCAAGTAATATTATTAATACTTAATTACCTAATTATAATATTATAATATTATTATTTTGCCTAACTTTCTTATAGTATTAATATTGGATTAGATTGGGCCTAAGTAAGATATTGGATTGGGTCCAAGTAAGATTAGGAGTTTGTGTATTATTATTAATTTAACTAATAAACTATTATTAATTACCTATTATTAATTAATTAATTATAATATTATAATGTTATTATTTTACTTGGTTTTCTTATATTATTAATAGTTGATTTGATTGGGTCTAAGAAAGATATTTGATTGGGCCTAAGTAAGATATTAGACTGGGGCCAAGTAAGATTAGAAGGTTTATGTATAAACTATTAATTTAACTAATTAAATATTATTAATTACCTAATTATGATATTATATTATTATTATTATTTTACCTAGTTTTCTTACATTATTAATATTTGATTTGATTGGGCCTGAGAAAGATATTTAATTGGGCCTAAGAAAGATATTTGATTGGGCCCAAGTACGATATTGGATTGGGTCTAGGTAAGATTAAGGGATTGTGTATCAGTTATGAATTTAACTAATTAAAGATTTAGCTATTACTAATTAACTAATTATAATATTGTAATATTATTATCTTACATAGTTTTCTAACTATTATTAATATTAGATTAGATTGGGCCTCAAGTACGATATTGGATTGGGCCCCAAGTAAAAGCGTGTGTGTATGGCTTTGATGTGTAACAGAGAGAATTGTTAAATGGTGAATTTTGTGCTTTTTACTCTCGTACTTGGGTCATGGAATCTGAGGTGTGACAACTTGGTATTAGAGAAATACCTAGGGATAGTGGGTCTTTTGCTTTTTAGGTATGAGGTGATTATGTGACAATGTGTTATGTTGTGATATGTGGTGATTCTTGTTGGACCTTGATTGTTATGGAATTAGCTTTCGTATATTCTCTTATAATTTTTAGAGTATACCATCGCTTGTCGCTCCAGTTGCAAGAGATAGGGATAGAGGCAAAGGCAAAGGTAGGGGCCAGAAACGTGGCTATGGTAAGGGCCGAGGCCAAGGGATTTGAGCTGGGCAGGGCATTGGAGCTCTAGTTGATGACATTCCTGCTACTGCGGGGGTATCACAGGAATAGGGGTCTCATTTTGGAGTTGGAGCAGAGGTTCCATTAGGGGTGCCTCACATGGCAGATGTGCAATCTGAAGCACTAAGTGTGTCACAGCCAGGAATGGTAGACCCTCGGATGTGGATGCAACTAATGGCTACTGTAAGGAATTTAGTGGCAAATCCATACAAAATCTTAAATTAAGTGTGACAAATTTGAATATTTTTTAAATTGAAGAGAAGAGAAGATTTGCATATTTCCTAAATTGAAGATTTTTCAAAATGGGCAAGTTTCCAAGAGAACATAACCGCAATATTGCAAATCCAAGTCCGATTAGGAGTAAAGAAGAAAATTGCACAGATTAGGAAACACGCAAAAAAATTCAGTGTACCTCACAAGCAGCACGCAGGGAGTGCGCGGATGCGCCACATGGCATTAGGAGCTCGCAAGATGCACGTAGGTTCGACCTTTTGACAGTAGACCCTACATGGAGTGCGCTGGGAAACTAATGGTTCGAGTTATAGAAGATTTTGTTTTCATTTAGGAAATATGCTTATATATTTGAGTCCAAATTGGAATAGGATTTTGCTTATATATTTGAGTTCTAATTGGAATAGGATGTGTAAGTCTATATATATGCGCCTAAGCTTAATGTACAAGAGGCAACTAAAGGGGCATATTATAGAGTCCTATGAGAGAGAGAATTTTTCCTTGTGAGCTTATAGCTCTTTCTCTTATTTCCATTATTCTTGGTTGAGTTTGTTCACTTTCTAAGGAGTTAGAAAGTTTGTTTTCACTTGGTCTAGGTGTGTCCAGGATTTGAGCAAGTGCTTGAAAGAAGTCGTGCGAGGAGTCGTAGAGATTTCGAGTGGGTACTTGTAACTTAATTATATGGGAAGTTTGGGTGGTCTCTAAAATCGGACCTGGAGTTTTATCTTTACTAGTTGGTAAAGGGTTTCTTTATTACCAATCTTATGTTCATTATTTTTGTGATTGGTTGGTTGATTTGGGTGATTCAAAAATTTTTAGCTACAAGTTTGCTGGAGGAATACAAGCAAGCCAGCCTATAACTCTATATGAGAAGTTCAGGAGGGTGAAACCTCTCACTTATTCTGGTATAGCAGATACTGAGGAGGTTAAGAAATTCTTGCATGAGAATGAGAAGATATTCGAAATAATGTAGTTAAATAAAGATAAGACCAGAGTCCTGCTTATTACTTTTCAGTTAGAGGGTGTTGTGATAGATTGGTGGAGTACTGTGAAGGAGTCTTGTGGGACAGTTATGCTTACTTGGGATACTTTCAAGGGGTGTTTCAGAGACTATTTCTTTCCGCAGTTTTTAAGAGATGCTAATCTTGGCGAGTTTCTGAACTTTACTCAAGGGCCAATATTTGTGCTAGATTATGGACGTAAGTTTAAGTCATTACCTGAATATGCTAAGGAGTTGGTGTCCACTGAACGTACTAAGTGTAGTTGGTTTGAAAATGGGTTGAGGCCTGTTGTCAAGGATCGGATAGTGTCATTGGGGCTCAATGAATATGAGGTTCTTATTGATTGGGCAATGGTGGTGGAAAAGAATTTAGCAAATACCAATACACAAAATGAAACCAAATAGGGTAAGGCTCCACATCAAGAGAGCAGACCAACGAAAAGACAGAAAAAATTTACATGGGACATAGACTCAACAATTTCAGCAAGAGAGTATAGCGCTAAGTCGGTCAGTAGCAACAAGGGTTCCTGCATAGAGTCCCATTATTTGTCATAACTGTAGATAATCTAGGCATCGCCAGTTTAATTGTCCTCTCAAACATGGGCCAGTGGGATCTGAAAATAGAGTTGAGGTAAAGATTTGTTATAATTGTGGCTAATCAGGCCATGTGCAGAGGCATTGCCCACAGAGACAAGGTAATGGTAGTGTTATGAGACCTTCACAGCCAGCTCAGTTAGTACAAAGTAATAGGCCAGCAGAGTCACAATTAGTGCAGACTTAATTTCAGAAGAGTACTCAGGGTCGGGCATAGAACTACCAGATGGGCGTTCCAGGTAGGGTTCAACAACATTAGGAAGCTCAAGGTAGATCTCAATAGGGCCAAAAGGAGGGTAGGCCACCAACAACACCAGCTCAGGGACGAGTTTTCACTGTGGCCTAGAATGATGGACGAGCAGAGCCTATAGTGACTAGAGGTACTTTTCTCATCTATGCTACTAAATCCACAGTTCTTATAAACACAGGGGTATCTCACTTATTCATTGTCGTACCATTTATGTCTGCATTGAAATTATCTGTGGATGAGTTGATTCCACAATTACAAGTTGAAACACTAATAGGGGGTCATTCTATGTTGAACCGAGTTTGTAAGGGTTATGAGATTACTATCAGGGATGATACTGCAAGTCGTAGGCCTTTGTCAGTTTTTGATTTGATTGTGCTAGACATGGGAAGCTTTGATATGATACTTGGCATGAATTGGTTGTCAATTTATAAGGCGATGATAGATTGTTCTAAAGGTCGGGTGACTCTACTTATTCCTGAGGGAGATCAGATAAGGTTTTCCAGTGACCGCTGTAATCCTCAGATCTTACCTTCTTTTGATGGGTAAGGACGAGTTGACTTATGTAGCTTGTTTGCTTGTATGGCTTTGGAGGATGGGGATAGTGACAAAGTTGAGTTACCATATGTCGTTTGTGAATATCCAGAGGTGTTTTCAGATGAAGTGTTTGCATTACCACTTAGGCAGGAGGTTGAATTTGAGATTGATCTGGTTCTTGGGACAAAATCTATTTCTATAGTCCCGTATAGATTGGCACCTATAGAGTTAGTGGAGTTAAAATAGCAAATAAATGAGTTGAGTTCTAAGGGATTTATTCATCCTAATACTTCATCTTGGGGTGCACCAGCGTTGTTTGCAGCCAAAAAAGATGAAACTCTCAGAATGTGTATAGATTATCGAAGGTTGAATCACGTCACGATAAAAAATTGGTATTCTCTACTGAGGATTAACGATCTGTTCGATCAACGGAAGGTTCAGTCATTTTTTGAAAGATTGATTTGAAATCCGGTTACAACTAGTTAAGGGTGAAGTAGGAGAATATTCCCAAGACAACATTCAGGACTCGGTATGGCCAATACGAGTTCTTGGTGATGCCGTTTAGACTAACCAATGCTCCTGTCATGTTCATGGACTTGATGAACCGGATATTCAGCAGATATTTGGACAAGTTCGTAGTCATGTTTATTGATGACATTCTGGTTTATTCCCAATTAGAGGAGGAACATGAGGAGCATTTGAGAGTTGTGCTTCAGACCTTGAGAGACCACCAGCTCTATGTTAAATTGAGCAAGTGTGAGTTTTGGCTCAAAAAGGTGAAATTTCTAGGGCATGTTGTTTCTGGGGAAGGAGTTGTAGTTTATCTATCTATGATTAAGGTAGTCATGAATTTGACCGAGATCAAGGATAGTTTTTGAGACTAAGAGTTTTTTAGGTTTGGCAGGGTATTACTGACGATTTGTTCGTGACTTTTCGAGGTTAGTTGAGTCGCTGACTAAGCTAACTCAAAAAGAGGTTAAGTTTGTTTGTGATCTCAGAGTGGGGATTGGGTTACTCAGTTTATTGTGACGCATTCAGGAAAGGTTTAGGCTGTGTGTTAATGCAGGGTGGTAAAATGGTAGCTTATGGATCTAGATAGTTGAAGACTTAGATGCATAACAACCCAATATATGATTTGAAGTTGGCAACAGTCATTTATGCTCTGAAAAACTGGAGACACTATTTGTATGGTAAGAAATTTGAGGTGTTCTCTAATCACAAGAGCCTAAAATATCTTTTCACTTAGAAGGACCTGAATTTGAGGCAAAAAAGATGGATGGAGTACATGGAGGATTACGATTTTGAGTCCAGTATCACCCTGGAAAGGCAAATGTGGTTGCTGATGCATTTAGTCGAAAAACTTGTTATACTTTAGCAGACCTTGTCGTGCGAGAATGGGAGATGATGTGAAACCTCAGTAAGTTTGATTTAGAGCTTCAGGGAGATGAGGGTCATGTTATTCTATATGCTATAGCTACTCAGCCAATTTTGTTGAGTCAGGTGATTGAGGCTCAAGGGACGGATGTTGAATCTGAGGCTATTCAAGCTAAGTTGCTGAGTTCTGATGAAATGCTAGGATGGATGATTGGTGTTGATAATGATTTGAGGTATATAGGGAGACTCTTTGTGCCTATTGTTATTTGAGATATGGTTCTAAGGGAGTTCCATCACTCAAAATTTATAGTACATCCTGGAGGTACTAAGATGTACCACAACCTGCGCTGTCAAAACTTAAAGAAGGGGGTGGCAATGTTTGTGAGTAGCTGTCTTACTTGTCAGCAAGTTAAGGCCGAGCATCATAGACCAGCGAGTCTTTTGCGGCCTTTGCCAATGTCAAAATGGAAGTGGGAGAACATTATGATGGAATTTGTTTCTAGCTTGCTAAGATCTTCGAAGGGCCATGATACTATTTTGGTGATAATGGATCAGTTGATGAAATGGGCTTACTTCTTGTCGATTCGGTTGACCAACTCTATAGATGTCTTAGCTAAACTATATGTTAAGGAAATTGTGAGACTTCACGGAGCTCCTGTATCCATTGTCTTGGATAGGGACCCTCATTTTGCTTCACAATTTTGGCAAAATGTCACACCCCGATTTTCATAACCCGAGTATGTGAACAAGCAAATGCTTAATAACAACATTTAATAACTTTCCTTGTCCCACACCAGAGACATGCACACATTTTATGGAGTAGTAAAAAAAATAAAAAAATAAAACTAAATTTTAAATTTAAATAAATGCCTTAGTCAAGTCAACCAGGCAATAAGCTCCAAAAAAACTAAGTCCAAATATTCTCCTAAAGCTAGATAGAACAATTAATAATAACCTCACAAACAGAGGCTTATTACAATTCACTAAAAACAATCCTCTAAAGAAAATTCTAATGTAATTAAATAAAAATAAATAAATAAATTCCTAATTTCCATGGTGAGTAGGTCCTGGTGTGACTCAAATTCATCTACTGACTGAGCTGGCTGTGGAGGTCTCATAACACTTCTATTACCTTGCCTCTGCGGACAACGCCTCTGCATATGACCTGGTAGGCCACAAGTGTAACAAATCCTTACCTCGGTCCTATTCTTAGATCTACTTGACACAGCTTTGTAAGGATAGTTAAACTGACGATGTCCAGGCTGTCTGCAATTATGACAAATAGTAGAACTCTGTGCAGAAACTCCAGTTGCCGCTAACTTACTTGGGACCATACTCCCTTGCTGAAATTGCTAAGACTGTGCCCTATGTAAATTTTCTCTCTGCCTTTTGGTGGGTCTGCTCTCCTGGTGTTGAGTCCTTCCTTACTTAACTTTATTTTGTGCCCTGGTATCTGCCTAATTCTTCTCCACTGCCATTGCTCGATCAAGCAAGGTCTTATATTAATTAAGCCCCAAAGGCACTATTCGATCTCTTACAGCAGGCCTCAATCCCTTCTCAAACCATCTACACTTGGTGCGTTTAGTGGACACCAACTCCTTAGCATATTTGGCCAACGAGGTAATTTACGCCCATACTCCAGCACAGTTATTGGCCCTTGAGTCAAATTCAGAAACTCATCAAGTTTAGCATCTCTCAGAGACTGTGGGAAGAAGTAGTCTCTGAAACGCTCCTTAAAATCATCCCAAGAAAGTGCAGATGCCCCACGAGACTCCTTCACAGCACTCCACCAATCCGCTGCAGCTCCCTCCAACTAAAAAGTAGCAAGTAGAACTTAGGTCTTGTCTTCATTTAACTACATTACCTCAAATATTTTCTCATTCTCGTGTAATAATTTCTCAACCTCTTCAGTATCTGTTACACCAGAGTATGTGGGGGGCTTCATTCTCCTAAATTTCTCATATGGAGCTGGAGGTTGGTTTGCCTGCACTCCCCCAGCAAATATTGCAGCCATCTGTTGCATCCACATCTATGGGTCTACCATTCCTGACTGTGGTACACTTGGTGCTTCGGATTGCACCTCAGCCACGTGAGGCACCCCTAATGGAACCTCTGCTCCAACCCCAGCATATGACTCTTGCTCTTGTGAGACTCTTGCAGCAACGGGAACATCATCAACTGGAGCCTTATAGCCCTACCCAATCTGAATCCCTCGGCCTCGGCCCCTACCACGATCACGGCCATGTCCCCTGCCTCTACCTCTAGTACCTGGTGCTACACGTGGCGACATTTCTCTGAAAATTCACAAAATATACTAAGGTTAACGCCTTCTTAGCAATCTAAGTCTAACAAAACATCAAATTCACGTATCACAACTAAATAAACTAGCATGTAAGCACATAGCACTTAAAAAAATAAAAGACCCACCATCCCTAGGTATTCTAAACCTAGGCACAGATACCAAGTTGTCACACCCCGGTTTTCACAACCCGAGTATGTGAACAAGCAAATGCGTAATAACAACATTTAATAACTTTCCTTGTCCCACACTAGAGACATGCACACATTTTATGCAGCAGTAAAAGAAATAAAAATAAATAAAACTAAATTTTAAATTTAAATAAATGCCTTAATCAAAGTTAACCAGGCAATAAGCTCCAAAAAAACTCAGTCCAAATATTCTCCTAAAGTTAGATAGAATAATTAATAATAACCTCACAAACAGAGGCTTATTACAATTCACTAAAAATAATCCTCTAAAGAAAATTCTAATGTAATTAAATAAAACAAATAAATAAATTCCTATTTTCTATGGTGAGTAGGTCCTGTGTGTGACTCAAATTCATTACCTGCATCACAAGCTGTAAGGGGTTTAGCACTAATACCACGTGTGCTCGGAACCCTAATAATAATAATAATATAAATGCAGTATGTCCTAGCATGCTACTATGTGAAACAATTATGCACAAGTAGCAATTTCAAACAAGAATTTAAATTTATTTATTTATCTCTTTTCGTTACCATTAATCGTGTTTTAGCACCACATAACACATAAAAAAATCAATTTAATTTCAAGGTACTGCTGCTTGGTTGTCTCGTAGAAACAAGACCCAACCATATATACATCATTCATTGATGTCTGCTTGGTTGTCTTGTAGAAACAAGACCCAACCAATATACACCATCCTTCGGTGCCTCCTTCCTAGGCTGAAACCTTAGGAATATAATATGCCACCCTTAGGTAGGCATCTGCATCGTTCGTAGGTTACTAGCCTACTGGACTCGATTACCACCCCCGCGCAGGTTTCGGGACTCTCAACCCTTGGGTATGTATACCCGATATTTTCAGTACCCCTCAATCCAAATAAAACATATTATTAAATTTCCCTTTTTTTTTACATTAAATAAAATTTTTTTAATTAAGGGTTTAAACCTTATTAATCCTCAATTCACCAACATAATAAATAATAAAAATTCTAAACAAACAAAAGTCAATTATGCCGTTTAATTACATTAAATGAATTTGAGAAATAAAATAAATAATTCATTGAATAGTTACTATGCACCACGGTAAATTCACATTATGGGTAAATTAATTTCTAAAGAGCAATTTAATATGTATATAAATATATCCGTATATAACAATCCTTCAACTAAGCATTTAATACTCCAATTAAATGTCCAGAGTCAATTAATTGTTTTAGTAAATAAAAAAATTTAAGAATTTAATGCCTATTAAACATGCATTCAAGCAAACGTGCTTGTCCAAAGGATTAATAAATGGGTGTGTACATACTCAATCTAATGATCCTATTCTCCAATCAATCACATCAAGTTTAAAGTAAAAACTACTACTAATCAATTCATCAATTTACAAACTTACGGGTGTTTGCATATATATATATATATATATAATACTTATATATTACATATATATATTACACATGTATAATATTTATATATATAATCATACTAACAGAAACAACAAAGCTCACGGCCAGCCTTACACACATGTGAAGAAGAAAAGACAAGAAAAGGGAATTTAATGCATGCATTTAATCTTCACACAAAAGACTTCCAGTAACTTTATACCGCAACTAAGTATATATATAAAGATTTATAAGCACACCAGTAATGAGTTCCGCCCCTTACCTTCGCGGAAGCGGCACTTCAAAATAAATCAGTTCGGGAAATCAGAATAATCACAGTAATATCAAAATTCCAGCCGCCGAATCCTTTTCTTTTCCTCTCTCTCGGTTTCTCTTCCTCTCTCCTTAGGGTTTTATTAAAAAAATAAATACAGCAATATATTTATAAAAGAAGTGTTTTATCCCTAAACAACTAATTAATTTCCTACTCCCCATAGGTTTAGGAAAATTACACCATTCACCTAAAATTTAAAAATCTTTTTAAATATAACCAAAAAAATTAATCTTTTTAAATACAACTTAAAATTAATACGAAAATTATAAATTATTAAATTTAAATAACGAAATAAATTCACTGAATAAATATATATATAATAACTAAATTAAATTAAAAATTCGGGTCATTACACAGAATCTCCAGGTGGCCATAGGGACAGAGTTGTTGTTTAGTACAGCTTTTCACCCTTAAACCGATGGATGGTCAGAACGCACAGTTCAGACTTTGAAGGATATGCTCAGTGCGTGTGTGCTTGATTTCTATGGTAGTTGGAAGAATCATCTTCCTTTTATTGAATTTGCTTATAACAATAACTACCAATCAAGCATTGAGATGGCTCATTTTGAAACTTTGTATGGTAGGCCGTGCAGATCTCCTATTTGCTGGGCAGAGGTTGGAGAAATTGTAATTAATAGGCCTGAATTTGTACAGGAAACAACTGAGAAGATCAAGGTGATTTGGTAAAGACTTGAGACAACACAAAGCTGCCAGAAGAGTTATGCTGACAGAAGGCAGAGATCATTGGAGTTTGAGTTAGGAGACCAAATGTTCCTGAAGGTTTCATAGAAGGGTCATTTTCATTGTGGGCATAAGGGGAAGTTGTCCCTAAGGTATATCGGGCCATTTGAGGTTTCAGCTAGAGTTGAAGAGGTGGCATATCATCTTACTTTGCCGCCACAGCTTTTAGGAGTGCATAAGGTGTTTCATGTGTCTATGAAATATAACCCAGACATTTCACAAGTGTTGGACTGGACTGGACTGAGCTTAAGGTTGATTCAGATGTTACTTATAAGGTCAAACTAGTGGAAATCCTAGATTCTCAGGGGCAAGTGTTTCGAAGGAAGACTATTCTCTTAGTTAGGGTTGTAGAAGCATCATGGTGTTTAGGAGTCGACCTGAAAGTGAGAGGCAGATATGCGAAATAGGTAACCTGAGTTGTTTCCTTAATTTTTTTTCTTCTTATTTACCTTCTAAATTTTGAGGATGAAATTTTTGTAAGGGGGTAGGATGTAATGACCCAGAGTTAATTTGATTTACATTTTATTAAATAATTTGGTTTTATTTATTTAATTTTTTGGGTTGTATTTAAAATAATAAATTTTTGGTAAAATTTAAGAGGATTTTAAAATCTTAAGGAAAAGGGTATAATTTATTTAAAACTTTAGGGGATGGTATGTAATTATTAAATTTATATATATATGAATATATAAAATCAGCTACCATATAATATATTGATATGTTTATCTCAGGTAAAAAAAAATAGAAAACCTTAATATTTGTTCTGGCGGCTTAATCTCCATAACCTATGCTGTGTTTCTTCTTGGGTCATTCTCCCTTCAATTGATGAATCAGTGCTTTTCTTTTAATTGACGAGTCAGCCAGGTAAGAGGGGAACCTTTTAAATGCTTTGTGTACATATGTATGTACAAAATATATATGACTTAATTGACTGATCTGAAATTTTGCTACGCTAAAATAACAGTATAAATATATTAATTGATTAGCCTACTGATGGAACTCATGATGTCAGTGTACTTATATATATATATGCATATGTATATATTAAGTGAGTACATCAAATTCTTGATGACAATTGATGCATGAAATCTTTATTTTATTTTATTAATTTCTTTACTTTTAAACTCTTGGACGTGAATTCGCCACGTCAATGTGATATAAATATATACATTTATATGTGTGTGTGAGATCCATTGTGAGTTAATGCTCTCTAGGTGATTTATATGAATTTATTTATTTATTTATTTTTCTATTAAATTCATGGACATGTGATTGATTCTTTAAGCATTAATTTGGTATACAAGCATTATGGATATTAACTGTAAGATTCTTTGCTTAATGAGATTAAATTTTGTGTTACTTAATGTGTTTAAACTAACGATTAATAAGGTCAAAAAAATTAATTAAGGAAAATTTATTTAAGTGCACCTAAGGTAAAATTTGATGTTGTGTTTTGTTTGGGTTGAGGGGTACTAAAAATATCAGGTATACATATTTAAGGGTTGAAAGTCCCCAAACCTGCGCGGCGGTGGTAATCGAGTCCAGTAGGCTAGTAACTTATGAATATGCAAATGCCTAAGGGTAGCATATTATATTCTTAAGATTTTGGCCTAGGAAGTAGACACCGAAGGATGGTGTATATTAATTGGGTCCTATTTCTACGAGACATCTAAGCAAACACCGAAGAATGGTGTATATTGGGTCCTATTTCTATGGGACAACCAAGCACATTACATTGAGATCAAATTGTTTTCTTTTGATGTGTTATGTGGTGTTAATACGATTAAGTTGTAAGGAAGGGGAATTAATAAATAAATTAAATTTCTTATTTGAGATTGTTATTTGTACTAAGATATTTCACTTAGTAGCATGCTAGGGCATTATTGCATTTATAATATTATTAGGGTTCCCAGCACACGTGGTATTAGTGCTCACCCCCTTGCAGTTTGTGATGCAGATAATGATTTTGAGTCATGTGTTGGACCAGCTCAACATGGAAATTAGAATTTTATTTATTTTTATTTAATTACATCAGATTTTTCTTTAAAAAATTATTTTGGTGAATTGTAATAAGCCTCTATTGCAAGGTGAATATTTAATTACTTTCATATAATTTTTGGAAGATTATTTGGTTTAGTTTTAGAGGTTTGTAGTTTTTCTTTGGAGCTTTGTTGCCTAGTTAGTTTGACTAAGGAATTTATTTAAATTTAAAGTATTAGTTTATTTATTTATTTATTTATTTATTTAATATTATTCTCCATAGTGTGTGTAAATGGCTCTAATGTATAACAGAGAAAATTGTTAAATGGTGAATTTTGTGCTCTTTACTCGCGTACTCAGGTCATGGGATCTGGGGCATGACACTTCAAATACACCACCAAAAAAAAAAAAAACAATGTACAATTAACCCCAAAAACAATCAATTTAAACAAAAAAACTCCAAAATATTTCATCATCTTCCAACATATTTTAGCAAAATCCCAAAATATATATATACACTAAAATAAACCAAAAAAGTAAATTAAACAAAAAAAAGCATATATACGCTCGCAGTTCCAAAAAAATAGTAAAAAATAAAACATACTTGAAGATCGAGTGCAACGATAGAGTAAATCGAGAGAAAACTTAACAAAAACTAGAGAAATAAACGAAAAAAAGGTTAGTTTTGGTAGCGGTGATGTGTATATATATATATATATAGAGAGAGAGAGAGAGAGAGAAAGAGCCACCTGAAAGGTTACCCGCGGTGTGGATCGGCAGTGTCGTCGGCCGGTAGGGGGAGGTGGGTGGGGGTGCATTGGAAACAAAAGAAGGGGAGGGGAAAACAGAGAGAAGGATAAGAAAAATGAGAGAGATGGAGGGAAAAAGAGAAGCGTTCTACTCGATTATACTGGTAGTATTAGCAAACATCAAAAGCGATCGCTAAAGCTATCATGCATGTTTTTTGGCCATAGCAGAAAATGGTCGCGCAAATTTTTTGGTTGCAAATAAATCAACTGCAGTACATTTGTGACCCCCATCTCGGCGACCACCCTAAGCGGTTGCTAATAATCCTTTTGTGAAGCAATTTCCTTCATTCCGTCAATACCTATATTTTTAGTAGTGATTGGTCAATAAATCTTTATGTTTAGCGATCAATTGGTTGCCAATGCCCTTAACAATTTTCCAATTCTACTTGTTTCACCGACTGGTTGGTCAGGAATGGGTACGTTTAGGCTTGGTTTAGGAAGGAAAGTAGCTGATTTTTTTTTTAGCTAGCTACCAGTGAGGTTAAAATAAGTCAGCTATTTTTGTGTTTGGGAAGGAAAAAATGTGACATCTTCAAAAGTTACATACAATCTATATAAGCTACTTTCAGTATCTACAGAAAACCAATACTTGAACGATAATCTACACACATATACACTAGTTATTAATGTTGGAATTAATTAATATTTAATTCCTGATTGCACTTGAAAAGTGCTATTACAAACTCCACTTTTGTATAACTTTTGATGCATTTAAGTAGTTTATTTGAAGTTTTATTATTTTTTCTTAATTGCAGGTAAAAGGTAAAAAGTGAGATTAGCAATGATGAAAGTGGCAGCCGAGGAGAGAAAAAGGGTTCGAAGTTCCAGATGGTTGAAGTGGTGTGCAGCTAATGTTCCAGCTTGACACCCTGTCAGTATTTTGATCATATCTTCTCACTCACAACTCGGATTGACCTGATTCTTTTTGGGTTGGAAAGAAGACTCAAAGGGCTACAACTTTCGTGCTTTAGCCGAAGCCTGAATCGATCGTTTTTGATGTCAAAATCGAAGTGGAAGTTGAGGACAGAAAGCTGTCAGAAGCAGCAAACGAGAAGCAGAACTTGAAGAACAAAGTTTCTGTGGTCTGGACCACCTGCCAAACGGTCCGGACCACAGTGTATTATGCGCACGCGGCTTCACTCCGTCTTTTAGGGTTTTCTTTACAACTTCTTTATAACATCTGCTACATGGCCGACCCAAGGGAGCCCTAGTTTTAGTTCTACATACTTTAGGAACCTCTTTTTCATATTTTTCAGATACTTTGAGAGTTTTAGAATAGTTTTTTTTAGAAACTTTTCAATTACTTGTCTTGTTTATGGAGTTGTTCGATGTTTGGTTATTCTTCGCTGCACTGCTCTTTCATTACGTAGTTTCAGAGTTGCTTGCCGTGTAAGTTGACTTTCGTTTCGTTAATTTAATATATGATTTATTATTTTCTAGTGGTAGATCTAATGTTTATGCTTTCGTTTATTGCTTTCGTTTTGTTTAAAATCATGCTAGCGTAGAAACCCTAGTTCTTGATTCAACGAATCAAGAATGGTAGTTTACTCTGATCTATGGGATGTACGTAGACCCTTCGCAGAGTTTGCGAAAGCTCATGCGTGGGGGTCTACAACTTTGAGACGTCTGCGTAGACCCTTCGCATGGTTGCGAAAGCTCATGCGTAGGGATCTACACTTTTTAGAACTTAATTCAGTTCTTTTAAAAACTTTCGAAAACGAAAACCTTTGACTATATTCTCTGTAATCACTGGTAAGGGTTTTCGATTAAAATTTTCTCAATAATTTTGAAGAACTGAAAATTCAGATTTTGAATCCTAATTTGAATTAGTTTATTTCAGAAACATTCGAAAACGAAAATCTTTGACTATATTCTTTGTAATCACTGGTAAAGGTTTTCGATTAAAATTTTCTTAATAATTTTGGATAAACTAGAAGAATTGGATTTGAATCCGAATTCGAATAGGATTGTTTGAAAACCCTTCGAAAACAGAAGTTTTTGACTATATTCTCTGTAATCACTGGTAAAAGCTTTTGATTAAAACTGTCTCAATAATTTTCAAACAAATCCTAATTTAGGTTTTAACGCAAGTATTGCAATCCATCCCATAGTGAAGACGTAAACTACCCGGAATTGATAGTTGGATCAAGGACTTCTTAAATTTATTTGCTTATTAATTGAATTGCCTTTGTTTGATTTACATTGCAGTTTTTAGATTAGTTTATTTTGCTGCGCATTTAAATTAGGAAAAATCCGTTTAGCTTATATTTTATTCCTTGAAATCAAAAATCAAAAATTAAATTGCTGAAATTTTGTTAATAGGTTGCTAAGTTAGTTTAATTTGAATTTTGAATTTGCAAAACCCTAGGAATTAGTTTTAATTAATCTACAACTCAGTTTATATTCAAATTTAGGATTTCCATTTTAACCTAGAAACTAAATATCATAGGCTCCTTGTGAATTCGACCTCGGACTCACCGAGTTAAAACTACACCGCACACCCTTGCACTTGGGGGTCAATTTAGACGCAATTTCTAATAGCGGTCAAGTTTTTGGCGCCGTTGCCGGGGAGCCAAATTTTAGTTTTTAGGTTGTTTCTATTTTAAGTTAATTTGCTTTCTTTAAAAAAAAAAAAAAAAAAAAAAAAAAAAAAAAAAAAACCTTTTGATCCAAATTAGTATTCTGTGGTCCCGACCGTCTACACTCTGGTCCGGACCACAGTACCCTTTCTCTGATTCTTTTCCTAGCTTATGAACAACTGGATTCGAGGGGAAGACGGTAGATTACAGCGTCCTGATCCCTTAGCTGTTCCTTTAGAATTAGAGTCCGCTTTAGGAGAAACTCAAACTCCTAGAATTCCTACTCCACCATTAGAAATGGCTGCTGAAGATCAAGCTGTCGCAGCAAGACAATCCTTGAGAGATATCTTGCAGCAGAATAGGCATACTCCTGAATCCTGCATAGTTTGGCCTGTAAACCAAACTTTTCACTTTAAACCAGGGATGATCCAATTGTTACCTACTTTCCATGGGATGGATTCTGAGAATCCATATGACCACTTAACTCGCTTTAGGAACATTTGTGTCACTATAAAGGATCAAGGATGCCAAATAGAGCTGGTATTTCTTAAGTTATTCCCATTTTCATTGCAAGATAAGGCTGCTAGATGGTTTGAATTCCTACCATCTAATTCCATTCGCACCTGGGATGAAATGCAAGCCAAATTCTTAAAGAAATTTTTCCCACCTAATAGAACTGATGCAATTCGGCATCAGATTCTGAACTTCGCTTCACAACATGGTGAGACATTCTACCAAAGTTGGGAGAGGTTTAAAACTCTCTTACATTCCTGTCCTCACCATGGATTTGAAGTCTGGCGTCTAGCGAGCATCTTCTACGGAGCCCTGACACCACAATTGAAACAATTTGTGGAAACAATATGCAATGGGCAGTTTTACGATAAAACCCCTGAAGAAGCTTATGAATATTTTGAATTCTTAGCTGAAAATGCACAAACTTGGGATACCACGGGACCTTAGAATACTCAGATATTAATGGTACTCCTATTCGAGGTTTGCATCACTTAAGTGAAACCGATGATCTTAAGGCAAAACTAGCAACTCTGACCCGAGAAATAGAGACCGTTAAGATTAAAAAGGACACACCTATAGTTAAAGAACCCATAGCAAATGTCTATTGCGTAGCTTGTGATAGCCAATCTCATAGAACAGATGATTGTCCTAGTATGCCCCTGTGTAGAGAAGTCGTGCAAAATCAGCTATCTAGTGAACTTCCTATCCATGCAATAAACCAATACCGACCTCCATATCGTGGACAGAATTTGGGAGGAAATCCCTATTCTGAAACATATAATCTGGGTGTGAGGAACCATCCAAATTTTAGTTGGAGAAATAATGGAGCAGCTCAAATGCCACAATCTTATCACCCTCCACCTCCTCCAGGTTTCAGTCACTAATCCAGGATTGCCTCAGAATGTGGGACCTTCTCATACTCCATATATTCCCCCAAATAAGAGGTCCACAGAAGAAACACTTCAACAATACATGAACACACAATCCACACTTTGGGCTCAAAATAATAGAACTTTGGACGACATTAGGGGGCAGTTGACTCTTTTAAGCCAAACGTTGACTACACAACCTAAAGGTCAATTCCCTGCTCAACCACGTCCAAATCCAATTGCCCAAGTGAAACAAGTTGAAGGATCTTCTAGTTTTCAAGGGAACGTAGAGCAAGTCCAAAACATCACAACACTTAGGAGTGGAAAAATTGTAGATAAAACTATTCCTCCTAGGAAGGATGAAATGAGTGAAGAGTTGAAACCTAAATGTGTGGTGGATGATAGTAAGAAGGCAGGAAAAGAACCAATCATAGTTGAGGAGTCCACAACAGAAGAACAAGAAAACGGAAAAAGGGGAGGAAAACGAAGAGGGAAAGGAAGAACCCATGATAATACCTAGGGAATATGTTCCCAAAGCACCATTCCCTCAGAGATTTTTGAAAGCTAGGAAAGAAGCCCAAACAGCTGAATTGCTAGAGGTGTTCAAACAAGTGAAAATTAATATACCTCTCCTTGATGCAATTAAGCAATTCCCTTCTTATGCCAAATTCCTTAAAGAATTATGCACTTTGAAAAGGGGCTTAAATGTAAAAGAAAAAGCATTCCTCACTGAGCAAGCAAGTGCCATAGTACAATGTCGTACTCCCCCTAAATATAAAGACCCAGGATGTCCTACGATATCTTGTTATATAGGGAAGTATTATATTAGTAGAGCACTGCTTGACTTAGGAGCGAGTGTGAATTTGCTCCCTTACTCAGTGTACGAGCAATTGGGTTTAGGTGAGTTGAAGCCTACCCGTGTGACTTTGCAACTTGCAGATAGATCAATTAAAGTCCCACGAGGTATAATTGAAGATGTACTGGTACAAGTGGAAAATTTTTATTTTCCAGTAGATTTCATAATCCTAGATACTCAACCACTTACCAGTTTATCTACACCTGATCAAACACCAGTAATTCTAGGACGACCATTCTTAGCAACTTCGAATGCTTTGATTAATTGTAGGAATGGATCCATGAAAATGACTTTTGGTAACATTGAATTTGAAACGAATATCTTTCATGTTACCAAACAACCAAAAGAGGTGCCTGATATACAGGGGGTAGATGTAGTAGAATCTATAGTCCAGGATTACGTGGACCATGAATTTGTCAAGGATCCTTTAGAGAAAGCTATTCGCTTTAGTGAGGAGAATTTGAATTCCATGATATCAAACCAACAGGTAGTTTGCATTGATTTTTTAGGTGTTGAGGGGATACTAGAAAACACTCAACCACATTCCATGTTCACATATGCAAATAATCTTGGGCCTTATTTGTGGTTCAAAGATCACTACAAGGTCATACATTCTCCAGCGTTCTCTACACTAGGAGCATACTCATTCTTGGCACCTCCTAGACTCGAGAAGAATATTTTATTCCTAAAGCTATTTGGTAAGGCTTGGAAAAGATTAGGAGTTGGATAGTATATTTTTTGCATTAACCCTTGTATATTAGTAGATTAGATTTTATTTATTTATTTATTTTTGTTTTCTTTCTGCCTAGATTAAATTTTAATTTTCTTTTAGTTTACTTTTATTTGTTTATTCTAACATTTTATCTCGTAGAAGTTTTATTTTTCTGTTAGTACAATTTAATTCAAAGGAATAAAGTGCCCAAGTTCTTTTATTTTCTTCAAATAAAGAAGCTATTGAGGTAATATCCTTCCTCTCCCTTTTATTTAGTTTTGCACTTCTAATTGGTACTTCACATATATAATTGTTCTTGTTGGGAGTGCTGTAGAATCTAAGTTGGGGGGATGCCTTAAGTGGCTTGAATAATGGGTGCATGCTTGGTTTAATTTGTGCTTTGTTCTTATTTGTGCCTTTGTTGTTATTGTTTCATGCTCATCATCATGCTCACTATTGCACACTACAGACCCACATATGCATCATGGTTCTCACATTGAGGACAATGTGAATTTTAAGTTGGGGGGTAGGGTTCGCATGATGACCTTTTGTGCCAAAATTGCAAAATTTAAAAATTTATGAGCATCTTTAAGCATAAATACATGAATTTAGCACATTTGTACCTACATGTCATCCTTTCTTTCTAGTTTGGTCGATTGTGGAATTAAGTGAGAAAGTGATGATGAGTTTTGTTCAAGCTTTAATAGGAAACTTAGTTCAAGTTGATTGTATAATGACCTTGTGCATCTTTGACTATCATGGTGAAAAGTTTATGTGCTTAGGAGTAGACTTTATTTGACATTGGTTAATTGAGCATTCTTGGACTAGGTAGAGACTTATACCCCTTAATGGTGAGCTTTTGAGCCTATTATTCTTTTCTTGAGGGGTTGCACATAATCACAGCTCTTTTATTCTTCACTTTGGTTTCCAATGCACCAATTGCATCACACACACTTGCATTAGTTTCACTTGGCATATTATGAGTTGTTGCAAGCTTTGAACATGATGCTAGGCCTTCTTTGCTATTTTGGGCCTTCTTATCCTTTCTTTGATATGAAATTACCCTAAGAACCAACTTGAAACCTTTTTAATAAAGTGTGTGATAAATATATATATATATTTTTTCTTTTTGGTTCCCATCTCATATAATTGTCCCTTAACCTTGTTCACACACTTTTAAGCCTTACTCTCACATGTCTTGGGTTGTAAAAGTGCCTCAATGTCAATGATGTGAATGGGGGAGCATATTGGGAGAAAATTTTGAGTGGAAAATTTAGCTTATGTTTATTTCATTATTTCAAAAAAAAAAAAAAGTGAAAAGAAAAAAAAAAAAAAAAAAAAAAAAAAAAAAAGAAAAAAAAGAAAAAAAAAAGAAAAAAAAAAAGAGAAAATATTTATCATTCCTTTTGTTTATGAAATTATGGGACTTGTACATTATTTGCAATATTTGCAATTGTCCCAAGGGTAGTTCCTAAGTTTGTGAATAAGTTTCTTGTTGGGATTGGAATTGTTGGGTTTGGAAAGGAAATGGGTAGTTCGGGACTTTTGCGCACTTGAGCATCTTTATCCCAAGACATGTGCTTTGATTTCCATATCCTCCATTGTTAACCATTACCCCTGGCCAAGTTACAACCAAAACAAAGACCTAGTGGATTCTAAGTAAGCAACTCTTATATTTTGCATGTAGTGGTCTTATATAGGTTGTGTGGTGTGATCTCTTACATATGCATTGGAACATAGTTATGAGCTGTCCACTTTGAATTTCATTTCAGTTCACTCACTTATTTGTGGGGTTATGTGCAACTAGGTCAGCATCATATGCTAATAGGTGTGTGTGAACCCTTGATGAGTGAATTCCTTTTTTATGAGTGGTACCTTGTGAGCATTTGAAGTCAAAACCTAGCTCCATTTATGCTCTTGCAACCTTGTTGAATGAATGAAACAATTTTGCACACATGCTCTTTCTACTTTGATAGTCCATGCATTAATGCTTAGCACTTGGGAATTACACATGATATTTGGGTTTTGTGACTTGTTAGGCTTGAACTTGATTCATTGTTGATCTTAATCATTTTTTTTGACACTTTGAGACCATACCATAGAATTTTGTGGGTAGATTCACTGCAAACCCTCATGAGACCTTACTCGTCCACTAGGGGGAACCTAGGGGTTTAAAGGGCTTGCTGCACGTAGCTAAGTGTAGCCGTGTTTCCAACGAAAAGAGAAATAGGATCGTAGTTGCATTTCATTTTAATAAAGGGCATTGCTAGGGACTAGCAACACTCAAGTTGGGGGGTGTGATTGCACTTGAAAAGTGCTATTACAAACTCCACTTTTGTATAACTTTTGATGCATTTAAGTAGTTTATTTTGAAGTTTTATTATTATTTTCTTAATTGCAGGTAAAAGGGTAAAATAAGTGAGATTAGCAATGATGAAAGTGGCAGCCAAGGAGAGAAAAAGGGTCCGAAGTTCCAGATGGTTGAAGTGGTGTGCAGCTAATGTTCCAGCTTGACACCCTGTCAGTATTTTGATCATATCTTCTCACTCACAACTCGGATTGACCTGATTCTTTTTGGGTTGGAAAGAAGACTCAAAGGGCTACAACTTTCGTGCTTTAGCCGAAGCCTGAATCGATCGTTTTTGAGGTCAAAATCGCAGTGGAAGTTGAGGACAGAAAGCTGTCAGAAGCAGCAAACGAGAAGCAGAACTTGAAGAACAAAGTTTCTGTGGTCCGGACCACCTGCCAAACGGTCCGGACCACAGTGTATTATGCGCGCGGCTTCACTCCGTCTTTTAGGGTTTTCTTTACAACTTCTTTATAACATCTGCTACATGGCCGACCCAAGGGAGCCCTAGTTTTAGTTCTACATACTTTAGGAACCTCTTTTTCATATTTTCAGATACTTTGAGAGTTTTAGAATAGTTTTTTTTAGAGACTTTTCAATTACTTGTCTTGTTTATGGAGTTGTTCGATGTTTGGTTATTCTTCGCTGCACTGCTCTTTCATTACGTAGTTTCAGAGTTGCTTGCCGTGTAAGTTGACTTTCGTTTCGTTAATTTAATATATGATTTATTATTTTCTAGTGGTAGATCTAATGTTTATGCTTTCGTTTATTGCTTTCGTTTTGTTTAAAATCATGCTAGCGTAGAAACCCTAGTTCTTGATTCAACGAATCAAGAAAGGGTAGTTTACTCTGATCTATGGGATGTACGTAGACCCTTCGCAGAGTTTGCGAAAGCTCATGCGTGGGGTCTACAACTTTGAGACGTCTGCGTAGACCCTTCGCATGGTTTGCGAAAGCTCATGCGTAGGGATCTACACTTTTTAGAACTTATTCAGTTCTTTCAAAAACTTTCGAAAACGAAAACCTTTGACTATATTCTCTGTAATCACTGGTAAGGGTTTTCGATTAAAATTTTCTCAATAATTTTGAAGAACTGAAAATTCAGATTTTGAATCCTAATTTGAATTAGTTTATTTCAGAAACATTCGAAAACGAAAATCTTTGACTATATTCTCTGTAATCACTGGTAAAGGTTTTCGATTAAAATTTCTTAATAATTTGGATAAACTAGAAGAATTGGATTTGAATCCGAATTCGAATAGGATTGTTTGAAAACCCTTCGAAAACAGAAGTTTTTGACTATATTCTCTGTAATCACTGGTAAAAGCTTTTGATTAAAACTGTCTCAATAATTTTCAAACAAATCCTAATTTAGGTTTTAACGCAAGTATTGCAATCCATCCCATAGTGAAGACGTAAACTACCCGGAATTGATAGTTGGATCAAGGACTTCTTAAATTTATTTGCTTATTAATTGAATTGCCTTTGTTTGATTTACATTGCAGTTTTTAGATTAGTTTATTTTGCTGCGCATTTAAATTAGGAAAAATCCGTTTAGCTTATATTTTATTCCTTGAAATCAAAAATCAAAAATTAAATTGCTGAAATTTTGTTAATAGGTTGCTAAGTTAGTTTAATTTGAATTTTGAATTTGCAAAACCCTAGGAATTAGTTTTAATTAATCTACAACTCAGTTTATATTCAAATTTAGGATTTCCATTTTAACCTAGAAACTAAATATCATAGGCTCCTTGTGAATTCGACCTCGGACTCACCGAGTTAAAACTACACCGCACACCCTTGCACTTGGGGGTCAATTTAGACGCAATTTCTAATAGCGGTCAATTCCCATAATTAGTGTCCTAATTAAAGTGGTCCATATAAGAATCTAAATTTGATAAAGAATTATTTAGAAAGTTATTATTGGCAAAAGATTGTGAGTTAATTTCCTAACCATATCTTATTTTAATAGACCGTAGAGATTAAATGACTAATTAGGAAATTGGGTCCTCTCTCTCCTTATAAATAGTGAATAAATTCCATCGATTCATACACATTAAATTACAACACATTAGGGTTTATAGGGCAAAAAAGAGAAACCCTAGTTTCCAAAAGGGTTTTATTTTGTTGAAGGAGAAGATTCAAAGAACAATAATTTTGAGGTAACTTCCGCATTCAGATTTTCATAACAATGGCTCAAGGTATGTATTCTTGATTATATTAAGTAAGTAGGCAAAATATGTGAATATCATGAAGATCAAGATCCCAAATATTTAATTAAATATTATGTGTTGATTTAATTATAAACTTACATGTGGTATCAGAGCTTAGGCTTATGGTCTCATGATTTTCCATTATGTTATTATTACCGTTAATTGAAATCTTTATGTATAAAATATATGTGGGATTTTTTCTTTTTTCTGATCACTAGGAATTAATTGTAATCAATCATGGCGAATTGATTGGTTATTAATCTAGGTATGTATTGATTCAAAATTAAGTTACAAATCTAATCATCTGCCAGCGTTTGTGAGGTTCGAAAGCATGATCATAAATTTAGTTACTTATGCTTCAATTTGCGCAATGAATCTGCAAATATAGACTACCTAATTCATATCATTAACTGTAAATTGGTTTGGCCAAGCCGTTTACCGCTATTTGGGTATGCATTGATTGTACAGTTTTGTAGAGGATTTTAATTGGATTTATTTGCATTAATGTTGTATGTTTTATTACATAATACACTGACATCATTAATTATGAATGTCACATGAAAGCCAAGAAAGACTCTTAAATTTTTTCATTATTATTATTATTTTTATTTTGTTTTCCTTTATTTGTATTTTGGGAAAACTTAAAAGAATAATAATAATAATAATAATAATAATAATAATAGTATTCTTTTATGTTTAATGATTAAATTAGATGGATTAATTATTTTAACTATTATTATTGATTCTAATATTCACATTATGAATGGTTTGGTGTTCACCATAGTGCTCTAATCTGTTATTGTGAATATTAAATTTATGGTTATATTTAATTTTAATATTTATACTATAATTAGATTAAATATTCACCCCAGTGTCTTTTAATCTATTGTTATGAATATTAGATTATTAAATTTTATTCATACCATGTATGTTTTGGTTGCCCACAAGCCCAAATATAGTAGTGAATACTGGATTTTTAATATATATATTTTTTAATATTCAAGTTATAAATGGTTTGGTATTCACCACAATGCTCCAATCCATTTTTGTGAATATTAATTTATGGTTATATTCAATTCTAATATTCATATTATGATTTGATTAAATATTTACTTTAGTGTTTTTTAATCAATTATTATGAATATTAGATTATTATTTTTTTTATCTTATTCATGTCATCTATATTTTGGTTGCCCACATGCCCAAATATAGTAATGAACAAAGAATTGTTGATATTTTAATTATTATTTATTCAATTATATAATGTGGTTAACCACAGGTCCAATTATATTGATTGAATAATTGTTATGGAGTGATAAATTATTTTATTATGAAAATATAGGACATCCACGGATGCTCTATTTTTTTAATAATGTATCATCTAATTAAATGTATCTTAAATATCAACAACTTATTATTCCTTTGCATGATTGTTATTTATGTGTTCTTATAAATAAAATTAACATATGAGCATATAAAATTGCAATTACAAATCCTGTTGCACTTCATTCCCAAGCCTTAAATATCCCCAGATTTGATGATATTAATTTCTCTGAGTGGCATGAGCAAGTCCAGTTTAGTTTGAGAGTTTTAGACCTTGATATGTGCCTTCTCGTTAATGAACCCGCTACTATTACTGATAAAAGTAGCGAAACTGAGAAGGCCACTTATAAGGCATGGTCTAGATTTAACAGACTGCGCCTAATGTTTTTGCGCATGACCGTTGCTGCAAACATTAAAACATCTCTTCCTGAGACGAAATATGCTAAGGAATATATTAACAATGTTAATGAACGTTTTCAATCTACTTATAAATCACTTGCTGGAAAACTTATGGCTGAATTAGCCACTATGCATTTTGATGGTACCACGAATCACTACAACAAATCACACCTTCGACGATCACTTTTCCCGACCAAATATAAATTTCGTTGCTAAAGGGTGACTTTTCCGACCAAATATAAATATGATCGCTAATAGTGACTTTTTCCCGACCAAATAAATGTTAATCGCTAAAGGGTAACTTTTTCCAACCAATTGGTCGCTAAAAACTTGAATAAAAATAATAAAATATTTATTACCTTTGCCGACCAATTGGTCGGTAAAGGTATCACTTTTAGCTATCAATTGGTCGTTAAAAGATTATTCTTTAGCAGCATAATTGATCATTATATGGTTACTTTCCCCGATCAATTGATTGTTAGAAATATAAAAAAATTAATAATATATTTATTATGAACTAATTTATAAATATTAATAATATATTTATTACCTTTGTCGACCAATTTGTAGGTAAATGTGCCACTTTTGGCTACCAATTAATCAGCAAAAGTGTTAAAAATTTATTGTAAATGAAATAAAAAATAAAAATATTTAAATTTTGTTTCTTTATCTATCTTTCTCTCAAACAAATTTGTTTATCTCTTTGCATGATTTAAATTAGATTTCATAAATTTTGTTTTAATTACAAAAATTATCAAAAATCATAATCATCAATAAAAAAAAAATGTTATTAGATTAATGCTAAAACTAAATTTTTCAAATCAAATTTAGATAATCTGAATGTATAATCGATTTTTTTTTTCAAAGTAAATATGTTAAAGTACCCTTTATAGTTTGTATGATTTATAATAAGATAAATATTAAATATTTTAATATCTAACAATTGTTTAGTGCATATTTAATATTAATAATATTAAAGTGACATTATTTTATATTTAGTTGGAAATGATAAAATTTAAAAATAAAAATAATAAAAAATTATTTATTAATTTTAATTAATTTTATTTCTTTGTCTTTTCAGAACTTATTTTTAAATATTTAGTTGGAAATGATAAAAATTTAAAAATAAAAATAATAAAAAAATTATTTATTAATTTTAAGTAATTTTATTTCTTTGTCTTTTCAGAACTAATATTTTTTGTATTAAAATAAATTCTTAAAATAGTTTTCAAAAATTTTATTTTTAAAAATAATTTCTAAAACTAAAACTAAATGCGATCAAATTATTTTTAAAATATAAATACAGAATAAGGAAATATTTATATATTGAGCTATAATATAATTAAATTAAAGACATATATTAAATATGTGCTACACACAAAGATTAAAGGAAAATAAAAGAAGAGTTAAAATTTTTTTTAGTTATGTCACGTCCTGAAATTCACAACCGGGCACGTGGGAACAAAACCCAAAAATAAATATCAAAGCGGAAGCTAATTAAAGTAAATATTATTCAATGTCTTGAATACTCAAAATAACTTTAAGATGCCCTCAAAATGGGCTTACAAAACCATGCCACAAATATGGGCCCAAGTCAAAACTCCATTACATTATAATGTAAATTTTAGAATGCAAAATAAAACAAATTATCTAGCTATCACAACCCAAGATGGCTAGCTAATCCACTGGTCCATCACGAGCATCAACCCCTGCATTACCAACTGTAGTAGGTGGTGAGCACTAAATTTCACGTGTGCTCAGAGAGTGTTCATAAAATACAATTTCTTAATCATGCAATGCTATAAACACTAATTAATAAGAAAAGAAGTTAAAAATCTTAAGATTTTCAAAATAGCCATATTTAATCATTACATTCAAATTATAAAGTCACTTAGCCATGATCCCACAGTCTCATGCTAAAAATAAATCATATCACTTCATTCATATCACCATACACCAATATCATACTATGGGTCAGGTACTCTGCAAGTTTAATCTGTGGCCTCAGAACTAAACCCAAAATAAATCCCCATGCCTAAGCTGTGGGGTACAACTAGTCCCGCAGTCCTAGATGTACTCATCACATCCCCAGATCTCAGTCATGGGGTACAATTGGTCCCGCAGTCCCAAATGTACTCATCACATCCCCAAACCTCAATCATGGGGTACATTTGGTCCCGCAGTCCCAAATGTACTCATTTGCCTTAGTAGGCAAACCGGTCCCGCAGTCCCGGTACTAAATATACGCTATAATAAGTCGTATATACATTTCGTAGGTTTCTAGCCTACTGGTTATGCTAACCACCCTGCGCAGGTTTTGGGGCTTTCAACCCTTGGGCTCTAGAACCCACTCTTTCTAGTACCCTTAATGACCCCAATAACCCAAAAATCAAATCTCAAGTGATTCCTTTTATTAACAGCACAACATACACAAAAGTTCTCCCTAATTTGATTTTTTTGTGTGTTCTTCCCTTTACTTTATAAGTTTTATGAAGTGTGAATGTGTTTTGGGCCTAAGTTTCATGTTGCCCTTTCATAAAAATATTCTCATACAAGATTTATCAAATAAATATCATGTAACCATATTCAGGAATATATATATACAGCTAGCTTGGTAAATAAAATTTTATATCAAGCATGTCATGACAATGAATGATTCAAGACATAAAGTTTGATAATTCCTTAAAAATAGAAAACGAAATATTTTACACTAATTCAAAAGCCTAAAATACTTATAATTAAGTCTACTTTCATAAAAAAAAAGATTTAAAATTTATTCATAAAGCCATCTAATATAGATTTTAAAAATACTAAATGGGTATTTCTGTTAGAACCATACAGAACAGCTCACTTTCACGATTTTTTACAAAATTCATTTTTTATCCAAAAACTTTGAAATTTTCACAGAAAGCTCATTAATATATCTAGTTTAACATATAAAAATTTTAGAAATTATGTCAACTTTTATTTATACCTTTTATACCAAATATCTGACGGCTATCAGTACAGCAATGTAAACCAAATAGCCAAGTTTCAATATTTTTATAAAATAAAATATTACTAAAAAATTTATACAAAATTTACTGCAGAATCTCTAACATATCTATTTTCATATATAAAATTGTTAGAAATTAATTTAATTTTAGGTATCATTTTTATATCAAAAATCAAACTCCTGTTAGCACAGCAATTTAAAACAAACAGTCATCTTTCACGATTTTTGTAAAATCCATTTTAACTCAAAAAAAAATATGAGATTTTTACTGGATGCTATTTTGGATATGTACTCCCATATAAAAAAATATCAAAAATTAATTCAACTTCTAAGTATGAATTTCATATAAAAATAGTGTGCTGATCCAGGTACAAAAATCCCAACCAATCAGTCAAGTTTGACTATTTTTAATAAATTCATTTAAATTTCAAAAATCATGAAATTTTTACAGATAACTCGTCTACATGTCTAATTTAACATATAAAATTTTCATAAATTAAATCAATCTCTAAGTATGATTTTTATGGAAAAATAGTGTACCTATTTCAGTGTAAAAGTTTCAGAATTTCACATAATCAAGAAATCAATTCATAAATCAAGCTTTTCATATCTTGCACACCCATATATATATACATGACATGATAAAAAAAATTATATCAAATAGACACAATCCCACCTACCTCAAATTATATACGTCGATAAAATATATAAAACCCCAAATAAAATACCAACTCAAGTTGGCCCTACGAGTAGTCTCCGTCGAATTCGCTCCAAATTTTCTCTACGATCACGTTCGCCTTTTCTTCCAACAGATAAATGGTAGGCACTGCTCCCTTTATTTTATTATATATGTATATATTTTTTTCACACAGAAAGGAAGAAGATAGGAAAGAAAACAATGAAAAACAATGAAAACAATACAATTATGTAGATATAAGTTACAAACCCTCCTTTCTCCTACTAGGTGCATGCACCATCATAAAACCTCCATAATTTCCCCTATAACTCCCACCACCTGCCAACTCTTAGCCTCCCTCATTATAATTATTTTTCAGCCACCTCTTTCATCCAATGGGAAAACACAGCACAATATACATACATACATATCACTGTTCACACACACAAATACAAATAAACAAAAAATTAATGTAAGCACACTTAATGCATATAACAAAAAAAAAATTAATTAATTAATTAATTAACACAAGATCAATATACATAAAATATAAATGGCGGTCCAAAATATTATAATTTTAAAATATTATAATTTAAAAACCAAAAATTTCGGGTCTTTACAAGTTAAATATAATAGTTATTCATAAATTATTTACTAAATATTTGTATAATTCTATATATTGTTTATGAGTTCAAATTATTGAAACAAAAGTTAAAATAATTAAATACAAATAATAAATTTTTTATTACTTTTGCCAACCAATTGGTCGCTAAAAGGGCACTTTTGCCGACCAATTGGTCGGCAAAAGTGTTAAAAATTGTTACAAAAAAAGTTAAAATAATTAAATAAAAATAATAAAATGTTTATCGCTTTTGGCAACTAATTGGTCGCTAAAATTGATAAATTTGTTTATATATATCTATAAATATGTAAAATATATATGCAAATAATAGCTTGGCCTAGTAGCCAACCACACCAACTTCCAAAGAAAATGGCACGAGTTCGATTCTCAACAATAGAAATCTCAAAAATATAAAGTCAACATGTGGTGTAATTATAGGTCAACACGTGGTACAATATAAGTTGCCATGTGGCATGATAACATGTCAACAAATGATGCCACGTGGCACCACATTTAACCTTTTATTTTTTTAAATTAATTCAAATTTTCAATTTTAATAATTTTGCCAACCAATTGGTCGGAGAAAGTGAAGAATTGCCAACCAATTGGTCGGGGAAAGATTTCATATTTCTCCCATTGAATATTTCTTTACCAACCAATTAGTCAGGAAAGGTTCTTACATTTGCCGACCAAGTAGTGTTAGTGGGTAAAGGCTTGAGATTTACTGACGAGTTGGTCGGTGAAGATTCAATAATAGCTGACCAAAATATGGTCGGGGAAATATGGTAATTTAGCAACCAATGATTTTTTGGTCAGGAAAAGTTTTCCCGACAAGCCTTCGCCGACCAAATACCGACCAAATAAGTTTGGTCGGGAAAAGTTTCGTCGACTAAATTTTGCCCTTCAGTGACCAATTTTTCAGTCAGCAATTGTGTGATCTCTTGTAGTGAATGAACATATTATTGAAATGACCAATTTGGCTGCAAAATTAAAGACTTTAGGCATAATTGCAAATGAGTCTTTTCTCGTCTAGTTTATCCTAAACTTTTTTTCTCCAGAATATGGACCTTCTTAGATCAATTACAACACTATTAAGGATAAGTGGAATGTAAATGGGCTACAAAGTATGTTGGTCCAAGAAGAAGGAAGAATTAAGCAGCAGAATGGTCACGTAGCGCATTTGATGGTGAAAGGATAAGCTGGAAAGAAGAAAATTGGAAAGGGCATTTAGCATGACCAATACAAGCTAGATAATTATGATCAATCTGCCTCTAAGGAGGAAAAAAGTGTAAAGTGTTACTTATGTAAAAAGAGTGGACATTTTCAAAAAGATTGCCTAAAACGTAAGGTATGGTTTGAAAAGAAAGGTAAGCTTATTGTTTTAGTATGTTTCGAATCAAACCTAATTAATGTTCCTTGTAATATTTGGTGGATTGATTCTGGTTCAAGCACTCATGTTTCAAACTCGATGTAGGGAAAGCAAATGAAGCTTGTCTTTTCATGGGAAACCGAGCGAGAGCCCCAGTTGAAGCCATTAGAACCTTTCACTTACTTTTGGATTCTAGATTTTGCTTAGATTTAACTGATACACTTTATGTCCCTTCTATTTCTCGGAACTTGAGTTCGTTGTCAAAACTTGCTACTAGTGATTTTTCATTTGAATTCAATAATAACACTTTCAGTTTGTTTAAGAATTCTTGTCTTGTTGGTTCTAGAATTTTGGTGAATGGCTTATATCAAATTAACTTGAACCTTCTTTCTCTGAATCTCTCCTTACTCTGCATTATAATGTTGGAACTAAACGTGGCTCATCTGGTGAGCACTCATCTTACTTGTAGCATAAAAGATTAGGGCACATATCCAGAAAAAGAATAGAGAGATTAATAAAGGAAGAAATTCTCTCAAATCTGGATTGGGCTCATTTTGTTGTGTGTGTGGACTGTATTAAAGGTAAACAGACCAAACATACAAAGAAAAGAGCCACAAGAAGTACCCAGCTTCTAGAAATAATACATACAAACATATGTGGACCTTTTGATTTTCTATCTTTTGGTGAAGAAAAATACTTCATTACCTTTATTGATATTTTTCACGTTATTGCTACCTATATTTGTTACATGATAAATCTCAATCTGTTAATATTGTTGAAATCTACATAACTGAGGTTGAAAGACAATTAGGTAAAAAGGTAAAAATCATTAGATCTTATCGTAGTGGTGAATTTTATAGTAGGTATGATGAAACGGGGCAGTGCCCCAGATCTTTTGCTAAACTCCTTGAACGTTTATTTATTTGTGCACAATACACAATGCTAGGTGAACCTTGGCAGAATGGTGTAGTGGAAAGATGCAATCATACTCTTATGAATATGGTTAGGAGTATGATGAGTAATACAAGATTACCTATATCCTTGTGGATGCATGCTCTTAAAACTGCTGTGTATGTCTTAAATAGGGTTTCTAGCAAGGTAGTTTCAAAGACACCTTTTGAACTGTGGAAAGGATAGAAACCTAGTTTAAGGCATTTGCGTGTTTGGGGTTGCCCAACGAAGCAAGATTTTATAATCCGCATGAAAAGAAATTGGATCCAAGAACAATTACTTGTTTCTTTATTGGGTATCTAGAAAAATCAAAAGGATATAGATTTTATTATCCTAACCATAGCACAAGAATTGTTGAAATCGGAAATACTAGATTCACTGAGAATAGTGAAATTAGTGGTAGTGGTAAAGTTAGGGATGCAATCATTCAAGAAATTAGGGTACAATTTCCCTTACCTCTGATTCATAACAATCCTGTTGTTCCTAATGATGTTGATACAATCAACAATAATGAACAACAAATGAATGATCAGCAACCTGATGATTCTCATAATGAGATTGTAACCACTGATACTATTATAAATGCATCATAAGAAGTAGCATTAAGAAGATCTCTTAGAAATAAAAGACCTGCTATTTCGAATGACTATGTGGTGTATTTACAAGAATCTAAGTATAATGTTGGGGATATTGATGATCCGATTACATATTTGGAAGCCACTAATAGTAATGATTCTACTAAATGGATTGATGCCATGAATGATGAAATAAAATCAATGGAGTCCAATAAGGTTTGGGAGTTAGTCGAATTGCCTGAAGGACATAAAAAAGGTACGTGTAAATGGATTTTTAAAACCAAATGCAATTCAAAGGGCAATATCAAATGACATAAAGCTAGACTTGTAGCCAAAGGTTTTAATCAATGTGAAGGCATTGATTATAATGAGACTTTCTCTCCTGTATCAAAGAAGGACTCTTTAAGAATCATTTTAGCACTGGTAGCTCATTTTGATCTAGAGCTACACCAATGGATGTAAAGATGATTTTCTTAAATGGGAGTTTAGAAGAAGAAGTCTATATGACATAACCAGAGGGCTTCATAAAAGAAGGAAAGGAAAGCATGGTCTGTTTGTTAAAGACGTCAATATTTGGACTTAAATAGGCTTCCCGACAATGGTACCTTAAATTTCATGACACTATTACTTCATTTGGGTTTAAAGAAAACACTGTTGATCGGTGCATATACTTAAAGACCAGTGGGAGCAAATTTCTATTTTTAGTACTGTATATTGATGACTTACTTATAACCAATAGTGACCTTGGTTTATTACGGGGAGCTAAAATTTTTTTTCAAAAAAGCTTTGAAATAAAAGATATGGGAGAGGCATCATTTGTGATAGGAATAGAATTATTTCGAGATAGATCACGCAGATTGTTGGGATTGTCTTAGAAAGCCTACATTAAAAAGTTTTAGAAAGATTTAATATGACTAATTGTGGTTCCACCATTATTCCAATTCAAAAAGGGGATAAATTTAGCTTAAGTCAATGTCCTCAAAATGAATTGGAACGTAAAAGTATGGAAGATATTCCCTATGCTTCTATTGTTGGAGTTTGATGTATGCACAGGTTTGCACCAGGCCAGATATTAGTTTTGCTGTTGAGATGTTAGGCAGATACCAAAGTAACCTAGGACTTGATCATTGGAAAGTTGTAAAGAAAGTTTTAAGATACTCGCAAGAGACAAAAGATTACATGCTCACATTTAGGAGGTCCGATCACCTTGAGGTGATTGGTTATTTAGACTCAAACTTTGGAGGATGTGTTGATAGCAGGAAAAGCACTTTTAATTATGTTTTTCTCCTTGCAGGAGGGGCTGTTTCATAAAAAAGTGCTAAACCAAGTATTATTGCATCATCCAGTATGGAAGCTGAGTTCGTTGCCTGCTTTGAGGCTACAAATCATGGATTATGACTACGAAATTTTATTTTAGGGTTAGGAATTATGGATTCTATGGTGCAACAAGATGGAGGGATTGATATTGATATGTCACAAGATCCAAGCTGAGTGGACCAAATAGAGAAGTGTTTCGGGGGTCTTGTGCGATCGAAAAGTCCTCCTCAAGGTGAAAGGAAAGTATTATAAGGTGACAGTAAGATCAGCGTTACTATATGGATTACAGTGTTGGGCAGTAAAGCATAATCATGTTTAGAAGATGGCAGTTGCGGAGATAAGATTGCTAAGATGGACGTGCGGGATTATAAGGAGAGAGAGGATTAGGAACGAGGAGATTAGGGACAAAGTAAGGATATCACCGATTGAAGATAAAATGAGAAAAAATCGATTAAGATGGTTCGGCCATATTAGAAGGCATCAAATGGAGGCACCTATTAGAAGATGTGAAAGCATGGAGATTACTAGTAGTAGGAGAGGAAAAGGAAGACCCAAGAGAAGTTGGAAAGAAACTATTAGACATGACCTTACCTACCTGGATTTAATGGAAGACATGGCCCTAAACAGATTTGATTGGCGTCGTCAAATCCATATAGCTGACCCCACCTAGTGGGAAAAGGCTTAGTTTGGTTTGGTTTGGTTAGGAATTATGGATTTTATTTCTAAGCCCTTGAAAATTTATTGTGATAGTGTTGCAGCAGTTTTCTTTTCGAAGAATGATAGGTATACTAAGGCGGTCAACCTCATTGAGTTAAAATACCTATCTATTAAAGAAGAAGTTCAGAAACAACGAATGTCAATTGAACACATTAGTACGAGTGTTAATATAGCAAATCTACTTACGAAAGGGCTATCTCCAAAGACATTTATCTAGCATATTGAAAAGATGGGTCTTGAGAGTAGCAAATAAATTAATTAATTTGTGGATTACTTAGTGCTTATTTATTTGACATTATAATTTTTGATATCTATTAAAGATTTTCTGAATTTATAAATTTCTGTCTTATATTATTTGTTTACATGTATGTGAATTATTTAATGTGAAAGAAATAGTCTTTTGAAAAGACATTATGGGACTATTAACAATAGCTCACCTTATAGACTTTGTTAAATAGATTGTTGATGGCGTAGTATATGGAAGGAACCATGCTCTTGAATTAGTATGGAACCGCTATGACTCTCGTTGATATTTTATTTAATTAAGGTAAGCCATTAAGATGACTTTTCTAATGTTTTTATGCGCCTTATGTTTCCTATATCAAATTATGACTGTAGCATTATTATACAGACCAAGTGGGAGACTATTGAAATTAATTAATATTTAATTCCAATAATTAGTGTCTTAATTAAAGTGGTCCATATAAGAATCCAAATTTGATAGAGAATTATTTAGAAAGTTATTATTGACAAAAAATTGTGAGTTAATTTCTAACCATATCCTACTTTGTTGGACGGTAGAGATTAAATGATTAATTAGGAGATTGGGTCCTCTTTCTCCCTCTAAATAGTGAATGAACTCCATTAATTCATACACATTAAATTACAACACATTAGAGTTTATATGGCAAGAGGGAGAAACCCTAGTTTCCAAAAAGGTTTTATTTTGTTGAAGGAGAAGATTTATAAACAATAATTTTGAGTTAACTTCCGTATTCAGATTTTCATAACAATGGCTCAAGGTATGCATGGGCCGATCTAGCATTTTTCTCATGGAGGCAAAATGTATAAAAATTACATGAAAACATACTTTGTATTAAAACTTAAAAGTAAGTAATACAAAAGCTAAACATTGTTCTCCATATTGAAATTTAACTTACAATTGACCCCTACGATTTTTCATATTTTGAAAATTATTCATGATAGATTCATTTGATAAGCTACTGAATATATCTTTTTCAATATACACAACCAAACAATCATTTATCAACTTTTCACCCATTTGGTTGCGAAGTCGATTCTTCACTATTTTCATACTAGAGAATGCCCTCTCTACTGTAGCAGTTGCAATGGGCAAAATCAAGATCAAAGTTTAGGAGCTTGTAAACTAATGGGTGTGCCACATCTCTTCTATTTTCAACCATCTTTTGAGTAATGTCACCAAACCCCTTTAAACCTGAAAACTCAACAATCAAGTGCATATCCATAATGAAATTTTTAAGTTGATCCAAAAGTGCTAAAAGCTCAATATCTGAAAAGTCTTTTGGGTAAAATTGAGCTAATGGAATCACCTTTTGCTAGTCAAAAGTAGCAAATGAATTGGATGGATTTAGGCATGAAACACAAAGCAACAACTTGGTATTTACCTCATTAAATCTGCTATTTAGCTCTTGCAGTTGCATATCTATGACAGTATTGAATAATTCAGCATGGTAGTGATGTGAGTTTGTCATTTCTTCAGCTCTACGGCGTGATCTTCCTTGAACTACATACAAATCATCCATGCTAGGAATACTAATATGATGTTTCACGCAAAAAGCAAAAACTTCTTCCACTAAAGAATTCCACCCATTATCCCTCATCACTTGAAGTCTTTTCTTAGAAATGTGAACTAAGACAATTGTATTCCCAATATCTTGCTCTTTCTATTGCAGTGCTTGAGACAAATCATTTGTTATTCCCAATATTGATTTCATCAAATGCAAAGTAATCACAAACTCAAAGGAGTGCATCACTTTCAATAAACGCAATGCTTCAGCCTTTTGATCTGAATTTGTTCCCTCCTCTACAACCACATCAAGTACATCAATTACTGAGGCAAACATGTTAATCAAGCTTATAAGAGTCCCATAATGCGATCCCCAACGTGTATCACTTGGCCGAATTAGAGTACTTTTTTGATTCAAGTCTCGCCCACTTGTGATTTCTTCATTTTCCAAGCCTTTGATAATTCGAGCAACTTGTGCCTCTCACAAAGTATCCCGTCACTTGCACAAGGATCCAACCACATTAACAATATTAGAAATCAAGAGGAAGAGCATGGCAATAAGGACATGGTTCTTTACCACTGCAACAAGAGCTAGTTGAAGCTGGTGAGCAAAACAATGCACATAATATGCACACTCATTCTCTTTCAAGATAAGAATCTTCAATCCATTGAATTCACCTCGCATATTACTTGCTCCATCATAACCTTGCCCACGCAACATAGATATGCTTAATCCATGTGCAAAAAATAGCTCTTCAAGTGCATTTTTAAGGGATTAAGCAGTTGTGCTAGTGACATGCTTTAAGCCTAAAAAAGGTTCAACCACGCATCCTTTTTTGTTTACAAATCTCAAAACAACGGCCATTTACTCCTTCATTGACACGTCACGAGATTCATCAAGGAGAACAGAAAATAATCCATCACCAAGCTATCTAATTATAGCATTGGTTGTTTTAAATGCACAAGCTCTAACAATATCTTTCTGAATTTGAGGCGCTATTAACTTAAAATTCTTAGGAGCATTCTTAAGTGCAACATTTCTCACCTCCTCATTATGATCTGTAAGGAATTTTAAAAGCTCTAAAAAATTTTCCTGGTTGTTTGAACCATGATACTCATTGTGCCCACAAAATGGAAGTCCTTGTCTTAAAAGGAATCTAATGCAGTCAATTGATGCATTAAGTCGAATTCTATAATCAATTCTTGCTTCTTCTGTCATTTTACCAAAACTGGTTTCAATATATTGTTTCTGATTCATCAAATCTTGGCATTTACTCCAAGCTTGTTTATGAGCACTATTAACTCCTCCCTTATGTTTGCGAAACTTATCTTTCTTTTTCCAATCCCTAAAACCTTCACTAACAAATACATCACCACCCCCTTGATCTCCACGTTCATTCTTAAAAAGATAACAGTAAAGGCAAAATGCAGAATCCTTTGATATGCTATACTCTAACCACTTAAATTCATCAAACCACGCATGATTAAATCTTGTTAACTTTCCATTGAAATCTCATGAAAATTAATGTTTACGAGGTTGGCAAGCACCATTAAGGTAGTACTTTCTACGAACCATTTCATGAATATTGGGATCATATTCGACAATCTTAGGCTGTACTCCTGGATCAGATGGAAGTTCAAGGAGGTTGAATTCTGCAAGATCACTTCTTGAAGAATCTTTGATACTTGATGAGTGTGTAGAAACTCGATTGGATGAAAACTCTAGAACCTTGGATTCCACACGATTTTTTTTTGAAGGTTCACTACTCAATGGTGGCTTTTCTAAGGAGATTTTTGTTGAAGGATCATTGGAATTCATTGAAGATGACTCTTCTTCCTCATTTTTCTTTTATAAATCTCAACATATCTAAAGAAAAAAAAATTAAAGTGGAGTATAAATAGCAAATATAATGTTTATACAGAAGAAAAATCACATTGAATTAAAAACACAAACAAAATAAGTTATTTAATCCCAAATCAAACATACACAATTTTCAACCACTCCGAAACACCATCACCATGAGAAGTTGAAAAACAAGCTAGATTTTTTAGCATACACAAAAATACTCAAATGCCAAAAATCATACATTTGCTTTAAAAAAAATACTCATAGTCTTGAATTATATATAAAAACCACTTATACTTGTATCATTAATATAAAAAATCTATAAATATTTATTTATTTTTCCTGAGAATAAAGGTTGGAATAAAGTACGACGTTTGATTTTTTGAAAGTGTGATTAAACAAAAGAATTAAATATTCATGTAACCAATGCAAAAGCTAATCCATGCTAATCGATTGATAAACTTGTGTTTAATAAACATGCCAATTAATAGTCTAGTTTTGGTTTGATGCCTGACTCTTCATACTATAAGAGGACAAGACTTCTCATTTCGTGAGACAAAAGGTGCCTTCCCCTTATCTCCTAATTAATTAGACTTCATAGTTTAATTGGTTGCCTAATTAATTCTTTTAGCATAAAATAGTCATAGTTAGTCATGTCATTTTCAAATTAGCATTTTTCTTACCCAAATTGATTTTTTAGATAACACTTTTTCAAGCTAACAAGAAAATAAATAAATAAATAAAATTGCTTAATATAAGCCTGTTATTTAAAAAAAAAAACTAATCCAAAGTTTATTAAGTTAGTTAAAGACATTTTTTTATATAAATAAATTATTCATTTTTGACCATATAGGATTAGCCTAAATTTTGAGAAGTATATTTAAAATTAAAATTAGATTAAAATAGAATCCATGATCTTTCAAATAGTAATTTTGGTAACAGTAGTAGTTAGATTTGAATTTTGTTCTCAACTCGATCACCAACTTAATTAGCATCCTAAGAGCAATTAATTCAATATCGATCTAAAAGTCTTCCATTTTTCATTTTTGTATGTCAAATCTTTGAGTTATTTATTCATTTTTTTTTTTTTTTTTGCATACATTAAATACATATTCCCTGCATTTTCAAATAATTCTAGCTGAAGTGGATTAGGGAGAAAATTGGTCTCCTAAGTCAAGAGCCTATGGTATTTATATGTAGCATCAAGGATAATATTGCTTATGGGAAGGACGATGCAACTACAGAGGAGATTAAAGCACCAGAAAAATTGTAATTGTTGGCTACAATCCAACTAAACAAAAATTTGACAAAATGTGAATTGAAAAAAAAATAAAATGCTCACTTGGTCTCAATGTTGCTGACTTGCTGTCTTTTAACGTTGGGTGTCACCGAAATCAATTGAATTTATGATCACGAAAAGTCAGAGAGATAAGAAAAAACACAATGCGCCGTGCTATGATGCTACTCGCTAGAGTTGGACAGGAGTCACGGGAGGGCTGCAAGGCAATTGGGTATATTAGGATTGATGTTAATTTTGTAATCAGTTAAAGGGTACAGGGATATTTTAGTAATTTTGCTCATAAAACTGAGGGGGTCACCTGCCCCCCTTGCCTCTGAATAGCTCCGCCACTGAAAGTATGTATTCTTCATTATATTACGTAAGTAAACAAAATATTTAAATATCATGAAGATTAAAATCTTAAATATTTAATTAAATATTATGCGTTGATTTAATTATAAACTTACAAATATTTTTTAAACAAAAGTTACACTACAACCATTAACTGCTTGCCAAGACGATACTATTATCTCAACAGCACAGACTCATTAGCTAGAAGCATCTGTACCAATCATTCACAAAGACTATTAGAAAAAGAATTTCAAATTTGCTTAAAGATAATTCAATCCCTTTAAATATTCTTTTTTAACTTCAGAAACCAAGCACCACTTTTTCGAAAAATGAAAAAGATAGAAACTAGAGATGTCTGCTATTATCACTTGGCAATCATATAATTTGGTCTACTTCCATTCACGTGGAGAACTATGAAACAAAATCTACCGTCAAAAGTGAATTTGATGGTCTTCCCAAACAATTAATAGATCATTTCAACTAAACCACTCAATAATCCATAAACCACTCAAAGTGATCGAAGAACAAATCTGGCTGACAGCTTTTTTAACTGCTATCTAGGGAAAGGAAATGACCGGCGGCTCAATTTTCAGAGTAATTTCTTTCGATTTTTTCTTTCTTTTACTCCTATGAAAAGGAAAATATCAGAAACTCACACATTACATATATATGTATATATATATGACTGCTATACATATAAAGGTGCAGACTGGGTGAACAAGAATGGAACAGGTTTGTTCTTTAAGATATCAGTAACGTTCCAACCCCATAAACCAGCCCCTGAATGCCAAATAAAAGAAAATTGTAAAATGAATTAAGTAACTGAAAATAAATTTGAAACCCTATTTAACCTATTTTTTTATTTCTTTTGTGTGATTAGAAAGTTATCTTTTAGACTCTTTCTCTATTTTTTCGTTTCTTTTTTCCAAAATCAATATGAGAAAATGAGTGCTGTCCCCAAATTTCTCTCTCAATCACAATCCTTTTCCTCCTCTTCCAAATATTTCATTCAAACAAACATGGGTACAAACATACCTTGTGGTGTGGGATGCTCGACCCCCCAATTTTTTTTTTTTTTACATTACATAAACATTTTTGTACCATCCTATATAATTTTATTAATTTGCTTCTATATAATTTTATTAATTCGACTTTTGTTGTTCATTTGTAATTGTCATTTTTTAAAAACGATGCACATATACGGTGCAGTTCATACCAAAATTGAAAAATGACTAATTTTGTTAAAATAATTTTAAATATTTTTAAAATTATTCTCAAAAAAATTATTATATTACTAGGTTTGCAAAGCTAGTTCATATCAAAATTTAAAAAAATGATGACTTTTGATATGAATTAATTTTGTACATGTGTGCAATGTAAAAAAAATAAAATAAAATGACAATTACAAATTAATAACAAAGACTGAATTAACAAAATTATATGAAAACTAACTCTTCATGTCAAGCCCCTATTTTTGTGGTTTGCAATTTTAACTGTTGTTATATTTAGAAAAGTAAAACTAAAATAACGTGACTTTGTCAATTACTTTTATTTATCAAAATGTTGTTGAATATAGTGCTTGCTTGGAGTTATAAATTTGAGATAAAATATGATTTAAGTTACTTTTTGTGTTTGGAGTGTAAATCACAAACTACTATTGTTATAAAAATATATAAATATCACAGTTTTTAGATTTGATGTTTCACATTCTATTTCGGTTACAAGAGCGTGATTGATCCAAGTGAGATTGTAAGTCACCTCTTTTCTATCACGGTTTACAATTATGATCGAAAACTTATAACAATCACATACTAAAAGCGTGAACTTTTATAGTAAAAATTGATATGAAAAGAAATTTCGCGTGATTATTTATGAGTTTTAATCTCACTTCTTTAAAAAAATCATGGTCAAATATGGACAAATGATCACACTGAAAAATAAGTTAATTTTAAAAATAATAAAAATCCACATGACAACCTACTACATACCATTGTGGCACCTGTGGTGGCCTTGTCATTATGGCAATCTTATATATTTGATATTTTGTTATTACTATTGAGAATCAAACTTCTACCATTCCTTTAGAAATTATTGTGGTCAACCATTAGTCTAAACTATCATTGTGGTTGCCAAAAGTGATTAAAAATTGGTCACTAAAAGTTATAAACTTATTTATTTTTATTTAATTATTTTAATTATTTTAATTAATTTATTATCACTTTTGTTAATCAATTGATAATTAAAAGTAACATTTTTTCTGATCAATTGATCAGAAAGTTGATAAAAAAATTTACTTTTATTTAATTATTTTAACCTTCCGTAATAATTTGAGATGATAATCAATATATAGAACCATATAAGTATTTAATAAATAATTTATGAATATCTATCATATTTAATTAAAAAATAATCTTAAATTTTTTTTCTTTAATCATTGTGTGTAGCACATAATTAATCATGACTCATGACTTATAATATATTTTTCTTCATTCTGTATTATATTTTTAAAAGTAATTAAACTGCATTTAGTTTTAGTTTTAGAAAATTATTGTTCAAAACAAAATTTTTGAAAACTATATAAGGATTGATTTGTAATACAAAAAATGTTTTCAATAATTATATTTGAAAATTAGTTCTAAAAAGAAAAAAAATAAAAATAAAAATTTTATAGTCTTTATTTCTAAATTTTTATCACTTCCAACAAAATATAAAATAATTTCACTTTTAGTATAATTGATATTAAAGATACACCAAACATTTATTAGATATTAAATATTAATATCCACCTAATTATAAGTCATACAAACTATGAAGGTTACTCTCATATATTCATGGGAAATCGTTATTTAAATTCGATTTGGTAAATTTAGTTTTAGCATTAATCTAAAAACATTTTTATTTATCGATCTATGATTGTAATTTTTATAGCATATTAAATTAATATTAAAATTAATAAATAAATGTTTTAATAAAATTTATGAAATCTAATTTAAATCATATAAATTAATAAACAAAGTTGTTTGAGTGAGATATAGAAATAGAAATAACAATATTGTCTCTTATTCCTTTATCTTGTTTTTTTAAAATATGATTTTCTTCACTTTTTTATCTCGGTCTTTTATAGAGATAATTTCTATTAATCTTTTATCTCTTTTTTTTCTAAAAATTGTTTTCACTGATCTTTTATCTCATTTTTTTTAGTTACAATTTTAACAAAACTGATATAAAAAGAGTATTAAAAGTAACTTTTTATCTCAGTCTTTTAATTAAATTGGGATAAAAAGTTTAGTTTACAAATCTTTATTATGCTTTTTCTAAAATTGTGATCTTTATAAATTTTCTACTGTAATCTTTATCAATTATTATAGTAGTGCAAACAAAATAGAAATGAATAGTTTCGTTCAAACGAATTTTTATCCGTTTAAATAAATTTGAGTAAATATTTATTAACTTTTTTATTAGAACCTTTTCAAATTTGTAACAATTTATTAGAGATTTGTAGAAATATTATTAAGATTTGTCAGGATTTGTAATGATATATAAATTTATAGAGATTTACATTATTGAGGTAAAAAGATTTTGTAAACAATTGTTGAGAATTATAGAAATTTTAAGTTTTTCGGCAATTTTTTGGAACTTCAAACAGGCTCATTGAAAGAGCATCAACGAGTCATTTGACTAATAATTAAAAAAAAAAATCGGGTGGAAAAGCTTTTTCTACTTTTGCCACTCCATGCATGCAATAAAGAAAGATGCTTACACTGTCATCAGCTTTATTCCATGGCTCCATAAAATTCTTATTCTTCAACATGATTTCCCATATACAGATGCCAACCTATTTTAAAGGTCCAATACAAACCCAAGAAACAATGTGAGAATCACTCTCTCTCTCTCTCTCTCTCTCTCTCTCTCTCTCTCTCTCTCTCTCTCTCAAGATGCCATCCAGAAAAATAGACCAGCCAAAAGCCCCCAACGAAGTTTCCCTGCAAATTAAACAAACTAATTACAAACTCAAATTCAACCTATATATATATATATATAAGATCAAAACAAGAAATTCTCCATTATATACATATGTAGGCGTAGCTAATTCACTGTAGTTATGTGCTTACGCTATATAGAGCAAACCTTTTTGGTAAATTCAAAACAACTTGATTGCCTTTTTTTTTTTTTTTAAATGATAAAAAGTAAAAATAAATAAATAAAATCAGTTATCTTTTGAAATAAGGAAATTTCTTTTACCAGTATATGGGTTGTTCTATTTTTTATTTTTATTTTTTATATAAAATATGAATAGAACGCCAAAAAATTATCACAAATATAAAAAATAATAATTAAATTTAATAAAACAAAGGCATATAAAGAAAATAAATGGGTTAATTTGTATTGGTTTAAAATGGAGCCTCAGAAAGAAAATTAAGGAAAAGATACTTATACTTACAGGTTGATTGAGATGTGGAGCTCAGAAAGAACTGCTCCTGGTCGGAATTATCGTTTTTGCAGTCATTAGTTGTGTTGAAACCAAGCTCACAAACACAAACGAATGAATTACCAGGAGGGGCATACCCACACACACCCCCACTCATCTCACACGCACTACAACCAGGGGCAATATCGTAACTATCCAAGCCACCCATTGTATACTTCAGCGCCACCCCGTACTCCCACTGTGCCGGGTCGGTTGGGACCTCGCCGAGGGAGACCACCGACGAATACCCGGCGCAATTCAGATCGTCGATGTCCAATTCATCATCGGCGCCGTTGAGACTCGCCGGCGAGTATACGCAGCACGTGTTGGTGGGCGGAAAGAGCGGCAGATCGAGTCCGACCACCGCCGGGCAGGTATAGATGGAGGCGCAGAGGTAAGGGGTGGCGGAGGGGTCGCAGATGGGGGTGCCGTTGACGGAGAGGGAGGAGGTCGGTGGCGCGCAGGATAAGAGGATGAAGGTTGATGGGCCGAGCTGGAATGGGCTTGTCCAGTCCAGGCCCAAGGCGGTGGCCGAGGCCGGTCGCATGGAGGTGCAATTGGACATGGAGGGTGGGGTGATGGTTATGGTGGAGTTGGCGTAGGATATGGAGGTTATAGGGTAAGCTCCGGCGTGGGTGGTGAGGAGAAGCTGGCGGTCGGCGGAAGCGTCGGAGGCAGGTGAGCAGGTCACGTATGGATAGAACCGGGGCGAGCCGCAGCCGTGGCCGGTTCCTAATGGGTACTTGATCTCTAAAGGGCCACACTTGGTCCGGCATGCTGATTGTGGAGAGACGAGTTGTACTGTAACTATGAGATGGAGAAGAATGGGGTAGAAAAAGATGAAAGGAAGAGAATTTGGCATTGTCGTATTGTTTTCTCACAAGTTGGAAGAGGTGATCATAGAAAGATTTGGTGGTGGAAGAAAGAGCTAGCTTTTGAAGCTTTTGTTTTAATAAGATATCAAGTGGTTAGAATTTCGAATTAATTGTAAGAATAAAGTGTCAAAAACAAAGGTAAATAATATTGATATTCCCAAAAAAATAATAATAATTTTTGTATTTTATTTTTTGAGTGAATATTTTTTTTTTATGATAGAGTATTGGAAATTTTCTAGAAATACCAATATCATCTCTAAAAAAAAAAATGTGCTTGTGAATTGTGACCATTGAGAGAAAATGTCATACAATATGAGTGTGTTACATTAATGTTTTACTGGACTTAATTAATATAAAGTTCATATCATATTATATATATAAAGTGGGGTCTGGCAATGTTACTCCGCTACGTAAAACTTAACTTGCGCTATAGTTGTGACTTAAGCCACGTAAGACTCAACTTCCACTACAGTTGTGACACGTGTATGGTTGTGATACGTGATGCCTAATTATAACTATCCTAATTGTCTTATAAAAAAAAATAGTATTGTACATAATTACTACTTATTCACAAGTTTTAATTTTTTTCAAACTAGAATGTTCATGAATATCACTTGATATTTTTATTTAATTTACACTTCCATTTATCATATAATTCCTTATTTTTTATTTTTATTTTTATTTAAAATATATTCTTATTTTTTTTTTGTATTTCAATAAATTATTATTTAAAACATAATAAATATTATTATTGTTATTAAACAAAATAATGTAAAAAAATATTTATCCTGTTAAATAAAGATTTTAATGATAAACATTATTATTATCAAACAAAATAATACAAAAAAATAATTAGCCTATTGAATAAAGATTTTAATTTATTAACATAAATTTATAATTATAATTATCTTAATTTATAATTATATAATTTAAATAGATTTAGTATTGTACATAATTACCACTTATTCGCAATTTTATTTAAACTAAAATGTTCATAGATATCACTTGATATTTTTATTTAATCTACACTTTTACTTATCATACAACTTTTTATTTTTAATTTTCTTATAATTTAATAAATTATTATTTAAAAATAATAAATATAATAATAATTCTTATCATTAAATAAAATAATACAAAAAAATAATTAACTTGTTAAATAAAAATATTAATTTATTAACAAGCGACATGACCTTTATTATTTTTATCATTATACAAAATAAGTGATATATTTTAAATCAAATTGTAATATTATTTTTTAGAATTATATATATTAAAATATTATTTATTAAAAATATCAATAATATTAGAAATTAAAAAATAAAATTGGTAATAAATAAATCAATCCAATTGAAGTGACGACTGCTCAAACTTTTATTGGATTTGGACTTCAATTCAATCAAAATAGTATTTTAATCGGAATAAGATAAGACTTGAAAATATATTTTAATTTAAATAAAATATGATTTTCCTGCATATAAAATCTATAAATAGATACGAAAACTTCTTTTCTTTCAAATTTCTCGGAGAGTTTTTATCACAATAATTTTTTCTTCGACTTTATAATTTGTTAGGTAGGTACTTAAATTTTAATTTTTTAAAATTTTTATATTTAATTGATACATATTTTGTAAGTTTTTATATGTAAGTCATGTTATTTTCCAATCTTTTTTATATATAAATTGTTTACTTATATGAGTAAATATTATTATTTTTCAATCTTTCTGATTTTTTTCTTTTCATTTTATTTATTAAAATTTGAATTTAATTGAATCAATACTATTGATGGTATCAATATTTTAATTTATTTTACGTTCATTATTTGATTGAATTTGAATAAATAATAATATATATTACTTTCAGGTATATTTCTGTAACTTAATTGTTTTAGTATGATAATATACTCAATTTAAGCATATAATATAACAAATCTATGTATCGCACAAACCATATCACTACGATGAAGCCGTTTTATGGATTCTACTTGAAGAATTCCTCTTTTTCACATTTCTACCTTCGTTGAATGTATTCAACTCAAAGCCATGTTCCAGAAATGTAAAGACCCGAAATTTTTGATTTTTAAATTATAATATTTTAAAATTATAATATTTTGGATCGCCATTTATATTTTATGTATATTAATCTTGTGTTAATTAATTAATTAATTAATTTTTTTTTTGTTATATGCATTAAGTGTGCTTACATTAATTTTTTGTTTATTTGTATTTGTGTGTGTGAACAGTGATATGTATGTATGTATATTGTGCTGTGTTTTTCCATTGGATGAAAGAGGTGGTTGAAAAATAATTATAATGAGGGAGGCTAAGAGTTGGTAGGTGGTGGGAGTTATAGGGGAAATTATGGAGGTTTTATGATGGTGCATGCACTTAGTAGGAGAGAGGAGGGTTTGTAACTTATATCTACATAATTGCATTATTTTCATTGTTTTTCATTGTTTTCTTTCCTATCTTCTTCCTTTCTGTGTGAAAAAATATATACATATATAATAAAATAAAGAGAGTAGTGCTTACCATTTATCTGTTGGAAGAAAAGGCGAACGTGATTGTAGAGAAAATTTGGAGCGAATTCGACGGAGACTACTCGTAGGGCCAACTTGAGTTGGTATTTTATTTGGGGTTTTATATATTTTATCGACGTATATAATTCGAGGTAGGTGGGATTGTGTTTATTTGATATAATTTTTTTTTATCATGTCATGTATATATATATGTGTGTGCAAGATATGAAAAGCTTGATTTATGAATTGATTTCTTGATTATGTGAAATTCTGAAACTTTCGCACTGAAATAGATACACTGTTTTTCCATAAAAATCATACTTAGAGATCGATTTAATTTATGAAAATTTTATATGTTAAATTAGACATATATAAGAGTTTCCTGTAAAAATTTCATGATTTTTGGAATTTAAATGAATTTATTAAACATAGTCAAACTTGACTAATTGGTTGGGATTTTTGTACCTGGATCAGCACACTATTTTTATATGAAATTCATACTTAGAGGTTGAATTAATTTTTTATATTTTTATATGTGCGAGTGCATATCCAAAATAGCATCCAGTAAAAATTTCATATTTTTTTGAGTTAAAATGGATTTTACAAAAATCGTGAAAGATGACTGTTTGTTTTAAATTGCTGTGCTGACAGGAGTTTGATTTTTGATACAAAAATGATACCTAGAGATTAAATTAATTTCTAAAAATTTTATACATGAAAATAGACATGTTAGAGATTCTGCAGTAAATTTTGTATAAATTTTTGAGTAATATTTTATTTTATAAAAATATTGAAACTTGGCTGTTTGGTTTACATTGCTGTACTGATAGCCGTCAGATATTTGGTATAAAAGGTATAAATAAAAGTTGATATAATTTCTGAAATTTTTATATGTTAAACTAGATATATTAATGAGCTTTCTGTGAAAATTTCAAAGTTTTTGGATAAAAAATGGATTTTGTAAAAAATTGTGAAATGAGCTGTTCTGTATGGTTCTAACAGAAATACCCATTTAGTATTTTTAAAATCTGTATTAGATGGCTTTATGAATAAATTTTAAATCTTGTTTTTATGAAACTAGACTTAATTATAAGTATTTTAGGCTTTCGAATTAGTGTAAAATATTTTGTTTTCTATTTTTAACGAATTATCAAACTTTATGTCTTGAATCCTTCATTGTCATGACATGCTTGATATAAAATTTTATTTACCAAGCTAGCTGTATATATATATTATTGAATATGGTTGCATGATATTTATTTGATAAATCTTGTATGAGAATATTTTTATGAAAGGGCAACATGAAACTTAGGCCCGAAACACATTCACACTTCATAAAACTTATAAAGTAAAGGGAAGAACACACAAAAAAATCAAATTAGGGAGAACTTTTATGTATGTTGTGCTGTTAATAAAAGGAATTACTTGAGATTTGATTTTTGGGTTATTAGGGTCATTAAGGGTACTAGAAAGAGTGGGTTCTAGAGCCCAAGGGTTGAAAGCCCCAAAACCTGCGCAAGGTGGTTAGCATAACCAGTAAGGTAGAAACCTACGAAATGTATATACGACTTATTATAACGTATATTTAGTACCGGGACTGCGGGACCGGTTTGCCTACTAAGGCAAATGAGTACATTTGGGACTGCGGGACCAAATGTACCCCATGATTGAGGTTTGGGGATGTGATGAGTACATTTGGGACTGTGGGACCAATTGTACCCCATGACTGAGATCTGGAAATGTGATGAGTACATCTAAGACTGCGGGACTAGTTGTACCCCACGGCTTAGGCCTGGGGATTTATTTTGGGTTTAGTTCTGAGGTCACAGACTAAACTTACAGAGTACCTGACCCATAGTATGATATTGGTGCGTGGTGATATGAATCAAGTGACATGATTTATTTTTAGAATGAGACTGCGGGATCATGACTAAGTAACTTTATAATTTGAATGTAATGATTAAATATGGCTATTTTCAAAATCTTAAGATTTTTAACTTCTTTTCTTATTAATTAGTGTTTAAAGCATTGCATGATTAAGAAATTATATTTTATAAACACTCTCTGAGCACACGTGGAATTTAGTGCTCACCACCTCTACAGTTGGTAATGCAGGGGTTGATGCTAGTGATGGACCAATGGGTTAGCTAGCCATCTTAGGTTGTGATAGCTGGATGATTTGTTTTATTTTGCATTCCAAAATTTACATTATAATGTAATGAAGTTTTGACTTGGGCCCATATTTGTGGCATGGTTTTGTAGCCCATTTTGAGGGCATCTTAAAGTTATTTTGAGTATTCAAGAAATTGAATAATATTTACTTTAATTAGCTTTTGCTCTGATATGGTACATTTTTCATGGTTTGATATTTATTTTTGGGTTTTGTTCCCACGTGCTCGGTTGTGAATTTCGAGACGTGACAAGAAAAATAAAAAATAAATAAAAATAAAAATGGACGCCTCTATAGCCTAGATGATTCAACCCCAAAGCACGAATATATATATATATATTTTTTTTTACTAAGTGATGAGAAAAACTTAGTTGTGTTACATTTTGGAAGGGGTTTGAATGACTCCAATATGTGATCTTTAAAAGAATATGAAAGGTGCTATTTTCCATTATAATTTAATTTCAATAATTTTTTTTATAAATATAAAAATTATTAATTATAACAGTTTATTTAATTAATTTTTTTCTTATTAAACTAATCACTCATAAAAAAATGAATAGCGATTGAAACAGTCAATAAGTGAGTCAGCGAATTTGATTTAAAAAATCACACTAAAAATTTTATTACTTTTGCTCTTATAAATTATACTTTTGTCATTGTTATTAAGATTTTGTCTTCATTATATTTTTATTTTTGTTCCTATTTATCTTAAAAATATAATTTTACCCTCAGTGAAATAATTTTGAGTCCGCTTCTACTACTTTGGAAAGGCACACATTTCATGTGTGTGTGGGGAATATTATAATTTTTTCAAATTTTTATTTTATTTATTTTTTTTTTTGAAAAAAGTTACCGAAATTATAAAGTTGAATAACTTTCTTCTTGAATTTAATAAATCAAAGAGAAGAAATCGAAAGTGGAAGTAAAGTTTTCTTGAATTTGACAATCGATAGCTACCGGAAAGTTAAAAAGAAGTGGGAATTAAGTTAAAAAAAATTAAAAACGGGAGGGAAATTAAAAATTAAAAAAAAATATTTTGGCAAGAAAAAATGTGACTGAGTTTCAACAAATTAAAGAGATACTAAATGATATTAATTCCCATATATATATAGATATATATGTGGCATTCTATTGGGAATATAGGTGTCGTAATACTTTATTTACAAGTAAATTCCATTTTATAGACTTATAATTCCCAACAAATTTTACTTTGGTCGTGTAATTTCAATTTTAATAATTAATCCTTTTTATTTTAAATTACAATTAGTCCCCCAATATTTTACCCTAATATCACTTTGGTTTTTATAATTTAGATTGTTTCGCTTTAGTTCATGTCAGTGATGAAGCTACGATGGGGCCTAGAGGGGCATGGCCCTCTTAAGTTTCCAAAAATGTTATTTGTGCATTTAAATTTTTTAATAAAAAAATTTATACTATATTTTAGCTTTCTTTAAAATTTTAAAAATTGTTTCCCACAGTTAGAAAAACACCACAATTATTGCATATAAATTCTGAGTTAAAAAACAATTAGATTATGAATCAACGTCTCAAAAATTTTATAACATTAATTATAATTTTTTTAAGTCTAAATTCAACTCAAAAGAAAAAATTTTAGTCCTCTAGATTAAAAATTTCGGTCCCGTCTCTAGTTCACATCATCAAATTTATTAATGAAAAACATCAAGTGTAGGTCTATTGTGTGTGATAGATAGATAGTTTTCATGGACGAATCTAGAAATTTTGTTGAATGGAGACAAAATTTAGAAAAAAATAAACATTAAAAATTTTTGAATAATAACCAAATTTAAGTGGGGGTAATTTATATATTTTTATATTCAAAGAATAAAAAAATTTATATAAAATATATAAATTTTTAGCAGTCAGTGGGGCAGCTCCTTCATGGATCTGCTCTTGATAGTTTTTTTTTTTTTTTTTTTTTGTCAAACTTTTTTTTTAACTATAACTGATAAGATAAACAAAATGGAATGATTTAAAAACATAAGTAATATACTGAGATGATTTAAATTACAGTAACTAAAGTGAGATTATTAGTAATTATACAAGATTATTATTTATAATATACCCAATATAATGATTTTAATTTTTTTTCAGTACAAGTGTCACCTGCATGAAATGATTTATTTCATTAAAATTAAAAAAAGAAAAAGAAAAAAAAAAAAAAAAAGAACAGATGTAAGTACTTTAGAGAGTGAATGCTGGTTTTGTCTCGGAACCCACTTACCCAGGCGATGGCATAGCATCGTCCTTTCATTGTCGGAGGGAGAATATATGCCTAGTACTCAAAGTAAGAGATGGAAAACAGAAAAGTAAATCCGACCTGCCGGATTCGAACCAGCGACCTAAGGATTACAGGCATGCTAACAGCAACTACAGTCCTCCGCTCTACCAACTGAGCTAAGGTCGGATGACAGTTGTACCTCAATTTGCTAATTAAATTATTTGAACTTCTTGTCGCTAGCCCTGGCTTTACTTGACGGGGAGGCGGGAAAAATCCTAATTAAAGGGTGTTTGGAAGTTAAAAAAAAACTTAAGTTTTGATAGTTTTTTGGTTGTTTTTTTTTTTTTTGCACTTTTTTGTGTGTTTGGTTGAACCAAGTGGAATTTTTAGTATTTTTTTAGTAACTTTTGGGTGTTTGGTAAATTTTTTACTGTAGTAAAGCAAAAAAATTGTAACTTTTGGGTGTTTGGTATGTTTTTTACTGTAGCAAATCAAAAAAGATGTAATGATGGAGTGGTACTTTTTACTGTAGCAAATCAAAAAAGTGGTAAAATTTGTGATTTTGCCAAACACACAAAAATCAACTTTTGGTATTTTTTTACTAATTTTTGAGTTGCCAAACACCCCCTTAGTCATTTGGTATTGTTATTGTTTTTTTATTTATATTTATATATTTATATTTTCTATTTTTTATTGTCTATTTTTTTAAGTAAAAATTGAAATTTCGCTTGAAAATGCTGTTAATTAACAAAATTTTTAAAACATAAATAAAAAATAGAAAATAAAAACGTTAACAAACGAAATCTTAAAAATTTATTTAGTCAATTTGTATCACGTTATAATAAGCAGGTGAGAATGGTGGTATCTTGGAAAAGGATCCAAATACATTTCGAAGTTAATTCAAATAAAATGTAAATACGATATAAATATATTAATTTGACATTGATGAAATTTAATTTGATTTTAAAATAAATTAATTATTTAATATGTTTACAAAATTTAAGTATAAATACAAATAAACACGACATGATTGTGTTTTCTTAATTATGGCACCGTTTGGAGTGCCAAGAAACAAAATAAATCTCTAACAACCTCTATAAATCACTAAAATTCTCTATTACACATTTACACATTCCCACCTTTACTAATTTCAAAAATTTTTAATATCTCACTAAAAATAATCCAAAAGGAGGTTAACCGAATGCGTAAATATTTTTTGACAATCATATTCTTCGAGTCGAAAGTTTTCAAACAAGTACCATTGTCTCTATTTAATACGAATTTTTTTGAATCCATTAGAATGGATTTGAAAAAATCATTCTAACGGTTTTAGTACTGTGCATCTCCAAAGAGACTTTTGAATCCGTTAGAATGGATTTCGAAACTGTTCCAATAGTTTACCACTGTCGAGAGAGAGAGTAGAATTATTGTGCAGAACATTGAGTATTGATTTTTTGAATCCGTTAGAACGGATTTGAAAAACCGTTATAACGATTTGTTATTGTTCATCTCCAAAAAACACTGTTTGGAAAGAAAACACCAAACGCTAAAATTAAGCCAAAATCACATTTTATCTCAATTTTTTTATCTTAATTTATCTTTTTTTCTTATTTTTTACCACTTCAAATGCTGCCTATATTAATGTTGTGGAAATCATTAGAATGGTAGATAACATTATTTAATTAAAATAAATATTTGACTAAATTGAACTTTTCACTCTCACATTTTACACAAGATCTCAATTTAGAGTCTAGACTTTTAATTGTAATTGATGACTTAATAAACTTGTATCCTCCAAAGAACCAGTCCAAGCTTAAAATGCTGTCTAGTATACCAGTGTGGTGCCTGCCAAATAGTCTCCAATACTTAAGTTAGCAAGAGAGTTGAGAAAGTATTTTTGGTAGAGTTTTTGTAAGGTAAGAATGTATGTACCTGTGTACTTGAGAAGATGGTATATATTTATAGAGGTGCGGATGCAGGCAAGATACTTCTACCCAATCAGATTATATCACGTGTGTTGTAGATCCCAAGATTGATTCCCTTAATTAGTTATTAAAATTGTTAAGTAGTAGGCAGCACTTTCATAGGCGCATATCACAGAATATGCCACAAGATGGTTATATACGTGATCGTGACATAACTAATTTTATCTTTAATGTAACAGTCATTCGGTCCCGACCAAGGCCCATGCTGCTTGGTTGGCTTGGGCCATCAATGCTGTCATTTGGGAAATATCGATCAATCAAGTGCACCTTATCAGATGCCTTTGATTCTCTTGCTCACGAAAGCGAGTCAAGAGGAATCCAATAATCACCTCACTCAAAAGCTATCCCATCAACCGAAAGGGGCTGAGAGGAATCAAATAATTATCTCACTCAGAAGCCATCCCATCAAATGCCTTAGTTTCTTACGAACAGTAAAGGGGATCGAAGGAATCTGACCATTAACCAATTCTTAGAAATATGCGTGCATTTATTATGGGGCGGGGCATAGGCAGCTGCTGAAAGGATATGACACCTTCACTACCTTGCCATGTGTCACATATATACCGATCATGGTGTCAAAGATGTCAACATGTCAATTTTAAGCCATCGGATCGATTTTTCTCGCCTAAATCCTGGACATTGATTTTGAAAAGAATAGCAATATAAATCTCAAGGAGACCTTTAGGATTCTTTTACATGAAACCATCCCTCGTTTCTCCATTGCTGTAATTATATTCGAAGTTGCTTATTCCTGCATGATTCACTTCCTCTCTTGAACTGGTAAGGTCTATCTTTTCTTTGTTTTTCCTCTATTTTTTTTCTTTTTGTTCTCCCTTCTATTTTTTATGCTTTGGATGCTGATTCATAGTGTTTAATTTTACAAAAATAACTGTAGACTCTCAAATCCCTTAAGGTTTGTAGAAACCCTAAATATATCAAATCTGTCGTCGGTGGCTTGATTTTTTGGTTATATACCAATCGTTTGTCCTAGTTATTCCCATCTGTTGGCATAGGTAATCTGTTGGCATGGGTAACCCAAAAAGAGTTCATCTTGTAGACGAAGAGGTATCTAATGATGACGGTTTGGTTTTTACTCGACGTAGGGCTTCCAATGCCCCTAGCACTAGTAGGCATTAGGTAGACGATACTGGGCGTATTGTCGATGCTTTCAAGCCCGGCATCGGGAAAGATGCCCTTGCATCACTACCACTAGTGATGGTGATTCCCTGTTCAAGGCAAAGGGCATTAAATCGACTGTCACCACAAATAGGACCTTAGAAATAATTTTTGACTTCCAATTTCCCCCATATCTCGCTTTACGAGTCGTGGGGAAAAATGACTCTACCTGCTCACCGAGAAAAGGGGAAGTTATGATGTATGAAATTGCATTGATCGGTGACCTCTGGTTTTCTCTCCCGAAGTTTGTTCAGGAGGTGCTATTTTGGCTTGGTCTGTCCTTAAGTCAACTAACGTTGAACAGCTGGTGGATCCTGATTACGAGTGCAGTATTTTGGGCAGCCGTCACCGGTTATAATTTGACGGCAACGCAATTCCCACACTTCTACAAGATTCCTGAGAAAGGGTTAGGATGGTGGTACTTCTCGGTGAGGAAGCTAGAGTTTAATTTCATCATCCAAATGCCCACCTCTCATAAAGAGTGAAAATAAAAGTACTTCTTCATCAGCGAGAGTACCTAGGAATCCTAGATCTAGGAAACTGATGAAGAAAAGAAGATCCAGGTTCCTCGGTCTGGGGTCAACCGATGTTAAAGGTTATGCTAGGATTTTCGTTTGAGCTTTGTCTAATTCCTTTAAGTTTTGGGGTTCTAATCTCTTCCCTTTTCTTTTACTTTAATCAGCCCGAAAGCCACCTGTCCTAACCACAAAAATAAAAGAATCTTCTTCGCCTTATGAAGAAACATTCGGTTCGAGAAACCAAATACCTAATAACAGTAGAAAATTAGCCCTTTACACGCTCAGCCTAGACCCCACACAAGAAGCCTTGGCGGCTGAACGTGAGCGGAATGAGTTCATAAGTTATACTTTATGAAGTCTTATGCTTCAACTTTTCATACTCCTTTCTTTCTCACTTTTTTTTTTTTTTTTTTTTGGTTTTTAGCATATAACGCAGTTCTTAAGCAAACCGACGAGAAAAGGCTCAACTCGACCAAACACAAGGATAGACTGATTAGCGTGATAAAGAAATGTTTGACATCATGTACCTGGATATGGCAGATAAGAAGAAGTTTGCCCCCCAAAAGACTTCGGAAGAGCCTGTCCCAAAGAGAAAAAGGTCGACAAAATCCCCTACTCTTACCACCGGCTAACAGAAGGTGACCTCTAATCCTTCACAACGAAAAGAGGTTGTTCAGATACCTTCCTCCTCGTTGAGGACCACTGCTTCTAGGTACAACTCTCAAGCTTAAGCATCTTCTCGCCAATCTCTCTTGGCAAGCAGCGAAGCAGCCTGCTAGAAGCTACTGTTCAATCATTCTTCTTTTTTTCTTCTTACTTTACTTTATTATTTATTTATTATTTTTTTACTAAACTTGCTTTCGCTATGTCATTCAGACTATGGTCAGGTCTTACGTCGTATACATCTGCTTGGCAAACATTAAGAAGGTGTTGGCTAATGAGAGGAAGAGGAGAGAAAAGACCTTTGCTGACTTCGAGGCTGCAAAGACAATATGGCCATTGCCTAGGCAAAAATATAAGAGATTATCAAGCATGAGCGGAAAAAGGTTGAAGAAAATAAAGCCTTGAAAACCGAACGAGTGAGCCTGTGAAAAGAACTGGTGACAGAGAAGGCCATGAGGATGGTTGCCGAGTAAAAAATCATGGAGCTCACTGAGGAGCTTCTTAATGTAGAAAGCTCAGCCATTATCGACTTTAAGAACACTGATGAGTTTCAAGCTTTACTCGTGCTAGTGTTCCTACAAGGTTTTGAGCATGTCAAGGAGAAGTTCGCAGCATCATTTCCTGATCTAGATCTATCTATTATCAAGCTTGGTCACGCCGTTGCTAAGAAGGAGTAAGAAAGCCAAGGGCACAATAATGCGGAGATGAAACTAAAGTTGAAGAATATACCAAAGACATTGAGCAAGTTATGGAGACCACAGAATCTAATGTTCAAGTTGAAAACATTGGTGGTGCTCCAGTGAACATCAATGAAAAAATGGTCAAAGACACAGTTCAGAACGTTACTAATCCTAGCACACACAAAATTTCCTTTCTTGCTCTTTTTTTATTTTTAATCTTAACATTTCTTATGTAACATTTGAATCTTGTGTGAACCAAATTTTGGTGCAAACCAAACTTACATATTTGAATGATTTAAGTTTTTTTGTTCATTTTTCCTTATCATTAATGTTAACTTCTATTTTTTTGTTTGTTTGTTTTTTTTTTTTTTTTTGGTTTGTTTGTTTTTTTTGTTTTTTTTTCTAACCATGCATGTTAAGTAGCGTTGTTGCTGTCTTCATTGGCCACATGAGCCATCTTTTATTTGCTCGCCACGTGAGCTGAGCATTCATTCTGCTTACTCACGTGAATTGAGCAAATATCCTTGCCATTTTTGGCATTAGCCATGTGAGCCATCTCTCTACTACTCAGCCTCGTAAGTTGAGTAGGATCTTGCTCGGTCACATGAACCAAATAGGTATTTTTGCCATTATTTTGGCATTGGCTGTGTGAGCCATTTTTTACTGCTTGGCTTGGTGAGCAGAGCAAGATCTTCGTTCTGCTCGCTTATTTGAACCGAGCAAATATCTTTGCCTTTCTTGGCATTGGTCGCATGAGCCCTCTTTGCACTGCTCAACCTCGTAAGCTGAGTGAGATCTTCGGGCTACTCAATCACGAGAACCGAGCAAGTATCCTTGCCATTTTTTGGCATTGGTCGCGTGAGCCATTTTGTACTGCTTGGCCATGTGAGACGAGTAAGTCCTTCACTCTACTTGGTCACGTGAAGTGAGCGAAGATCTTGAGTAATAGAAATCATTCACCATAGAAGCCTGCCAAAATGTAGCATTTTATTGATAATTGAATAAAATTATAATTTATAACTTTTCTCATACATAGTATTTCAGAAATGCGCTACATCTATAGGTGAAGTAGCTCCTTGCCATTGAGCGCCTTAATTTTGTAAGTCCCCTTTCGAGTAGAATCCAGTGCTTTATATGGTCATTCTCAATTTGGCCCAAGCTTTCTTTTTTGTGGGTTCCTCATAGACTGATTTACCCTTTTTTAGCACCTTAGAGGCTAGTTAGTGAGCACCACGATCGTATAGGCCTCAAAGTAGGTTTTTAGTTGCCGAACTGTTGTTACAAGAGTAAGAGCTATTAACTCCATCTTCGGGTAATGCTCTCCTGCCCCCTTGAGGGCCTTACTTATGTAATAGATGGACTTTTGCACTTCATCTTTCTCACGAATGAGTGTTGAGCTCATTGCAATAGATAAAACTAAGAGGTATAAGTATAATTCTCCTTCTGGGATAGTCTAACTAAGTAATGACACTGATCTTAGGTGTTATTTCAACTGCCGAAAAGCCTTATTACATTCTATTGTCTATTCTAAAGCCTTCCTAAGCACTTTAAAGAAAGGATGGCATTTGTTCGTAAACCGAGAGATGAACCTGTTTAGAGATGCCACCCTCTCAGCCAATTTTTGCACCTTTTTTTGTCTGTAGGGGTTGCATTTCCATCATCACCCTAACTTTCTCTAGATTGGCCTCTATTCCTCAACTGGACAACATTAAGCTAAGGAACTTACCAGATGCAACCCTAAATATACATTTGGCTAGGTTTAACTTCATCCCATACTTTCTCAAAGTGTCAAAAGTTTCTTGCAAATCAACGATGTAAGAGTTAGCCTTCCTGCTCTTGATAAGCATATCATCCACATACACCTCTATATTTCTTCCAATTTGATTTTTAGACATTCTGTTTATCAACTGATGGGATGTCACCCCCACATTCTTCAAACCGAAAGGCATGACATTATAGCAATACAATCCTCTTCAGTGATGAACGTTATGTGCTCTTGAGCATGCTCGACCATCTTTATTTGATTATACTTAGAGAAAGTGTCCATAAATAACAATAGCTCATGCCTTACTCTGGAGTCAACCAGCAAATTGATGGCCACCAATGGAAAACTGTCCTTTGGATATGCCTTATTAAGGTCCGTGAAGTCTACGCACATCTGCCACTTGCCATTAGGCTTCTTGGCCATAACTACGTTAGATAGGCAAGTGGGGTAGTGGACTTCTTGAATAAATTTGGTTTTTAACAACTTGTCGACTTCTTGCTTAATTGCCTCGTTGCGCTCTAGATAGAAGATTCTTCTTTTTTGTTTTATTGGCCTAAACCTTAAAAAAAAGTTCAAATAATGGGCCACCACCTTTGTATCTATTCCCGGTATGTCTTCGTGGGACTAGGCAAAAACATTCGCATTATTTATCAAAAAGCTTGCCATCTCACTCTTGAATTGCTCAGCAGTTTTTGAGCCAATCTTTACCGATCTATTCAACTCAAGAGCGCTGGTCATAATATCTTCCAATTCATCCACTGGTTCACCTCTCCTCTCAACTCTTCATTATCCCTAACTTCCAGACTGTCTATAACTAGTGTTTTCTTGCTCGAGTCTTGTTTGAGGGTAACATTCTCGAGCGACTTTTTGGTCACCCTTAGCATATCACACACCATCTTTAGTCGGGAACTTGACCCGAAGATGGTATGTAAATGTGATCGCTTTAAATTGATTGAGGACTGTCCTCCCAAGTATAACATTGTAGGCTAACGGGCAATTGACCACAAAAAAGTTTATCATCTTCTTGGCTTGGTGTAGTTCTTCCTTAAGGGTCACTGGCAAAATAATGGATCCAAGTGGAGTCCTTTGGTCCCTAGTAAAGCCCACATAGGGGGACAACACTAGTTGTGGCTTCTCCTTCCAAATTTTCATCATTTCAAATGTCCCCAATATAAGATGTCTGCTAAACTGCCGCTATCCACTAAAATTCTCCAAATCTTGAAGTTGGCAATTATCGACGAAATGACTAGGGGGTTATCATATGGCTGGCATATTTCTTCAGCTTTTTCCTCAGTGAAAATAATCGATTGATGTTGAGCTCGGGTCTTCTTGTTTGGTTGGTCGGTTGTTAGTACCTCCTTACTCTTATTAACTTCCCAAGCATACTTCCGTCTTACGGTGAAGAATTCTCCTCCAACTGCGAATCCACCAGAAATAACTATTATTTCTCTGATTGGTTGGTTATTTTGTCTTGCTTGGTTGGGATTCCTCTATTTAGGACTTCATCTTCTTCTAGGGCTTCTTCGCTCGGGACTTCTCTACTCGGCTTTTCTATTGTTGTCCTAACTGGTAACAAATCTACCAAGCCGCCACTACCTAATTAACTCCTCAACCTACCTCCTTAGGTAAATGTAGTCATCCATATCGTGCCCATAATTCTTATAGAATCTGCAATACTTTACTCGAGATTGCTTATTGGCTAGGGTCCTCAACATCCCGAGCCACTTCAAAGCTGGATCATTCTGAATTTCATAAAGAACATTCTCCAATCTTGTATTACGAGGAGTAAATTCCGATTAAGATCACCGTATTGCCATGTGCCTCAGTCAGACCTATCATCGAACCTGCGCTTCTTAGCATTCTGAGAATCCCGAGCATTCTTGGAATCACTTAGTCACTTTTTATTGATTTTGGAGCCTTCGTCGCATCGCTTTCCCATTTTGCACTTAGGCTATCCTCCATGTTGATATATTTCTGAACTCGAACCATTAGCTCAACCATATCAACGGGAGCCTTCTCGAGAAGTGAAGCCATAAATTTGGGCACTCTCAACCCACTCATGAAGGCTATTATAGCCACCTTGTCATCCACTTCATCTACCTCTAAGATTTCCTTATTGAATCTCCCAACATAATCTCTGAGGGACATATCCTTTTCCTACTTGTTTGTTAAGAGGTGGGTGGGCGGTCTTCTTTGCCTTTTCCCTCCAATAAAGTGACCCACAAACAGCTTGCCAAGTTATGAGAAATTGGAAATGCTACTCAGCTTGATCATGTTGAACCACAATCGAGCTGGACCCTTGAGTGTTGCCGGAAATACCTAGCATAGGATCTCGTTGGGATAAGCGTATATACGCATCAAAGTTTTGTACATCTCCAGATGGTCAAAAGGATCCTTTGAGCCATCAAATAAGTCAAATGCAGGCATCTTGAATTTGGGCAGTAGAGGACAAGCCATTACCACTTGAGAAAATGGAAAATCACCATCAACATCCGCCTCATCTGCTGCATTTGGGCCTTTGACAACCGTAAGTATACCATGAAGTTGAGCTTGCATGATCCTCATCGGTTCCTCCCATGGATGGACATTGGCGTCCCCCACGCTCGCGCGCCTCCGTGCAAGACACCTCAAGACAACTACTAATTCCACCATCAGTTCCAACCGTTCTTTCTTATCTCTTGGATTCCTCTGGTTGTCTAAAGGGGATTTCATTTTTTCGATGACACCTGCTCCAATCGACCCCTATCCACCTTCATTTCCTCCGCCGTTCACTTCAACTATTCCCCCATTATGTGCTTCATAACAAAAGGATCTACTGGAGGAGGTGGAACATGAACAGGATGACATTCTCACGCTCTAATAGTGCCTGATTTTGAGTCACTAGAGTTTGCATGATCGCCATCATTTCTCTTATCTAGTTTTCAATAGCGTTAATCCTTTCGTCATACTGATTTTCCATCCTTCTGCTAGTTATGACTGTGATTAAGTGCTTATGCTAGACTTGGTTTGGACCATAAAAGTTCTGAGAAAGTCGATTCTCACAGACGGCGCCTGGAGCCCAATCCAAGCCTAGGAAGCTACCTAGTACACCGGTGTGGTGCCTGTCAAAGAGTTTCTGATGCTTAAGTTAGTAAGAGAATCGAGAAAGTATTTTGGCAGAGTTTTTATAAGGTATGAATGTTTGTACCTGTGTACTTAAGAAGATAGTGTATATTTATAGAGGTGCAGATGCAGGCAAAATGTATATGAGTCTCACATAATCATACTTCTATCCAATCAAATTATTCCACGTGTATTATAAATTCCAAGGTTGATTCCCTTAATAGGTTATCAAAACTATTAAGCAGTATGTATCATTTTCATAGGCACATATTACGGAATATGTCAAAAGATGGTTATACGTATGATTGTGACGTAACTAATTTTGTCTTTAATGCAATAGTCGTTAGTTTCAATTAAGGTCCATGTTACTCGGTTGGTTAGGGTCATCAATGCAGTCATTCAGAAAATATCGATCGGTCAGGTGCACCTTATCAGTAATTATTACTTCGTGATTTTCATCATTTTCTCAAGGTTTAGATTACTCTTATCGGGTTATTTGGAAAATGTGCACTTCCAAGATCAGCATAATGTAATTGAATTTCTCTTCAAATTATTTATATTTTAAAGAATAATTTATGGATCAATTTTAATATTTTAGGAGTCGCCACCTAACTTTTTCAACAAGGAAAAGTTGTAAACAGAGAGTTGCCTGAGCACGGAGAGTTGCTCAATTTATATATATATATATATATATATATATTTTCTGATTGAAATTTATTTTATTTGTTAACATATTTTATGTCCAATTATAAATTTAAGTCGTTTTTACAAAGCAATCAATTATGATTTGGTGGGCATATTGACAGCAGTGACAAAACCAAGTTTTGGAGTGTTGAAGTAGGAGAAGCAAAAGGACAACCTCTACTTCTTGATTATGTTGAATTAAAAAAAAAAAAATGCTTTATAAAAAAGGTTCAATACCACGAAAAACAAAAGACAATGGCCTCGTCCCACAAGAAGGTTAGTAAAACATTAGTTTATTAAATATTGAAAAACTATTATAATTAACAATTTAATTATTTTGTTTTACTATGACTGATAGATGATGGTGATGATTATGATGATATATTCATAATTGCGAATGATGTTAATTTTAAATTTTTTGACAATACGAATACGTGTGGTAAACTTATATAGTGAAATTGGATTTAGTAATAATGAGAATAAAGAAGATGCGATTGGTTATCTTGGGGCCTTCAAAGGAGTTAGAGATATAATGATTATTAGCATGTCTTAAATTTGAATGTTAGCTGTGGTAACTATGCTTATTTTTGAAATTTTATACTTTTGGCTATTGATGTTCTAAACTATGATACTTCGTGATTGAGTTATGGTTTATTTTGCTTTAAGAGCTTAGATTGCATGGTTGTAATTTTATGTATTTAGTCTCATTCATGAAGTTGACTGAACTATGGATCTCTCATAATCTGTTGTACCTTTCTTGGACAATGAATAGTGTCAAAATGATTTTTTGTCTTACAGTGGTTCATCATATATATTTTGTCCTCTTATTATCTAGTGTTGATAGCTCATGAATCTATATTGTAAAAATTAGAAAAACATTTATGAAAATTTAGAAAAATCATTAGAAAAATGTTTGAGATAATATAATTTTAATACATATATTTATTTATTTTTATTTTTATTTTTATGACATAATTATGACATCACGATTTGATTTCGATTGATTGAACAGTTAAATTACTAACCTGTAATCTAGTTATTTTTCTGATTCACTTAACAGTTTAGGATTAAAAACATTGTTTTAAGTGAAACACTTAGTTATTTATTTTATCATTCGACATTTATAAATTTGTAATGTTTATTTAATAATTTTTGTAAATTGAATTATAAAATTTAATGTAATTGTTTCTTTAACAATAAAATTTATTAATCTATTTTTATTTGTAATTTAATTATTTTACAATTAAAAATAAAAATATTAAAAAAAGGTATAGACATCAATAGTAACAGAGATAATTTCTGACCCGGTGGGGGAGAGGGGGCGTGGTCCACCCAACTATCCATCCAAGTTCGATCCACTAGATTCAGTTAGGATTGGATAATGGGTGGGCCTGTTTGGGCCCGATAATATTTTTTTGTACATTGGGCCTACGCTTAATTTTCAAATTTGCCCCATATAAACTTATTAATTTTTAAAAAAATATTTAATTAAAACAATATTTAATTTTTTGAAAAAATAAATATTTTAAAAAATTTTGATATAAAAATTTAATATTTTTATAAGAATATACGAATAAATAATATGAAAATGCATTAGATATAAAAAATATCCTTTTAATATTCGGGCTGGGCTACACGCCCCACAAAAAATAAAATAAAATAAAATGGGATTTCGCTCTTAAAATGTCCGGCTAGATGTAGTCATCTATCCAAGTCCGATACGAATTGTCCGTAAAACAGTAAAAATTCTTGTTGGGGTGAGAGAGGCTCGAACTCTCGACCTCAGGATAACTCAACAAAGCTATGAGACCTACGCGCTAGCCAACTGCGCCACCACCCCATTGGAGCTGATCGACAAGGCATAGAATAAAAGAGAAGAGTGAGTAGCAATTTTCCTATGGCCATTGGGGAGCATGACCCCAAAGTATTGAAAAACATTTATATACATACATATACATATATATATATATATATATATTATGGGTATATTATATATATATTGCAAAATTCCCACCTCAGTGTTCTACTTTGAGTCATTAATAGTCTAACTTATTTAATTAAATAATGTTTAAGTAAGTTAGTGAATAAATTTTATGTATTTGTTTGATTTTTTAAACTCATAAATTTTAAATAAATTACTTGATTTTGAAATTACATTTTTTGAAGTTGGAGAAAAAATATTAAAATTTATAGGAATTGTCTCCCACTCTACTAAATTTCTTGCTCCATCCCTAACATGCCTCTTGAATTGAATACCACCCCAATAAAAATAATAATCTTATTATATTTATAAATAAGTACTAAAAATATATAATTCTAAGGCCTACTTTGACACAGGGAAAACGAATGAAATTATCATTTTTACACTATCATTTTGTTCATTCCCTCAAATTTAGTAGTATTTCAAATTAGTATATTAAATAAGATAATGGAATGAAAATACGAAAATGACTATTATAATTTCACAATATCGTTTTATATATTATGTACTAAAATATGAATGACTACTACATTCAGGGGCAGACCTAGTGAGGGACAAGAGCTCCCACTAATTACAAAAATTTCATAGATATTGTATTAATTTTTTATTATTTTTAGTACATAATATATAAAATACCCTCATTGAATTTAAAAATTGTTCCTTTAAATGTGTTTTATAATTTATTTTTATTATCAAATTAATAAAAAATACTTTTTTTTGTACTTTTTACTACTTTTTCTTTGTTTTTGTACTTTTTCTACTTTCTCAATCAAACTAAGAGTTTATTCAGCTTTGATTTATTATATATATATTTAAACCAAACACACACACACACACACACTCACTCTCTCTCTCTCTCTCTCTCTCTCTCTCTCGTTAAAACCAAACTTGCAGTCCTTTCATCTTTCGTTTCTTTTATTTTTAAATCCCCTTTTATCTCTTTTTCAATTCAACTTTCTATCATTCACTATCTCTCAACCCACCTAATCACAATTTTTTGTCTATGTTTTTCAAATTTCAGCTAATTCAATCTACACTTATCCTCTTCCAATTAAGATACCATTTAATATATGTTAAAGTTGCATTTTTAACTTACAATAAAATTATCTATAGAATCAAGATTCAATCTTGTCTCTTCCAAAAATAACTAAGTTATTTTTGTCTTTTTTGTTATTGATAAAATTTATAGTATTTATTTATGTTTAATTTTGTCCTCGCCCAATATAATTTCTAAATCTGTCCTTGATTACATTCTGTTTTATTTTTTTTTCTTGTATTAAACTAAACGGGACGCAAGAATTCACAACTTAATGTAATTAAGGTGATACATCACAAAGTATTTTTCATACACTACTACAATAATTGATAAAAATTACACTAAGAAATTCATAAAGATCACTGTTTTAGAAAAAGTATGATAAAAATTTGTGAGTTAAACTTTTTATCTCAGTCTAATTAAAAAACTGAGATAAAAAATTACTTTTAATACTTTTTATCTCACTTTTGTTGAAACCGTGATTGTATTTAAAATGAGATAAAAGATCAGTAAAAACTATCCCTAGAAAAAACTGAAATAAAAGATCAGTATAAACTATCTCTAGAAAAAAACTGAGATAAAAGATTAGTGGAAATATATCTAAAAAAACTGAGATCAAAAAGTGAGAAAAATTATATCTTAAAAAAAGTGAGATAATTAAAAAAAGAGACAATATTGTTATTTTTTTCTATATATCTCTCTCAAATAATTTTATTTATCACTTTATATGATTTAAATTAGATTTCATAAATTTTATTGTAATATTTATTTATTAATTTTAATTAACTGAATATGCTATAAAAACTACAATCATAGATCAATAAACAAAAATATTTTTAAATTAATATTAAAACTAAATTTACCAAATCAAATTAAATAACGCTAAATGTATAATCATTATTTTTTCAGTAAATATATGAGAATAGTCTTCATAATTTACATGACTTATAACGAGATGAATATTAAATACTTAATATCTAATAAACATTTAGTGTATCTTTAATATTAATTATATTAAAAGTGACATTATTTTATATTTTGTGGGAAGTGATAAAAATTTAGAAATAAAAATAATAAAAATTTTCATTTTTTTTCTTTTTAGAACTAATTTTTGAATCTAGTCATTGAAAATATTTTTTGTATTACAAATCAATTTTTAAAATAGTTTTCAAAAATTTTGTTTTGAACAATAGTTTTTTAAAACTAAAATAAACGTGACCTAATCACTTTTAAAAATATAATACAAAATGAAGAAAAATATATTATAAATAATGAGTCATGATTAAATATATACTATAAACAAAGATTAAAAGAAAATAAGAAAAAGAATTAAAATCATTTTTAATTGAGTCATGATTAAATATATGCTATAAACAAAGATTAAAAGAAAATAAGAAAAAGAATTAAAATCATTTTTAATTAACTATGATAGATATTCATAAATTATTTATTAAGTATTTGCATGGTACTATATATTGGTTATGATTTTAAATGATTGCAAAATGTTAAAATCATTAAATAAAAGTAAAATTTTTTCATTATTTTTTCCGACCAATTGATCAGAAAAATTGTAACTTTTAGCTACTAATTGGTTGACAAAAGTCATAATAAATTATTATAAAAACTTAAAATAATTAAATTAAAATAATATAATTTTATTACTTTTTTTAGTAACCCCAAAAGTGATAAAAAAGCTCCGTTTGGAGCTCTACAAAATAAAATAAAATACTTCAAATCTCTACAAACACAAATTACGAGACAACAAAATTTAAATTCTTCACTCACTGCACGAATTACGAGACATTTACTTTTATAATTTTATTTTATTTTATACATTTTTATACAACTCCAAACACAGCCAAACATTTGTTTTTATATATTAATATGTAAAATATATATATAAATGATAGCTTGGACTAGCGGTCAACTACACCAACTTTCAGAGGAATGTTGAGAGTTTGATTCTCAACAGTGACAAAAAAATATCAAATATATAAGGCTGATATAATGACAATATGCCAAACATTGCTACGATGACATGATAGGAGATTGTCATGTAGATTTTTATTAGTTTTAAAATTAATCTATTTTTTCAGCGTGATTATTCTTTTGTATTTAATCACAATTTTTCAAAAAAGGTGAGATCAAAATTCATAAAAGATCGCACAAGATTTCTTTTTATCTCAATTTTTACTATAAAAGATCACGCTTTTAGTGTGTGATTGTTGTAAGTTTTTTTATCACGGTTGTAAACTGTGATAAAAAAGAAATGACTTACAATCTCACCTGAATCAATCACGCTTTTGTAACTAAGCTAAAAAGTGAAACATCACATCTAAAAATTGTGATGTTTATACATTTTTGTAGCAGTGCTGTTGTAATACAAATCATTTTTTTTTTTTTGAACGGTAATAGTACAAATCAATAACCCACAAACGTTATCACAATTTATGTTAGTGCCTCGTCTCCCTCTGAAAAAATACATTATGGATTTCTTCTCGGGGCACACGAGTACTTCCTCAATCTTGTCCAAATTCGAAAAATAAGACCCCTCCCAGTCAGGGCTACCCACCTCTTCTTCTGCTTTCTTCTTCCATTCCCACGCCCTCTTCTTCATCTTCTTCCCTCCTTCTCCTTCCATTACTTCCCTTACCACCCTCTCCACCTCACCTCTCTCCACATCACCTTCAATCTCAACACCAACACCCCAGTGAGTGCAACCACATGAACAATTGGTCTGTTGATCCGCAAAGAACGGCCAGCAAATCATCGGAACCCCAGCACGCAGGCTCTCGAGTGTAGAGTTCCTCCCACAATGCGTTAATAAACCTCCAATGGAGGGGTGCTTCAACACTTGCTCTTGGTCACACCAGCCAGCTATGAAACTCCTTACTTCGGTCTCTGCGTAAAATTCGGGTGGAAGAACAATCGGGTCGCCTGTGGCCAGATTGGGTCGGATTATCCACAAGAAGTTTTGCATGCTATTAGCGAGTCCCCGTGCCAACTCAGCCCGCTGTTTAGGGGTTGTTTAGTCACACTAAAACTGATCAATGTTAACTAATTTTTATATTTTTCATTAATTAAAATTTTTCTTATATCACTTTTATGTCATATTTTTCTATTTTGATTATATTTTTTTTTTTTGATTTTTTGTCTACCAAACAGTTCCTTACGAGTCAAGACTGCCACGCTTCCTAAGTTCACGTAGATAACTGATCCGGGTCGGGCCTAGTCCAACCATTCGATACAACCCGGATCTTCTTCCCATAGAGCAGAAGTGATGGGCTTGGTGATCTTGTGATCACTAGAGACTTGTTTGAGGAGGAGTTGAAGAGGACCAATAGCATTGATTCTATCAAGCATGGATGAGAGTGAATTGAGAACATTAGGTTCTAAGGCATGGAAGGTGTTGAGGATAATAGCTGACGCTTTGTGAGCCCCTTGAGATTTCATGGGGGGCAAGCTCATGCAAGGGGACGTCCGGTTCGGTTACCCAAACCGTCACATGGATGTCTTTTAAACGGAGACTTTTGATACTGGGTATCTAGTCTACAATGGTGTCTGAATGTTGGTCAGGTAACTTGCATCTGCGAAATAAAAAAATATAAGCCATTAAAAAACCACGAATTGTTATTGGCAATAGATACGCACACAATAAATAATTTAAGTAAATTTCACTTTATACTTTGAGCCTTATTTTTAATTTTATTTGAAGATATGATTGTTTCTAATAATTAAGCTGTAATATTTTAATTCGTTAAAACCTCTCTAGTCAGGGACTATTTTATTGTTGTGCTTGAAACGTTAATCGTTAAATTTTTTAAGACAACGTTGTCACTGTGATGACCTTGTAATTAATTAAAAGTTTATACTCTTACTTGTTAAAAAAAAATTTTTTTTAGAAGTCAAATTTAAAGTGAATCTGAATGTTTAAGTAACATTTTCCTCAATTAAATGGAAATAAAATATGGGAACACAGAATAAAATATTATAAAATTATGACTTTAGATCATTGCATTTGGAAGTCAAAACTGTAGAAATTTTTGATACATAAAATGAGTAACAAGTTTTATTAACTTTTTATAACTTTTGAGTGTTTGGTAAAATTTTTAATAATTTTTGACAATTTTTTATAACTTTTGATAATTTTAAATAACTTTTGATAACTTTTGAGTTAAGTAAATTATTGTAATTGAGTAAAAAAGTGAAAAAAATTAATATTTTACTAAATATCTAGAAAAAAATTTTTAATAATTTTTCGTTAATTTCTCCAAACGGGACCTCAGTCATAGAATGTATCGCTTCGTATCCCAAAAAGTGATTTTGTTGTCTAGTTTATCATAGAGAAAGATTATATTTTATTGGGATAAAGATAATTTCGTTTTTCATATTTCCAAAGAGTCAACATTATTTATTAGTACAAATATTTACAAATATATATATTTTAAAATTTTGGAGCCTACCTCTTTTGCGGTAGGCACACAAATTAAAATATTTAAAGTTGTATAAATTTGTATAAATTTATAAAAGTTAGTATCTCATCTTTTGTACAGTGTGTAAAAAATTTAAATTTTATAACATCGTAATTTATGTCTGTAAAGATTTGTAGAATTTTATATTTTTTTATTAACTCCAAACAGTGCTAATATCTTATTCTTCTAGTTCTACTAACATTTTTAAAAATAAATTATACTTTGTGTTTCCTTAATTTATACTAAATTTTATTCTAATTTTTTACTTTTAATCATAACAGTTAACTAATTAATTTCTTAGTCCAATTTTAATTTGTTAATTCCGTTAGCAATAGTTAGTTAAATATGACAACCCCCCCCCCCCCCAAAATGCAACATGTCCACTGCATTGGGAGGCATATTTTTTGTCCTTGAATTTAATTGAAAATTCGATTATAAACTATAACCTTAATACCAGTGGTACCTTCGATATATAATTAATTTAATTGGTTTTTGGCCCAATAGTAAAACTACTATAAATATATGCATTACTTAATATAAACAAATTAATTTAATTACCCAGAGAAAATTATGGGTAAGTTTGAGAAAAAATAATAATAGCTAGTTTTTTTTATTTTTTTAATTAAACTTTAATTTTTCTGATAAATTTTAGACATGTTAGTCATATATTGAAAAAGAAAATACACAAAAATAAGAAAAGATACAAATTGATCTCAAAAAACCTCTTTTTTTTTTCAAGAAATTTTTGGTTGATTTTTGATTTGTCAAAAAAAGAAATGAAAAGCTGGCGTAAAAGTGACACGTGACAATTTAATCGAAGAAAGTTAAAAAATTAATACAATTTGAAATTTTTTTTTAGTATCCTTTGGTAAACCGAACACTATTTTTTTTAAAATGTGAATAACATGTATTTTAAAAGCTACCAAAATGAAAAAAAAAAAAAAGGTAAATTTTGGTAAAATATATATAAGACCCCAAAAAAAAGAAAGAAAGAAAAAACCAATCTCCTCTCTCCCGAAAAAAATACATGTTTTTATTAGTTTTTTCACATTATTTTTAAAAATAAATTTTTATAAAAAAAGAACTAATTGATAAATAAACAAAGGGACAAACAACAAAGAGTGGGAGATAACTTTAATAGGGATTAAAACTCGTTGGAGGAGTTGGGGGTAGTCAGTGCAAGTGGCACATAAAACTGTGTGCACTGACAGTCCAGAACAAAACATTAGGGATTCCAAGTTCCTCAGCAGCGTCAAGTGTGAAGCTCATGATTCCATCAGCCACAATACAAGACACCGGAGGAGGAGGAGAGACATCATCATTAGAAGAAGACTTATTACTGTTGTTGAGTTTATTGAGGAGGTTGCGAAACGGGACCAAACAATTTTTTTGGGTTGAGAAGCAGAGTTCGATGATGTTTCGGGTGGCATCGTCGTCGGGGTTTTCCGGCGGCGGGAGTCTGTCGGGAATGGTCGCAAACCTGAAGTCCGGCAAGCCTTGGAGGGGTTTTGAATTAGGACCTTCGGATTTGAGTAAACGAGAGTAATTGAATTCTGTGTGGACGAAGGTTATGTGAAAGCCTTCGTGGTGAAGAAGCTTTGCTAAGGTTAGCATTGGACTTATGTGGCCTTGTGCTGGGAATGGAATGCAACCCGCATGAGGCTTCTGATCATCTACTGCTACTGTTGGCATCTCTCTCTCTGTCCTCTCTAGATTTCTCTTTACCCCTCTCTCTCTCTCTCTCACAGTTTACAGTGGGCAAACTTGAGACCTTAATATTTACGATCACGTTTGTCTGCATATGTGTATGTATACCCAACTCGCCAGCTTCGTAAAGACGTGCTCACCACCAAGAAATATGATATGGGTGCACCTGACCGAATAGGGCTACCCGACCAATTAAGATCCGACTCATCTGACCGACCATTATTAGTCTCGGTTGATTAGACCAATCGATATATTAAAGATAAAATTACTTACGTCATAATAACATCATAACTATATTTTGACATATTCCATGATTCTCGTTTATTGGAGCGCTACCTGCAATATAACGATTTTGATAACTAATTATGAGAATTATATTGAGATCTACAAATACACGTGACACAATATACGTGGGAGAAAACTATAATTGTGTGAAGCTTACATGTATTATACCCATGCAGGTCCAACACCTCTATATATATACCATCCTCTCAAGTATTTGGTACGCACATTCTTTCCCTTATTGTTACTCTGCCAAAATACTTTCTCCGACTCTCTCTTGCTAACTTAAGCATCGGAGACCCTTTGGCAGGCACCACGCCGATGTCGAGAACAACTTTGCAGACTCGGGCTTAGAACATTTGCAGTATCCCTGGTTCACTGTGTTATCAGTTGGCGCCGTCTGTAGGAATTCGATTTTTCTCACGATTTTTATAGTCCAAACTAGATTCGGCATCAATACTCAGCCTCCTTTACCAACTGCAGAAACGATGAAGAACTAACGATGAGCGAATCACCACAATGAAAAGGCAAATGAATGAGATGATGGCTACCATGCAAGCTTTGGTGGCCCAAAACCAAGCATTACTTTAGTGAGTGAATGCGCCCCCTATCGTGGTTCCACCTCCAATGAGTTCACCAACGAATGGAACCTATAATGGTGGGGCCGTGGAAATCAATGGAGGAGGAAATGGAAAAGTCCCAGTAGGGGCGAGTTGGCTTTATTGCAGGCCAAGCAATTCATAGAGCTGGCGTCGCTGGGGAAAACAATATTCCCAGTAGGGTGCCAGAGGAGTCTAGGAGGTGAGAAAGAATCGTGGGAGCTAACATTCCAACTGGTGGTCACTTAGAGGCGTCGAGGGTGGAAGCTACCAGTGTTAAAGACGTTTCTGCCAATCCGTGGGAGAAACAGATTAAAGCCATGCAAGCTCAAATGAAAGATGTCTTGGTGGTGGTTAAAGCGCCAAACACAGTGGAGGACCTGATTAGCAACACCGTTTTCCTATTTATTCCAATGGTAATGGCCTGTCTCTTGCTGCTAAAGTTCAAAATGCTAGCATTGGATTCATTCGATGGGTCACAAGATTCATTGGATCATTTGGAGACTTTTAAGACGTTGATACATATCCATGCCCACCCAGACGAGATCATGTGCTGTGTGTTTCCTACAACGCTTGAGGGACCTGCCCACTTGTGATTTTCCAAAATCAAAGCGAGCACCATTATTAGTTTTTCCCAATTAAGCAAACTCATCGTGAGTCATTTCATTAGTGGGTAGAGGTAAAGGATGGCCACCACTCATCTGCTTACGATCAAACAAAGGAAGGACGAGTCCCTAAGAGACTACATTGGCAGGTCTAATAAAGAGTTGCTGGAAGTTGACGAAGTTGCTGATAAGGTGGTTATGATTGCCTTCATTAGTGGGCTGAAATCGCCTAGATTTATGGCTTCCTTGATGAAAAAGCCACCGATTGATATGGCTGAGGTCTTGTTTGGAGCCCATTAATATATCAATGTTGACGATGCCATGAAGGCAAAGAAAGAGAATGATGAGGCTGGAAGCTCTAAATCTGAGAAGAAAAGGCCAAGCGGGCCAGACAATGCCTGGGATAATAGAAACTCTAAAAACAGAAGGTTCGATAATCGGTCTGATTGTGGGCCAAGGAGATTTGACGACAGAACCGACTGAGGTTAATAATGGTCGATCAGACGAGTCAGATACTCATCGCTCGGGTAGCTCTGTTCAGTTGAGTACACCCATATCAGATGTCCTTGATTCTCTCGGTTGCGTTGATGGCAATAATGTCGTGGGGAGCTGTAACACCATCTGTGTGGACCGTTGGATTAGACTTAGCCCGCTTTTGATCTAGGCCATCAATTTTGAAAATAATAATTAAAAATTCTATCTGTTCTCAGTATAAATACGTGAGTCAAAGTTTTGGATTTCTTTTACGCGTTTCAAATTTCCTTGCTGTCGAACTTCCATTGCTGCTGCTGTCAGTGCCTACAAATACTTGATTGTGCTCTCAAAATCGTTGCTATTTCTCCACTTGACTGGTAAAGGATGTATTCCAGTGCCATGATGTTATTTGTGTGCTAAGTTTTGTATATATGTTTTGGCTTATAAATCGTTATACTTATTTTTACGAAAACCACCATTTACTCCCCAATCCTATAGGCTTCGTAGAAAACCCTAGGTATATTAAATCCTTAGTGGGCGGGCTAATTTTTGCCTTTTACTTCTATCGAATTTCTTAGCTTTTCTTTTCGATTGCAATGGGTGAGCCAGAGAAGGTTCATGTATCGAGTGGGGAAAAGTCTGATATGGACGGACTTGTATTCTGTCGTCCTAGGGCACCCAACTCCACCAATACTAATGGGCACCAGACGAACGGTAATGAATGTATCGATGATGCGTTCGAGGCTGGGGTAGGGGAAAAATGTCGTCATATCTTAGCAGCCAGTAGTGGGGATGCTTTGTTTGAGGCGAAGAGCATTAGGTCCACGATTACGACCAAAAGGGTTTCGGCAATAATTACCGAGTTCCAATTCCTGCCTAATTTAACTTACCGAGTCCTTGGAGAGAACGATCTGACATGCTCTCCAAGGCCCGGGGAGATTACCGTTTATGAAGCCTTTCTAGTTGCTGGACTCAGGTTTCCATTGTTGAAGCTTGTTCAGCAGGTGCTCGAGCACCTCAGTTTAGCAGTAGGGCAGATCGCGCCAAACAGTTGGACGATACTAATTGGTTGCACTGTATTTTGGGCTATTTTGACGGGGTGTAGCCTGATATCCACCAAGTTCTTCCATTTTTACAAGATCATAAAAAGATGATCAGGTTGGTGGTATTTTTCCGCTAGGAAACCAGAGTTCAATTTTGCCACCAATCTACCCATATCCAACAAAGAGTGGAAGGGTAAATACTTTTTTATTCGAAGAGCCACTTGGGAATTCCAAGAGTGGAAGTCTGATCAGGACAAAGCCATCCTAGTTCCTGGAGTCTTGGGTCAGCCAACTCAAAGGGGTATATACTGGTTTCTTTAGGCTTTTTGTGAGCAAATTTCACGATGTTTCCCGTAGATTGTTGAGTCTAATCTTCCTTTCACTACTAATCATTTCTAGCTCAAAAGGTTCCTTTTCTGTTCCCTAAGGAGAAAGAACTTCTTGGCGAAGTGAAGAAGAATCACGTTTGGGACTTCAAACTTCTCATCTCAATCGAGAACTTGAGTCTCTATCTGCTCAGTCCCGAGGCTACTGCTGAAGCCCTCGCTGCTGAACGTGAGCGGAGTGAGTTTATGAATTTTGATTTTGGAATCAAACTTATCATTTCAATTTTTCTAACTTGCTATTTCTTTATAGATAGTCGAGTTTGGGGACCCAAACTGATCAGAGGAACCCGACCGATCTCAGGAACCGATTAAGGGTTAAGAGTAGTCCGAGGGAGAGGAGCAAGGGGACATGTCATAAAAAATGTTCAACATCAGTTTCCTTGATCGTGCTAAGAATGGGCCATAAAAGTCCCCTCAGGAGCTACACCAAAGAGGGCGCGGACAGTCAAAAGCAAGGCGATCGTTCCTAAGGCCGCTGCTCCAACTATTGCAACTAACCCAGAGCAAAGCAAAGACCAATCTCCCCCCTGCTCGCCAAGAAGTTGCCCATTTCGCTTCCTTCTCCATCCAGGGCCAGTGGGTCAGGCTCTGAGGTTAGGGCTTCTTCTCGCCAACCCCTTCTCAAGAGCTCAGAGGTGGTGTGGCAGAGGTTCCTGGGCTTAATGGCCAACGAAGACATGTCGCCATTCTGTGGCACGGAAAGCACGGAAATGGTTTATAGTGCAAACTACAGACTATTCAAGGTACGAACCTTACATTCAACTTTCTCTGATTATAACTGCCTTTTCTCCTATTTTCCTCTTCCTATCTTCTTTCTTTTTTCTTTTTTCTCCATCTTTTCTTTTTTAAAAAAAAAATGATAGCGTCTCTATTTTCCAGACCATGGTCCACTCTTATGCTGTCTTCCCTCGGCTAAGCAACATAGAATAGGCTCTGAAAGAGGAACGTGCTACATTGAAGAGATTGCTAACCGAGTTGGAGGCAACAAAAGATAACGTTGCCATCGCCTAGGTTGAGAAAAAAGAGATCCTCAGGCTAAACCGGAGAACAAACAAAGAGAACAAAGGCCTGAGGACGGAATGGGCCAGCCTATTTCGATAACTTGAATCAAAAAAAGCTCTGCGGGCTAGCCTAGAAGTGAGGGTTGAGGAGCTCACTGGAAAGCTCTGTGTTGTAGAAGAAGTGCTAGAAACTGTCGGGGACATAGTGATAACAAATTTCAGAGAAACTGATGGTTTCCAAGCGTTGCTTGTGCCTGTGTTCCTTAAGGGCTTTGAACACTACAAAAAAAAGTGTACCGCCACCTTTTCAAATATCGACTTCTCAACAATCAAGCCTGGGCGAGAGGCCGCTGAAGGAGATAAACAGCAAACAAGCGAGGGTCGTGAAGAAGTGAACCTTGACGACCAGGAAGAAGCTAGGGGTTCTAAACATGCCACAGAGATCACTGAGGGGACTAATATTCAAATTGAAGATGCTGAAGGTCCTCCATAGGACGTTCATAAAAATGTCGAAGGCAAAGTTCAAAACGAGGCCTGAACACTTCCCAGTTCTCCCCGTTTTCCTTCTATTCTAAGGATGTATCTGATTTATATATTTATTTATTATTATTATTATTTTTGAAATGCAAGACTCTTTTATTTCACTTATGTAATTTTACTTATGCAACTTCATTAATCATAAACCCCTAACTGGTTCGTTTGTTCTATCTTCGTATTATTTCCCTCTATTCAGAAAATGCGCTTTATAATATTACCAGATTTGGATATATAGATTTGTTCTGAGCAATGTCCGTTCTTGAACTATGTTGGCTTTAATTTAAGCTTCATCAATTGTCTTTACTTCGTTTATGTGTATGGTTGGTTTAATGAGCCATCCTCACACCATTCGTCCTCGTGAGCCGAACAGGATCTTCGTTTTGTTCGGTCTTATGAACCAAGCAGGAAAATTTACCTCTTTTGGGCATTGGCCTCGTGAGCCATCATCATGCTGCACAGCCACATAAGCCGAGGAGATCTTCACTTTGCTCAGTCTTGTGAATCGAGTAAGAACCTCTTTTGGGCATTATCCTCATGAGCCATCATCACGTTGCTCGGCATATAAGCCAAAGAGATCTTTGCTTTGCTCGGTCTCGTGAATCAAGTAGAAACACTTGTCTTTTTTGCCAACGACCTTGTGGGCCATCTTCATGTCGCTCGGCATCGTAAGCTGAGGGGAATCGTTATAAAGCATTTATTGCGCAAATGATCATAGAGTCAATCACTTGTTGAGTCGATTCATCGTTGGACCATCCATTATATTAAAGACATTAATTGCAGATGCTTGCCAAAACATGAATTTTATTGATAATCAAATATAATTACAAAAAGTAATTTTTCATACGTAGTATTTTTTTAGGTGTTTCGCATACCAAGGGTGAGGTAGCTCCTTGCTCCCGAGTGTTTTGATTTTGTAAGTCCATTTTCTCGTAAAGCCCAATACTTCATACAATCCTTCCTAGTTTAGCCACGGCTTCCCTTCCTATAGATTCTTTGTCGATTGATTTACTCTTTTCAACACCAAATCTCCACATTGAAACTTTCTTGGCCGAACTCTAGAGTTGTGGTATTGCCGCATTCTCTATTGGTAAGAGGCCATTCTAATGGCAGCTTGCAACCTCCATTCTTCCAGCAAATCTAACTCATCATTCATCATCTGATCATTCTGTTCCAGATTGAAATTTTGCGCTCTAGGATTGGGAAGCCCGATCTCAACAAGGATAACAGCCTCTGTTCCATACGTAAGGGAAAAAAAAGTTTGTCCAGTTGCCACTTATTCGGTCATTCGATAGGCCCATAGAATGGTTGGAAGCTCATCTGTCCAAAGACCTTTCGCTTTGTCCAGCTTTATTTTGATAATCTTGAGGAGGGATCGGTTGGTGATTTCAACTTAACCGTTGGCTTAAGGGTGTTCTAAGGACGAATAATGGTGACTGATTCTCAGTTCTTCACACAACCTATTGAACTGTTTCCCCTCAAACTGTTTACTATTATCCGTGATGACCATTCTTGGAATGCTAAAGCAACAAATAATGTTCTGTCACAGGAATTTTTCATGTTGTGCTTAGTGATGCTTAGGAGTGCTTCAGTTTCTGCCCACTTTGTGAAGTAATCAGTGGCCACCACCGCAAATTTTCTTTGTTCTCTTCCCAACGGGAATGGCCCAATGATATTAATCCCCTACTGTGTAAATGGCCAGGGACTTTGGATCGGTGTAAGCTCTTGAGCCAGTTGTCTTGGGATGTTAGAAATCTCTGGCATTTATCACACTTCTTAACAAGTTTTCGAGTATCCATCTCTATAGTTGGCCAATAGCATCTTGCCCTCAAGATTTTCCCAACTAGAGCCCTACTTCCCAAATGATACCCACAAACACCTTTATGGATTTCCCTCATTATATACTGAGCTTCCAGTTCGTTCACACAACGCAGTAAGGGAGAGCTGTGTCCCTTTTTGTAAAGTACTCCATCCATTATCAAGCATCTGCTCGCTCAGTACTAGGTTCTTTTGGCTTCATTCTTATCGGTCAGCAAAGTTCCATTTTCTAGATAGGCTCTAATCAGTCTAGCCCACTCAGCGTCGTCTTCCACTTGATTAACTTTTGGGGCCCAGATGCTCAGAGAATCTAATATCTCGATCAATATGTCCAAGTTTTCCTCTCTAGAAGATGCAATTCATGCCAAACGATCAGCCTCCTCATTTTGCAACCATGGAATCTGTTGAAGCTGGAACCTTGACAACATTTTGGACAAACTCTTTGCCCTTTGTCAGTATTCAACCATGTGTTCTCTTCTTACTTCATAGTCTTCTTACATTTGCTCCATAACTAGTTGAGAATCACTATATACTCTTTTTTGTTCTACCCTCATTCGCCGAGCCATTTGGAGACTAGCAATAAGGGCTTCATATTCAGCTTCATTGTTGGAGGCAAGGAACATGAAACAGAGTGCATACTCCAGCTTATGGCCATCAGGGGACACCATGATTATATCTGCATCACTTAGATGCTGGGTAGAAAACCCATCGATATGCAATATCGACAACTGTTCAGCATCCTATGGTTCGGGTGGATTGTGAATTTGGCTGTGAAATCTGCCACAGCTTGCCTTTTAATTGCCAACCTCAGTCAGTATTGTATGTCAAATTGGCTCAACTCAACTGACCATTTCATCAACCTTCGTGAGATCTCGGGCTTATGCAAAATGTTCTTGAGAGGTTGATCTGTGAGGACTACAATTGTGTGAACTTGAAAATAGGATCTCAATCACCGAGCCGCTATTACTAGAGCAAGGGCCATCAATTTCATCTTCAGATAACGCTCTTCTGCCCCCTCAGGGCCTTGCTCATGTAATAGATGGACTTTTGGACTCCATCTTTTTACCTCATGAGGGCAGAACTCACAACTGTGGCTAAAACAAAGAGGTATAGGTACCATTCTTCTCATGGGGTAGTTCAACTGAGTAATGGAACAGACCTATATACTGCTTTAATTGTTGAAAGGCTTCATCACATTCTGCTATCCACTCGAAGGCTGTCCTAATCACCTTGAAGAAAGGATGGCACTTGTCTGTGGATCGAGAAATGAATCTGTTCAAAGCTGCTACCCTTCCAGCTAGTTTTTGAACTTTTTTTGCTGTCCGTAGAGGTTATATTTCCATTATTGCCCTGACCTTCTCCAAATTAGTTTCTATCCCTCAGCTAGACACCATAAAACTTAGGAATTTGCCAGATGCAACTCCAAATGCACATTTGCCTACATTCAACGTTATAGTATACTTCCTTAAGGTGTCGAAGGTCTTTTGTAGATTAGCGACATGAAAGCCGGCTTGCCTGCTTTTGACAAGCACATCATTGACATATACCTTCACGTTTCTCCTAATCTGATCTTTGAACATCCTATTCATTAGTCGTTGGTATATTGCCCCTGTATTCTTTAATCTAAACGGCATGACATTATAGCAATACAGACCTCAGTCGGTGATAAAAGTGGTGTGCTCGTGGTTGGGTTCCACCATCTTTAGGCGTCCATGAATGACAACAATTCATGACCCTAGTAGAGTCAACTAGGAGGTCGATAGTTGGCAATGGGGAGCTACCCTTTGGGCATGCCTTATTAAGATCAATGAAGTCCACACATATCCTCCATTTACCGTTTGACTTTTTCACCATAACGGCATTCGATAGCCAAGTGGGGTAGTGAACTTCTTAGATAAACTTGGCCTTTACTAACTTATTCACCTCCTGCACAATAGCTTCATTGCGCTTAGGATAAAAAATTCTCTTCTATTTTTTTGGCTTGGCATTGGGGAAAATGTTTAAATGATAGACCACCACACTTGTGCTTATTCCTAGCATATCTTCGTGGGACCAAGCGAAGACATCTGTATTATTGAGCAAAAAATCCTTTATTTCACTTTTCAGTGGCTCAGGGGTCCTAGAGCCAATCTTTATTGACTTATTCTTTTCATGAGTACCAACAATTACATCCTCCAATTCGTCAACTGGTTCTCTTTGTTTTAGTTTATCATCATCTTGAACCTCGAGGCTATCTACAACCATTGTCTACTTGCCCGTATCCTACTTGAGGGAGGTAATGTAGCATTCCCTCACCGTTCTTTGATCACCCCTAGAACATCCCAAACCATCTTCGGTTGGGAACTTGACACGAAGATGGTATGTGAATGTAACCGCTCTAAATTAGTTGAGGGTTGTTCTCCCCAAAATCACATTGTACACCGAGGGACAATCAACTACTAAAAAGTTAATCATCTTCATTGCCTGATGTGGAACAATGGACCCGATGGAACCACTCGGTCTCCAGTAAAATCCATAAGGGGGAGGACACTGTTTACAACTTTTCTTTGCCGATCTTCATTTTTTCGAATGGCTTCCAGTCTAGTATGTCCGCTGAGCTGCCACTATCCACCAGCACCCTCCAAATTTTGAAATTTGCAATAATTAAGAAATTACCAGGGAGTCATCGTGAGGCTCGCATAACTTTTTTGCCTCCTCCTCAGTAAAAGTGATCGGAGGACAGTGTGGCCGAGCCTTCTTATTCGGTTGCTCAGCCGTTAGTACCTCGCGAGGAGTTCGCGTCTCCCGAGCATACCTAGTTCTGGCGCTCAAGGACTCTCTTCCAATAGCAAATCCTCCTGAGATAACATGGATCTCACTGATTGGCTAGTTATTTTGGCGTGCTCGATTGGGGCTTCTTAGTGGTGGGCTTCTCTCCCATCAGTGTAACGCATGGCAGGGAGGCAAAAAGGCCGCATCTTTTCACCGTACCATTACAACTGTAATGCCGCATAAACAATTAATGCACGCACTTTCCCAAGACACTACAACCGTTAGATTCACTCAACACCTTATCCGACTGATCGCCTGGGGGCATCTGATGGCTTGTGCTCAACCAAGGCCCATTTTAAGAGACAGTAACTGAATTTTTCTCAGTTCTCTTCGATGATCGAGGGAATCGAGGACATCTGATACGGGTGCACCCGACCGAACAAGGCTACCTGACCGATCAAGATTCGACTCGTCCAACCGACCATTATTAGCCTCAGTCGATCAGATTGACTAATGTATTAAAGACAAGATTGCTTACATCATAATAACATCATAACCATATTCTGGCATATTTCGTGATTCGCGCCTATTGGAGTGCTGCTTGCAACATAACAGTTTTGATAACTAATTATGAGAATCATCTTGGGATCTACAAATACACGCGGCACAATATAAGTGGGAGGAAACCATAGTTGTGTGAAGCTCACAAGCATCATACCCATGCAAGTCCAACACCTTTATATATACACCATCCTCTCAAGTATTTGGTACGCACACTCTTTTCCTTACTATTACTCTGTCAAAATACTTTCTCAAACTCTCTCTTACTAACTTAAACATCGGTGACTCTTTAGCAGGCACCACACCGGTGCTCAAGACAGCTTTTCGGACTTGAGCTTGGATCATCTGTAACATCCCCAGTTCACTATGTTATCAAAATATAATAGCCCAATATTTGACTTGGCTCTCTGTTGGATCTTTCTAATTTGGTCTTTCTCTTTTCCCATTTTGATAAACATCAAGCAAGGCAATAAAAGGCCGCCCCCCCCCCCCAAAGTCCAACTTTACACCTATGAATGACACATGACACTTTAGTGAGTAGTTGGATGTTTGTTAAAAATTTGTAAAAGTTAGAGAAATTTTGAGATAAATAGACCAAGTTATAAGATTTGAAAAAAAATTAGAAAAAGTTAGTAACAATTGAAGGAACTTGATAAGAATTGGTAAAAGTTAAAGACAACTAATAAAAGTTAGAGAAATTTGGTAAAAGATGATTTTGTGTTTAGTGGAAAATTTTGATAAAAGTTCGTATTTTTTGTTTTTTATTTTTGGTGCGCCAAATGACTTTTGAATAAACTAATTGTTAATAAGATGCTGGTGAACAAATTCATTAAGAGCTTATTCATGTTTGTTTAATTAATAAGTTAAATAAATAAATTTTAAAATATTTTTTAAGCTCGATATATAATTAAGTTGAGCTCAAATAAGGTTAATTAAATTCAATTTAATAAGACTCGCAAACAACATGATTTCATGAATAGGATTGTTTAAATGTTCATTAATAAACTTATTTATATATAGTTTAAAAATAGTTTTATTTAAATATTCATGAACAAGATTATTTATTAATCATGAATAATTTTATTTAAATATTTGTGACTAAACTCGTTTATAACTCGTAAATAAGTTCGTTTACACGTTTGTGGACAAATTCCCAAAAACTCTTATTTACTATTTTTAAAAAAATGTTAAAGATTAAATATTAAATACATCAACTTGAAATTTATTTGTTAAGTTAAAAAAAAAAATTTAACTTGTTCATTGATACGCACATGAGCAGTGTCAACAAAATACTTGCATTCAAGCTTAAGAAAAATCATAAGTTGAGTTGACAAAAACTTATGAGTAAACTCTATTGTTATATTGGAGCTGTGCTCATATTTATGAACTAATAAGCTAATTCAAATATAAGATTTCAAATTTGATAAAAATTCGATTTGAATTGAAACTAGTGAAAAACATTAATAAATAAGTTTGAACAAAATATTTCAAACTCGATAAAAATTATGCTTAGTAAAACTTAATAAAAAATATTTTATAAATAAATTTGAACACCCTATACTCGACTCGGTTCTACTTATTTGTAACACTAAAAACAACGTTGATTAAGACTGCTACACTTTTGTCAAGTGAAAACCAAATAATTTATCATAGCTAAAGTGGGAAAATTTCATACTAGTTTTATACGTCGATGACATTTAAATAATAAGTAAGTGAGTTCGTTTTTTCCTTTTTCTTTTTTTAATAATTAGCCCACGTATATGTGATATTATTATTGTGTTTTCTAATTATAATAAATTTTTAATAGTATAATAAATTTTTTTTTCTTCTAAAAAGAAAGAGACAATCTGAATTACTCAAGCTACCTCAAACAAAGGCAGAGTATAACGCTGCTTGAGAGTATTGTACTTGACATGGAGTTAAAAAAGTGTAAATGTTATCTACGTGTGACAATTGCCTCATGCTTGAATTTATAATTTATGTTAATATGTATTGATTTATATTTTATTTAAATATTTTAAAATTTAATAAAATTTTAAATAATTAACTTAATCAAAATCAAATTTAATTATGTTAATTTTAAATTAATATATTTTTATTAATTATGTTGTGTTTGTGTTTTCTTTTAATAATTTCGTGTTGTGTCATATTATGTTCATATTTTTTATTAAATAATTTTGTGTTTTTATTGATAATGTTCATACCGTATTCTGAGTAGTATTCTCGTGTCGTGTCTGATTTTATCACTCCTGATATTACCCAGTAAAATTTCACTTTTTTAATTTTATATATATTTTATACTACATAAAATGTTATAAACTGATTAATATGGTTTCCTCTCGAACAATTAAATATTAATTTTTTAATGGGTGTAATAAAATAGATAAAAAATTATGAGAGTAGAAGATTAATAATTTGTCCCATAATATTCACTTCTTAATTTTGAACTACATACGAAAGATACGTACCATTAGTCCTAAAGTTGAACAATAACTATTTTGAATTGCTACGAGTTGTAACACATTGGGCCAATTTTTTGCAGAGACGTATTTTTTATTAGAATATTTGCTAAAAAAATATATTAGAGTGATGTATTAATGACAATTTTATAACAAAAATATATTTTTATAAATTTGTAAAATTAATTTTGTGACAGGTCCAAATGATTAACTAAAATTATAAATAAAGATAATTTAAAATTGAAGATGAAATCGAACGTTGATTAAATCTCAAAAAGAAACAAATCGTAGAAGATCAAGAAATCCAAATACACTCCAGAGAAACTCAGAGGCAAGGAGTAAGCAAGGCAACCCTTCGACCTTTTGACACTTTACCCTACAAGGAGTGCGCAAGGAACTCGATGGTTTGAGCAATAAAGATTTCGCAAGATTTAATTTCCTATTCTACTAGTTTAAGGCAACCTTTTATACCTCTCTCTCTCTCTCTCTCTATATATATATATATATAGCCAATCTTAAGGAACAAATGCACACACGGGGACATATTATAGAAACTTAGAGAGAGAGAGAGATTTTTTTTATTTGTTAGAGTTTAATAATCTTTCTTTTATTTTCTTTGTATTCTTTCTCTACTTTCTAAGTAAATCAGGAAATCCAATTGTTAGGGTTTGTCGAGTGAATTAAGCAAGAGTGATAAAAGAATTTGAGCGAGTGAATCGTAATGAGTTTGAGTAGAGTCTTGTAACCCGTTGATAGTAGAACTATATTTCAGGTTTTTTATTCATTGATTTTTTTTTTTTTTTTTTTTTTGTGAAAGGGTTTCCTCACCAATCCCTTGGTGTTATTTTCTTTCTTTTATGTGTGATTGGTTAATTCAAAAATTTTCAGTTGGTGTCAAATCAGGTGACTCTACATTTTTGAGTGACATGCATCTTCAGTCTGAATCAATGGATCTATCACGTGAAGGAGGCTCTAGTTTCAGACCACCATAGTTCGATGGCATAAATTATTCATACTAGAAGGTACAAATGCAAGCTCATCTTTTATCATTAAATTACAAAGTATAGACTTCTGTGGTGTAAGGATGGGAAGAACCTACGCATGAAGTCAATGGGCAAGTAGAGCCAAAGCTAATCCTGACATGGACAAAAGCTGAACAAGAAAGTTCAGAATGGAATTTTAAGGCTTTGAGCACCATCTTTGTAACCTTCTGCCCCAATGAATTTTGCAAAATTTCAAGCTATACCAATGCAAAAAAAGGTCTGGATGATTCTACAAAACACGCATGAAGGTAACATTCAAGTGAAAACATCTTAGCTTCAAAACTTATTTTTGAATTTGAAAGCTTGAAGATGAGCTAAGATGAGAAGTTTGATGATTTTTATATAAGTCTGAGCCATGTCAACTCCTACCACAATCTTGGAGAGCCTATCCCCGAATCTAAAGTGGTACACAAAATCTTACGATCTCCTTCCTGTACTTTTGATTCTAAAGTTACTGTAATTGAAGAAGTCAGGGAAGTAGATTCTATGAGGATCAAGGATCTCGTGGGATCACTGTAAACTTATGAGGCAAATATACTAAAACCCCAGAAAGGCCTCAAAAGGAATTGCTATCAAGATGGTGGAAGAAGAAAAGAAAGAAGAATTAGACGAAAAGATGACTTTGATGGCAAAGAAGTTTACAAGATACCTTAAGCAGGCCAATAATTCAAAATTCAACAAGCTAGAATCTAAAGCTGCCAAAAAAGGTAAAAAAAATTTAAGAAGACTGAAAAAGGTAACTATAAAAAAAAATTCAAAGTACATCCAGTGCTTTGAATGCCAAAGATATGACCATGTTGCACAAGATTACGAAAATAGGAAAAAGAATAAGAAACAAGTCAAGGAGATGAATGCAACCCTAGATGGTGATTCTGACTTAGACAAGTCCATCGCCTCAAACTGTTTAGAAACGAAGATAATTTTTATTGTATTTTTAGCTTCTCACACTTTTTCTGTAGGAACATCTTTGAGTGAAATCGAGAATTCAAACCATAAGAATGATAACTCTAAGGATAAGTTTGACAACAATCTTCAAGAAGTATACAACAATCGCTACAAGGAATGCTATAATTTGAAGAAACAAGAAAAGCCCATTATCAAAGGAATAATATGCTAAGAAATGAGAAAGATGCCTTGAAAATTGAGAATGAAAAATTCACAGGTAAGTTATCCTCTGTTGAATCTAATATAATTTTTTAGTCTCAAAATGCAAAAAAGTTTAAGACAAAGCTTGATGAGAAAAATAAAAAGTTTGAAGAAAAGGAGAAACTATAGAGGGACTTCAAGAAAATATCAAAGAGCTAGAAGGGAAAATAAAGGATGCTTACTCGTCTAATGTATATCAATATTGGCTCGACCCCAAGTGCAGGGTGTTAGCGATAGCACAATAACCAGTAAATACCAGATCGTATCCACAAAGAGCCTTAAGCAAAAATTAATGAACAAACTAATTTAGAAATTATCTCAAGCAAAAATTAATCTCACAAAGAACAATAGAAGTTTTGTTTGGATTTGAAAATTGGTGAATTGGTTTGGACTTTTTGTTAAACAATTTAATGAAAGTTTTGGATCCAAAACAAGTTTATAGTGATTTATATAAAATTTGAAGGATTTAAATTACTCAATCTACACCTAAAAAGGATAGATCGTAAGATAATTCCATATGAAGACCATCTTAGAACCATCTTAGAACAATTCAAATTTGATTTGAATAGAAAATTGAGTACAAAATCTTGTTGAGAACCCAAATCAAACATCTAACATGCATAATCTATAGGTCATACATATGAAATCTAAACTTAGCAATTACCATACAAATTTATTAGAAGTGCATGACAATTCTAACTGGCATTCCATAAGCAAGAATAATAAACTATACAACTCAGAATTCAATTGAATTTTAACTCAAAATCAAGAAGAGTTCAAATTAAATGTAAATTGAACCTTAAACAAATGAGATGAAATGTTGAACCTATATACCTTGGAGTATATATATAAATCAAGTATAACTCTTGCCTTGAATCCAAAGAAAAGATCTATTTACACATAATTGAAGTGAAATCAACTAGAATAGAAAAATTATACTCATGAGAAGAAATTCTATATCAAAAATCAATTGAGATGAAAGCTTGATCTACTTTCTCTCTCTACAATAAAATTTTGAAGAAATTGAAATGTATATTTTGAAGTTTTCTCTAAAACAACCTCCCTCTTCCATATTTATAGTGTAAATCGAAAATACCAAATTATCCTGTCAAATCATAACAAAATTACAAAGTTCTTAAAACGCAGGTTAGTTCGAACATGCGTTCGAACAGAAACCTAGTTCGAACAAAGGTTTGAACCAATTTCGAGGACTTAGTCAATTTTCTTCATCTGGACTTTAGTACCCCTCCTGTGGTTAGAACATGAGTTCAAACAGATCATGATATGAACTTGAGTTCGAACATCTTTTCCATACTTAAACTTTTTCTTCACTTAAGCTTTGTTCCCTCTATTGTTGATCAAATGCATGTTAGTATAGGTGCTTCTTTGAACGTTCACACTTAGATTTTTTTCTGCTTCAAGGATGTTTCTACCATTCTGTTGTTAGAACACTAGTTCGAACTAAATGTCGGTCAAACATATGTTCAAACAAAATTTCCTTAAAATTTTTTTCTCCTTCTTTTTCTTACACTATTTCTGTGGTTAGAACCAACGTTAGAACAAGACATGGTTTGAACATGCATTGAAGCCATTTTGTGGAGTTTACTTATTCTGGTCTAATTTTTGTCATTTTCTCCTTAAATATCTGCAAATCGCATAAAACTTCTATTATTGCAAGAAAATTCACATTTCCATTCATTTAATGTATTAATTCATGTGACAATCCTCAAATTAAAACTTATGATTGTATTTTTTATGGTATAAGCAGGATGATCGTAAGATTCTTGTAAAGATAAACACCAGGTCAAACGTGTTTAATGAAATTTGGAGCAAGCCGATACCACATGGAGACAAAAAGTATACCAACAGCACCTCCACAAATTCCTAAGGTTCCAAAAGCTAAACCTTCACATGCTACAAATCCCCCAAAAAGGAGTGTTCCAAATTTCAAACCACAGTCATTCCTTCCTCCAAAGGTAAAAGGTACACAATTTTCTAAGCCCCAACCCTTTATACCTACTTGTCATTATTACAATATTCAAGGTTACATTCAATCCACTTGTCACAAACTTTATGGTTTACCTTTAAATTATGTTAAAAACTTTTAAAAAATTCAAAACCATAGAGTCCCTATGACAAATGGATTTCAAGCTTTCAATAATTTCTTTGAAAGACCTTTTAGAAAGCCATGCTAGTTTTCAAAACCAAAGTATAAAAATTTTCAAAAATCAAAAAATTCAAATTTTTATAAAAAGGAAAGTCCTGAGAAAAATAAAAATTTTGTCCAAGCTATTGTTCCCAAAACTAGGGCCGTTTGGGTTAGAAAAAATGACTTGAATGTTGTATACACGCGTAAGAATGTTGAAGGGGTGAATTTTCATCATGCAAAGGGTTTGCTGGAGCCTTTGTTAAAGCTCTGGGTTACTGTTTTCTTATGTTCTTTGGTGGGACCTACAGCATGCTACCTAATCTATTTAGTTTGAATGCGTTCAGTGCAAACATATGTCCACCAAAGTATATTTACTTGGAAATTTCAATTAGTCTTATTTTTTAATTTGGTTAAAAAAAAAATTGGAGTGAGGGGGAGTAAATTTTTTTTTTAGTATTTTTTATATTCTTGAGTATTTGTGCTCCCTTTTAATTGAACTTGATAAAAATTAAGAAAAATAGATGTTTACAATTTGTTAATCAAATATTTTATAAATTCTATCTTTTTACATGTGCGCCAAACATTTAATCTACAAATTGCATTAAATAAAAATTCTGATTTTTATGTAAATTAAAAAGAAGTGTTTTGATCAACTTTACCATAATTTTTATGTGCTTCTTTAAATACTTGACTGATTTTGTATATACCTTTCCATCTTCTTATCTATGGATTTCAATTTATATTTGACACATTTATAAAATGATGAAAAGCAATTAAAAGAATCATTATATCCTATCTTAGAAGGGATTACCGGTGGAATCAGTGAGAAACCCTTAATGACATGTTGGTTATCAAAATAACCTCCCTCTGGGAAAAATAATTTAAAGGAATAGCTACCTACCCATAAATGTGTGAAAGCTGTCAAGACGTTGAAAAGGATATTCATGAAGAAAAAAAAATATGTCGTTGGATGAAAAAAAAATTCTTAAGGAAAAATCTGAAATATAATTAAAATAAAAAATTACTCTCAATTCATTTGATGCCTCAAATTTAATTTTTGATCTTGTGATTTGATTGAGGAAGTGAATATATACTTGATTAGTCATATCTTCACATGTGCATAAGCATTTTCTTCTAATTTTATGACTTAATTCATCTTATGACACAGTCTTGAAAATTTATTTAGAAAGATGGATTTTTATTCATTTAAATTTATACAGATTAAAGGATTAATTTACATATTTGAATATAAGATAATTAAAATCTTTTTGATAGACTTATTGTGTATTTTCTATCTGTTATAATTTTTGTTTAGTAAAAGTTTTTTTTTTTAAGCACAAAATAGCCCATAGAAGATTTTTTTCCAAAGTATCGCAAATAATGGAGAAGTCAATGGTGGAGTGTCTACTATTAATTTGTGTTGCGATTATGTTTGTTTACTTTTCCTTACTTTTGTCAATTCCAGTAACAAAAAGGGGAGTAAAAATAGATATTTGTGTTTTTATTTTGTTATCATTTGGTATTTTTAATAGTTTGTTCAAGTGTTACAATCACAGATCGGAGATTCGAGTTATCCAATTTTAGTTTGTTATGAAATTGTCATGGGGGAGATTGTAAAGTTAATTTTGCGGCAATTCCAAATGAGTAACTAAAATTGGAAATAAAGATAATCTAAAATTGGTGATGGAATTGAATGTTGATTAAATCCCAAAAGGAAAAAAATTATAGAAGATCAAGAAGTCCAAATATGCTCCAAAGAGACTCGCAGGCAAGGCGCAGGAAGGGTGACCCTTCGATCTTTTAGTAGTATACTCCGTAAGGAGTGCGTAGGGAACTCGATGGTTTTGAGTAATAAAGATTTCACAAGATTTAATTTCCTATTCGACCAATTTATGGCACCCTTTTGTGCCTCCATATATATGTACCCAATCTTAATGAATAGATGCATACACAGGGGACATATTATAGAAACTTAGAGAGAGAATTTTTTTTTTTATTTGTGAGAGCTTAACGATCTCTCTTTTCCTTTCTTTGTATTCTTTCTTTTACTTTTTGAGTGAAGTAGAAAGTCCACTTGTTAGGGTTTGTCGAGTAAATCGAGCAAGAGTGACGAAAGAATTCGTACAAGTGAATCATAGTGAGTTTAAATAGAGTTTTATAACCCATTGATAGTGAATCTATATTTGAGATTTTCTCCTTGTGAAATGGTTTACTCATTAATCTTGTAATGTTATTTTCTTTCCTTTGTGTGTGATTGGTTGATTCAAAAATTTTCAAACTTTTTTAGGGATAATTGACTTTTTACCTCTTGTACTTAATGTAAAAATCACTTACATTCTCTAAATTTTAAAAACCTACTTTTATACACTTTATACTTTGGACTAAAGTGAAATTATAAACAGCATTAAATTTTTAAGTAAAAAAATAAAAATGCCCATTAAAAATCAAATAAAATGAAATGGTGTAAGTGTAGATAATATAAACTAGATGGTATAAATGTAATTTCTAATGTTACTTAAAATCAAAAAATTAATATATTTGACAGATTTTTTAATATTTTTATTTTAACACAGTGTACAAGTGCTACAAAGGTGAGTTTTTAAAATTAAAGAATTATAAGTGATTTTTGCCTTAAGTATAAGAAGTAAAATGATAATTATCTTTTTTATTATTATTTAAAAAAAATCACACCACTCTCATGCAAAATTAAGATTGTATACCAGTACTCCTTTTCGGAAGGTGAGAAACATTCATAAACATATAATTGTACACGTTTCTTTTTTTTTTTTTTTTAATACTCGAAATATTCAGGTTAACTTGCACGCTTTTCAACTAAGCTTTGATACTCCAGAGTTAACAACCAGGTAAGTTTTTTAGTAGAGTTGGGAAGATTCGAACTAGTTATAATGCTATACTTAATTACTCAATCCAAACCGAATATAGGTTTGTCCCATTTAAAAAATAATAATAAAGTGAAAACAATAATAATAAAGTGTTTGAATTCACAACTTTTAAATTAAGAAATTTATAAGAATTATTTAAATATAATTTTATTAATTGAGATAAAAATTTATTGTAAATTTGAATAGTGTAATATAATAGATCATTATTAGGAATTTAAATCTATGAATTTAATTGGATGAATTCATGAGTTTGAGTAATTATTATTGCTTTTACTTTATTCAACTTGTCTAGCGATCGATTGCTGGGTTGGGATCCTAAACATGCAATCCAAGAAGGGGTACCAAAAAGATACGATGTGCGGTCTCGCGTACTAGACTGATTGATAGAGAGAATAAATTAATAAAATGAATAAATTACATATTGGTAGGCATTAACTGTTCTGCCTGCAGGATTATTTCCAGATCAGCAAATTAAATGAATATATTTATATCTTTTACTGTCAAATTTTGACGTTGAAGTTAGGTAAAGTAAAAGCAATAATAATTACTCAAAACTCATGAATTTTTCCAATTAAATTCAAATGCTTTACGGTCAAATTTTGATCTTTCACAATTTTCGGTTTCAATAAAATATCTTGCAGGTACAAGAAAAGCTTTATACAATTTTGACATTTGCTTTTTAGGACCCAAACAAATGACATAATTAATACCAAATAATTTCTTTTTGCCCGGTTTAAAGCTGAAGCAAGTTAAAAAGGGAATAGGATTTGAGGAATTAGAGACTTGATCGAGTGTAGAATGCCAGAAGAGGAAATAGAATTTGAGTGAAACCCTGGCAAGTAGAGATAAAAAAAAGGACAAATTCAATACATAAAACTTTTGCATTATGGCAAACTTGTCAATAAGTTAGATTTGGCCACAGATTTGATTTGAATAATATTAGACGAGATTCGATATATTTAATACATGACAGATTTATTAGATTCAATGACTAATGGATTGAATTCAAATTGATTTGTCATAACTTTTTTTTGGGAACCTTTAAAAATTACTCCTTCAAGTTGTTTGATTATCTTTTTTCGCAAATTGTTTGATTATCATTTTTGTTTTTTGATTTTATTAAAGTAATAATACATATAGCATTTTTTTAATATATTGATATGATATCGAATTCTCGACCAGATTACAATAGGGAAGAAGGGGAGAGTGTCGAAGAAGAGGAATTTGGTTTCGGTAAAGCCCATACTTTAAAAGCTGCTGAATTTGGTATTGGTCCGGTTTTCCAAATAATTTAAAAAATTTTTAAAATTATTTAATTCTTCTAATCAAATTATACCATATGTCACTTTTACATTACATCAATACCACTTTTAATTTTTTTTTACCACTCCCAACACCCCCGAATCTAATAATTACACCGTGTGTAGGGATGGGGACAGGGCAGATCGAAAGCGGATATGGTATTATTCAAATTTAAACTCCAAATCTTCTGCCTACTTCCAAATTTACCTCGAACTCCAAACAGATATTTTTTTTGAATCTCTATCCCCGCTTCAAACAGAGAACGGATATATCCACGGATATTCAAAACTCCAAATTATTTGTTCACTTCCCATTTTGCCCTTAAATTGTATGTAACCTATTACTACCAAATAATTCATCTCTAAAATCAAAATAATACATAATAACATATTTTACAAATAATATAATACATTTCAATAATCTAGTAAAATATTTAAAAATACTGTAATGATTAAAATATAAGAAAAAACATGAGTTGGTAAATTTTAAAATAAATAAAATTTAAAAGAATTGTAAAAAATAAATAAATATCAAAATGTTAAAAAACATGACAAAAGTTTGTAAATAAATTTTAATTTATTTTATATCTTAATCAAATAAATTTAAATTTATTTTTTTATGATTGCTAAAAATATAAATATAAATAAAATTTATTTTAGCTTTTTAAATTTTTTTCTTATATAAAACCTACAAACATAAAAGTAAAAGTTGTAAATTTAAATTTCTAATTCTTTTTTGTCCCTATTAACTTTTTACATCAACTTAATTTCAAAATAGAATAACTGATTTTTTTTCTCACCATTCACATATAGAAAAAAAAAAACTACAAAAAATTTTTAATTTTTTTATAATAACAAATAATTTGTTAAAATAACATAGAACTATAAATTTTTATCATAATAAAATAACTCATCTGCATAAGTAAATTTTTTTAAAAAATTTAAAATATAATTATCTGTACTTATCAAACTATACAGGAAAAAAATTAATAAGTTGCCTTCTCTATATATTTTAAAAAAAATAATTTCCACTATAAAAAAATATTAAATGTTTCATGAAACATTTTAGTTAAACTATTGGAAAAATCTATTTTCTAGAGAACTCTTTTGAATATCAATATTGAAAAGTTTAAAAATATATTTTAGCTGAAAATGTTAAAAATACGGGAAAAATAATAAATTATTCAAAGTTCAAGAAAGAACAGTAATTTTTTTACTAAAAATAAGAAAAATAAAATAAAATAACAAATAAAATATTTTAATTATTTTTTAAATTTTGTTTCTAAATATTTTTCTAAAAATAATTGAGTTTACAAGTCATAATGTGGTTTGAAATTGTATAAATTAATATAAATTTGTAAAAATTATAGTTTCATAATTCATGCAGTAAGTAAAAATTTAAATTTTAAAGGGATTTATATAATTTTGTAGAGTTTTAAATGATATACCTTATAAAATTTTAAATTTACCTCTTTAAATTTTCTTGATTTTTGCGTATGAAAGAAATAAATTGAACTTTTAAAACTTCAATTTGTACAAAAATAAGAAAAAAATAAATTTATAATTTATTTCCCAAACACACCCTAATTAATACAAAACGATAGTAATTTTTGTTTTAAATTTATTTATCAATATTCATTTTAATGATAATAATAATGAAATTCAATAAGTCTAGAGTATTATAAATGTGAATATTGTCTGCCATGATATAGTGACGATATTGTCATCGTGGTTTTTAAATGATTTGGGATTATTGAAATATTTTTCGGAACAAATCGAGGCAGATTAGGACAGATTCGGATTAGATATCAGATTCGGGGTAAATTGGGGCGAAGGCAATATCATCCCCATATCTGATCCAATAACTAAATTTTTTTAAAAAATCAAATCCAAATCTAATCCAATCTCCAAAAAAAAAAATCTCAATTTCACATCTATTCATATCGGATAACGGATCAGATTCGAACGGATCGGTCGAGATGCCCATCCTTAACCGTGTGTTCAGTTTCCCCAGAATTCTATTTAGAAAAAAAAAAGATGACCCTCTTTTTATTATCTGTTCGTTGCTGAGAAAATTGAAGAATAGCACCCTCACGTTTATTCTTTATATTATTTGTTGATTTCGAAGACCTGAAAACTTTGATTTAACTTGGCAATCAGTTCGTCTTAACTTCCCTTTGCCCTATATATATACACACACATATATATTAAATAAAATATATTTTTTTATTTTTATAAAATGATGATTTAAAAAAAATCTTAATTTAAGAACAAGTCAAATTTAAATCTTATAAGATTAAATTCAATTACTTTTAAATCGAGATTAGGTCTATTATTATTAGATCTAGATCATATCCAAATTTGACATATTTAATCTAGACCTAGCCCATTGACAAATCTAATTATGAGATTTGAAGAAGTTAGATATAAAAATATTCCCTTCAATAACCCTCCACGAATTACTCCACATCAACTGGGTGAAGGATTCATGCACTACCATCGATTAGCCACTCAAATCAACTAAATCTACCACTCTGCTATTTCAATGAACTCCCAAATCAACCATTATTCAACAACCTTTCCCTACCACAACACCTAAATAACTAGATCGAAGGGAGGGAGTGAGGGAGAGAGATAGAGAGAGAGAGAGATAATAGATTGGAGAGGAGAGAAAGAGATCACGGCTTACCAATGGAGTGCCATCGAATGGTGCAATGGTGGTGGAGGACAAAGCCAACAAGTGAGAGATGAGAAAAATATTAATTTGAGAGAGAGAGAGAGAGAGCCTAGGGTTTGCTAAGTCAGAGAGAGAGAGAGAGCCTAGGGTTTGCTGAGTTAAGTTACAGGTGGACTAATACATTCGCCAGCGCAAATCGATGATAAGGGAGAGAGAATGCATAGTTGAAGGGGGAGGTGAGAGAGAGTGAGTGCTGAGACGATGAAAGGAAAGGAAAGGAAAATTAGAGATAGCAAGAATGGACAAAAAAATGAAGAATGAACAAATTTACACTTTAGATATTTAGCGACCGCTTAAAACAATCCATGTTTTAACTTTCAATGACCGTCACAGACAGTTGCCCATTCTATGAGTGTCCAAAAACCTTTCCTAGTTGTGGTTTGTGGTTAAGTGATACAAATGAAATAAATAAAAAAAAAAAAAAAGAAAAAGGTTTCAAAAAATAGTTAACTTCATTGATTTTATAGTTACGTCTACCATTCTTAAGGCATGTTTATTTTGGGGATAATGGCAGGTACATTTTAGCAAGATAACTTTTGATCTCTATTAAATTATAGGGATGTCAAATATACCCGTATCCGGTGGGTACCCGCTTCACCCACCCCGTTCGAGGAGGGTATGGGAATGTTAATAACGGGGACGAGGACGGGTATGGAGATTTGAAATGTTACCCGCACGGGTATGGGGACGGGGACGGGTATGATAATCCCCACCCCGCCCCGTACCCGTTTAAATATTTTTTTGTTAATTTTGTTGGCGTGGTGACTCCTTTAGAAGTCCCACATCGGTTTCTCACAAAGAAGTGAAGGTCTTGTGAGGTTATAAATAAAGATCACTTCATCTTTGGTTAAGTACATCAGTCAAAGTCAAATATTATATACATATTTTTAATTTTTATTTAATATATATATGTAATATATTTTTTTATTTAATATATATAATATTTATAATAATTTTAAATATTTATTTTATACATATAATATATAATTTGTAATAATTAAATATTTGGCGGGTAAACGGGGACAGGGATGGGGAATTTATTATTTTGTGGGAACGGGTATGAAGAAAATTTTTTTTCCCGAAACGGGGATGGGGATGGGGATGGGTAAGGGTATTGCTAAACGGGGATGGGGACGAGGAAGGTCATACCCGCCCCATACCCGCCCCGTTGACATCCTTATTAAATTAGTTTGGAAGATAAGGTAATAATTACACTAGAGGTAAAGATTCCCCCATATGGGAGTAAATTATTACTAGTAGGAGGGTAATGGGTAATAATAGAAAAATTATACATTTTTTTTATTATTCCGTAAAATATTTCTTAACGCCTCTCTCTCAAGCAACGTTCTCTATCAGCATTCTAAAATTAATATAATTATTATTAAGTAATATCTATTCTCTCAGTCTAAATAAAAATATCATGAACTTATTACCCTTTCTCAGGTAACAACTAATCCTATAATCTTTCACATTCAAAATTTTCACTTTATACGAAACATTCCCCTAAAGTTTCTTCTTATTATAATAGTATCAATATGGTACAAATTGAGAAGAGAGAAATAAATTAAGAAAAGATCCTCTATTCCAAACTCATGTCCCAAATCCCCATCTCATTATAAATGTGTATTGGATTATTAATTTAGGCAAGTTCATTTACACTATTTTAATTAATCCACATTCATAAAGGAATAGGGGAGGATTTGGAATACAAGATCTAAACTCATTTAAATTGACATCTAACATTTAACCTATATAGTCATGCCCTATAAGTTAATCTAGAAATAGACTCTATTTTATTTTATTTAATCCCATTATTATAAAATTCCACTACTAGAAAGAAGAACTTTACCGGCCGCTAAAAGTAGGTAAGCAGTCGCTAAATGTTATTAGTGACCGCGTGGTAATTGCCAGCAAGAGGACGCAAATACTTCGTTGCTAATAATTATTAGCAACTACTTGGGCAATCACTAATACTATTGCAATCGCATTGGCGATCGCCAACGAATTTACTTCTTACATTATTTGCAACCACTTTTTGAGTATTAAACGGTCGCTAATAGTTTCTCGCCATGTGGAGGGAAGACATTAGCGATCGCTTATTAAATATTAGCGACTGCCACTAGCTGCCGCAAATATTAATTAATTTTTATTTTTTATTTTAAATTATATCTCATTAATGACCATTAATGGCAATCGCAATAAGTTATTTTTACATATTTTTTAAAATTTTTATTTTTTCTATTAGTTTATTTTAATTAATTTATTTATTTTATATTATTTAATTTGGAATATTTATTTCTAAATTATTTGTTTTTTACTATAATTTTAATTGCACCTATATTACATGCATCTAGTAGAAATTTTTCTTAAATAAAATAGAGCAAAAATCTTCATTTAGATATATAAAAACAATACGAAATTTAATTACAAAGTTTTATATTTACAAGTGTAACACAAAGGAAAAATAATAAAAAATTCTACATAATGGTCGGTCAGCTCCAAAATCAGCCCAGTCCAGTTTAGGAGAGCCAACCACCATCGTCTGGATCCTACAATAAAATAACAAGCGAATGAGAACGTGACAACAAAATATAAATACATTTATAAAAAATTAATTAATTATATATATGAAAATTAATATTTCTAACTTGAGTAGCGGGGCCATGGTTCTAAATTTGTGACACAAGCTTCTCCATCTCGTCCATGATCTCCGCTCAAAGGGATGCCTCTCGCATGTCCATCTCCACATGGATGGTCTGGAGCAGGTCTACATCGCGGTGTCTGGCCTAAGACGAGCTAACTACGGATAACTCCGTTTATGTGATGGACCGACGTGGAATGCTCCCGCCCCACGTGAGCGTGTATCTGCAGTTGTTCTGTCTGACAATAGGGTGGAATATCTCATCCCTGCTGGCCTAGTACTTCCTCACACCCTCGACAGCTCGACCAGACTCGTGTCAAACTAAGCCTTCCTAAAAGCAAAAAATAGCGAAGAAAAATAAGTAACTAAATTATATAAAAGAAAATTTAATATGCTCATTAGCCAAAATAAAACCTTAATTACCTTAATGGCCCAAACCTCCTACGAATTCTGATTATGGGTCTTTAATTAGATGGCCATCCGATTAGCCCTCTTGTGCTCGCGACTTTAGTTGTTGAATGGCAAATTATGTTAATATTATATTATCGTAGGAAATGGAAATAAATGAAAATTTTACATGGTAGACTAATGTTTTACCTCGCGACGGACAAACGCAAAGTGTTGAGTTCCCTCCTTGCACCGGAGACCCTGCATCCCTCAGTTCCGCTAGTTCCTCGTGGGTCCTGTTTTCATTGTTTGCCAATTAGTTTTTGTAAATTACACTTTATAACTAGAAAATTTAAGAAAAAAATTTAGATCAAAATCTACTCACTCGTGCTACCTGGATTGACCAATAACTGACGAACTCAGCTCACTGATGGGGAAGACGCGCCGACAAGACATGTTGAAAAATGTCAGGGTTATTCTCATGGCTCTTATAATGGCCAGATTTTACCTTATTCTTATGCTCATTCCATATCTTCTGACACTTACTATAGCAAACGTCCCAAAACTCTAAAGGAACCCCAATCACATTAGTTTAAAAATGACAAATTACATAATGTTGTTCAATATGTGTTGCAAACTGATGCATTGTACAGTATAAATCAAATTAAGATTTATAAAAACATTCATTTACCTGAACCTTAGCATAAAAGCCCTTGAATGCGTCAAACGAGAAAGCTTCCTAATCAAGGGTGATTGGCGAGAATCTGATCAAATTTCGGATTATGTGTTCGATCTAGTAAAACACAGTGAAAAGTAAATGTGCAAAGGCCTTGTGATTATTTTTCGGGAGGTGTGCACTGTGCAAACTAGCATTGTTTGTTTGGAAGGTCAATTTTTTCAAAATTTTTTAAATTTTTATATATTTTAACTAACCTTTTATCATTTTCGTTTTTTATACGATTATTTTAAAATTTTAAATTTTACAATTTTTTACAAAATTTTATAAATTTTTACTGATTTTTAATAACTTATTTAACTAAAATCGTTCAAATGAATAAGTAAAACCATGTTTTAATAAATTATATCAAAATTTTGAGTGCTAGAAAATGTCTGATTCATTCAATTTTTTTAATTTTTTTTAAATCCCCCCCCCCCCCACCAAAAAAATTAATAGTCAGGTTATGTCAAAAGAAATTTTTTTTGAGTTATAAAAAATAACCGACACATTCAATTTTTTCTTTCTTTCTTTTTTTTTTTTTTCCTTCCAATCGCCACCCAAAATTAAAGAAATGGCCAGTTCCCAATGACAAAAGCAACAGCACCATTAAAATCAAACTGATAAAGTCTGTTACAACTTCTGCGCAATCAGTATAACACGTCAATTCATGCACAATAAATGGTCACACCCGTGAAATTTGTATTGTCGTCTACAAGAGGAGACACCCTTTCAAGATGTACAAATCGATACATAAAAGACAAAAATCAAAATAATAAAAAGTGGGCATATTTAAACAAAAATAAACAAACCTAATCAGATAAATCTTCAGTAATTAATTAAGGCTCGAAAAAACAAAAAAAAAAAAAAAGAAAAATTGACTTCTCTAAGGGTTGAAGAGGTGGTCATGGCATCTGCATTTCCAGCCAAGAGGCTTGTAATTGGAGTACTTGCTGCTTGAAGATGATGATGAGTCTGAAAACTCCTCCATAGGCACGGTGGCGGCCGGGTTTAGAGTTGGCCGGAGGCCGCCGTGACTAGGCAGGGTTGGAACTTGCACCGCCAGGCACGGGTTGCACTGGTTGCACTTGTTGTGACAACTGGGTGGGGTTGACCCCAATCTGGTCTTCTCTTCAAATAATAAACCCTACACAACTCATCCAACTGAGTCCAACTCCATCAAACAAAGAAAAACCCACCAATTATAAGAGAGAGAGAGAGAGAGAATTGTATGTATACGTATATATTATATACCTTAGTAATGTCTGAAGGTTCTTTTTGAGGGGAGCAAGCAACCGGAGAGGAAAGATAGGCAAGAGTAATAATTGTGGTGGCGGTACAAAGGAGATATAGTTTAAGTGAATTCATGGCCATGGAAGCATATTTTCATATCCTACACATCAACAACAACAAAGCAGCAAATAAGTTGGAAGGATGAAAATCCAGTTTCTAGTTGGACCTAGCTTCCAGCTGATCTTCTAGGGGGGGAGAGAGAGAGAAAGGGGGGTGTTTGTTTAAATGATTTTTGTTTGTCTTCTAAAAGGGGAAGGAAGTGAATGATGGCATAAAAGCGAGGGGTGGCAGGGACTGAGGTGAATTAGAGAAGATAGAGTGGTAACTGAGACAAGGCAGAGAGCAGTGAAAAGAACTAGTCAGGGAGAGGATATAAAAAATTGGGCAGAATTGACATCGGATGGGCTTCACTCTCTTCTTTTTATAATTTCCACCCAACTGGCTTGGGCTTTGCTAGCTAGTGAAAAGTTGGAACAACTGTGAGTCCCATGTATTTGGAGTGGAGTTGTATAAAAATGTATAAAATAAAATAAAATAAAATTATAAAAATAAATATCTTGTAATTCGTGTAATGAATAAAAATTTTAAATTTTATTATCTCGTAATTCGTATTTGTATAGATTTATAAGATTTTATTTTATTTTATATAGTTTCAAACGGAGCCAAAGAAAAAAATAAATGCTGAAAGAAATAGAAAATATGGTATTTTTCATTTTAAAATTTATTTAATTTTAGCACATTATTAGTATATAATTTTTTTTAATACAAGTGTAGCACACTGTGGGAATATTTAGAGTGATAAAAAATGAGATAAATTATGAGTTCGTAATTTGTACAGTAAAATAAAAATTAATAAACTTCCGGAGATTTTCAGAAAATTTTTTTAATTTTTAGCAAATAAATTCAGTCTATAATATAATATTGTTATTTTGTAATTTAAATAAAAATTTAAAATAGTAATTATGAATACACGTTTAAATTTTGAAATTAATTTATATAAATAATATTTATATTGACACTGTACCCTTTTTATATTTTAAAATTATTATAAGAGAAAATGAAGTGCAGTAATTTAAAAATAAATTGCATTTAATTTTTAATTTAATTTTAATTTTTATTGATTTAAGAAAGGGATAGATGGAGGTATGGCACAGGTCAGAGGTGTTATCCATACCATCCTCGAATTTGTCGTGTAAAAAAATACCTAGACCAAGATACCTGACAAGTATCTTTAACTTGCGGCTACCTTTAATCTATTGGATAATCGGATACTTATCGAATAATCGAATACTTATAATATTCAAATGTTAGGCAATTATATCAAGAAGAATGATTAAAAATATGAATTAAAAATTTTTGATTTCAATAATTTTATAAGTAATTTTGCATTTTAAAAGAATACAAATTATCTTTAAGTAAATGTTTTAAATATTTTGTATTTAGTAAAATTTATTATATTATAGTTATAAAAATAAATTAAAAAAAAAAAAGAAATCTCATATTTGATCTCTTCTTAAACCTCTACTATAGTAAAATTAAAAAAAAAAAAATCCATATCCAAGTGTTTCATTACATTAAGAATCAAAAACTAAACCTAAAATATATTATTTGGTATCAAAATCTTGAATTATTTGGTATTGTATAATTAAATGATCTTTTGAACATAATATATATATATATATATATATATAACTTAGTAACCAAATTGATAGTATTATTTTTATAAATTAGGGTAACCGATAAGGGAAATGTTAAATGTACTCCTTTATCAATTTTCTCCATTTTACGTTACTCTTTTTCATTAAAACTATATTTGAGTAAATGAAATTAATAGAGAAGTGCAAATATCTCCACCCATTTGATAATTTGGATGGGTGATCGAATAATTTAGACAAGTAATTAGGTAATACCCGTTAGATTACTTATAATAGCGTAATTGGGACGAGTTTAAGTAATACCTGTCGGGTACTTTACATATATATATTGTCTCCTAACTTGAACCTGACGAATATTTTATTTTTATATCCTAACTCACTCGATTACCCATAAATTTTAAAAATATCGACACTTATCGAATTAAGGCAGTACGGATACCCATCGATGCGGGTTAAAACTGCCAACTCTATATATATATGTATAAATTTATATATATAAATCTATATAATAAAATAAGACAATTTTTGAAAATATTCCTCTTACAAATTAAGATCCAACAAGTAAGAATTATTTTTTTTTTCATTCAACGATTCAAATCATTTTTTTATTTTTAACTTCTTATTCAATTCTTATTTTAATAAACCCTACCACTATTTATCTCACAAAAGTCTAAGTATTCTAAATTCACTATATTTCAAGGGTGGAAATCATATGTAAATTAAAATTACCAACTTAAATTCAGCAATTATAGTTTTTAAAAAGTAGAACCTTCCAAATTAAAGCACCATAATTTGTATTTTTTTATGGTACTTATCAAAAATTAATTAGAGAGAGATCAAAACATTTGTACTAACTGTTAAAGTTTAAAGCTTTTAAAAAAAATTAAAACTCATAAATTATTATATTTTTTTTTTCAATTTAAATTTTTTTATCTAAAATTTTAATTATATAAAAAATTTAATACTAATTTATTGTGCCATAGGCACAAATTATTACTAGTGCATGCACATATATGCACAGTTGTTGAAATCTCATTTAATAAGATAGGCCCATTTTCTGCTCTTCGTTATTTTCTGCACTTCGTTTTCAGCATCGGAGCATGGGGTTTGACTGCTATTTATTGTGAATCAATGAGGGAAGTGGGATTGTTTACTGTTTTCATGTCTTGCTGTAATTTTGGCCAGGCAGAATAAATACCTTTGTCCTGCAGAAAATGCCCCCACAGAAGTCTCTCTCTCTCTCTCTCTCTCTCTCTCTCTATAGAATATTGCATTACAAGTTTCCCCTGGCATCATAAACCAGCTGCACCAAACCAGGCAGCCTTTGCAGCAATTTTATAAGCCAAAGGAACCAACTCAGTTAATATTGAATTTATTTAGAAACAAAGAAGCATTATCCTACGTGGATGGCAATCGGCAGGGTTATGGTTGGGTTATATAGGATATGGATAAAGGAAGCTGGGCTGACATTGAGTTTGATTTCAGCGGATTAATGGGGTGTTTAGAGTTATATAAATTAATAAAAATTGTACTTTCGTAATTTTGTATAGTAAGTTAAAAATTTAAATTTTATAAAAATTAGTAGAGTTTTGTTATATTTTGTGCTAAACCAATCGCAATCCTCACCACACAATTTAATTTTCTGTTTCAATTTTTATTTTATTTTTTTTAAAACTAAATAAAAAACTCATTTGGTAATTTTTCTTTTCTTAATTTTTAAAAAATGAAAAAGTTTTTAAAAATTATTAAAATATAAAAAATATATTTTCTCAAATTTTAATTTCTAATTTTTATTTTCTTCCACAATCAATACTAATCACAACTATTACCCACCATAGCCACCACTATTCACCGGTTACTATCACGGTCTCCCATCACCCCACCCATCTCTAGCCGTCACCTCTCACCCACTTCCGACTACAATATGAAATTGGTCTGATACTAAATTTTATTACAAATTACAACCAAATTTTTTTATTTACAATAACTAGATTTTTATTTTTAAAATTTTAACATTCAATATGTATTATCACAAGCCAATAATTCAAAGATATTTTTGCCATTTAAATCACATTCCAAATAAAAAATAAAAACAAAAATATTAGTTTCACTTGATTTTGCCTTTCTAGTTCAAGTATGAAAAAAGTACTATATATATATATATATATATATATGAAAGAAACTCAAATGTCGCTTGCCTGTTTTGAGTTTGGCGTAGATCATCAATCGTCCAGTTACGATTTAATGTTAGCTATCTAACAGTAAAGCCAATGTCAGTGCCTCCCCTTCCCCTCCCCCCTCCCACAAAAAAAAAAAAAGTAAAGAATGGGAGATGAAGAGAAAAATAAAAAAATAAAAGTATAGGGGATTTTCTCTAGAACAAGCTCCTCTGCTATTTCTTTCTCTGCTTTTTTCTATTTTTTTCAAATCTTATCTGTCCATTCAAGGGTTAAAAATACACAGGTATAAAGTGAGCTCCATTATATTAGCTTTTCTTCTTCAATTCTTGCCCTAATCTAAATTTATGGATAAGTTAGTATTTTTTTCTTAAAAGAAATCTATATCTCATGTAATCAACTCTTTAATTTTATCCACAATCAAATCAAATTATTTCGGTTAATTTAATTCTGAATTTGTGTTCAAATCTTTTTTTAGAGAATCAAAATATAATAATAATTTTATTTTCGATTTTATTTTACACGTGGCAGCATTCGCAGGAGCAGTAGCACCACATTTTAATCCCCACTAGCTTTTAACTAGGTTTCGCAGTAGACTTTCTTTGCAAAGAACAAAGCGGATTAACCAATCAAAACACAAACAAAGAATCCAGAGCAAAGCAGATATATCCATGTCCATCGGTAATAGCCAAAAGTTCACTTTGCATTCAAGGTTACAGTGAAATGAAACAAAGAATCTCAAAACAGCACAACCAAGTTGTTGAAATTCCAAATTATATTCTTAGCGTAATTAGTGGTAGAATTTGGTTAAGATCGATGGGCAGAATATTAAGAATTAATTAGCAAATTCCCTACTCTTTTATTTAAGAAATTTTGTTTCATTTTTTTTTTCTTTTTCATTCTTTGTATTATAAATTGGGTATGATAGATTGTACAGATTATTCAAGAAGTACAAAAAAAAAAAAAAAATTATTCTAATTTTATGTTATCAGAGCCAAGGTCACTTGTTGACCCATTCATGTCTTATTGGTTTTTCCACTGATCGATCTTAGTCCGGCTGCTTGATTTCAAAATCAAACCAATTGATCAATTTCAATGTCAATTGTTCGATTACTCATCAAATCGAGAATCAGTTGCTTGTCAATTACAGAATCATTGTTCATTGTCATTCATCATCATCAAACGATCCATCACCTACAACAATCATCATCAACAATCGAGTTGTTGTCAATTCATTGTCGTTAACAATCCATCACTTGCAACAATCATCATCAACGATCAGGTTTTTGATTCATCGTTACAAAGATCAACACTGATGCTATTTATCATACTCCAATGTCAATGTCATTTAAGCCGTAGTAGGCGTTTCTCGACAACATATCACCTGCAGCCCTAGGCAGCGTTGTTCAAGCCCAAATTGATGCTTCTTGATGGTCGATGTTGATCTTTAACGTCGAAATTGTTCAAGCCAAGTCAACGTTTCTCAGCATCAATTGCATTAGCTTTGTCTTTTATTGACAGTCTCGGTGACAGGTAGTTGCGTTTACATCTACGACAGTTTCATATCTTAACAAAAGTCCCAACTAGTTTGTCTCTCTACAAAAGTGGAAGTCAGAGAATTCAATGGTGATTGCTTGGCTTATCAATTCTTGAAGCCCTCCATCGGAAAGACATACCTGTTCTTACCATCGACAAAAAATTGTCTGGGATGTAGTCTAGGAGACTTACTTTAATGCTGAGAACACCTCTCAGATTTTTGAAATCAAAACTCGATTATGGTAGATGAAGGGACGTCATGGAATACTATATAGAGATGACAGCTCTCTGGCAAGAACTTGATATGAGTTTCAAAGAAGAGTGGGAATGCCTAGTCAATAGCATCAAATACAAGAAAAAACTTGAAAATGAAAGAGCATTTGAATTTCTTGCTGGGCTCAACTGTGATTTAAATAAAGTTAAAGGAAGAATTCTCGGCCAATGTCCTCTGCCTTCAACTCAAGAAGTCTTTTCAAAAGTAAGGCAAGAAGAAAATAGGCACAAAATGATGCTAAAGGAGAATGTTTCTACTAAGTCTACTGAACCTGAGATGTTTGCCTTAGTAAGTCGAGGAACATCAGTTGGCTTAAGCCAAAATCAACATAAAAAGTGTCCTTGGTGTGAGCATTGTCGTAAGCCTGGACACACAAAGGATACTTGTTGGGAGATACACGGGAAACTAGCTGATTGGAAACTAAGGTAGAATACTAAAAGTCATGGCTACCAAGCTAATATTAAAAATCAGGCTGAGAAACCTCAGGAGGAAAAGAGCAATAACTTCATTTCAAGTGAAGCATTTAAGCCTCAACAGTTGGAGCAAATCTACAAAATGCTTTCTAACCTCCAAACATCTGGTCAATCTTCCACCAACATCCATCCAGCTCGTTAACTCACAAAGGTAATTTTTTGAGAGCCTTAATTACTACTTCTCAAACTAAGACTCCTTGGATAATTGACTTTGGTGCTTCTAATTATATGACTAATTCCTATAAAATTTTTTCCTCATACTTACCATGTGCTAGAAATCTCAAAGTTAAAATTATAGATAGTTCACTCTCCTCTGTCGTAAGAAAATGAAGTATACGAATCTCTGATTCTGTAGCACTAGAGTTTAAGATTCATGTTCCAAATTTGTCTTGCAATTTGTTATCAAATAGCCAGCTAACAAAAAATTCCAATCGCTCTACTAAATTTCTTCCTTCTCATTGTGTCTTTGAGGACCTATCATCGAGGAAGACGATTGGTAATGCTAAAGAGTGTGAGGGACTTTATTACTTTGAGGAGGCAAACGTGGGCAAATAATGTCAAATGTATTTTGTGATTCTACATCTATTTCTAAATATAGTGAAATTTTGTTATGGCATTTTAGAATGGGTCATCCCAATTTTCAATATTTCAGATTGTTATTTCCCTCCATTTTTTCCAATAAAAGTTTGTTGATTTGCAATGTGAAATTTGTGAACTTGCAAATCATCAATGCACTTCATTCCCAAAATCCAAGTATCAACCATCCCAACCTTTTACCATAATTCACAGTGATTTATGAGGACCTTCTTGTATTCTTAATCATACCCATACAAAATGGTTTGTTACATTTATTGATGACCATACTCAAGTCTGTTAAGTTTATCTGTTGAAAGAAAAAACTGATGTTCATTTTGTGTTTATCAATTTTTATTCAATAAGTCAAACATAATTTCAAACACAAATTCAAATTTTGCGCATTGATAATGGCAAAGAATATTTCAACTCTACTTTAGGTGATTATCTTCAAAAACATGACATAATTCACTAAAGTTTATATCTTGACGCTTCCTAACAAAACGAGGTTGCTAAATGCAAAAATAGACAGCTTCTTGAAGTTGCTCATGCTTTGATGTTCACTACAAACATGCCTAAAATATTCTAGGGAGATGCCATTCTAATATCTACCTATCTTATCAATAGAATGCCCAGCCAAGTTCTTTCTTTTGAAACCCCTCCCTATAAACTCCAATCACTTTTTCTTGTCTCTCATTTAAGTTCAAGTTTATCTCTCAAAGTGTTTAGATGTACTGCATTTGCTCATATTCATTCCCATAATCGAAGTAAATTGGATCCTAGATCTCTAAAGTATGTTTTCATTGGATATTCTCCCACTCAAAAATTCTACAAGTGTTATGATCCATCCACAAAAAAAAAAAAAAGAAAAAGTATTTGTTAGTCTTGACGTTACATTCTTTGAAAACACTCTTTATTTCCAAAAGTCCTCTCTTCAAGGGAGAACTTGAGTGAAGATCGTTCTTTAGACTTTGATATTCCTTTTTTGAGCCTATCCCCAACAAAGCCTATTCCAAACACTGAACCTATAACACCATCTCGTTCTAATATGCCATTTCCAGAAGGAAAATTGAACTCAAGGGAAGATATAGGAGAACAAAATGAGAAGGAGATACTTGTTTATTCACGAAGGCCAAAACTAAGGTACAATGAGAATCTCAAACTTGAGCCACCAAATGAGTCAAAATTAATGATAGCTCCCAGTATCCATGAGTCCCTTTCCAATTCAGGTAATTATGATTCTACTAATATCAATTTACCTATTGCTCTCAAATAACCAACTCGATCATTTACTTTTCATCCCATCTTAAGATTTGTGTCTTATAATACTTTGTCTATTGGATTTCATATTTTTACCTCTAACCTTGATAGTACAGAAATTCCAAGAAATATCCAAGAGGCCTTAAAGGATTTTCAAATGGAAAAAGGAAGTAATGGAAGAAATGCAGGCCCTGAAAAAGAATGAAACTTGGGATTTGATAGATTAACCAACAGAAAAGAAACTCGTTGGCTATAAATGAGTCTTTACTATGAAGTATAGAGTTGATGGGACCATAGAACGTTGCAATGCCCAGCTTGTTACAAAAGGGTTTACGCAAACCTATGGCATTAACTACACAAAAACATTTGCACCAATGGCAAAGCTGAACACAGTTTGGGTTCTCTTGTCTTTGGCCGTTAATCTAGACTAACCTATTCAACAACTTGACATTAAAAATGCATTTTTGATGGTAAATTGGAAGAAGAAGTCTTCATGATATTATCACCAGGTTTCTATAAAAGGGGTGAAGAAAACCAGGTATGTAAACTCAAGAATTCTCTTTACGGTCTCAAACAATCACCAAGAGCTTGGTTTGATAGACTTGCAAAGGTGATAAAGGATTAAGGATATTAGCAAGGGCAATCAGATCACACTCTGTTCTTTCAACAAACTAAAGATGGAATGAAGACAATTCTCATTGTATATGTTGATGATATAATCCTAACCGAGGATAATATAGTAGAGATGGAGAGACTAAAGAAAATTCTTGCCATGGAGTTTGAAGTAAAAGACCTAAGACAAATGTGATACTTCTTGGGAATAGAGATTGCGAGATCAAGAAGGGGTATTAGTGTCTTTCAACGGAAGTATGTTCTTGACCTTCTAACTGAAACTAGTATGCTTGGGTGTAAATCTAGTGACACACCGATTAAAGTAGGGAAAAAGACAGAAGATTATGGGAATCCAGTTGGAAAAGACAAATATCAAAGACAAGTTGGCAAGCTAATCTACCTATCACACACTAGACCTAACATTGCATTTGCAGTTAATATGGTAAGCTAACACATGCACTCACCAAAGAAAACCCATCTAGTAGCCATGTACAAGATTCTCAGATATCTCAAAGGCTCTTTGGGAAGAGGATTATTCTTCAAGAAAAGTGAAAGCAAAGAAATAGAAGTCTTCACAGATGCAGATTAAGTAGGATCAAAAGAAGATAGAAGGTCCACTATTGGATATTGCACTTTTGTTTGGGGAAACTTGGTAACATACATGGAGAAGTAAAAAAAATAAAATATCATGGCCAAAAGCAGTGCTGAAGCTAAGTTTAGAGTAGTAACACAAGGGATGTGTGAACGATTGTGGTTAAGATAGCTATTGGAAGAACTACAAGTCACATTAAGATTTCCAATCAAACTCTACAATGATAACAAAGTGGCCATCAATATTTCTTTCAATCCAGTCCAACATGACCGAACCAAGCATGTAGAAGTGGACAAACATTTTATCAAAGAAATAGTTGAAGATGGAACATTTTTATAACCTATGTTTATAACCTATGTTCCTACAAAAGAGAAAACTGCGAATATCTTCACCAAAGGGTTGTCTTAGCAAAATTTCAATGATTTCGTTTGCAAGTTGGATATGGTTAATATTTACGATCCAACTTGAGAGGGAGTGTTGAAACCCCAAATTATATTCTTGGCATAATTAGTGGCAGAATTTGGTTAGGATTGATTGGCAAAATATTAGAGATTAATTAGCTGATTCCCTACTCTTTTATTTAGGAGATTTTGTTTCCTTTTTTTTTTTCATTCTTTGTATTACAAATTGAGTATCATAGATTGTATAGATTATTCAAGAAATACAAAAAAAATATTATTCTAATTTCATAAGTGATATCCAAATGCAAAATTATAAAGCCCAAACTCGTAAGGATCAATTATAGATTGTAAATTTAATTAGAGTAAATTTAAAAACCAATAGTTCTTGTAATCACAGCTACTAAAATCAAACCAAAAAAAAAAAAATTAAAGATACAATATCAAAACCAAATGTAAAACTAAAAGGCACAACTTTAGTCTTGAAATTAATTGCATTCATATAATTATCCCCAAAACCAAGTGGAGTTTTTATATAATTACTCTACCAATCAACTACTTACAAGGTCATCATATATGGTTAGCAAATAAAATCTCAACATTCTAAACGAAAAAAAAAAAGTAACACAATTACTTATCGATGAATAATCATTATCCTTTCAGAAGGCAGTCTTGTAAAGAAGTTTAAATTGATGCATTGAATATTTGGAGAGAAATTCTGTGACAAAGAGAAACATTATTAATTCTAATTTTATTTTAATAAATAATGCAACCACATATCATACAAATAAACATTATCTCATGAGAAGTGAATCCCATATACATGTTAGGAATACCACATTGATTCTTTGAATAAAAAGTCTGTTTAACATGTAAGGGTGAGAAAAAAAATTAGAAAACTTCATTATATAAATAAAGTTTGAAAAATAATATTATCTCTTGAGAAGAAAATCCCATGCACATGTTTGGACTACAGCATTCAATATGTTACACCCCAAATTTCGTGACTCAGGGGTGAGTAAAAGATGTCACGTATTCTAATGCAGCAGTTACATATTTACCCCTGATCAGAGCCATGACCACTCTAGAGTAGATATACATAATCAATGCTAATAAATTAATCGCGAGATAATAGTAAAGTAGCTCCAATCAGAATCCTAAATATAAAATAAATAAACCCAACGAAAAAAAAAGTTAAATAAAATAGTATTATAGTCTCAACATTTAAACCAAAATGATAACAAATTTTTCTTAATAATTAACCAACAGCTTGATGTCACAGTCCACCTAGGGTTTAGGATCTGCACCTATATCGTAATATGTATGGACGTGAGCACCAATCACTTGCGTCCATGATGCGTAATACTAACACATATAATATGTAATAAAATTGCACACATGCATTTAATTACATGCTTTTAATTAGGTCGGATAATCATATATCAATAAACAACCAAATTAATATGTCACAGAAAATATTAATACTCAAATTATTCAATCAGCAATAAACAATTTATCAACGTTTGTTAAGTTCCTTTACTATTTTTAATTATCACATCAAATCATAGCGTGGATACTAGCAACGTCTTATTTGTAGTTTTCAATCACGAGCCACGATAAGTTAAACTCATAATCATCATGTTGTAGGCTACTAACCCACTAACATAAATATCAACCCTTGCATATAGGTTCTAAGTCTTTCAACCCAAGGATAGTCTCTGTATCCTTCCTATTTTCCTAGTATCTGCTATCCCCGCAGTTATAATTTTGGGGGCAAAATTGTAATTTGACAAACTCTAGGGCCATTATGTAATTATCTTTTGTCATTTTGAAATATCCAAAACTTTGGGGTCATTTTGTAATTTTGAAAACCCTTTTTCCCGTAATTTCTTTTCCAGCAAAGAGTATAATGATATATACTATATTACACATTATATATATTATTTATATATAATATATATATTCATATATACATAGATTTTTATAACATAACTAAATTCAAGCCACATTTTATGCAAACAAAACACATAAAAATTATCATAATATTTTTACATATTATACATATAAATAAAATACATTTAAATCTCTACCTCAAATATCTAATGCGGTACAAGAATTACCTGGGGATGGCCAATAATGTCTCGTATTCTCAAATTATTGATCCTGATCACCAAAATAATTATACTAATATTTTTAATATCCCTTTAATTACAAAACCAAAGGATTAATTTAAATTTGACAGAAATCTAATACACTTACTTGGTACGATGTGGCTTTTCTATCTCGGCTAAACAGTCTTCCCTTTTTCTTTTTTTTTTCTTTAACTTTTCTTTTTTTTTTCTTTTTTCCTTCTTTCCGTTCTGGCTTGCATGCACTTTACCCTACCCCCTTTTTATACATGTTCATCTTGCCACGTGGTGAGCTCCAAGGAGCCCCTTAGGCCACCTACCAAAGCTAGTATGGCCACTCACGCAAGCTAGTATGGCTAGGGTGGTGTTTTTGTTGACAGATGGGGTAAAGATGAGGCGTGGCCTCTTTTGGTTGTGTGCTCCACCAATACAACTTATTATATATATATTAAAAAATTTAAAATTTAGAAATAAAAAAATCAAAATTAGGAAATTAAAAAATTAAAAATTAAGATTATTACATTCTCCCTTCCTTATAAAAATTTCGTCCTCAAAATTTTAGATAACAAGTACAATAATTAATCACATAAAACAATTGTGGGTATCGCGTTCTTATCTCAAAGTCTCGTTCCTAAGTAGACTCCTCTACACCATGATGTTTCCATAATACTCGAACCAATGGAATCATCTTTCCTCGAAACACCTAATCTCAAAAATTCAAAACTTGGACTGGCCTAACCTTGTATGCCACATTAGGATCCACCTCTAGTTCAATCCAATCTATTACGTGTGTATAATCTAAAGCATACTTTTGAAACATGGATATGTGAAATACCTCATGTACTCCTGATAGTTGCAGCAATAATGCCAACCGGTAAGCCATCTCTCTAACTTTTACCAAAACCTCAAATGGCCCAATGTATCTGGGTGACAATTTACCTCATCGGCCGAATCAAAACTATCCTTTTTGTGGCGAGACTTTAAAAAACACATGATCTCCCACTTGAAATTCCAATAGTCAACGCCTTTAATTTGCATAGCTTTTTTGACGGTAACGTGTTGTTTCTAATTTCTGCCTAATAACTCTTATTTTCTCATTAGTCTCTTGAACTAATTCTGGCCTAATCGTTGCTGTCTCTCCAACCTGAGTCTAGTAGACTAGCAAACTACATGGCTTGCTATACAACACCTCAAATGGTGTCATCTAAATATTGGCTTGGTAACTATTATTATCATTAGCAAACTCCACTAATGGCAAATAACCCTCCTAACTACTGCCAAAGTCTAATACACATGCTCAAAACATATCTTCCAAAACCTAAATTGTATGCTCAGACTGCCCATTTGATTGAGGATGATAAGCAGTACTGAAACACAACTCCATCCCCATAGTTGACTGAGAACTCTATCAAAACCTAAAGACAAAGTAGGAATCTTAGTCTGAAATAATACACACTGGAGTCCCCTGGAGTCACACAATCTCTTAGATGTACATTTTGGTTAGAATTTCCGTTGTGTTTGTCCTTCAAATTAGTAGGAAATGAGCCGACTTGGTTAGACGATCCACAATTACCCATATTGCTTCATAACCCTTTTTGGTTTTAAGTAATCCTGCCATAAAATCCATAGTTACGTTCTCCTATTTTCCACTCAGACATTGGTAAAGGCTGTAATAATCCCACTGGCCTCTAATATTTTGCCTTAACTTGCTGACAAGTCAGGCACCTGCTAACAAAGTTTGCAACATCTTTCTTTATTCTAGCCCAATAAAACTGCCATTTTAGATCATGATACATTTTATTACCTCGCAGATGCACTGTCAATCTAGAATAATGAAATTCTTTCAATACATCTACTCGAACAGATAACGGTACAAAGATTCTCCTCTAGTATCTTAACACGTCATTGGCATCTATGGTCCATCGCAGCATAACCACTACACCATGTATCCTTACTTGTACCTCCTCTACCTCCCTACATGTCCTTTGGGCTTCAATTATCTTGCTACTCAATATAGGCTGAATAACTAAAGTACACAAAACAACTTGTTCACCATCCTTCTTAAACTCTAGATCAAACTCCCTTAAATCCATCATCATCTCCCACTCTTTAATAGCAAAATTCACTAGGGTGCAACGAGCCTTCCTACTAATCTACTAGCATAAATATCAACTCTTGCGCAGGTTTTAGGTCTTTTAACCTAAGGGTCGTCTCCATATTCTTTCTATTTTTCTAGTATCCGCTATCCCTGCAATTACAAATTAGGGGTAAAATTATAATTTCATGAACTCTTGGGTCATTTTGTAATTATCCAAAACTTTGGGGGTCATTTTGTAATTTTGAAAGCCCTTTTTTACCTGATTTCTTTTCCAGCAAATTGTATAATAATATATACTATATTATATATTATATATATTATATAAATATATATATATTCATATATACACAAACTTCTATAATATTGCTAAATTCTAACCACATTTTATGCAAAAGAAACACATAAAAATTATCATAATATTTTTATATATTATATATATAAATAAAATGCACTTGAATCCCTACCTCAAATATCTAATGTAGTACGAGAACCACCTAGGGATGACCAATAATGCCTCGTATTCTCAAATTATTGATCCTAATCACTAAAATAATTATACTAATATTTTTAATATCCCTTTAATTGCAAAACCATAGGATTAATTTAAATTTGGCAGAAATTTAATGCATTTACTTGGTAAGATGTGGCTTTTTTATCCCGATTGAACAGTCCTCTCTTTTTTTTTCTTTTCTTTTTTTTTTTGGTTCTTTTTGTTCTAGCTTTCGGGCACTTTACCCCACTCCTTTTTATACATGTTCACCTTGTTAGGTGGCAAGCTCTAGGGAGCCCTTTCGGCCACCTACCAAAGCTAATATGGCCATTCACCCAAGCTAGTATGGCTAGGGTGGTGCCTTTGCTAACAAATGGGGCAGTGATAAGGCATGACCTCTTTTGGCTGTGTGTCCCACCAATACAACTTATTATATATATATTAAAAAATTTTTAAATTTAGAAATAAAAAATTAAAATTAAAAATCAAAAAAATTAAAAATTAAGATTACTATAGAATATTTGGCAAAAAGTTCTCTTTGAACTGTAAAATGAGAACAATTACTTAAGCTCAAAACTAAATCTAATCAAGTATTTAGAATTGATTAGTGTTGTAACGAATTTGTGATGGTATTTCTCTTACTGAATCCTTTGATGGAACTTGCCTTTTTCTTTTATTTTGTTTCTCATTGCAAGCCTTATGTCGCTTTCCACCTTTGCAATATCATTATGTTGGTATTGAATCAAAGTTGGAGTATCATCAATCAAAGAAGCATCTAGATCATGAGCAGTAAGTTTGCCTTTTTAATAATTTCTCTAATTTATTTGCCTAACTCTTTGGTTTGCTTATGTGAAAAATGACATGCCTTCATAGATTCAACAGCTTGATAAGCTAAATTGACAAACTTAGAATAGTTTGTTATACCATTGAGTCTTGCCCAAGTTAGCATCTTCTTCAATGTAGACTTCTTCACTGTTTACATATTCTTGCTTAGCCTCTTGCCCAAGTATTCTTGCTTTATGCTTGCTGCAGATGACAAGTCATATTCCTCTTGAAATATATTGAAAATTATTGGGGTGTAAACTTTTGTAGCATGCCTTAATAAAAGAGAGTTCTTCAAACTTAATGTAGGCAATTTATCTTTAGCATCAAACTCAGCCTCAAGCTCTTTATATCGCTTATCCTTTATAAACCTTTCAAAATTCTAAAAAAAATTGTTCTATATTCATGACTAAAGTTAAGTACTTTTTTATGCCTCCATTCAAACTTTCACTAATTTGTATACTTTTTGCACCCAACGTTAATGCATTCCTTATATGACAACAAGCCCACTTACCCTTCAACTTACACATACTATTCAACCAACTCCTCTTAGGGGCGTTATACACTTGAATCATATTTTTCTGAACATTCTCAAATTCAATCTCATCTTCAATGTCAAACATACAAGCATTAAATCATTCAACATTGATTTACCATCTTTTCTCACATTCCGCATATGATTCATTGAATTTTACATTTTACACCAAGAGCATAGTCCATGTTTTGTAGTAGTCATCATCTCAATGCATTTGCCTTTACAGCATCTTGGTCTATAAAAATGGTACGAAGATGTTTACCTCCATGTGTAACTAGGAAGCTCTCAAATAGCCACTTAAAGGAATCAACCACCTTTTTTTAAAGAAGTGCAGCTCCAAAAATAATAATTTCCCTATGTTGGTTGAAACCATCAAAAACATTTATAGGTCTGCAATCTCTATTAGTTCCAAATGTGGGATCAAAGATTAATACATCTCCAAATTGGGCATAATTAGCGATCATTTCAACATTCACCTAAAATACATTGGTCATTATTTCCTCTATATTATACTACACTATATAACGAAACAAGCAATTTCTAGTCACTTGTTCGTCAAAATAGCTTATAATATAACTAGCTTCACCAAAAGTCATATTTCTTTGCCTCTTTGTGCAAATATAATTTTTCAAATCCCAATGAGTAAATCCAAGATTACATATTCAACCAGCTCCCCTATACATTAATTCATGGGCCTTATTGGGATTAAGTCTAGATGTAGATGGAAAATAAATTCTATAAGCTTGCACATCAACAATAACACATTGAGATTTCATCTTATGGGTTGTTTATTTAAGATGAAGGTTATGATTACTTTCACCCACCAACTCAAAGAGCTTGTATTTCCCATTTGGTCTATTTAATGAAACTGACATCCGTACATCACAATTGCATCTTGTTTCAGCTCAATGACAAGTGTAAAGTTAATTTTGTTTGTCCTTTCCTCAAGCACCTTTTTTGGAACAAACAAAACCTCGAGATGTTATTTCCTCGTCTATTAAGCTCTTGTTGATGAAATTTTTTCTTACATTAAAACTCATTTCATTTTCATATTTTTCCCAATGCCCCCAAGCTTACTCTAATTACTCAAACTCCATACCCATTGAAACAACCTTTTAGTGTTTTTATATTAACTATGATTCTAACATAAAAAATTATGAATCAAAATTATTAGTAATGTATATGAAAATTTGGGATATCATTAAATAAATTCATTCATACTATTATATAAAGCAAACATTAAAGATAATTATGAAACTTTAAAATTCATGAAAATCTTTAAAATCAATAAAATCTTCTCCGTTTATTCAACTTCAACTCTTCTTTTTTTTTTTTTTTTCTTTAGTCATTTATCATTTATCCATCTTCATTTTTTGTTTTTTAGATAGGCCTTATCTTTCTTTTTTCAGATAGGATATTTTTATCATTTATTTTTTTTATCCAATCTCGGGTTTTTTTTATCATTTATATAACTTCATTATATCTTTTTTTTTCTAAATAAGTCTTATCATTTTTTTTAGGTAGGATTTTTTTATCCAACTTCAGTTTTTTTTATCATTTATCATTTATCCAACATTATATATTTTTTTAAATAAGCCTTCTCATTTTTTAGATAGGATTTTTTTTAACATTTATTTTTTTATCCAACTTCAGCTAGTTTTTTGGATAGGCCTTAATATTTTTTAGATAACACTTTTTTTATCATTTTATCATTTATCTAGTTTCTTATTAATCAAATATTTGATATTAGGACAAAAAATTTTTAGGTCCAACCCTGCCCCCATCCATTACATTTTCTATCTCCACCATTTGTTAGGGTCTCTAAACATACAAGACTGAATATCCAACAAATTTTACCAAATAAATTAGGAAAAGTATCATACCCATTAAATTTCTCTTCCAATACAATACAAGTCTACCACTAATTGTGTAAGAGTCTTTTTAAGTTAGATTGACATGGACTATGAATCACAGGTACAAGACAATTTAGCTTTTGAGTATTTTTGGAAAGAATCCAATTCCATAAAAAAAAAAAAAAAAAAAAAACAAACAAACAAACAAACAAACATTGACAAGTCCTAAGTAAAAATCACAACAATCTATTAAACAATAGCAAATATAGAAAAGGAAAATAGAAGCGAAGAATTATCTAATCTAATTTAAATTATGGAAAAAGTTAATAAATTTGAACCTTCTCAATCTTTTTTTATTCTATGAGATATGGTTTGGATTATATGAGATATGAATTTCTTTTGAAAGCAAAAGGCAACTGATGCACTATTCGGCAATAAAAATTACTTTCGAAACTACTCACTACATCAACCAAAGATCCAAATGCAAACCTGCCGAGCATAATGAAACAGAGGTTATGGCCGGAGATAGGGTCCCGGACCAGAAAAACCTCCGATGGTAAAGTCAACAAAAGCTTAAGAGAATTGTAAAGTAAAAAATGAAGAACTAGATTGACAATAGTGAGCATACCTAAATTTTGGAGCTAACCATGTTGACAATAGTGAGCGTACCTGGATTTTAGAGCTAAGTATTGTATTTATAGTAATGTAGCATGGATAAATTAATATGTAAAAAATCAGATTGCAATGATGCTTTATGATATACAACTTTTACTTTCTCTTAAATGCCTTTCACTTCTCATTTAATACCCCGTTTTGCATTAAATGCGCATAGGCAAGAGGGGCATTTGAATAGACAGGATGCAATCTTGAAGACTGTCCAATTGTCACATCTGTCTGCCACTTGTAACGAAATAAACTAACCAAGCTAACTTTTAGGTAATAAATTCAATTCATTTATTACTATTTGGCATTTATGGCTAGGAACACACTAGCATGGTTCCATAACAAGGTGGGACCCAACTTCAACCATTTTCAAATTATTTAATCCATGCCGAGCACTTTTTCATTGTGCTCGAGAGTACGCCACGTATCCAGGGTTATTTTTGTACCAACATGCACAAATTTGGATTAAGGCAAGAATTGAAGAGGAAAACTCAATATAATGAGACCCACTTTGTAGCTGTGTATTTTTACCCCTTAGATGAAATGAACAGACAAGATTTAAAAAGAATAAAAAAAAAAAAAAAACAAAGTAAAGAAAGAAATAACAGGGGAACTAGGCCCACTAATCACGCAACTTGACTAATCCTGCAAACTGAAATTAACAACCAGCTATCCACTAGCCCTAATACTCGAACTAGTGATTCTGTTGGCAGTGTCGATCTGAAGCAAAATCATTGCTTATTCGAGGTCATAGTGGTAATATATCGAATTCCTTTATGGAAAACAATTTTTGCAACATAATATTATTTTAGAGGTTTGGTTTTGATTATGCGACTCGACGACCTAAGGGGGCGAAGTTAGTTTGTTTATTTATTTTTTTTTTCTATTATGTTTGATTGTTAAACTATTATATATATATATTTTGTGACGATCGCCTTGTTCATACAATAATAGCTCTCACATGCGTCTTTTTTTTCATTTATTGTTTTATGTTTTTCGAAAATAGGGTTCTTAAGTTTGGTCCCACCTTTGCTTTTATGGGTATTACAATGAGGTATTTAATTTTGATAGGGAAGCCTTAAAGGGAGTTTGGCTATTACTTTGGCAATGCCGAGTTTAATTTCACATTCCAATCATTTTTTTCTTAGTAATTTAGGTTGAGTAGTGTTTATAAGTGTTTCTTTATTACATGGATTCTTGTTGCTTTCTAAGTTGTCCAAGCGACTTTGCTCGTAATTTATTAGTTTTCATCAACTTTAAAATATGATGGAATTTCTTAAGGAAATTGCAAAAAAAAAAAAAAAAAGCAGCATTAAGCACCTGGGGTAGCTATTGCCACCTCTTTTTTTTTGGTAAATAAACAAAATCATATTAAAGAAATATTAGGGGATGCCACCCATGTACAAAAACCTTTTAGACAAAATGCTAATTTTGTCCATTTTGAGAGCCAAATAAAAGTGTTACCCACTCTCCGATTAAGTCATTAATTTATATGGATGTTTTCTACTCCATTAGGAAATTAACATGGTATATTCATTTGCTCAAAATAAGTAAGTGATGAACGCGAAAAATGGCTTCAAAGTGACATACTTGAATAAGTATTTTTATATTCTAATATGAAGGAATTTATTAAAACGACGTAGTTTTAATAAGTAGTTAACCTGATCAAAACGATGTAGTTTTAACTAATTTTAATGTTCAAAACTACGTTGTTTTGAATAAGATTGCTTCTCTATGCATATCTGTTCAGGAACAAGAAACAGACATATACGTTTGTGAATGGAGGTGACTATTCTGTGGGAATCTTTTCTAACAGACACTTAATCTTTATAAACTTCATCCTTTCACATCAGATAATCTTCTTCTTCGATTCCCATTTTCAAGTTTTGTTTTCTCCACACATTGTTGCATTAGAAAAGTTTGAGAGTGCAAAACACTATGTTAGTTCGTTGTGCAAATACATTATTGTGTTGCTTATATTTATGTTTGATCATTGTATCCTAGGAGGCAAACGTCCAAGAAATCCAATAGCACTAGTGTGGAGGGAAATTTTGTCTTAAGGCATAGTATCTAATACAAGCCTTGATCAATCTTTCATCTTCATTTTATCTAGGTTTTTCCATCTTTATTATTTTTCTTTCTTTAACTATGACACAATAGACATAAGCATAATAGGAATTACAATCTAAAGACAAATTCTCTTTAATTCCTTACTCTTGTGTTGTGTTTATTGATTGATTCACTAGTTTTTTATCCGCCATTAAAAAATAATCTACGTTGCAAAATTTTGTGTTTCGTATGCACTGTTTTTGCAAATCGCACCCGTATATTTGAAATTTTACTGATCTGTTGAAACTTCATGTTATCAAGTTCATATGTTTTACAGTGCAATGATTGCCTTTCTTTGTCAAGTCAATGACAAGTGAATTGTGTACTTTAAATTACAATTGGGATTAGTTTGTTGTGATTTCCCAAACTATTTATTTGTTATTATTTTTTTTCTTTCCGTGCAATTCTATATTGTCAAAACTCGCTATTTTGTTTAAATTTCATTCATGATTCTTGGTTCTTGTGCTTTACTTTGTAATATAACAATTTAAAACCTATATTTGAAAATCTTTTGGCTTTAATCATTGCACTGCGCAATTAATTAAACCTTTTGGTTTTAATCATAATTTTTCCTTACACATTTATTGTTTGTTTTGTTTGTTGTGTTCTGTATTCGTTTATATCAGTATACATTACACTACTTAATTTAAATTCTGCACAGATTCATATTTTTTTAAATAGTTTTATGTACAATTTTAATAGTTTTTTATTATAGAATTTATTTACACTATACAAAACTGTTTTGCACTATTTTTGGTCCAATCAAAATCGTAAATTTTTTTCAGCAATATTTTTTCCACATATAAAAAATCTACATAGTTTTCTTTTCTACACAAAAAATAAAATTTACACTCTATTTTTTGCACGAGGAAGTAAAAATTTTCTACATAGAAAAATCTGCACTGTTTTATTTGTACAGTAATTCACTGCAATATTTTCTTCTGTTCTACAATTTGTTGGATTTTTTTTTTATTGTTTTGAATATTCTACATAGTGTAATTCAACACTATTTTATTCAGTTTGCAAATGTTTTTTTTACTGCACTACTTTATTGGGTGAACTGTAGTAATAACAAAAATATTATATATATATTTTAAAAGAAATATTCTAGTTTGTGTCTAGATATTTGAGATGGAAGCAAACATTGCTACCACATCCTTCTCTACACCTATGTGTCATGGAGAGAAGCCTAAAAAATTCAATGGAACTGATTTTAAGTGTTGGCAACAAAAAATGTTGTTTTATCTCACTACGTTGAACCTTGCAAAGGTTCTTTGTAAATGAGCTCCTAAGCTTTCCGAGGGAGAAACAAATCTCCAAACTATTGCTACAGTCGATGCATGCAAGCACTCAAATTTTTTATGTAAGAATTACATTCTCAATGGATTGGACAACAAATTGTATAGTTCAGTTCAATCTGTATTAGAATGAAGAAATTCATTGAAGGGATATTCTTAGACTATAAGATGGTTGATTCCAAAGCTATGATAACCCAAGTTGAAAACCTTCAAGTCATCATACATGTTATCCATGCTGAAGGGATGTCACTAAGTGAATCCTTTCAAGTGGCTGTAATTATTGAAAAGTTGCCACCATTTGGGAAAGATTTTAAGAGCTATGATAAACACAAAAGGAAGGAAATGGCACTTGAAGATCTGATTGTTCAATTGAGAATTGAAGCAGATAATTGATCATCTAAAAAAAATGGACATCATTCTATAGAATTTAAGGCACTTATGGTGTAAGAAGACTCGAGACCAAACAAGAAAAGAAAGTTCAATAAACAAAGGGGCAAGAACAAAACTGCCAAAAAGTTCAAAGGCACATGTTTTGTGTGTAACAAACCTAGTCATCATGCCAAGGATTGTCACAGTCGGAAGGCACAAGGAAATATTAAGAAAAAAAACATCAAGCTAATGTGATCAAAGTGGATAAACTAGTCTCAGATGTTTCTTAAATGAATTTCTCTATAGTTATCTCTGAAACAAACTTGGTGACAAATACCAAGGTATGGTAGATTGACACAAAGGCTACTCGTCATATCTGTTGCGATAAGAGCATGTTCTCTACTTATGAGTTAATTGATGGAGAACAACTCTACATGGGAATTTCATCCACTTCCAAAGTTGAAAGAAGAGTAAAGTTGTTTTAAAGATGACTTCTAGAAAAGAGCTAACTCTTAACAATGTGACGCATGTTCTAGAGATTAGAAAGAATCTCGTGTATGGGTCTTTGTTAAGCCAAAATGGACTTAGATTGGCTTTTAAATCTGATAAATTTGTACTCACTAAGGGTGGGATTTACCTAGGGAAATATGAGCGAAGGGCTCTTTAAAATGAATGTAATGACTATTGTTTCATCAAAGAATTAGAAAATAGCTTCTGCTTGTATGCTTGGGTCTTCTTATATATGGCATGGTAGATTAGGTCATGTTAATTTTGATTCTATATGCAAATTAATAAGTTTGGACTTACTACCGAAGTTCAATATTGACTCAAGTCATAAATATGAAACATGTGTTAAATCAAAAATAGAAAGAACTCCTTTTCATACAATTGAAAGAAGTTCAGAACCTCTAGAATCAATAGATATTGATACTTATGATTTGAAGTATATTCAAACTAAATGAGGGACAAACTATTTTATTACTTTTATAGATGATTGCACAAGATATTGTTATGTGTATTTGCTTAAGAACAAAGATGAGCCAGTGGATATGTTTATCCAATATAAAAATGAGGTAGAAAACTAACTTAACAAAAAGATTAAAATGCTAAGAAGCAATAGAGATGGTGAATATGAATCACCATTTTCATAAATTTGTGCTAAATATGGTATTATTTATCAAACCACTACACATTATTCACCTCAATCAAATGGCGTCACGAAAAGGAAAAATAGAACTCCAAAAAAGATGATGAATGCCATGTTAATTAGTTCTGGTTTACCTCAAAATTTATGGAGGGGAAGCAATATTATTTGCTAATTATATACTAAATAAATTACCCCACAAAAAGAAAGACAAAATCTTGTATGAAGCATGGAAATGTCGAAAACCATCCTTCAAATACTTGAAAGTATGGGGGTGTCTAGCCAAAGTAATGGTTCCTATTCCTAAAAAAGTCAAAATGGGACCTAAAACTATTGACTGCATATTTATTGGATATGCATCCAATAGCAATGCATATAGGTTTCTTGTGCATAAATCTGACATTTTAGATATCAATGTCAATACGATCATTGAATCTAGAAATGCATCATTTTTTGAAGATATTTTCCCTTGTAAAGATAAAAATGAAACAAGTTCCAATAAGAGAAGTCGTGATACTGCAACTAGTGAAATCAATCATAAAAAAATGAAGGAAAAGAGACTAGATGCAATAAGAGATAAAAGAATGCAAAGACCTTTGGACCAGATTTTCTAATATATATTTGTTAGAGAAAGATCCTCAAAGTTTAAAGAAACAATGTCTTCTCCTGAAGCACCTCTATGGAAGGAAGCTATTAATAGTAAAATTGAATCCATTATACAAAATCACACTTGTGAATTGGTGGATCTTCCACCTGGAAATAAACCTTTGGGTCATAAATGGATTTTTAAGAAGAAAGTGAAAGCTGATGGATCAATTGAAAAATTTAAGGCAAGAATCATAACTAAAAGGTACAGGCAAAAGGAGAGTATTGACTATTTTGATACTTATTCGCCTATCACAAGAATAATATCCATACGAATGTTAATTGCTATTGTAGTAGTGTATGATCTTGAGATACATCAAATGGATGTTAAAACTGCCTTCCTAAATGGGGAGTTAGAGGAGGAGATTTATATGAAACAACAAAAAAAGGACTATTACTCTTGGACAAGAAAAGAAAGTGTGTAGACTTGTAAAAACTTTATATAGATTAAAATAAGCACCAAAACAATGCCATAAGAAATTTGATAAACACCTAATCACAAATGGCTTTAAAATTCATGAGTATGATAAATGTGTTTATGTCAAGAGCAATAATCTAGACTATGTCATTGTTTGTCTTTATATGGCGATATGCTTATCCTTGGTAGTAATAATGAGATTACTAAAGCTACTAAAAGGATGTTATCTAATCAATTTGAAATAAAGGATTTAGGTGTTGCAGATATTATATTGGGAATTAAAATTTTTGAGACATCTAACAGGTTAGTATTATCTCAATCTCATTATATAGAAAGGATACTTGAAAAATTTATCAAAGATGATAAGAGTATAGCTAGAACACCTATTGATGTAAACTTTCATTTAGCAAAAAATAATGGTGTAAGCATACCACAGTTGGAATACTATTGTATAATTGGAAGTCTTATGTATTTCATGAATTGCATGACACCAGATATTGCTTATTCTGTTAGCAAACTTAATAAATATACGAGTGATCTTGGAAAAAACCATTGGCAAGTGATTGTTAGAACGCATAGATATTTGGGATATACTCAAAATTATAGATTGCACTATACAAAATATCCAGCTATACTAGAAGGATATAGTGATGTAAACTAGATATCTGATTATAAGGATACAAAATCCACAAGTGGTTACGTATTCACACTTAGTGATGCTACGGTATCATGGAAATCATCTGAACAAACATGCATTGCTAGATCCACTATGGAATTTGAATTTATTGCTTTAGATAAAGCAGAGGAAGAAGCAAAGTGGCTTTGACAATTTTTAGAGGATTTTTCAATGTGGCTAAAACCTATGCCAGCAATATACATACATTATGATAGCCAATCGACAATTGGAAGAGCACAGAGTAAAATGCATAATGGTAAGTCTAGACACATTCATCGAAGACACAATACTGTTAAGCAATTGCTCCCAAGAGAATCTCGCGGATCCACTTACAAAAGGCTTAACAAGAGAGCAAGTAAATAATTCATCGAGGGGAATAGGATTAAAGCCTACAAATTAAGAGTTATCTTAATGGAAATCCAACCTGGTTGATTGGAGATCCCAAGATCTAGGTTCAAAGGGACAACCTAATTAAGTGTACTCGATAAGAACATTACGAAGACAAGCTCTTCGGCCCACTCCTATGACAAGGGTAGTGTTCCTGTAGCATATTTAGGGTAAGCATAAGGCTTTTAATGAATCTCTTATATCTTGGAATTTCAAGTGGGATATAGCAGGATATCCTTCATAAGAAAGTCACCATATGAGTGTGAAGGGGGCCGCTTCTATGAGAATTTTTTACAAGGCTTTTAATTCTCTAAAAACACTTATAAAACGAGGAGTTGTTCAGGGCCAAAATGAAGATAATCATGAGAATAAACTGTGTTAGAAAGAAAACTAAGTGAATCACTATTCGAACAGATTTACAAAACTGCTGAATAGTTCAAGACATCGCGTTCACTATTTAGCCTATAAGTCCAATAGTTTTTCAATAGGGAAGGTTCGAGGCTAAAAGCTACCTATCCTAATTCAGTAATTTTTCACTACATACTCTTTTTAAGTCTGCATTTTCATTTGCATAATTACATCTAGTTTTCCATTCATGTGGAGGATTGTTAGACAAAATGGTAATTTTGTCCATTTTGAGAGCCAAATAAAAATTTGTTATGCACTCTTCGATTGGGTCATTAATTTATATGAACGCATTTTACTCCATCAAGAGATTAATGTGGTATATTCATTGCTCAAAATGAGTAAGTGATGAATGCAAAAAATGGCTTCAAAGTGACATACTTAAATAAGTATTCTTATATTCTAATATGAAGGAATTTATTAAAACGACATAGTTTTAATGTTCAAAATTACATCATTTTGAATAGGGTTTCTTCGCTAGGCATGTATGTTGAGGAACAAGGAACAGACATATACGTTTGTGAATGGAAATGACTATTCTATAAGAGTCTTTTCTAACAAACAATTAATCTCTTAAACTTCATCTCTATAAACTTTGTCCCTTCACATCAGATAATCTTCTTCTTCAATTCCCATTTTCAAGTTTTATTTCTCTACACATTATTGCATTAGAAAAGTTTGAGAGTACAAAACACTATTTTAGTTCGTTGTGCAAAGATATTGTTGTGCTGCTTGTATTTGCGTTTGATCATTATATCTTAGGACACAAATGTTCAAGAAATCCAATAGCACCTGTGTGGAGGACGAAATTTATCTTAAGGGCATAGTATCTAATACTAGCCTTAATCAATCATCTATCTTCATTCTGTCTAGGTTTTTCCAAGTTTCTTATTATTTTTTTTTTAACTGTGACACAATAGACACAAGCATAATAGGAATTACAAAGCTTGTTTATTACGTGTATCAAATAATTTCTATGCTCTCTAAATAATGCAATGAATTATGTAAATCCGGCTCTTTGCCCTCAGATAACAAACTATGTAGAATAGACATAAAAAATAGTAATAAAATACTTTTCAGCATATACAAAGACATTTTAGTGTCCTAAAAATATCTTTTATTCCATCTAGCCCAAACCACCAAACTAGACAGAAATGAATTAAACACCAAGTCTTCTTCTTCCCCTTACAGATAGTCACTCCCTTCCATGATTTGAAGACTTGTTTGGCTTCTAATGGAAGGACCCAAGCCATTCCAAAACAAGCCTATGCCATCTCCATAATTCCTTGGCCTAACTACAATGCACAAAGAAGTGGTTAATGGATTCTCTATCTCTTTTACATAAACAACACCAATTCACCAAATTAAGCTATCTTTTAATAAGGTTATCAATGTCAGTGCCCTTCCATGAAGCATACGCCAAAAAACACACAAAAAAAAATCCAATTTTAAAGGAGGCCCATTGCTTCAAATAAGTTTTCATTGATATTCCTCCCCCCACCCACATATTACCTTACAGAGCCTTATTGAATGATTTAACCTCAAAGCAGTCCCTAATTTAAAAGCTAGCCACCTCACTGTGTCTTCTTTAGTCCCTACCTTTTGAGCATAAAGGCTAGCATACAACCTTAGAAATTTCTCTGTCTCCTAGTCTTTGACATTTTTCCTAAGTTGTTAAGTTCTATGTCATGAAGAATATCATTCTCAACCTTTCTATGTCTTTCAGGCTGAAAAAATGTGTGATTGCTTGCTGTTGTTTTTGGGGTACTTGAGTTTGGTCTTGTCCTTTCTTTTCATTAGTATTGCAATGAGGTATGTGATTTTGACAGGGAAGTTGCAGTGTTGCTCTGGCTTTTACAATTGCTACAATAATGCCTAGTTTATGTTACATTTAGATCAGTTTTTGTCCCTATTAATTCAAGGTTGAGCAGTGTATATATGTTTCTTTAATATGTATATATATATATATTTTGGTGACTTGAAATCTTATCGATTTATTGCAACCCTCAACGAACCGCGTAGTTCATAAGTAAACCATGGGCCCACGTAACACCCCACAAATCACACGAACCGATTAAGTCTAAGGGTTATGTCTTGTGTGGCAACCTCCAAAGTTTGTTAGGTCTTGGAATCAAACTCCTAACCTCCCTTAGGAAAACCAAAAGTTCTAGCCAACTGCCTTAGAGCAGTTGGTTTCTTTATTACATTGATTACTGTAGCTTTTAGTTATCCAAACAACTTTGCTTGTAAATTCTTAGTTTTCATTAATTTCTAAATATGATGGAATTTGCTGCAAGAATCTGAGTTCACCCTAGCACCCTGACTAATTGGGTTCACATATTCAAGAGAATACGTAATACCCAGCACCCTGACGTGCAAGCGATTATTGATCAGGTCCAGGCACGCCTGCTTGAGCTCCCAGAGGCTAAATGAGAGTCGAAGGAGAGACGCAATACCATATTCACTGAGATGGTAGGACGGGATGGGCATGGTTACATGTATGGCATAGGTAGTGGTATACCCCGATCCGGAATTTAGCAGGCCACCGCAGCTGCGTCATCCAAGGCCTCCTAGAGGCACGCAAACAAGGATACTGAGGCCTTCATCACTATTTGCCTAGACACTTTCTGAGTGGACTTGCAAGATTACCTGCGGGTTGAGATTTAGGCTGAGGTTCGAGCTAAGCACCAAGCAGAGATTCGGGCCAATCTACTTACCTCGGTTTGATTTGAGGTCTAGGTTGAGGTTCAAGCTAAGGTTCGAGATGTGGTCTGAGCTGAGGTCTAGGCTAAAGTTCTCGATGAGTTCTAGGCCAAGATGGCTTAGCATATACCATATATGAGACAAACTACGGACGGAGTTCATGAGTCTCAACAACCCACTGAGGTAACATATTGCATATTAATCATACATTAATCAAATCTCTTATTGTTGTGTAATTTTAAAATTTTAATTTAAAAATTGTAGGATGCCGATGATCACACTGAGTCACACCAATCTCCAAGCTTTTAAAGATGATCATGATGAGGTAAACTATTAATAAGTTAATTACATAACTAAATTTTCTTTCGTAAATTCCATTACTATTTATAGAATAGGATAATATAGACTTCAACATAGAAATGCGAAACTTAGGACCTAAAACTTAGGAGTTGAGTACTCAAACTGAGCATACGGCATCCGATGTCAATGTAACTTGACGTGGAGCGAGTCCCAGGGATTTAGGACTTGTAGAAATGAGCCGTCTGGGAATCCGAGTTTTGGATCACTCAAAATCGATCAGACTAACTTTGGGTTAGAACTTAACATGTAGAACTTCCAATATTAGGTGTCAAGTACTCAAACCAAGCAAACAGATCCCGATGTCAACCAACCTTGACGGGTAGCTAGTTCTAGACATTTAGGACTTGCAGGAATGAACCGCATGAGAATCTAAGCTACGGATCACTCAAAATGGCCCAGAGTATCTTTGTTAAAAACTTAACACTTAGAACTTCCAACTTAGGCCTCAAGTGCTCAAACCAAGCAAACGGATCCCCATGCCAACTGAACTTGACGAGTAGTTAGTTCTAGGCTTTTAGGACTTACAAGAATGAACCGCGCATGAATCCGAGCTACGGATTGCTCGGAATGGCCCGGAGTAGCTTTGGGTTGAAACTTAGCACTAAGAACTTCCAACTTAGGTGTCAAGTGCTCAAACCAAGCAAATGGATAACCAACCTTGATGGGTAGCTTGTCATGCCCCGGATTTTCATAACACGAATGCCTGAGGGTGACTTAGGATTATTTGTTAGGTATAAAAATAAGATGATAACAACAGGCCGTCATACCCCAAATTTTCTTTCAAACTAGGGTTGACTCACAATAAAAATTTTAAGGTATTCAAAATCCCTAGTTTATCCCAACCAATATTTATAAGCTATTAGGCTGAATCATTTGGTAGGATTCAACCGCAGAGTACAAAATAAAGATAAAGAATAGTATTATAGAGTCATCTAAGCGTCCCAATCATCCGATTAACATTACATATCAAATAAAAGTAAACTACGTCAAACTTAATGATTACAATCATCCAACAATTATTATTACAAACCACAATAATAAAGTCTTCCAGTGCTGCGTAAGAAAAAAAATAGATAACTCTTCTGGCGAAATATTTAAGAGAAATTAATCTCTTTCCAGCTCATCTTCAGTATCCTTGTGCTTAATATCCTGAAAAAAATATTCCTACAAAAAGGTGAGCTACTACTGAGGCCCAGTAATCAAAATCTCCTAGGTGTCTATATGCAGTGGTCGTAATACTACACTGTATTAGGTAACGCAATACAATGAATGTGATCAGGTGGCATACTATTCATGCAACAATTAATTCAATAGATCCCAACTGAATAATGTAAATTATACTTACAACGATTCGATGAGATCGTCACTACAACTACTATTTTACTTACGCGTCAACTAGTTTAATGTTGTTATTTGTACCACAATAAAATCGATGTCGCAGTGGTAGGGATCTCAGATTCAGATCTTCAAGGTCTTGGGATCAAATCCTATAGCAATGCAGGTTTCATATATATATTTTTTTACATCTTTTTATAAAATATTCATCTAAAGGAATTAAATATAATTAAATAATTCCAACACATCATTCATACATAAGCAAAAGAGGTTGCCAGTCAAAGTAAAATATGATAAAGGAGTTTAATCTAAATCCTCCTAGGATAATCGTATTCCTATCCTTCTCTACCCCCAGCCTTGGGAACCAGTGAGTTTACAGGCTTAACATCCAATGCATTCCGATGGTGTCACCCACCAAAAACCTAGCCGTCGCGACCAGCTACCTGACTGGCCAGGTCAGAAGGGAGCATCTCCCAAATAAAATGCATATGTTCCCATCTCCATCTAAAAGGTCATTTCCACCCACTCATCACCCCATTGCCAAATATATCTTTAGCACCGAGTTCCTTAATTTGTTTTCACCCTTTGACAATCCAAGGGTACCTTGTATGACAATCAGACATTTTTAACAACAACCGGCAATGTTCCCGGGTGATGAATCCTAAGTAGGATTATTTAGTCACATATGGTATACTTTAAGTATTTTATCTCAATTCAAAATTAAATAATAATTCACAATAAATTAAAGATTAAACATAATCACCAATATTATTATCACAAAGGTGGATACTACATGTAAATTAACAAGTAGCAAGTAACTAGAATAATTTAGAATTCGAATTAGTATTTTAGTTAATTCTTTGACAAGTGTGCCGTACTACCCTTGATAGGAATAAAATTATTTCTAATGGTATTTTAATTAAGCCGAGGTTGGCGGCTTAGTGGGCGGGCGACCCTAATTGCGTTTTGAAGTCGCGAGTTCAAACCTCATTGGCTGCGATCTCGGTTTTTACCTCTTTTTCCTTTTTATTTTATTAATTTATGGAATATAAAGATAATAAATAGCTCTTTGGACTTATATTTAATTTTAGAAAAATTTATAAGTTTTATTTTATTATCATCTAGATAGTATAGTACCTCAGTTGAACAATTAAGCCAATGTGAGATTACAAAGCTAATTCATTCTAAACTTTTGATTTGGTAGGAGAATAATATTATTCAAAATAATTTGAATAAATTTCAATCATCATCTTATTTATAACCAAACCCTTATCATAGGTTTTCGGCTTCAAGATATCCACAAACGTCCATAGAATTATTCCAATATTTAGGAAGTTATTAAATATGTTTCATTAAATTCACCTAATCATAAGAATATAGTTATATAACTTGCTAGGTTGACAAAACAATACCCAAAAAAATCAATTAAAATAGTTCAAATTCATTTAAGGATGACCAAATGAGGGAAGAACAAGTCCATTGTTTCATTTGGGCATTTTATCAAATACTTGGTTTTACTTAGCCAATTTAGTTTGAATAAGTCATCCAACTATCCATGATGAAACTAATTGTCTAAGTCAGTTATCATAAATATTAGAGTGTCAAATAATATATAATATCCAATTTAAAAGAATTTCATATCAATTGGAAGATAACTAAGTAGTCTCAACTTAACAGTCCACTTCAGTATTTCATCAAATAGTATAAGTGTGTTACTAGATTAGGCCTTGTGAACAAAATTACACAAATAAATTATTAACATAACTATAACTAATAGAGGGTAATTGAAAATTTAAATAGATCGTTAAACATAAAATTCTAAAAAAAAATCCGAACAAGCATCAATTAAAGGCTAAGCAGAGATAGCAGCTTGAAAGAAAATTCATATAAAATAGAGCAAAACTCCGATATCTATGAACTTTACATCTGTAGAAACTAGACTTTAGGACCTACAACTTTCATGTTTTATACTTTTTAAAATTCTAAAGTCTAAAAGTTCAAAAATAACCTTGAATTCAGTTTGTTTAGAAGATATAGTTTTACACGTGTTCAGTATTTTGGGCATAACTTTTGACTCACAAATTGGATTGATGCAAATCTTTTTGGGTTGGAAAGAAAACTTAAAGTGCTACAACTTTTATGTTTTAGCCGAAGCCTAATTCCACTGTCTTAGGGGTCAGAAGCACATCAGAAGTTACAAACAGAGAGCTGTCAGCATACTGGGCTACATCAGTCAAAGTTTTGGCTTCCTTACCCCCAATATGCGGGTATTATTTTTTTTATCACAATCAAGTTTCACACTTCAAACCCAGAAAATACTTTAGCCTCAAATTGAAGGCATCAAATACATTTTAGGAGGTTCGTCATGCTACCTCAATGAAGATATTGGTGACCAAGTCTGAGAAGGAAAAAGGAGTTGAGCATTGAACACCACCCAATTGGAAAGTTCCAAGCCTTTCTTCTTCCCCCAAGCAACACTGAATCTCCAACCAACACTTGATAATAAATTCTTTTCTTTTCTTATTTTTTTTCTCTTTGAAAGCACACAGATTTATAAGAATTCATGGAAGTGTAGAGAAAGTGTCGGTTGAAAAAATAACCTCCACTTTCCATGCTTCAAAGCCACTAAAGTAGGATCACAATAGGTAGCATGATCCAAGAATCATGCTTTGCTTTTTGACTATCTAACCAAATAATTTAAGAGAGATATTGTGGGAGATGTATGGAGGTGGCATGATCCAGGAATCATACTTTGCTTTTTTGACTAATAAACCAAATAATTTAAAAGATGCTTTAAGGTCTTTAAATCATACTAGCTTTTTTTTTTTACTAATTAAACAAATAATTTGAGGTGCCTTAAAGTCTTTAATGTGAGGTCTTCTTTTTTACTAATTAACTAAATAATTTGAGAGATGTGAAAGATGCATGGAAGAATGGATAGAAGAAAATGAAGTTTGCCGGGATATAATTGAGAGTTACTATTCATGAGTCAACTCAATGAGTGATAAAGTGAGTTGAAGTAAGTTGAGGTGAGTCAAAGAAATGGTTGACTCATGGGTTAATGGGCTTGGGTTGAACCAAATAGGTAATTGGACTAGGAATTGTTTGGATAAAAGTTTAGAAATTCTACATTAAGCTCCCATATAGGGTAAAATTAAATCCGAAAATCTTTCCAACTAATTTTATCATTCCAAAAATTTTTAAATCCTTAATTTTCTAGATTTTTACTATAATAAATATCACCATCACACTTAAGCAAATTAATTAAGAGAAAAAAAAAATTCAGGTTATTAGATAGCTAGTTCTAGGTATTTAGGACTTGCAAGAGCAAACCGTGTGAGAATCTGAGGTACAGATCGCTCAGAATGGCGTAGAGTAGCTTTGGGTAAAAACTTAACACTTAAAACTTCCAACTTAAGCGTCAAGTGTTCAAACTAAGCAAACGGATCCTGATGTCAACCAAACTTGATGGGTAGCTAGCTCTAGGCATTTAGGACTTACAGGAATGAACCGTGCGAGAATCCTAGTTATGGATCGCTCGAAATGGCTCAGAGTAGCTTTGAGTTGAAACTTAACACTTAGAACCTCCAACTTAGACGTCAAGTGTTCAAACCAAGCAAATAGATTCTAATGTCAACCAAACTTGATGGGTAGCAATTACCAAAAAAAAAACTTGATTGGTAGCTAGTTCTAGGCATTTAGGACTAACAGGAATGAACCGCGTGGAAATCCGAGCTACAGATCATTCAAAATGGCCGAGAATACCTTTGGGTTGAAACTCAACACTTAAAACTTCCAACTTAGGTGTCAAGTGCTCAAAGCAAGCAAACGGATCCCGATAACTGACCTTGATGGGTAGCTAGTTCTAGGCATTTAGGACTCTCAAATTGAGCAAACGAATTCCGATGTCAACCGAACTAGACGGGTAGCTAGTTCTAGGCATTTAGGACTTATAGGAACAAACTGCACATGAATCCGAGATACAAATCGCTCAGAATGGCCCAGAGTAGCTTGAGGTTGAAACTTAATACTTAGAACTTCCAACTTAGGCGTTAAGTGCTCAAACTGAGCAAACAGATCCCGATGTCAACCGACCTTGACAGGTAGCTAGTTCTAAACATTTAGGACTTACAAGAATAAATTGTGCAAGAATATGAATTACAAATCACTCAGAATGGCCCGGAGTAGCTTTGGGTTGAAACTTAACACTTAGAACTTCTAACTTAAGAGTCAAGTGTTCAAACTGAGCAAACAGATTCCGATGTCAGTGAACTTGACATGTAGCTTGTTTTAGGCATTTAAAACTTGCAGGAATGAACCACGCAGGAATCCAAGCTACAGATCGCTTGGAATGGCCCCACAAAGTTTTTAAATTAAATTTGATTTAATTTGAAGTTTTCAAAGTTCATTTTGTTTACGATTTAATCTTAAATTCATTCATATAATTTCTATCAGTATTTAATTTAATTTTTTTTTTTTTTTTTGTAAATCTATTTCAAGTTTGAGTGGTTCTCCTGATGTTTGTGTCCTTTGGTCACATCGAAGACTTCTTTTTTTTTTTTTTTTTGTCTCCTTTGTAAACTTCAATTAAGGATATTGTAAAAATATTTTATTTTCAATTAAAAATGTATAATTTTTGTAAATCTATGTTGGATAATTTTAGTTTATCGTGGTATATTTGGATGAAATTTATTATGATTGCACAGGTGTTGTTTTAATTGAATAGGTGTTGTTATGAATGCACAAGTGTTGTTACATGGGTTTAAAAAATAAAGGCCGGAAATATTTGCACTCCTTCATTAATTTTCTATACTTTAATATGGAGTGGAGTGGGAGAGGAGTGAGTTAATGAAAAATTACATTTATCATTTCCCAAAATTAAAATTAAACTTTGATTCACAACTTCCAAAACTCTCTCTCGCTCTCTCTCTCCCCCCTCCATGTCTGGTATATTCGATTTAGAGTGAATTAAACTAAATTAAAATAATTTTAATTTAAAATAATAGAATCAAATTTGTCAAATAAGTCATTTGGTTAATTTAATTCGGTTTTTGAAAAAGTTCAATTTAAATTTCGATCAAATCAATTTTAATATATTTATATATATATGGGAATACAAATTAAGTTTTGTATAATTGGTTATTTTGATGCAATTTGTTTGACGCCGAATCAAAAATCAAAACTAAATAATTTTAAAACTGAATCATAATACTTTTGTAATAAAAATAATTCCACTTAGCCAGAATTTTGTCAAGATGGCACTATATAAGGCAATTAAAAATTATTAGAGCTTTTATAATTTTTTTTAATTTTAAAGGGATATTAATATACTAGTTTTTTTACAGCATATATATGTGTATATATCAAAAAGTTGTAAAGTGTACGTAATAGAAAATAATTACCTTTTACGGAAAACTCAGATTCTCTCCTTGAAAGCTAAGATGTAATAGGCTTTATTGGTGGAAATGAATCAGATCCGCTAGCAAAATTATTGTGACTGGCAATGGGAAGGAGAATATTCCTAATCCAGAATTGGTTTTGGTAGTTGGCCTCATGATTGCGAAAGAGTTTTATTTTTGTATCACAACAGATGCCCAATTTTCCTAGCCTTTTGCCTTTCTGAATTTCTCTTCTAATGGTTTTGTTGTTAAGGATCAGAAGACAGAACGGGATTTTGGCGAAGGGAACTAGGAATTAAAGGAGATTTACATAGATGATATAATTTTGACAGGCGACTATCCTACCTTAATCAATACTTTCCATTAACGATCTGATCAGTCGCCAATTTCTAATGACAGATTTGGGGGCTTTCTTTGTCATTTTTAATTTTTAGATATTGAGGTTAACTCCTGTTAGAATCGATACATGTTCAAAAACAATCACTAGTACAAAAATACAAAATTTAACGTGATTTGACAACCGCCTATATCCATGGAGAGAAACCCAAACTTTCATATAATACCCACCAATATTACAGGAGAAGAATTTATTTCTCGACTCACCAATTTTCTCTTATCTCTAATTTAATATTTTTTTTTCCTTTTTCTTGTCCTTGCTTACGCACATGCTATCTCCCTTCTTTTTATACACAAATAAGAGGGAAACAAATTCCCAGAAAACATGAAATAAGCAAAATCTGACTTTGATTTTTGGTGGCTTTTGGTGGAAATGCGTAGCTCCACCCACATGGGTGATGGGTTTCGGCTTATCATTTCAATCTCCCCCTTTGGTCTCTGTTTCTGCACACACCGAACAATCTCCAGCTTGAAAACAGAGACAGTATATTAGCTAAGTGTGGTTGATATTTGGCTTTAAACTAAAAGACCTACTGAAGCCAAACATAACTCCAATTTATCTGTGATTACTTAACGTGCCAGCTGAATTTCTATTATCATAGATCTTATCAAGTGTTAAAATTTTATCTTTTAAAAAAGATATAATAAAATGATAACAAACTCCGATATGCTCAGTTCTTGAATAAAATACTGAAAATTTTCAAATTTATAGTACTCTGATAATCACTGTGCAAAACATTCTTTTCTTGTTTGAAACTTAATTCTACTAATAAACCTTGTATCCATTTCATCTATTTACTAGCCTCTGTCACAACTACATATTCTGCCTCTGTAGTGGATAAAATAACAATCTTTTGTATAGTACCTCTGATAAAAACGTAACCAATAGTGGTTTTTTTTTTTTTTTTTTTTGGTAATTTAACTCGCCAGCAAAATCTTGATAACGTAGTCTTGAAGCCTTAGCTCTCTTCTTCCAAAGTGTTAGCATTTTATCAGCAGTTTCACGTATATATTTTAATATCCATTTGACAATTTCTCAATATATCTTTCCAGGATTGGACATGAATATACTAATAGCCTCCACTGCATAGCTAATGTTAGATTGTGCAAACCATGGCATACATTAAACTTTCAATAGATGAAATGCATGAAATTTTAGCTAAGAAATATATTTCTTCTTGTCTTCGGAGATTGATCCTTGGATAGACAGAAATAGTTGGTTAATGATATGCTAACGACCTTAGCAGCACTCATATTAAATCTTATCAATACGTGACTACCGTACTCAGTTTGAGACAACTGCAATGTTTCCTTTTTCTTGTCTCTAGTGATCCTCATTTGAAGGATTTGTTTTGCTACATCCAAGTCTTTCATATCAAACTCCTTATATAATTGTACTATTTCAATCTTCTGATCTCGTCTATGTCTGCTCCAGCTATTAACATGTCATGAGCATGAAGCAACAAAATAATAAAACTGGACTCGAATATCTTAAAGTAGCAACAATGATCAGCGTTACACTTATGGTAGTCATTTCTTTGCATAAACGAGTCAAACTATTTGTACCACTGTCTTAGAACCTATTTCAAACCATACAAACTCTTCTTTAATTTGCATCAAAGGCTCTCTTTGCCTTATTCTGAAAAACCTTCGAGTTAATGCAAGCAAATGTCCTCTTCTAAGTCACCATGTAGAAATGCAATTAAGTACGAAGGTTGCTGCAACAACCTCTTAAACAAATGATTAGATCATTTGCTAGCTCTCTTTTGAGATAGGTCATTTGATAGCTCTTTTGAGATCAGTGATATTATAAAATGAAAGCTTTAACACAATTTGCAAATCATTTGATTCCGACCTCAATTTCAGCTCGCCTCAATAAGTTTAAATTAGTGTGAAATAATAAAAACTACTCGAGTCTGACTAAACTGAAATTCAACTCAAAAGCCTAACAAGACAAATTTAAACATAATTTCAAACTTGACAAAGCTCGTAAATCAAGCTTGAAAGACTGATTCCTCAGGCTAGAATCATTTACAACCTTACCCTCTTCAACAGAAGGAGATATTTCAAGAGAAATCTGTTGTGTGGGTCATAACGAGACATATTATCCCGTAGTTCAGCAATTTCAACATTGCTTGTGAGCAAATATGACCTTGCATGTGCACGACATGGATTATCTTAAAAGAAAACCCTATTCGTTCCCGAAAAGATCCGAACAGACTGATGTTGAAGTTTTACCAGTTCTTCCCACTTCCAGCATATGAAATTGAACGAAGACATTCATGATTGCGATCAATTTATAGCAGCACAAGCAAAGCTTCTAAGAATGTTTCAGAGGGTATTACAATTTCCTGCTCTTCTTCTTCATCTAATGCTAATTTTTCCATACCAAAACTCTTGCTTTGATGCAGGTGCTGCTTGCTGCAGATGTAACAAAAGGATTATTTGACCACTAAACAGTAGCCTATCACTTGCTCTATCCATTATTAGATTGAAGTGCAGTTGCTACCGATCATTTGGAGTTCAAAAATTCAGATCGATAGAAATCCTCATCTTCAATTATTGGAGGTATACTCCACGTGCCAAGAGCAGGTCCTGATATCTTTCCCCCTACAAGACGTGAAATCACACTAAAAGGTCATATTCAATCGAAATCAATAACCAAAACCAAAAAAAAAAAGGAAAAGAAAAGAGCACACACACAGCATTACATGAATTGAGTTTCACTGGCCCAAAGGTTACCTTCTTTGGTGGCTTCTTGACATCTTTTCTTATAGTTCATGGACAGTTGAGGATCCAAAGCTTGAAGTAAATGTTCATACTTCTCTTCAGCCTCACTGATGCATTTTGCCTAGTGGAAGAAAATAGATAAATAAAAAAAATAAAAATAAAGTAAAAAATGTAGCAAAATTCTTAAAAATCAAAATGACCAAGCCAGGGAGTCAGAAATGCCAAGGAACAAGATGCCTACCTGTTGAAAGTACAACAGCTACCATGAATTTTATATAAAAACATCTACAATAATTCTGACAATTGTGGGGGGTAAAGGGGTGGGGATACCTATATTATAAAACATATACAGTAATTCTGACAATTGTGGGGGAGCTAAGGCCTCCCACAAACCGCCATGTAGCTCCCATCCTTGACCAAGGCCATTGGACAATCAAAAAACCACATATTATGTTAATTATAAGCCAATAACATCGTAAGCTGATATTAAGGAGTTCCCTTAAATACCATAACACCACAAACACATGCATACATTGTGTCTTCACATGGACATGTTTTTGTGCATGAATGAGATATTAGGGTGCCCATAATTTTTTTGGGCCACCAAACCCCATAGGCCCTAGATTGCTGAACTTTGCATTTCCATCTTGCCTAAAGAAGCAAGAAATATAACGACTCTGGTTTAAAGCCTCTTATTCATTTCAATTACCTTAATAAATAATATTTTTTGTAACTATACAATACGAGCTTCAAGCTTGCATTCCCAAACATAAACCATGGTAGTTGTTTCATTCAGAGAGAATCACAATAAAATTCGCACCCTTACAGCCAAAATATATAATTGATAAACTAGATTAATTCTTCCATCTCTACCAACAACTAGGAGACTAATCCAATTTAACTTTTGCAAGCCAGTATGAACGACGAGGAGACTAATGGCAGTTTCTTCATCGTGAATATACAAAATCAATAGGTCTTTATAATTTTTACAATTAAGTACACTGCAAACTCACCAGCATGGTCGATGCTGCAGAAGCTCCATAAATTCTCACAAACATGCGCAAAACATTAAAATTATTCTCCAACACGTCATCCTACACAAGGAAAGCACAATGTTTTATCTTCAAACAGAAGGAAATAAATGGACAAAAATACCCAATCATACATGAACTTACCTCATAATCAAACCTAGAGCATTATCATATCATCATTTATTACTGAGGCAACCTGCAGTGTGCTTCCACACATTGCAAGAATTGAAAAAGAAGTAAGTTATCCAATCAAACAGGACTAATAAATAACACGCAAAAAATGGCAGAGAAGGAGAGCGCATGCATCTGAATGAGTATGAACTGGTATCTACCAAGACGTAAAGCTGCACAAAGGATCTCAGAAGCTCAAAAATGCCATTTTTATCCAATGGCTAAGGGTGCAAAGCTCAAAACAGAGGCATCAGGGCAAGCCACTTGGATATAGTTCCAACCTGTTTCTTTGGTCAAATATTATGTGGTAATACAAGATTAAAAAGGTTCATTGCTCAATTGATGAAATAATGTTCCACCTGAGGAAGTAGAAAAATTAAATAAACCCAAAAAAGTGAATTACTTACAAATCATCAGACAGCTCAACAAGGAATTCTGAGACTGATAGGAATTCCATGTGCAATTCATTAACCTTTGCAACAGTTTTAAAAGAAATACATTAATCTAGTGAAATATACTACTCAGCATGAAAAAATTAATACTTCTTTGACGAATAAAATTGAAAAAAATGTACATTCAATTGATTTCACCAAATCAATATTACAAAACCTGCAGCAATTAAAAATCATGTTGTAAACTAGCAGAGCAATCACAAGGTCATACACAACTTTCAATCAAAGTGGTTTCCCTAATTGTTGCACAAATCTGAAGGTGAAAACTCTTTTCATATCATTAAAGCTGAGCTAGAAAACTTAAAAAAAGAATACCATGATACGAAATTATTCATAGAAAAAGTTGTTGACAAAAACATGTGTCTTTATTTTATTTATTATTGATTTTTATTATTATTATTATTTTTTTCTGGGGCCTAACTAAATTGTCTAATCTAACATATGTTGTGGTTACATGACCAGAAAAAATTAATCCTACAGCATTCAAAAACAGAAATCAGGCCACTGTACTTGTAAAACAGCTGTTAAAGTTAGCTTGGTGTACATTGTTAAACCCATTTCCTAACAACTTAAAACTTTTAGGATGGTGACTTAACATAATGTTAGATCACCAGTTCTAAGAGGTCTTGGGTTTAAGGGAGGTTATTAGCTTTTGTTCCCCATTTATTATTATGCAATTTGTTTGTTTATGCTAGTGCTCCTTGTTTGGTTCAGTTACAAGGGGTAGTTTATCAGTTTGATGTATATTGTTGAGCCTATTTCTTAACAACAGAGGCTCTTAGGATTATTGGTGACTTAAAACATCACACCTATTAATAAATAAGAAAAAAAAAATATTTGGAAATAAAGCTCAGAAAAATGTCTACAATTATCTAGGTCACAAAACCAAACAACATATGTAATCTACAAGCAAGGAAAATACCTTTTCTCCTCTTATCTGGTATAAAAGAAGGTTCAGCACCCGATAATCAAATGATTTTAGATGAATTGCCCTCATCACATCTTCAACTAAAATCTGCACCACATCCTTTAACAAAATCAGAAAACCAAATCATCGTGCAATGCTTGTGCCGCGTGTGTTTTTAAGAATATTAAACTACAGGAACCCCTAAAAAGCAGTTTAGCATTAATCAGGCCCCAAGTTTTCCCAAAAATCAGAAGTTTTACCCAGAAGCAACTACAGCAATGAATTAAATCATTTTTTTTTTTTTGGGGGGGGGGGACTTGGAAAATAAAAGGATTTGGAAAAATACAATGGTCTCGAGTTCTACTGTCAGATTTACTGTTTTACTGTAGTAACAATGCATGGCTCATGCATTTTTTAAACATGAGAACGTTTAAGTTTGGTCATTCCGGTTTGGTCATTCCGAATTCTATACATATAATTTTATCATCGCAAAGCATAACCGCTATTACCAGTGGACCTCTTAATCAACAAAAAAAGGCACCAAATAGCTTATGCTTCTCTCTATATTGTATTTTAGGCAACATTCTACTTTGTTTCTTGGGTACACAACTGCAAATAAATTACTAAATCAAGTTATATGGTTTCTATCTTTACAAAATATCAACACTGTTCCATATGGATTTCTCCAAGTTTTATTACTCATCACAAAAAGCACACAACCATTCTCTTATTACCTTAATTATATTTTGTTTCTTTTATCATTTTACTCTTGACATGTGGTAAAAACTATTGTTGCAGACTTGAATTACGGCAGCTGAGTGCGCAATGTCATTTTTTTTTTCTTTTTTGAAGATTGAACGTTTCTAATTGTCTTCATCCCAATGCCAAGATCGTTAGATAATGATCCTATTGTCACTCAAGGGTCCAAAGGTGTATCCCTAAGGTCCAACAAGAATTCCTATAAGCATCAACGAAGGGTCCCAGTGGTGTTGGGTAACTTTATATTTGAGTTATATTGAAAAGTGTCAAATGCATATTTAATATCATACGAGAAATATCAGAACCCAAACAAGGCACTATGTCGCTTAGCATATATATCTCTTTAAAGTAAAAGTTCCTTTTTTTTCCCCCTCTACATCTCAACTTCACACGTGCCTCAAAGAGAGGAGATTTGTTTGCCTCAAACATCTACCGTTAGCAAGGGGAGATGTCTCCCAATTTCCGTCAGTAATCAAGAATAACAGAAGATTGAATTTGTAAGATTATGCTAATTTCTGCAAAGGCAGCTGAGATGATAGGCACACCTTCTTGTTGCTTGTTAATGCACAACAAAGCTTTCTTTCTAGGGCCCAATATTCTTCTCCACACCTAAACTCCTCTCTTATCCTGTACACAAAATGCAAATTTAAAAAAAAAAAAAGTTAAGTCCACTTTGCAAAACTTAGCACTAGAGTTCTTTGATGAAAAAAGAGCAAAGATCACAGACCGCTCTGTCAAAAGTCCACGATGCTCAAGTAGACGAACAAGAGGTCTGAAAGGATCAGTTTTGAACAGCTCCATAAACTTTATAACCCAGCTCTGATTAGCTTCCTAGACCAAACCAAAAACAGTGGATCATATAAGACTTGATGAACTACTCAAGAGATGGTGCTTCACGCTTTGGGTTCATGGTTTACCATATGAAATACTTGTTCAAAAACTGCATCTCCTTTAGCTGGTAAGTTGAGTATTTTCTCATTTAATCTATCCAACTGCATCACCAAAACATTAAGAACATTAAGAAATAAATGAGAGATCTAATATCATGTGATCTACAACATCAATTTTTTTTTAGTCTGCAAAAATCCACTGGGATGCTCAAGCAGCAAAATTCTTCTGCCTTTCTAGGCCAACAAAGAAAAGAAGATGGTGAAGAAAAATTGGCTGGTTATTTATCAAAAAATCGATTGAATATTTACTAATAAAAAAATGGCTGGTTATGGAAGTACAGATATGTAATGGTATACCATAACCACAAATGAAAAATGTGCAGCCTGAACAGTTACTGTTTTGGAACTCTCAACAGAATTTCAACAAAGTTAATAAAACATTATTCAATGCTTCTCCATCTAAGAACAAGATGGCCAAAGATAATAGTCTCAGAGAGTTACCTGATAAATATAACTTTCTGAGAATGAAAGTACTGGCAAGTATCTGAAGATGGATTGTGGACTGTTAACGTCCATGTCGTGAAACATAAAATAAGATCTGCACTGTTGACAATCATTACTTCACCAATTGCAAAATTCAGATGGGAAAAGTCGTAAAGCACAAGCCCCCCAAAAAATGTGTCATATCCATATCCAAGACATCACTAATATTACATCGACTCTTCTATTTCTTCCAATGTAGGTGTTCACTATATATGACAAGGGTAAGAATACAGGAATATGTGTCTAATTAGGGATGCCAAAACTATCGACGTAGAAAGGGTACCCGCCATGGTTTTAAAAAACGGTAACAGATACCGTAATGGTAGCGGCCGCAATGACGCGAAAGTGGGATGTTACGGATGTTATGTAACAAAAACAAAAATCGAAAGCGTGATTTTTTTTTTAAATTTATAATTCACTTAAATTGTGTAGTTTTTGATATTTCAACAATCAAAATGCATAAGATTTCACATCAATCAATAATATCATATTTATATATATAAATATTAGTTTTATTTTTAGATACCTTTTACATGAAAATAAGTTTATATAATATATATTAAATTATTAATACTTGTACAATAATTAATACAATAATAAATGTACAATTACTTAACTAAAATAATATATATTATAGTATAACAATTACGTTTAATTAATAATTTTTTACGTAAAATACTTAATTAATATTATTTAATAAAACTAGCAGAAATTATATAATGGAGGTGTTTAAAGTTGCATAAATTAGTATAAATTTGTAAACTTTGCAATCTCGTAATTCGTTCAATGAGTAGAAAATTCAAATTTGTAGAAATTTGTATTATTTTATAGAGCCCCAAACGTGGTTAATATGTTAATATCATAATATTATTCATTATATTAAATTAAATTTATTATAATTTCATTTAATATGATTTTTGTTGTAATTAATATTTTTGTTAATATGATATGGAATAATAGTGATGCTTAGTTAATAACTATTAATATAACTAATATAAATTATATAATATATTAATATAAAATTTTATTGTAATATTTAATTATAATTAAAACAATTTAATATATTTATATTAAAATGTAATACATTATATTTATATATTAATATTATAATTATATATATAGATATATATTCGTACATATCAAGTCCCGATCAATCCAAAAATATATATATATCAAAAGTCCTGATGGCAATAAATGCCACTGGCCATTGAAATGACCAACAAACCCACAGTACCCACTTCCACCGCCTAAATCAGAATACCCAAGCCACCGTCCGATATTACACTACCCAATGAACCCTTGCAGGCTTTGCAACTTCTTCACTTCTCATTATTTTCTTTAGATCCTTCATGTTCCAAATCCACAATCACAGCTTCTACCGTTGAAAGCACCAGAAGAACTTCTTCTCTTCAATCACTCTTCATTCTGTTCCAGTTCCATAATCGCCGCTTCCTCAAATGAAAGCTGAAGTCGGAAAGATCACGAACTTGGGTGCTTAATCATGATCTATAACTAGAAGCTTCAATGATTCAATTCTTTTATTTCTTTCACAATTTTTCATTTCTCAGAAAACCCAAATCTGGTACTTCTTGTATACTTATATTTTCGTAGTTTAGATCAAAGTTTTGTAAAAAGTTAAGGTTTTTCTTTTTCGAATCTCTATTGAAAGATTAGAGGTTTCAGATCAAAATTTTCTTTTCAGTTGCTATGAGATTGTCTTTCTTCCTTTTTTTTTTTTTTTTTGGTTGATTTTTCGATCAAGAACAGCCATAACGCCACCATAACACTGCCACCAGCGTAACGCCACTGTAACGAGCGTTACGGTGTGATTACCGTTTCACCCCCTATAACATGGCCTTAACAGTATCGTTGGAGGCCAATTCCATTACGTCATTACGTAACGGGCGATTCCATTACGTAACGCCGGGTTTTAATGCCATGTACCAGCCCTGTTTGATACGGGTATGGACATAGTATTCCTGAGGATGTGTTTGATTAGAGATGGTACCCTCTCCTATTCAATTTAGACATTTAGATCCTCTAATTTTTAATAATACTTGAAGAACTTACATTTGAAAATGTGAGATCATTAACCACCATCTCATCTAAAAAAGCTTAATATATTAGGGACGGGGTAATTTTCTTATTTACAATGACTTATTTTCTCTCACCCTCATGTGTAGCTTGGCTTTTTTTTTTTTTTTCAAGGACCAAACACCTTTTTAAAAGGCCAAACACATTGGACTATTGCTTTTTTTTTTTTTAAGGGTCAAACACATTGGACTATTGTTTTTTTTTTTTTTTTTTTTGGGTGATAGCAGTGAAACCATGTTAAGAGTGTTAGCAACCATCTCACTTACAAACTTAAACTGTTAATAAATAGGCAACTTTATTATTTATTTTGACTTATTTTCTCCCAACATATGACACACAAAATTTTTCAACCTTTCAGATATATGAAAGATAAAAAAAAAAATTTTCCTCAAAAATTGTTTTAAGTACATTTCCAAATAATGTCTATATCTTATTTTAAAACACTAAAAATTATAAATATATTTAAATACTGACAATGAGTCAACACACCCATACCTAACTTTTGGATACATATCCCAATATTCTAAATTTAAGATTTTGATAATTATGACAACTAGACATTGCTCACACCTGATTCCTATACCCAAGTTCATGTAATAGCATATAGCACACATAATTGTTAGGTACACCAAAATTTACGTGAATGACAATAGTATTATATATATATATATATTAATTGGACAAATTCGAGACACACTGAGGATCAAACAAAAGAAAGGCCTAAAACCCCTCATCTTTTGTCTCATTTTTTATAGTTTGTATTACGTATGTTGAGAGACTTACGGATTGACAAGAGGAGATAACTCAAGTGGAAAAAGCAATCGTACCTAAACCAACAGTCTCAAGTTCAAGTCATCCTAACCTCCTCCCCTAATAAATAATATTTAATTTAATTAATTATAAAAAAAGATATCTATATATTGAAATGTCGAATTTGGGTTAGTTTTGTAAATATTTGTGGTGATTTGTGGATTTTATATTCACATGTGTATATATATGTAGGTACCTCTTGCCGTGGTCGATGGCCTCACTCACCCTAGGCCCACAAGTGGCCTTGTGTATCAACATCTAGAGCCTCACTTTTTACATGATTCGCCTGTGGGAACCAGCACAACATGCCTTCCCCACAAAGCCACTCAAGTGGCCCGATTGGATGTGAGGATCTTCAAATAACTCAAATTTAAACAACATTTGCAAACACCCAACTGGCAAGCTTCCAAGCTCGTACCGTCGCTAGGTCAAGCCACCCCCTAGTGAGCCACTCAACCTTTACAACTCTCCACTTAAAGGAAGAAACCTGAGCCCAATACGCCTTCCTCGAAGAAGACATATGCTCAGGAGTCAGGACCATCCAAGAGTATGGTGGACTAAAGGCAAAAGTATTGGCTTGCCAAGCTACTAGACCTTCCCATGAGGAGGCTACACCTTGGTAATTTAAGAGAGAAACTTTCCCACACATTTAATACCAATTAATGCTCCCCTTTACCAATTGCTATGATTAATATGCAGTTAATACTTGAAGGCGCCTGCTAGTGAGTACCTCAAATTGGCAAAGCTAATCAACAATAGGAAAGATTCTCCAACATTCCTTACCTTTGGTCCTTTTCGTATGCTTGTAGCAGCATTCCCCAACCATTAGCCTTGCTTAACAACCTAGGACAACCTCTATAAATACATAACTCTCCCCTAATTACTCCCGATAATCAAGGCTCTCACTAGTCTTTAGATCCTCTCTCTCTCTCTAGAACACTCCATCTCTTGGATGACTTGTTCTTCCTCTCATTCATTGGGTGCTCGCCCAGTAAGCATATAGTGATTGTCTCCATTTCCTAAACAAAATGATTGTAAGTGATCCCTACACGAGCCCGTCATCCACACACACAATATATACCTAATAAATTATATAATAAATATTTTATTATTTGTTTCTCATGCCCTTATTGTGTCATCTATGTATCCCATATCCATTTACATGCTTCTTAGCAAAAGAGTTTATCAACCAAGAAAATATACATAAGCTACTATATTCAAGATCAAAATTATTTTCAAAATCATCAAAAGAAGCTCGAGGGAAAATTAAAAATTGAGTTGATTATAACATCACACAAAGATATCCATTGGGCTTTAAAATCCTTTTAAACAAAATTTAATTTAATTATATTGAAAACAGAGCAACTCCAAGGAGAAATGCGGTGATTTACAGTGATTTAAATGTCATCAATTTGGAAATATGTTGAGGAATAAAAAGAAATGCACTTAAATGTTTATAAAACAAAAAATTGATGGTAAATCATTTGAACAAGCTGAAACACAATGAACACAGCAAATTTCATGTGACATTCATATGCCTACTGAGTAGAGATTAACTTAGTCAGAGATTCAGAGTTACATTTATGTATAAGTATTACCTAACAGCAACTAAACATTAGCAACTCAAGAGTACCAGACTCAATTCAGCATCAACGTAGCTCATACTCCAATAAGAAAGCAAACATGTCTCATTAGGCAATTCAGTACATACATGCAGCTGATTTTTTCAAGAAGTCAAGTTATTTGCATAGTTAATTTCAAAGGAACACTCAAAAGGGAAAGGATATAGCCAAAAATGTAATGATCAGATTATCCCCTTTCTTCTAAGTTTCAGGGCTCAGTTAAATACTAAAAATCTTCTACATAATGACAAAGCATTGCTTACAAAATCTTCCAGTGTCGAATTTGAATCTTGCATCGCAGCCAGCCCAACCATGGCCATGTCTTCACAATCAGTTTGCCCTGCCTTGTGCTCACATTTGCCTGCAAGAGAACATCATTTAATATATTTATTATGTTGATCAGTTGATAAATAGACGCAATTTTACATAAATAACTCTCAGTCTAGCCTAGAAAGATAACTAATCTCTGATGAAAATTTCATAACCACACCCTAGGCTTCCAGCTTTGCTTCATTAATTATCTCAAAAGATTTTTTAAGTTCATGGAATTTCAATTGTACTAGCAGCATAGGTTTGAAAGCAAGAGCCAATGCCTTGTCCCAGCATTGTGACACCAAACCAAACCAAGCCTTTTCCCACTAGGTGGGGTCGGCTATATGGATTTGTCGACGCCAATTAGATCTGTTTAGGGACATGTCCTCCGATAAATATAGGTAGGTCAGGTCATGTTTAATGGTTTCTTTCCAACTTCTCTTGGGTCTTCCTCTACCTCTCCTACTCCTGACAATCTCCATACTTTCACACCTTCTAACAGGTGCCTCTGCTAGACGCCTTCTAACATGGCCAAACCATCTTAATCGATTTTCTCTCATTTTATCTTCAATCGGTACTATTCCTACTTTGCCCCTAATCTCCTCGTTCCTAATCCTATCTTTCCTTGTAATCCCGCACATCCACCTTAGCATCCTCATCTCCGCAACTGCCATCTTCTGACCATGATTATGCTTTACTGCCTAACATTCTGATCCATATAGCAGTGCTGGTTTAACTGCTATCTTAAAATACTTTCCTTTCACCTTGAAGGGGATTTTTCAGTCGCACAAAACCCCCGAAGCACTCCTCCATTTGGTCCACCCAGCTTGAATCCTGTGACTTACATCAGTATCAATCCCTCCATCTTGTTGCACCATAGATCCAAGGTACCTAAATTTATCTTTCTCTACAATCTTTTGTGTGCCTAAACTTACTTCTATACTACCCGTTATTCTATTTTGACTAAACTTACATTCCATATATTCCGTCTTGCATCGGCTTAGCCTAAACTCTTTTGTCTTTAACGTATCCCGCTACAATTCTAGCTTAGCATTCACTCCTTCTCTCGTCTCATCTACTAAAACAATATCATCTGCAAATAGCATACACCACGGCACCTCATCCTGAATATGTCTTGTAATCTCATCCATAACTAAAGCAAACAAGTACGGGCTTAACGCTGAACCTTGATGTAAACCAATCGTGATAGGGAACTCATTAGTCTCTCCACCAGTCGTCCGTATAGATGTCATGGCTCTATCATACATGTCCTTTATCGCCTCAATATATGCGACACATGCTCCTTTCTTTTCCAATACTCTCCATAGAATCTCCCTAAGAACCCGATCATATGCCTTTTCTAAATCGATGAACACCATCTGTAAATCTTTTTGACCTTCTCTATACTGTTCCATTAACCTCCTCAAGAGAAAGATAGCCTCCATAGTTGATCTTCCAGGCATGAAACCAAATTGGTTCTCTGAAACGTTTGTTATCCTTCTTAGTCTTCTCTCAATAACTCTCTCCCATAATTTCATCGTATGGCTCATCAATTTAATCCCGCGGTAATTCGCACAGTTCTGAATATCTCCTTTGTTCTTGTATATGGGTATAAGGATACTTTTCCTCCATGCATCAGGCATCTTCTTGCTCTTTAGCACTACATTAAAAAGTTTTGTCAACCAACTTATGCCATCCTCTCCTAAGCACCTCCAAACCTCAATAGGGATATCACCTGGCCCAACTGCTTTCCCATTCTTCATCCTTTTTAATACTTCTTTTACTTCTTCCCTACTGATTCTCCTATAGAACATAAAATTTAATTCTTCCCTAAAAGTGGTAAACTGCCTTAAATGTATGTCACTACTACTGCTTTCGTTAAATAACTTGTAGAAATAGCTCTTCCAACGCTCCTTTATCTCCTCTTCCTTTACTAATACCTTTTCATCCTCATCCTTAATGCATTTAACTTAGTTTAAATCCTTGGTCTGTCTATCTCTAGATTTAGCAAGCTTGAATATCTCTCTTTCGCCCTCCTTAGTGTCAAGTCGCCTATATAAATCCTCAAATGTCTTTGCCTTAACCTCACTAACTGCCTTTTTGGTTTCTCTTCTAGCTTCTCTATACCTCTCCAAGTTCGCTTCATTTCGGTCGTTTTGCCAAGATTTAAAACACTCTCTTTTAACTCTTATCTTGTCTTGGACGGCCTCGTTCCACCTCCATGCCTCTTTCTGTGCCGGAGCACTCCCTTTGGATTCTCCTAAGACTTCTTTCCCTACCCTCCTAATACACTTTGCTACCTTATCCCACATAATATTTGCACTCTCATTTACCGTCCAAATGTTTTCCTCTAGTACTCTTTCCCTGCATGCTGCTTGCTTATCACCTTTTAAGTTCCACCATTTAGTCTTTAAGCATCTATGCGACTTCTTTTTTCTAGCCCACCTTTGAAGCTGCACATCTATGACCAACAACCTATGTTAGGTAGTCAAGCTCTCCCCTGGTATAACTTTACAATCTTTACAAGCTACACGGTCTCTTTTCCTAGTTAAGAAAAAGTTAATCTGTGTCTTTGAGGAGCCACTCTTATAAGTCACCATATGTTCCTCTCTCTTCCTAAAAAAGGTGTTCGTCACCATGAGATCATAAGCCACTGCAAACTCCAAAATATCCTTCCCTTCTTCATTTGTATCACCGTAACCATATCCCCCGTGTACTCCTATGTATCCATCTATGTCGCATCCTATATGACCGTTCAAATCTCCTCCTATGAAGACCATCTCTCCTTGAGGTATCTCTAATAACATTCCTTCCAAGTCTTCTCAAAACTTCTCCTTATGTACATCTCCTAAGCCCACCTGGGAGGCATAAGCACTAATTACGTTTACTATCTCTTCTCCTAACACTAACTTAATTGCAATAATCCTATCTCCACAGCGTTTCACATTGACTATATCTTCCTTTAGGTCCTTGCTTACTACTATGCCAACCTCATTTCTCGATGTATTAAATCCCGTATACCATAACTTATACTCAGTCCTCTCAATCTCTTTAGCTTTCTGTCCCACCCACTTCGTCTCTTGCAAGCAAGCAATTGCGATTCTTCTCCTTTCCATTGTATCCACCACTTCCATAAGTTTCCCAGTTAAGCTCCCAATATTCCAAGTACCTAATCTCAACCTTCTATTTTGGACTAGCTTCCTTGCCCCCCCCACTCGTCCAGGAAAGTGCAAAGACCCTTACCTATTTAACACCGCACCCGGGCGCCGATGCAGCGGTCCTTACTTATTTAACACTGTACTCGGACCATATAGCGTGTTGCTAAGTAGGGAACGCCCCCACGAAATCTCATTAGGTGTCAGAAAATCTATAAAAAAATTCGACAAAGTTTTACGCTGGCTATCGACTACCTAACACAACCCTCCTCCTTTATCCGGGCTTGGAGGATATGCAAAGATAGTCATGGTCTTGGAGGATATACATAGACAGTCATGCAATTAATAAGATCACAATAAAGTACCGGTTTCCAATACCTCATCTTGATGATATATGTGATATGTTGGTTGGCTCCAAAGTATTTTCCAAACTGGATTTGAGGAGCAGCTATCACCAAATCAGAATGCAAAGTAGTGATGACCAGAAGACCACATTTAAGGCACCAGATGGATTATATGAATGGCTAGTAATGCCAGTTGGGCTCTCCAATGCCCCAAGCACGTTTATGCAAGTCATGACAGAGGTATTTCAATCATTTTTGGCAGATTCATGGTTGTTTACTTTGATGACATATTGATATACGGTCATACCAGAGAAGAACATTTGAATCATTTGAACCAAATTATGGAAGTTCTTTGCAAAGAGAAGCTTTACATCAACTTAAAGAAGTGCACTTTCATGAGTAAAGAAGTTGTATTTCATGGCTTTGTTATTTCAGCTAGAGGCTTACAACCATATCCAAACAAGATTCAGGCTATTAATGATATGCCAATACCACAATCTATGGGGGATGTTCGTCATTTTCATGGATTGGTGTTTTTTTTATAGAAGGTTTATCCGCAATTTCAGTTCCATAATGTGCCCTATCACAGAATGCTTAAAGCAGGTTGTTTTTGAATGGGCAAGATCAGCATAAAAGGTGTTTAAGCAAATAAAAGAATTGATGACAGATGCTCCACTGCTTGTTTTGGCAGACTTTGAGAAGTTATTTGTGCTGGAATGTGCACTACACATGTGGTAATTGGTGCTGCTCTCAGTCACAAAGACCCACGGAGTTCTTCAGTGAAAATTTATGCGAAGAACCGCTATTCAACATATGATTTGGAATATTATGCGTTGGTATGATCAATTCATTTCTGGGAGCACTACCTAGTATATCGAGAGTTTGTGGTCTATTCTGATCACCAAGCCTGATTAAGGTACTTGAATTCCCAAAACAAGCTTAACCCACAACATGCAAAATGGAGCACTTATCTTCAAGAGTTCAGTTTTCTTGTCGTTGCAAAGCTGGTGAGGTTAATAAGATTGCTAATGAACTTAGTACACGATCTTTATTGTTGACAATAACAAGTACTCAGTGACAGGGTTTGAAGAGTTGAGAAGTCAGTATGCTAGTGACCCTAATTTCAGCTCTATTATAGCTGGTTTGAGTGGATCAGTAGGAAAAAAAAAAAAAAAAAAGAAGAAACATCTTGCCATACAGATTGCATGAAGGTTACTTGTTCTGAGGTAATCAATTACATATCCCAGAAGGACCTTTACGCAAGCAAATCATCAGAGAGCTTCATGGAAATGGCTTAGGAGGACATTTTGGCCAACACAAAACAATGGCAATGGTCGCACATAGGTACTATTGGCCTAATGGTTCAAGTCTTCTAGAACCAGCGTTATTATTAGGCCATAATTAGTTTTTTGTGTTATGGAAAGTCTTAAAGGTAAAGAGAAAGTTTATTTTGTAATGCTCTATAAATATGACAGTAAATAGAGGATATGGCAGCTATTATTTGATTGAATAAAAAAATTCCAGATTCTGAAGGTCTCCCTGAGTTTCGTTCTGTTTGTTGCATAATTGTTTCTGCATCAGAGCAAGAGAATAGAGGGAGATTCTCTTCTCACAATGAGAAGCAGGACAGATGATAAAAATTCATCAGACATCCCCTAAAGCCTGATGCCCTAAAGCAGAGTTAATATGATCATAGCACCTTTAAAAAATAAATAAATAAATAAATAACACATTATGTATACCTTTCTCGCTAAGGCTGGGCAGCTCTTCTTGACACAAATCAGAAATCTGCCAAACAACTGATGTGATCCAAGTATTGCAATCACTGATTCCTAAAGAAATAAGATCTCTGTTTTCAGGAAGTTACAATTACCTTGGGCAAGTTCTCATGTATCAGTTGGCACTTCTTCTCCATGTCAAGGTCACCACATGGTTGCACCTTAAAACATGTAATTCCAAAACCAAAAAAGAATCAGCACTCTCTTCGCTTCTTTTTCCCAAGCAGAAGTTCATGCTAGCATAGAACAAGTTAACTATGGACAACAAATAATCCTTTTAGATAACATAGCCTACTGGTAGAGGCGATGATGTAGCCTAGTGGAGAATTTAAAGGCTATAAATGATAACAGACTTGAACAGATTCTCAAATCAAGGTTAAAAAAGTTGGAGGTTCTGATTTTAAAAAAGATTTAAGAGATATTTAACAAAAATGGCTGGAATAAGCACAAGCTGCGGGACTATATCCAAGTTCTTGAAGGAAGGAAAAATAAGAACAATAAAGAAAAACTCCAATTTGAATTTTACTCACAAAATTATATCTACCCAATTGTCTATTACCGTAGATTTATATAAGCACACTTACCCAAAAGGGTTTTTCAGCAATAAGATCCCTATCAATTGAAGTAGAAGTCACCAATTTGAACTCCTTCAGCATTACCTGGCTCCTATTTGGGTGGGATGGGTCAAGAGCTCTAGGGGATTAGTCTCACCTTTGGTGGGGATACCTCTAGTATCAAAAATAAATAAATAAATAAAAATAAAAAATTTGGCCCCTAATTAATACTAGTGCACAAATTACTTTACTTAAAGAAGACATAACCATTGAAATAAAATTAGAACCAAATCAAATAAATCCCCCATATCTTACGCTTGGAAATTATGCAACTAACTTTTTTGGGATAATACATCAAAGCTTTAACAAAAATTAATAAAATCCAAGAAATTATTTATGTCCGGCCAACTAACTCCTGTACACCAACTAGACAAAAAGGATGTAAATTTACTTTTTAAACTAGAAATTGTAGGATCAATCCACTAAGAAATTCTCCAATTCCGTTCATTCCATATGATCCACATAACACATGAGGAGCCAACACCTAAGCCTTCCTCCCCCTTTGTTGTACTAGGTGAGCTATTAGTGGCCTCCAACAAATTAGTTTTTAAGCCCAAAAAGGAAATTCCAAACTAAGCATGCAATAGCATGGATACAACCCGATAAAAACCCCTTTCTAGAAGAATCCTCATCGCTTAGGTTTCAGATCATGTTCGACAAAAGCAACCAACAGTAGAAAAGTTAGGGAAAAAATTAAACCAAATAAGAGAGAACTACTTCCGTTTCCACTTTCTTTCTCTTTACATAACAAAACAAATGAAAATGATTACACCTTCTGCTATGGTTCCCTTCCACGAGTTCCAAGCAGTGTTAAATGTTAATCTTGATCAAACTGGGATTCTTACTTTCTATTTTACTAGTGCGAATTTACTGTGTTCAATTTTTTTTTTTTTTCCTTCCCTCCCAATATTCTTTTCTATTTCTGCAAATTTTCTGGCTATGCTTCCTTTTTCTATGTCAGAGAAATTGAAAAGAAAGTTAATTGAGGTTAGGGGAAGTCAAGGTAAGTTAAGAAGTATTTGTGAGAAGCAATTTATTAACACATCCTCACAAAATGGAGATACCAAAAGGCCTTCTCCCATATATTAGCATAGATTTTTCTTAAATGGGTTAAGGAAGCCATCAATTACGCTAATATTATCATCAAAAAAACCAACATAAACAAATAAATAAATAAACCCAATTAGGTTTCAAACAAATATAGCATTTGTAGAATTGCTTAAAATATAAAGCCCAAGACTTGCTCCAAAGACTCCTGAATCACTTCCTCCCATTACATTGAACGGTTGTCTTCATTATAAATTTTTTTTTTTTCAAGCTTCACATAAATCAATAATAGAACGCCAAAGATCAGCAAAGCCAACAATAACATATTTAGCATTCTGGGTGTGCTAATATGTAAATATATAAATAAATATATATATATATTGGAGATTACCAAAAGGAGAATGAAGTTGGCGAGGAACCGATCTGAGTCGGAATGGTTGTTGCTGGAAGAAGAGATGACCCCTCGCGATTGCATCAAAAGTATGGTCCTTTGTACTTGCTCCAGCTTCTTCAGTCCTTCCATTTCTATGTTATGCGCATTATCGATATAACAAGGGTATATATTTTCGATGGAAGAAGGGCTCCGAAGAGGACCGAATACAAAAGCGCGGTTTGGTAACATTTTTATTTTTTATATTCAGTTTATATTTTTAAAACTTTGTAAATTAATAATAAAAATATTTATTAAATTTGTTTATATTTTTATATTTTTAAAAAAATAAAAATTCAAATAGAAAAGCATAAATAAGAAAAAAGGTGTTACTATTCTGTTTTTTTTCTTTACAAATATTTTATCAATTTTAATACTTTATCTATTTTTATTACATCATATTAAAATAAATTATTTTATTCAAATATTTTATTAAACTAAAATTATTTTTAATAAATAATATAATTAAATTAATATGTAATATATATTATCTATTTATTTCTAATAAATAATTAAATTAAGTTAGTTAATTTAATTAATAGGAAAAATATATATTATTAAATTATTTTTAATAAATAACGAAATAAAATGTATTAATTTAATTTAATAAATAATTTAATTAATATAAATATCCTTTATTAAATTATTTTTAATAAATATTATAATTAAATTGTTTAATTATATTTAATTTAATAATTAATTTGACTAATATTAAATATATTTTATTAAATTATTTTTAATAAATATTTTAATTAAATTATTATGAAATATATTTTATTCAATTATTTTTTGTAAATAATATAATTAAATTATAATTAATATATTTTATATTTATTGTCTTAAATGATACAATACTTATATTTTATTCAATTGTTTTCAATAAATAATATAATTAAATTAAATTAATATAAAATATATTTATTAAATTCAATTAATTTTTAAAAAACTAATAAAATTAAATATTTTTTGAAAATAAAAAATTAAGAATTGTAAATAAAATTGTATTTCCAAGTGTAATTTCAATTTTCATTTCAGAAAAAAACGATAAAAAAAACAAAAAATAGAAAATATAAACATATAAATATAAATAGAAAAAATGCAATATTACCAAACGAGCCCAAAAAGTACTCTACTGTAGGGAATGAAGAAATCCAAACAACACCGCTTAGGGTTGGTCGACGTTGCCTCAGTAATAGTTTAGAAAAGCTTATTGCTATTATCAGGGCACCTCTGTGTATTCGATCCAGTTTTATCCAACGCGACCTTTGACTAAGGAATAAAATAACAACGATAAATAATATTATAAAATAATATATGAAATTATATATATATATATATATATATATATTATGTTTGATTAATGGGATATAGAATAAAATAAGAGATATGAGTTAATTTTAGACTTTTGAATGTAAGCTAGAAATTATTCCAGGCATGAAATATCTTGATTTTGGGAATATACTTTCTTGATCCAAATATCTCAAATATATATATATATATATATATATATAACTCACAGATATAATATCTAATCATTTCTCCTAAATCCCTCAAACAAACATCACTGAAGGGAAAAAGATATTCCATCAAAATCTTTTTTATTAAAAAATAAGATAATAATAATTTGATGATTGTATTATTATAATAAAAGTGCGATAAGTTAATGTTTGTAGTAGCAATATAGTGGACAAGATAATGATTTTAAATTTATGCTTTTAGGTATTTGGTTAGAGCATTTAAGATATATGTTTGAAGGTTTTTCATATCAAATTATACATATCAAGTAGTCAAGCCACAAAAAAGTTACCAAAAAAAAAAAATGAAGCAAAAAGGAACTGTTCTGGAGGGCCCCTGCCTACCTAATGAGCTAGTAATGGGATTGATTGGCTCGTTTGAATCCCAATTCGATGCAGGTTTGATCTAGTAGGTCATTGGATATTTCACTAGAAATTATAGAGACTATATAATAACTTTCATAAACTCATTGGGGATCATTAGATGCTTCGTTCTAGTAAGTATGAGAATTTTTTTTTTTTTTAAGATGATTTGAGATTTTATTTAAAGTCGGAATCAATTTAGAAATTATCCTAACGTTATGTACAATTGAAAGATTATCCAAATAAAGTTTCTCAGTACTCAAGGAAGTAGGAAACAACCATATGAAAGTTTATTAGGATTCTTGGAATAAAGAAATTAGGAATTATACTCAATCTTAAGTATGATTTGATTTCCACTTATTGCTATTGTTCACATTCTTTGTTATCTTAGAGGGACATTACATCAAAGTTTATTGTTCCCCTCTTCGTCTTCTTCAGAGCTTAGTACTTATTATGATACTAATTAGGCCAGTGACTTTATAGATTACAAGTCTACTATTAGTTTTTGTGTTTTTCTTGGAGAATCTCTTATATCCTAGAAAAGCAAAAAAAAAAAAAAAAATAGTAATTGCACACTGGTCCGCTAAAAAGTGAGTATTGTGCTATGGCCATTGTTACTGGTAAACTAGTTAAGTTACGCTGGCTTGTTACTGAATTAAGAATTTCGTTATCTAATCCAACTCTAATGTATTGTGACAACAAAAATACTAATCAACTAGCACACAACTCCTTTTTTTTTATGAGTGCACCAAACATATTGAGGTTAACTATCATTTTGTGCATTATCATATATAGATTGGGACTATTTTTCATTTTTTTTTATTTTCAACTTTCTACTTGGCATACTATTCTCTCCTATCACATCATGAATTTGAGTAGGGGTATTGGGGTAATATTAGCATATTAGAGTTAATGTTAATATAGTCATTAATGTTAGGATGTTGCCCAAACATATAAAGGGCATTGTTTTATTTTGTCAGTACATTTATCTCTTTTACTAATTGAGAGAATGGGATAGTAAACTCTCTCTTCCTCTTACTCATCTATGTTCCATCAATTCTAACAACCTGCATGTAAGAATTACACTTCTCATTTAAAGGTTTGGTTACACTTTAAACAAGGTTTCTTGACCTAGTACATGTTTTTTAAACTTCTCTATTGTATCATTCTAAAAAATTCCTAATAAATAGTTTATGGTAACAAATTCTAATTGTCATGCACTCTATTAGATAGCTTACAACCATAAAAAAGATTTAAAAGAAGTTGGCGTAAAATAAAAAGAGTAAGTTAGTTTTAGCTAAACACAAATAAAAGCTCATCATTTTTCCTTTGATTTGGACATTTGTTGGAATATATCCCCATCGATGACAAAAAGTCCCCAAAATTAATACAAATTTCTAATACTAGGAGCATAGACTAGTTAGACCCTTCCCTATCAATTGTCGTTTGCCTGACCTAGCCCTTCCTCATTGGGACCTAACAAAATTCTCTCACTCATTATCAATTGGTTTTGAGTTTAAAAACTTTTAACAGAGTATACTGAATTTAGGACTCGTTAGCTCCCACTTCTAATTCCCTCAATTGTGCACACGTGAGTATATAATCCTAATAATATCTCCACTCTTTGTCAATTAATTATTTTGCGGCCATTTTGGGATAACCTACCATGAATAATGAAAACTTGTCATGCACTAAAAAAGAAAAACTAGCTAGTTTGAAAGAGAGAAGAAGAGAAGAGTTTCAATGTTCTCAAAGATGTCAAATATCCAGTTAATTCTCCTCGTTATCATTCTGGAAATACAAAAAATTTCGTTCTCATTACATCATATTAAACACAGCCACATCCTCTGCCATATATCTTATGATGAGTACCATACCACACCAGGAATTACAAACAAGAATGGCATCTTATTAATACAATTCTATTTCTTCAGTTCGGAGTAAGATTTTGACTTTTCTACTTTTGCTCTCACCCCCACAGACTGGAAAATTTTGACCGGAAAAATATTAACCTGACCGGAAAAATGATTCCTACAATGTGACCAAAATGGCAAACTACAGGACCAACTTCAAAGAATAAAACAAGATCAGTAATTCAGCTTCCAGCAGTTAAGAAATTAATACGATTTGCCGCTCCAAAAGCCTAGATTCTGTCATTATCTTCCTTCTGTTATTTACAGCCAAATCTTATATCTGGGGGGTTTGCATTTGCTTTGCCCCCTCGGCTGAATTACATGTTTCAGTTGCCTCCTGGTCTTGGCTTGGTCCCCGCTTGCTGTCCCATAGCTTTCCAGCATTTCCAATTGCCAGAATCAGTTCAAGCTGCTTTTGCTGTTGCTCCTACAGAAAATAAAATAAAAGAAGACAGGAGTTAATTGCTTTCAAGTCTTGACATTTGAGACTTCCTACGGCAATTCCATGACACGGTTTTGTAATGTTTAATCACTACCTACAAATAAATCCATTTTGTTAGGACAGCTTGATATGTAAAGTTATGTCTGTACCTTTTTCTAACAGCTTAAATTTTTTGAATAATCAATGACTTAACATGATAATAGAACTCTGGTTTCAGGAAATCTGGGTTCAAATCTTGTCAGCCCCGTGCATGTGCAAGATGAGATCGCTTGTAAACAGGAGTGTTTAGATACCTCGATAAGCATTGTTGAGCCTATTATATAAAAGCTTAAACTTTTTGGACAATTTTTTTGTTTGGGGGGAGGGGGGGAATTGTGCTTAATTTGGATAGAGGGATAAAATATACAAAGGGAAGGGCATTCCGTATTACAAAAGAATGCTATAACACTATATATATATAAATTTCAAGGTATGGCCCATTTAATACAAAGAATTCTATTAAGATCAGATGCCTTCCACTTAGTCAACCTTTGGGACAATTATGACATCACACACATAAAAGGGGAAAAAAGGATCCATTAAAAGGTCAAAAATTGCAAGAGCAGCAACAGCCCACACACACACATATATATACTTCAAGTATATTATATTAAAGAAAGTACCAAAGGGATGCCATTTAATTTGATTTAAAAGACCATTAGAATCAAAAACTTAAATTCCCCTATCCTCAACAAAAGCAAGAACACTATGCAAAACTGGATGACTGCCCCCGAAAGCCACACCCAGAATGCTTTTTAATCTATAAAAAAGAAATTCAATCCCTTGAAAAAGTCTTCTATTTATTCTCCCCCCAAATCAACTATGTTATGCAAAAAGGAAAAACAATCCATGTTTTTTTTTTTTTTTTTTGTCCTTTTTTGATATATGGCTGCCCCACCATGCCTTAAACAATTGGTTTGCTTTCATAGAAAAAACCCAATGATCCAAAACACAAAAGGGTCAGATCTCACAATTCCTTAAACCACGAAAATTGAACAAACAAGTGATCAATGGACTCCCCATTCTTTTCACATAGAAAACATCAATTGACTATTAACTTTCTCCTCGCCATGTTGAAAATAGTAAAACATAAGACTCACAATTGGGCTGCGTAAGAATAAAGTTAATGAAATATGACAAAGATAGAACTAAAAAGATTTAGCGACTTTGCCTAAATATAATATAACCTTTAGTTTATTAAAAAAAAAAACCATCACGGCCTTCATGGTTACATAATGCATATCTTACATTTGATAACCTAGGTAGTAGGACCACATCGTTTCTCCAACAGGCCTCCATCAATCAAAACTCGAGGCTATTGTTCCATTTAGTGCGTTCCAAAACAAATATGGCATATATATGTGGAAGGCTGTGGGTTTTCTCTCATGTACCTAATGAGACTAGCAAGCGATAAACTATTTGGGAATTAACTTCTAGTCACACAAACTCTAACCCCACCAACAAGTAACATGGACATGGATGAGACCGCAAGTTCTCTACAATATAAACCCATGATTTTAACACTGATTTAGAGTAAGATATGCCTTCTAAGCTCCTAAAAAAGTGTGAAACAGAAAGACAGAATCCTTTTGTAATTGTTAAGTAACCAATTGTTCTAAAAACTTAAGATGTCAGAAAATTGGCCCAATAATGTATATCATGCTATTTCAACACTCCCCCTCAAGTGCGATCCCGACTCATACTTGAAGTAGAGAAACAAACTGAATCAAATAAGTTGCACTAACATAAATCGACTAGAGTTCACAAGAACAACTAGTGAATTCACACTGATTACAAGACTTGAACCTAGGACCTGAAATCAAAGCTTAGATACCGTGTTAAGTCAATTGTCCTAGAAACTTAGTTGTTTGAAAATGGGCTTAACGATGTATATCACTTTATTTCAACAGTAACAACATATTGATAATGGAGACACGAGCAACAAATGACTGACTAGGACTTTGGGTAAAAAAAGTCAGTGTCCATGAAGCTCATTTCTAGTTCTAGGAACCCAACTCCAAAGGGTCCAAACACCTCAATCTCAATTATTGTTGATCCAACCAACATACAACATAAGAACTTAACTCCAAATGATCAGCAATGTGAAGTAAGGCAAGAGGCCCATCATACTCTAAAATTTCTACCTCATTTCTAGTTCTAGGAACCTAACTCCAAAGGGTCCCAACACCTCAATCCCAATTATTGTTGATCCAACTAACATAAAACAAAAGAACTTAATTCCAAATGATCAGCAATGTGAAGCAAGGCAAGAAGCCCGTCATACTCTGAAATTTCTACCTTAATCTAATTACATTCCTGCCCTTTGCTTAATTCGACGCAATCCACATTTAATTGGAAATAAAAAAACGCACACACATGCTCTTGGGCTCTGTTTGTTCAAGTGTAAAATATTTTGTTTTGGAAATATTCTTCATATACAAAAATTTTACTGAAAAATTATTTCTTGTCATTTTTTGGTGTCCAGTTGATGCTATATGATTCAACTCCCCTCGAGGGTGATCAAAGGGGTTGAAGGGAGAAAAAAAAAAGTAAAAAAGGTTCGTACAGGTACGGTAATGGAAGTTGAGCAATAGAGACCCCCCAAGTTTCAAAAACTCAAGCAAAGTGTTACTTCTACACTTGTCTCTCGTATTCTCTAGTTAAATCACCACCCTTCATTAGTACCATTTCTTATCATGTCTCTCTCCTTTTCTATCTTGTTAACAAATAACCATTCCGCCATCAAAACAATGGAGCTGGCCACCTGATTAAAATAACTCTAAATATGATAATCATATTTGCGCGGTCACTCCAAAATTAACTTACGAAATTTTCAAAAGTAAATCATTTTTAAGCTTTTGATGGAAAAATTTTTCAGGAAAAAATTATTTTACTGCTTTTTATCTTACCAAACAAGAAAAAAATGAGCAGAATGTTGAGGAGAATGTTTTACTTCAAACAAACAACACCTTGAAATGTGAATTAATTAGCACTAGATTTTAGTATTTTTTGTAATGGGATTTCACATTCTACAAGACATGAGAGTCATGTCATAACACTTATCGAAGTAAAACAACAGCGCCTTAAAATGTGAATCAATTAGCACAAGATTTTATTTTAGGTACTGGCATTTCACAATTTACAAGACGTGAGAGTCATGTCATAACACTTGTCTACAAGCCAAGGCATAGAAACAGTTTTTTGCTACTGATACTTCAATAATGAACCCCTCGTCAAAAAGTCTATTTCAGCTTGACAATGCAAGAATATCTCATTAGAATTTAAATCAGATGAACAGAAATGATGAAAATTAGGATGTTAAATCTACCTGCATTGCAAGGAGAACCTTTTGAATTTCAGAAAGCTCCTTTTCCAAAATTTCTTCTTGCACTGCCAATGCTCGCGTGGCCTCTGAATTCTTTTGAGCCAAAGCTGCAGCCTTCAGACATAAACAGAAAATTAGAAATTACAAAAACAAGATAACCTAACAATGTCCTTTTAATCAAGGAATTTAAATGCCTTCTAATTCCATCCATCTCATAGTCAAATAAGTATCTTCAACTAAAATAGTCACATCATGTCAAGACAAAATAAGTAGTCTTCTACGAAAAGTTTTTAGTCATTTTAATCAATGTTTTTATGTGATCTCTTCATTCGTAGTTAAGAGACTTGAGAAATTACAAAGGGAACTCTTGAGTGGCATGGCAAGGATCAAAATATTGTTTCTTTTCCATCAAAATTGCCGAAATATTTCCTTTTCCTAAGATATTAAAACGAAACACTAGCATAATAATAATTCTAATGTTTCGATTGTAACCTAGTAAATCACCAAAATAAAACATAATGTAACAAAATAATATTACTAATTTATTATCAAACATTTCACATATTTATATAAATTTCAATTAATAATTTTAGACATTTTTTTCAATTTTTTTTCATAGTTTGATGGGTTTCTCAAAATGTTTATGAAATATTTCCACTTCTACGCAAACCAGAACAACCTAAAGAACTGAAAGTTTACTCCTCCTTGGTGAGAAGTTCAAATATCACCTCAGAAATTAAGAAATAATTGCAGACCACTCTGTGTGGGTGGTGGTCTTGGAATTCAAAAAACTTGAGATTGCCAAAAAAAACTCTCTCAGGAAATTGGCCATGGAGATAAGTTGTGCAGCACGATAGATTTGGAGGCAGGTTATCAAGGCAAAGTTGGCAACCCTTAAAGAGACAACTCTAATGCTAATCCTAGATTTGCAAGACATTTCCTTATGCTGCAAAGTAAGGGCATTTTAATATTCTAGAATTGCAAGACAAAAGGTATGGTTATGATTCATGGTCACAATGTGGGTCAACTTGTGGTTTAGGCCTTTTAAATATATATACATATATATATATAGGTATATATACACCTATATATATATATATATTTACAAGTAACTATGATTTATTAAAGGAAGGGGGTTTGAGATGTGTCAAAGGGCATCCAAGGTATGGGAGGCTCTCTGGCAAACCAAATTAATTTTTTTTTAAAGAATTAGCATAAGGTTCAATGAAGATTAATAAATATTAGAAGCTCATAAAAAATTAAAAGTTTAAAGAGATAATTAAAGAAGGGGTCTTCCACCGTTAAATAAAATATACATAATGTTAAATTCTAACATTAGGGATGGGGAGAAAAAGGAAAAGAAACATTGATAGCATTTGTAAAAGTAGTATATACGTCACAACAGGTCATCTTTCCAAAACATTTTGTAGTGTTTCACTGTGTTTTATGGCTATTCACACAGACATATATCTATTGTGTATATAGTTCCATAAAAAAACATACATGCCACAACAGTTCTTCTTTCCGAAACTGTTTATGATTTAAAGCAATCCCACGTGGATTCAAACTTTACCAAAGTTACAATGCAGATCCATATCCATGCCGCCTTACTATAATTGTAATTTCAACGCCAAATACTAGTTGTTTTTCTCATCTGTTATGTTTGAAACTCTTTTTGTCCCTCTCTTAACACTTAACTGTAACACAAATTAATAATAAAGCCCCCAAAGAGGAAAAGTATACCATTACCTCAGCAATAGGCTCTTTCAAAGACTTCCTCGTGACTCTAAACCGAATCCCCAATTTCTCAAGCTGTTTCGACAAAACCCTAATAACAGTTGCGGAGCTCCGAAGATCCTCCTCCAATTTCTCAATTCTACCAACCAAATTAACACCTGAACCACCAGTCTGGGAAACATCACTACATATCCTCTTCCACTGCCGCCTCCGAATTGAAGCACCAATTGCCACCGCGCCCACCAACAGAACAGACTGCCACACGAAAACCCTATTCCCCAGCCACGCAAAGAGGGGCTTTTGCGAGCTCGAAATCGCGGAATTCACTGCAAAACCAATAGAAATCACAGCCGACGAAGTGAGGCACAACAGTTCCATAATTGAAAGAAAAGAATCTAAATTGATATCGTCGACGCTAGGTGCTTTCTGTACAGTTCCGTTCGATTCGAAAGCTCTAAGAGGCCAATGTCGGGTATTGAAAGAATCCAAATTGATTCGGTTAGTCGATTTGGTCTTCAGAATCCGAAAATGCGGAAGATTTGAAAGTTGTTTGCAGGAAGATGAGAGAGAGAAATTGGGGTTTTTGAGAGAAGTGACACAAGCATTTGCAAAGCAAAAACAATCGCGAGAATTCGAATTTGAGAGGAGGTTTTGGGACGCGATTGACATCGTGAGCTCAGAAATATGCGAGTGCTTGCAAAATTTAAGGTTGTGATGGATAGTGCAGGGTAGAAGACATTGCTTTAGGGTCAACTGGCGTTTCTTGGTCCTTTAGATCCGAAAGGAGAGAGACATGATAGACTCTTCTGACGATTGACGATACTTCCAACGGTTGGCGCCGCTGGTACTACGTGCATGTTACTTTTTCCAGGGCATGTTAGTATTAGAATATGCCGAGCCTGATTGTGGTTAGAAGGATAGGAAAAATATAGGGAATAAAATGATTCGTTGTTTTTTGGTTTGGAGGGAAAAATAAAAGGGAAAAGAATGTAAAAGAAAAAAATATATATATTAGGCGAGTGTGCTTTTTTCATTTTTTCCCTTCCAATTTTGGGAGGAAAGAGGCATGAAAGTAGAGAGAGAAGGAGAGGAAAAGGAGAGAGAATGAGAGAAAAAATTTAAAATGTATATCTCATCATTTTTAATTAATTTTTATATAAAATTTTCAAATTATAGTATAAATGTATACTATTCATTTCTTTTCCTCTAACCAAACAACTTCAAAGAGGGGAAAAAAATTGATCTTGAGAGGGAAGAAATTTAACCTCTCTCATTTTCTTTCCTTACACTTCTTCATCATCCTTATCAAATAGTACTTAAAAGTCACAGGTTAACCGTTATCAGTCAAACATTTACTAGCTACTCGAGTTCAGTTCATAATCTAATAAATAAATTGAATCTAACTCAATTTATTGACTCATCATATATAAAAATCGAAATTGAGTAAATGACTCGTTTAGCTTGTGAGCCAACTTGTTCAAAGAGAAGTGAATTTATTAATGTTGTTAAAATTTGTTCAAATCACCCTTTTAAATCACAAATTAGACTTTGAATCTACCCTATTTGATTATTGTATTGGAAAATACATACGAATTATTTTGTGTTAGAGTTGCTGCTCATATATGTTATACTAAGTCTTTAGCAAAATAGATCATTAGAAAACTCACTAGGAAAATAGGTGATATGTAAATTGAATATATGCTCAAAAAGAAGTTTGTCCGAGTAAGCGGTATGAAATTTTAGGGCTCTTTTAGAGTCTATTTTGGGCTAGATTCTGACAATATAAGAGAATCTAGGCGTGGACATGGGCTGAGCTCATTCGGACCAAAACTTTGAGTACTGGGCCCAAACCCAAGCTGGCTCGACCCAATAGTGGGTTGAAAACTGTAAACCCAAGCCTATCAATTACTATAAAATTAAAACCCAAACCTATCCATTGGGTCGAATGATAAAACATTAAAAACATAAAAATCACACAAAAATAGCTAATAACCTATTCATTGTATAAAATAGGCATTGTGTAAACAAAGATATGTTAGAATGATAGAAAACACGTAAGAATGACAGGTCATGAATTCACCAAAAGAAAAGAAAGAAAGAAAGAAAGAAAGAGAGAAATGTAATTAGTTTTTTATCAATTCTTTTTTTTTTTCCCTTTCTTATTCTAAAATTAATAACCTATAGATAACTAATCGAAGAGATTTAACACCGATTTGCCAATGAGATTAGAGGGTTTCGAGAAGAGAGAGTGAGAGACATCGAGAAGATATAGATTAAAGGGTTTTAAGAAGAAATAATGAGAGACACTTAGAAGAGAGAGTGAGATGAAGAAAAGAAAAGAGAGAAGAAAGAAGAGCGAAGGGCAAAGAGATGAAGAAAAGAGTGAGAGCGAGAGTGAAAGATATAGAGTTTGTATTACAAACTGAGAAGAGATGAAGAGCGGTTGAGTGTCTAAGCTAAGGTTTGTGGGGGAAAAGAGGAAAAGCGAGGCTACGGTTTATGTGTTGGGGGTGTAGGGTTTTCGGCTAACTTACTTATTAACTTCAGGTTGGGTCAGGCTAGACTGGGACTATGATGCTTAAACATAAACCTAGTCAAAAATTGATCAAGTCTAAAAAATTGGGCTGGCCCAGCCCTATGGGTTAAATTTCTAAACCCAAGCCCTACAATATATCGAGTTGGACTGGACCGGGTGATTTTCAGATCAATGAGCCGATGTCCACCTCTAAGAGAATATATTGTACGTATTTATAGATACTAGTTATAGGCCAAATGCGTTGCAAGTATAAATCATATTAAGTATTTAAAATTGCAAGAAGTAATGTTGAAAATCAATTCAAAATGATGTAGCATGAATCTATGTAACATTGCATGCTATGGTGTAAGACAAATTTGATAAAGTTGACGTTACAAGAACATCCTATTCCAAGCAAATTTGAGGTTTTGTAGTTCAAAATATCATTATTTTTTTTTATGTAGAATAACATTATAAAGCGAAAAAAAAAAGTTTGCAAAATAATTATACACAAACTTCTTGATAATTAGATCAATTAGAAAGGTGAATTATCATCGTTTTAAAACACAAAATTCTGTACTCCAAACAAATAGCTAATTGATACATAATTGGTTTGTCATATATTGGACAGACGCCTTCAACACAATTAACCACAACTAATGCATCATCGATAATGCAAAAAGCAACTATGATCTCAGACGAGAAATCAACATGCCCAAGAGTATTGATGAGATTGATGAGGTACTCATTCTCATGCTGCTCTCTCTTATAGTTCTTGAGTGAATAATTAGACATCTTATAGTACAGAGAGATACTAGTGGACTTGATGGTGATGTCACATTCAGTTTCATTCTGACAAGTATTTGTCATGCAAACATTATCAACAATTTCTTGGGCAATAATACTAGCAACGACAGCAAGAGAATCAGTAAGAGTGGACTTTCTTATCACACGTTAGAAAGAAAAAAAAAATCAACTTGATGGTGATGCGACGCTCAACTTCATCATCCTGATAGGTATCTGTCATTCAAACATTACTAGCGATTTCTTAGGCAATGATATTAGCAGCAACGACAAGATAATTTCCTTGTCATAAACTAGAAAGAGAAAAAAAATCGATGGAAATGTTAGCATTAGTAGAAAAAGATTTTTTTATTTTTTGGGTGGGAGGAGCTGAATAAGGCCAAAAACATATACAAAGGATATGAAGTGCAATGCAAATGATAGCAGCGTTAGTAGTTCTAATGTCCCAAAAGTTTTACATGAATGATTGGGAGAATTGTGAAAATTTTACTTACCAAAAATAAAAATTGTGAAAATCTATAGAAAAACAATTAGATAGTCAGAACATCAGGGATCGAATATTCCAATTTAACTTCCTCCTATCCAAAAGACTCCCATACGTAGAAGTTTAACATGGAAAAGAAAACTTATGTTTAAAAAACTAAATGTGACATTTGCTAAATCTATTTTGAACTTGTTTTTTATTTTATGTTTTTTAAAATAAAAAAATAACTAAAAGTATATTTGGTCACTTACATTTTTAAAATTTGTTTGAGAAAATAGAAAATGAATTTACACATAAAACGTAAAATGAATAAAAGTCGTTTTGAATATTTTTAACTAAAAATAAAGAGAATTTCAAAACACCAAAAATAAAAAATGACAAACCAAATTCATTTTCAATATTTTTAAAACATGAATATCAAAATAAAAAATAAAAGATGTTAAGTAAAAAATAGAAATACAAGTTAAATGTCGCCTAAAAAACCGACATTTGTTTAACAAAGCAATTTAATACAAAGAAAAAAAAAATGATAAAGATGAAGTTCACTCCATGATTCACGATCACAAGCATGTTCCGTACATTGTTCTTGGAATCCATTACTCTACAAGATTGACAGCTATGAACTCCATTCGTATAGTTTAGATAGATTTCAAAGTAAAGAAAAAAAAATGTAACTTACCACAACAGAAATTTATGTAAGAAAACATTAGAGCATACTACTCACCATTTTGGTGGCTTTTTAGAAGCAAAAAAAATTCAACTAACCGAAATCTCGTGTTTTCATTACCTCCGATGCCTACACCACGGGCACATCACGTCTACTGTGACGTGAAAGAAATTTTCCATTCATGGCTATATTGTAGGGAAGACCAGAATATATAGATGTAAGCATACATTGCCTGTATACGTGAAGACAATATTCATAAGCATATCTTTGTATCACGTGCAATATAAGAGTAATTAATTAATTTTACAAAGGAAATTGAACGTATAATAATTTAATTTCTAGATTATGCAATCTCAATTGGTATTCATATATCAAACACATAACACTCCCATTCAACCATATATAGCACTATACAACCAGAATACATGACTATAATATTTAACTAAAATGATGTGGATAACTGTAAGCTTATCCTCCTAAATTCAAAATTTCATAAAGGTATAATTTATATAGTACACGAAATTGTGACCATCACACCACATTCTGATACAAAACTTTCATTTTACATATATATATATATATATGTATATATATATATATATATTAATTTTATCACTCCTCTTGTGTGGAGTGCTTGGGCGGAGGAGGAGGAGGAGGAGCGAAGAAAGATCTGAGAATAGGCTTAAACTTCTCAACTGCTTTCACAATCCCAAAGAACAGGAGCCGATACAGAATCACCATCCCCAACAAAATACCAAGATCCACCCACTTAGAGTAACCCATCTCCACTTGCCAAACACTCCTCAGGATCTCATCGCCACGAATGATTCCTTGGGAGTCACTGCTGGGAAAACTGAGTCCCTGGAACTCATTCTTGTAGAACCCTTCATTGGCATACTTGTGAAAGGCTATATAGTACATGGGGTACCTCCAAAGCGGCTTGGGGAGATCATTGGGCAGTCGAAAGAATCCCCCGTTCAGCATCATAACGCCTTGAATCCCAGCTCCCGTTATGATGCCCATGAGGAAATCGGGGACAACGCTCGCGACGATCATCATCAGGCTCTCCACCAGCAACATGCACGCGAAGAGCAGCAGCGCGAAGTAGACGAAGCGGTCGATCCCCTTTTGGAGTCCGACGAGGTAGTAAGCGATTGCTCCGGGCGCCACCGAGATGAGAAGCAAGTATGGCACGGAAGACAGTGTGTTTCCCACCACGAATGCGCCCACGCCGTAGTGGCCGTTTAATCTTTCGCGGCTGAAAATCTGAGGTCCATGCATTCGTTGGGAAATTAATTAGCCAAGAGAGAAGTAAAATGAAATGAAATTATTAGAGTTTAAACATAGAAAAAACGCTATCAGGTCAGTAAAATATTATTGTGATTGATTTATTAGAGTTTATTATTTTTAAGTAATAAACTCATGAGTATTCCATTTTATTTCCTTAATTTTTTTTTTGGATAAAATTTTTTCCTTTTGTAGCATTATTTTTAAATATAAAGTAGAGGTAGAGGATACTGTTAACTTTTATAACATTACATTTTAATATAAACTAGAGATAAAAGACATATTATGTGTGTATTTAGAGTGACAAAAAGTGAAATAAAATGAGATAAAATGAGTAAGTTGATAGATTCATAATTCGTACAATGAGATAAAAAGTGAATAATTTTTAGAGTTTTTTAGTATTTTCACCGTTTTTCAGAATTTTTTATCACTCAAAGTGGAGCCTATGTGTTTTTACTAATCTCCATTTATTTGATAGAGTGGCTATCAATGATTATAAAAAAAAAAAAAGAAAAAACACAAAAATTAGATGATGGCTTATTTGTGTCATACAAAAATATTAGGTAGTATTTAGTTTACTTTCCTATTTTCTGTTTTTTGCTTTTGTTTTACGTGTTAAAAATCTTAAAACAAGAAAACAGAAATTGCTCCATTTTCTTTATTTTGAGATTTTTCTTATTTTAGGTTAAAAACTCTCAAAATAATTTTTTTTCATTTTTTATTTTATGTGTAAACCTATTTTCTGTTTTCTAAAATAAATTTTAAAAACACAAGTAACCAAACGAGTTTTGAACTGTTTTCTTTATTTTCAAAAGTACAAAATGAAAAATAAGCTCTAAATAGGAAATAGAAGACTGGAGTGTCGAAATTAAAATCAATGGATGGTAAGAAGTGTCCGATCAGCTACTTTGTTGTCAATAACGTGGTCGGACGATAAATATATTACAGCACCTCTGGATTCCTTACGGATCTGCACCAGTTCTACCAAAAACAACTACCAGTGGGGCGATGTTCAGCCGAACACCCCTTCGATGGTTAAGTTAGATAATGCTTTTGGACTTCAATAAATTTTATCAACCTTTTTTCCAAATATCAAAAAATGCGTAGCCTTTTTCTTGTTCATCCCTTCCCTTATATCTTGTTTAGTGCCCCTGATCTTTCCTAGTTGGCTTGTTTTACTCGAATCTTGTGGAAAGTAGAGCCTAACTAAATCATAACTGCTTCACATTCTCTAACAGACCCAACTAATGCCTAGGTGTATAGTGGAGGTGGGGTATTTAACCGCGCCCCTACTCAGCCATGATGGTGATAGGTGATGGCCTAGGTATGTGCTAGGTGACTTTTCCTGGATACGGGACACGTGTCCAAGCACCCCCTCCAATTGCCCCCTAGCTCTTACGCGTGTGGCTTGATCGGCACGTGCGCAAGAGCTCGAGACAATTAGCTGATATAAAAATAACCTTAGTTTGGATAGGTTCTGCCTAGTCTAACTTGTGCATCCATTGACGCCTATATAAGTGTCACAGCTATCCCTGTAAAGGACTGTGACGGCTGGTTCTGTTAGTACTTATTAATGAGGGAACTGCCCATTAATAATATGCTAGTAGCAAAGCCTCGCCATTTAGTTATGCGAATATATTTATTAGAAATACAGATCTATAACCTTTCAGATTTTGTCTTTTCAGTTCTCTCCTCTATAAATATTCATTTCACCACCGAATGGATTTTTCGTACTTACAGATTTCCAAAAACCTCAAGTGTTGACAAGTTCAAAGTCCTTTCCATTTTGTTTTAACCAAGCTCATCCGTGTCTGACCAAGTCCTTACCCTTCGTATCGCAACATAGATGAGTGCTAGTATCAATTTCCACATCCTTTTTTCATAGTTTTCTTAAATGGGGAAATTTCTTAACGCTCTTAGGAAACTAGGAGGTATAGAGTCCTTTAAGGCTAGACACCAAATCCCAGAGTCTGTCTGGTTAGCCTTACCAAAGGAAAATGATTTCAGCATAGCTGAAAATCGGGGGTCAGAATGGTACGATGGCCTTTGGTGGCTATTAAGGAGTGTGGAGTAACTCCCCCACTCTAACCGCTAGTACAACTGTTTTTATCAATGGTCGTACTCTGCCCTGGCCAACTGGCCCCAAATGGGTATAGAATTCTTGTCGGGATGATCAAACTCAATAGGATTCTGAGAGTCAACTTAAGACCCCAAGCGATCCTTCAGTGTTATGCCTTGACCTATTCGAAAAATGAACGATACTATCTGAAGTGCCGAGTGGAGGACAACCTCGTCCATGCCCTTCCTAACTCCAGTAAAAACCTACTAGATGACCACATCTTGGTTAGAAGAGAATGGCAATAGTTGCCAAGGGAAGATAGGCATGATGGCGTCCAAAACTTCATGGGCGGCATAGGTAGCATCAATTTCTATTTTTATCCTGTTCTTATTTCCTTTGTTTAAATTTTTTTTGCTCGGACACTAACCAACCTTCCTTTTATCTTTTTTGTAGTTAAACGTTTCAACAAAAGATTCGCTAATACAAACAGTATGAATTTTGGTTAGATTGCCGAAGTTCTAACTTATAAGGGAGAGTGGCCACTGCAAGGTCTTATTCGGACTTCTCTACTACTTCTCGGATACAAACCAACGCACTGGAGTTTTACGGCCCTTCCATTGGACGTTGGGGAAGAGCGACTCAACAACTTGCTCAACTCCATAGATTTTCTGGTCACCGTGCCACAGATAATGACTGTTGCAGTGCTTTCACCAGTCGACTTGAAGAAAATGCCACCAAGGAATTTGCTCGCGGTTATAAAGAAGATCTCAGGCGTGAAAGACCCGAGCAAGAAAAAAAAAGGCATCTACGCCTTCGCCACCTCCTCTGCCATCGGCAATTCGATGCGGGGTTGAAATAAGAGAACCAACTCGCATGATCAGCGCTGATGAGGTGGCAGCTCTAGACATAGCCACACAATTGACCTAGATGCTGAGCCCTTTACTAGCCACCAGGCGAGCAATTTTATCATCAGTCTGATAATTGGAACCCGGCCGATCAGCGTCACTGACTCCGCCATCTCCGACCAGGAAGTTGCTCTATCCATTGTGCACGCGGTAACTCTCTCAAATGATCGGGAGCATATTATGAATTTGCCTGATCATTTATGGTTCAGTCAATCGGTTCAATACTCCCTGCTGGTAAGTCTACATTTTTTGTCTCGATTGATCCTTCATCTTTCTTTATCATTTCATGCTCTTATCATCATTTCTGTTTTTGCAAGCAGCTGAATTCTTCAAGGATGCTAGTCGGTATTTCGAACGCCTAATAGAAAATATAAAGAATGCAGAGAAGAAAGCCAAGACCCAGCGCCTCTGAGCTGAACGAGCCAAAGAGAACGTGAAAGAAGTCTGCACACGAAACGATGAGCTCATTCAGCAAAACAAACAACTGTCCTCTGACCTTGAGATAGTGAAAAGGGGGTTTGATAAAGCCAACAAGAGGGCCACCAAGGCCTTCTTGTTTTCTCCATAGAGAGGTACCTCCATTCAGTGTTAGTGAGTGTCTTACTGACGTAATGGATCAGTTTCTGCACCTTATCCTCTTCTCTTATGAGCACCGCACTAACTGGGTATTCGAATACAGCTAGATATAATTGAAGCTTTTCTCCAAATTAAGGGGTGGACAAAAGTGGTGCCAACACCAAGTAAGACTTCAGTTCTTCAAACGCCCGATTACAGTTCTTTATCCCAGTGTAGGATGCGCTTTCCTTTCAACAATTTGAAAAAAAAAAAAACTGCACCAATTAGAAGCTCTACTGATGAACCAATTCAAGGCCACTATCATCCGTGTCAAACATTGAACTTTTTTCACCATGGTCAGTCGGCAAAGCTTTTGTATGGTAGAAATTTGATTTGGGTCAGCTTTAATACCTCTCATTTTCACCAGGTGTCAAAGAAACTTTCCCGAGCATACTTTGAAGGCGCATTTTGCTGTATTCAAGCGTAAGACATATCATTTCAGGATAGTGAATACCTCTTCTAAATTGGACAGATGATCGGTCTTCTTTTTGTTTTTAATAACCATATCATCGATATATACTTCCATTGTCTTCCCGATCTAATGATTAAACATCTTTGTAACTAGCCTCTGATAAGTTGCATCGGCATTCTTCAACCAAAAGGCATAACCCTATAACATTGGAATTTGATGATCGCCTCGATAGACATCGAGAAAACTCATCATTTCGTGTTCGGCCGTGGCGTCCACAAACTGATCAATCTTTGGAAGAGGAAACGGATCCTTTGGGCATGCTTTATTAAAGTCGGTAAAGTCTACATAGACTCTCCACTTGCCATTCTTGTTTTTTACCACAATAGTATTGGACAACCAACGAGGGTAGTTGACTTCTCGAATTGCATTAACATGCAACAGTTTCTTAACCTCCTCCATCATAGCTTCCGTGTGCACGAGGGATGACCGTCTTACTTTCTGGATAACTAGTTTTGTGGTGGGTAGCACGCCGAGCTTGTGACATATAACTTTGGGATCGATCCCCGACATCTCGTACGAGGTCCAGGCAAATACCTCCAGGTTCTGCTTTAGTAATGTGATTAACCGTTGCCTATCTTAACACGATAAGTTCCTTTTAATCAAGAAGAATCTATCTGGGTCTGATTCATGCGCGGGAATGAATTCTAGGTCTTCGGTTGCTTGTTCATCTGGTTTTGCCCCCACGTCTTCCAGTGTCAGGTATCTTCTGTTCCAATCATAGAATTGACCTCCTTGGGGATGTTATTCACCTTTATAGCGACTGAGAAATATTTTTTTGACATGATCTAGTCCCCTCTGATCAAATATACCCCTTGTGGTGTGGGGAACTTAACAATTAGGTGGTAGGTAGAGAGAATAACTCTCATTTTGTGCAGCCACGGGTGTCCCATTACAGCATTGTAGGAGGATGGGACATCCACCACTAAAAACTCAGTCTGCAATTCCATGGGCTCGGCTCGCACTTGAATCGTCACTCTTCTTAGTGGCCAGACTGGTGCTGAACTGAATCCGATTAATGGACAATATGCCGAGGTGAGGTCGAATTCACATAAGTCAAGAGCTTTAAAAAGCCTGTAATACATTACCTCAATAGAACTGCCCTGATCTATAAGAATACGACGTACCTTGCAGTCGCCAACTTCCAGAGTCACCACCTGGCATCATTATGTGGCTATTGGATTCCGCCCAAGTTATCATCAGGGAATATCACCTCATGGCTTGACTCCGATCGTCTCTTTTGCGGCTGTAGGCAGACGTGCTCCCCACATTACACACTTCTGTGAGATAGGCTGCTTTGATGTATTCGGCTCTAGATCTGACCTCCTGTTCGCGAGATTCGTAACCAAGATGCACAATGTTTATGACCTTTTGAGCGAGACGGTTGTCATGTTCTTGGAGCACACTATCTATTTGTGTCTGAATGACCTTATTTTTTTTGTTGTTTTGGTCATCGATATAGTCACGCAGGTGACCAGCGCGGACTAGGACCTCCAAGTATTGCTTAAGTGCTTGGCATTCCCCAGTGTGGTAACCTTTGTCCTTATGGTATGCACAGTGTAAGGACTAATCCCTCTCAGATGGGTCGCCAACCATTTTCTTCGGCCACACGAAGTAAAGTTCATCCTTGATTTTTGGCAGCAACTTAAAGATCGGCATCTTAAAAATTGTATGGATCGCCTCAAACACGTCCCCTCTGTTATGTTCTTTTCCCCAATTCTTATTGCCTGCCCAAGGCTTCATCTTATCTTTTCTTGGGATCTTTTTTTCGGCAACCCTTATTTCGTCATCGACCTTGGAGTACTTTTCTACATGGCTCATTAGATTGGCAAAATCATCTGCTGATTTTTTCGTCAAAGATTGCCATAGTTTCTCATCATGTGACAGACTCGGCTTGAAGGATACGACGGTAATCTGCTCGGAACAGTCCTCCACCTCATTGTAAGCCTCGAAATATCGTCAGGCATAATTTTTCTTAAACTTTCATACCTCCCCTTCCTCATTATTATTAAGGCATCTACTGACCAAGGTTGTCTACTATTGACAATGAAACAGGCCACAAAAGCTTCCGCCAACTGAGACCAAGTGCTGATGGAACTAGGCTCCAATTTATCTAGCCATTGCAATGCAACTGCCCCGAGGCTAGAAGGAAAAACCTTGCATATGAGTGCGTTGTTGTAACTCTAAAAGGACATCACTTGTTTGTAATGACGCATGTGCCCCACCGAATCGGCCTTTCCATTGTAAAGCGTAAACCTCGGTGGGGTGAACTTATGGGGAGGCTCCATCTGATTAGTTGCGGCAACAAATGGTGAGGTGGCAATTCAACTAAGAGCCCTTCTGGCAAGGTGGTGAGCAGAGTGCTCCCTTTTATGGTCAATGCAATTAGTGATTCGTTTAAGTACACGCCTTTTCGAATCCTCTCCATTTCTTTCAGCGGGTTCACGGATTTGCTTCAAACAAACCTTATTTCTAAAGGAGTCAAAATTGGACTCCCCTTCCGTGTCCCACCTCAGAGAATGGGAATATTCTGGTGATGAGTGTCACTTCCACTTTCTTGGAATGGGGCTTTTCCTTTCTGACTAGTGCTGGGATAACCGATCGTCCCCATGTCGGCGAGGGTAATAGCAAGGATGACGGAAACTGTCGTCTCGGCCCCCAGCATATGAATGCCTAGCATATAGGCTAATCTGGTCATGGAGGATCTCCAATTCATGCTCTTTCCGTTGTATTTCTGCCCAAAACTAACTTAAAGTAAGCCCGTTTAGTGTCGGAAATGTGTTGCCAATGGTACGGGCCTTCGCTCCTACCAGATCGACTATGTCGAAGAGACCGCTCGTTCTGGTTAGATTCTAGAGGAGCCTTGGCTTAGTTGACCTTTTCTAACACTTTCACTCATCTCTGTTACCGATAGATTATGTTTTTCGCGAGAAGACGATCTCAATTCTCACAGATGGCGCCAATTGGAGTGTCGAAATTAAAATCAATGGATGGTAAGAAGTGTCCGATTAGCTACTTTGCTGTTAATAACATGGTCGGACGATTAAAATACTACAGCACCTCCGGATTCCTTGCGGATCTGCACCAGTCCTGTCGAAAACAACTACCAGTCGGGCAATATTTGGCCGAACGCCCCTCCGATGGTTAAGTTAGATAATGCTTTTGGACTTCAATAAATTTTATTAGCCTTTTTTTCAAATATCAAAAAATGCATACCCTTTTTCTTGTTCATCCTTTCGCTTATATCCTGTTCAGTGCCCTTGATCTTTCCTAGTTGGCTCATTTTACTCGAATCTTGTGGAAAGTGGAGACTAACTGAATCATAACACGTTCTCTAACAAACCCAACTGATGCCTAGGTGTATAGTGGAGGTGGGGTATTTAACCGCGCCCCCACTCCACCACGATGGTAATAGGTGGTGGCCTGGGTATGTACTAGGTAACTTCTCCTAGATACGGGACACGTGTTCAAGCATCTCCCTCTAAAAACAAAAATAAAAAATAGAAAACAAACTAAATGAAACATTAATTATTTACCAAAGCATAAATACCAAAACATTTTAGCTTTTATACATTGGCCTTAGTTTGTTAGCACAGAAGAATTTTATTGTTTGTTTTATATGACTTTTTATCACATAAATTTGATTTTATTTTTAAAAGTTTTTCGCACGCTTACGTCAATTTCCTTATTTGAAAATATTTATTTTTTGTAATATTTTTATGAATATAAATAACATGCCTACAAGTTTTCAAAAGTAATAGAAAAAAATTGATTTTCAGTAAGAAAAAAATTGATTTTCAGTAAAAAAAAATATGTATGTATATTTGTTCGATGTTACATTTGTTCGATGTTAAAAAAAAAAGTCTCACATTTGTTCGATGTTACAAAACAGAAGCCTCAGTGTAGATATAACAATATATATATATGTATGTATAGTCACCTTCATGTCCTCTACAAAAGAAGGAAATCCACCAATTGCCATGAAAGTCAAGAATGCTGCAACAAACATGAGCATCGAACCTCTAGCCTATATCAAATTTGGAGGAAACTAAGAAATGGTTAATTATATATATATATATATATATATATTTATATAAATCATTAATCATGTCGAAATGAATGAGTAAATATATAGTTACCTGAATGGAGCCATAACTATAGCCAATGTCATAGAAGATAGTCCCTACGCACAAGCACAATGCAATGTAAATTGCTAGGCGAAGCCAGTAGTAGCCTAGGTCGCGGTACATGTTTATGAAAGATCTCGTAGTGAGAACTAGGCACTGCGTGATAAACCCTGCTTGATTTCCCTTCCTCAGCCTACCTCCATTCTACAAAACAAAAGAAATACTAAGCCCTTAATTTGACGTTAACTCTTTAATTCATGGTCAATGTACCATTCATGTCATTATATATTTATATATATTCTGTATATGCTAGGCAAATTACATTGCCTAAGTATTTTTTTTTTTGGTCTGGTCAGAATAGAACATTTATGATACGTGTATTGGTAATTCTACAATATTATTTTGAAAAAACACTGACAAAATTATTTGCTATATGCTAAACATATATAGACAAATTGTGTACCTGTTGGGATATCTCGTGTACGCGCTGTTGAACTTGTTGGTAAGCCCCCGATGATTTATATGACCTGACAAGGATGTTAATTGCTTCCATGGTGCTCATTTTTTCACCAAGTCCTTGCTCAATGTCCTATGTAACCATGAATATATATAGAAAACAGTTTAAGGAAATATATATATATATATACATAGTATATACACATTCTCCTTTATAAACTTAAATAAAACAAATGTATCTCTTTTGTGAATGACATAGCATTTTTAGTAGCAATGTAAAGCAATGCACGGTTTGGCAAATAATGAATTAGTATAGTGACAAAAGAACGTGTCTATACCTCATCAAAGTCCTGGTTGACGGTTCTAAGGTAATGATCAGACGGGTTCCTCAGACTTGGACATGGGAAACCATTTAAAGCAAAGAACTGCGTACACAAAGTGGGCACAACAATTGAACATCAGTCCATTGAATGAGATTAAGTTGACAAAGATTTATCTTTGCCTCTCTATCTGGTTTGGGGAGAAGAGAAGTGAAAAAGAAAACAAAACAAAAAATTTTCTTTTCTTTCTTATTTCATTGATGGATTTGGAGAGAAAATTAAGGAATAGAAAATCGTCTTGAGTATGGCCTTTAATTAGACTATAGGATGTAGGATGTTTGGTTAGTAAAAATTTGATCAAAAAATATAATAAAAATATAAAAATTTAATATAAAAATAAAATTTAATAAAATTTGATTGAAAAACAAGTATAAAAAAAATAATAAAAGTAAGTAAATTTTGGTTAATTTTAGATAACCAAACACCCATTATATATATATACACTACCTCATTTGCCGCCGAAGCAGAACCGAAATAAACCGTTTTACCGGAGGAGAGAAGGCAGAGGTTGTGAAAAAGCTCAAAGACTTCACTGCTCGGCTGGTGGATGGAAGCAATCACTGTCCTCCTGTGTTGCTGGGCGAGCTTGATGATACGGTTCATGACATGGAAAGCGGCGGCGCCGTCGAGCCCGCTGGTGGGTTCGTCTAAGAAGAGAAGGCTTGGCCGCGTCAAGATTTCAATGCAAATACTCACCCTCCTCTTTTGTCCGCCGCTAAGGGCTTTCGAGCTCCACCCTCCAATCCTTGTGTTCATGGAATCCTGCAACCCCATCTCTCTGATTGTCGCCTCCGCTCTTTGCTTCTTCTCCGATATTGACATGGAATCAGGAAGTTGGAGCTGAGCTGAGTAGTACACTGCTTCTTTTACGGTTAAGGTTGTCATCAAGGTGTCATCTTGAGTCACATAGGCCTAAAATCATCCACACCAAAAATAGTTTTTATATGCATATATATATTATCATAATTATATAGGATATTTTTTCTCCAGCTTGCAGGCCACAAGCATTTTTGTATGTAAATTTATGTATTACAGATAATATTTGTACATGGTTATTACATTTTACCTAGGAGGAATTTGGTTAAAAAATATATTAATTAAGAGAAAACTGGTTAAAAGTCAACACACAACCATTTTGTGATTTGGATTAAAATGTAAATTTGATGGAATATGTTAAATTTAATTAAATTTTGTGCCTTGGAGATCCATAAGCAATTTTGTAAAAACATATTATTGAAAAAATATATAAGAGGCAAGTTCAACTTTGGATTTTCTATTAAGTACATTTAAAAAATGAAAAAATGGGTAAGAATATACCTTTATCCATTTATTTTTTAATAAATCTTTTTCCTTCAATTAATTTCAATAATTGGGATATAAATTTAATTAAATTTAACAAATTACATATGTCAATTTTATACTTTAATCCAACTCACATTAAGGTTATATATTGATTTTTAATTTATAAGGAGTAATGCCTTCTTAGGTCAAAAAGGTAAAGTGTAATTATATATATCTAATATTAGAGAAGAGGCAGTGTATATAGATTAATTAACATAGTTTCTAAGGTATCATTTTAAGGTTCAAAAGTTCAGATTTTGAAATGAATGTTTGATAACTGACATGAGGAATTAAGGCCAATGAAATGATCAGAACATTGATTCAGAAACATATAAACAAAGTTAGAACCTATGTGTAACTGCATTTTATCCTTTTGTTGAATGCCAATGCAAACTCATAACCAATAGCAGTCAAATTTAAAATATTTAAGGGCAAACTGGAATTAATGTTCATGTATAATGGAAATTAAATTTAAAATATATTATTGATTAGAAGTCAATATCTGTATAATAATTAAATTCAGTAGAAGCATTTGAGAACATAAATTTGAATAAAATAAAATAAATCCTCCTGCCCGTAAATATATCATTTTCTTGACTTATATATGCATATATATATATATATATATATTAAATTATTCTTACCGAAGTGCCAAAGGCTAGAACTTGTTTCTGGCCATTGATCAGGATCTCTCCAGCCTGTCTCCTGTTTGAGCCAAGTCTCCCTGAAAATTTAGTCAACGAATCAATGTCATTTCTACACTTAAGCACGTCATATGTTAATTAAATCAGTATAAAAATGGATAGACAGACAACAGAATATATACGTAAGAGCGTATTTCAGTCAATTCTCATTTTTCTTTGTTAGTAGGACGCCGACCCGTGACAAAATAGTTTTAGTTAGTCCAGTTCAAATTCGATTTCATGTCTAGCGTTTGACGAAGAGAATGGACAGAATAATCTGAACCACAATAAGGGCGTGTGATGCAATCAGCAACATTAAATTTTAATCTTTCAGACGACAGATAGAGAACAAAATTATGTTTCCGAATACAATAATAAAAAATCTCCCCAAAAGACATAAAACCATGTTTTTAAGTCTCAAAAATAGGTTCAATTGAATAAATTTTATTTGTCACGTTGTCGGACTCACTAATTTTTTCGAGTATTTTTTAGTTTTTGGCACTTCAAGCTATCTAAAAACTTATATGCAGTCCTATATGCCCATGCCACCGTGACAGATTTTGAATGAGTGAGGTAGTGTTTGATTTGCCCAAAAAAAAAAAAAAAAAAAGTTAATGTAAAAATGACACGTGATAAATTTTGATTGAAAAAAAAATTAGAAAAAAAAACTAATCAAAATATAAATTTTTTAATGTATATTTCCTTTGATAAACCAAATACCCTTGAATGCACGATGATGCCACAGTAAGCACAATATTCTACACATATACGTCCGGGTCAATAATCCACCAAAGATTTAATCTTTTGGGATGACATTAGTGGTTACATGTATTCTGGTGAATAGGATAAGAGGGAAAATGACGGTACATTACTTCTTTATTATCTTATACTAATGAAACTATAATTATAATTATCTGAACATTAATTTGGAAAAGGAAACAGCAGAATTTGTGGGAGTGCTATTATACGCTTTCGTACTCTAGTTCACTGTCCATATTGATCGTATGTCTAAATTTGACAAATTAGAGTTAGGGTCGCAATTCCAGTTAAGGTTGTGTATTTAGGTTTTTAGACTGCCTTTTTTTTTTTGGTGTTTATACTCAAATATTTTTATATATTTTATGAACATATTAAGTAAATTAATTATTTTATATTTGAATTAAAGTCATATTAATTTTGAATTAATACATTCATGTTATATCCAAAATTTTCTCAAAAATTTATATTACAGGTCATATATTCAAATTGCGTTATAGTCATTATTGAACATTATATATTGACTTTCCCAGTGAGATTACATGTATTTGGATAACTTTAATCAAGCCACCTGGGTTGGTTTTTATCAGTAACGAGGTAATTTGTATTAGCTTTATATATATATATATATATATAGAGAGAGAGAGAGAGAGAGAGAGAGAGAGAGAGAATACTCTATGCTTAAAATAAGGTGATGATCATATTGATCAGGTGATTAGATAGGCATTTGGTTGATCAATTTTTATTTTTTTATTATTGAAAAGGAACTTCTCTAAGGAAGGAGACATTAAATTTATCCCCAAAGAAAATACAAACTTACGAGACAGCAGAGCAAAACCAACGTTAAATTCCTAATTAAGTAGCTAGAATATTGATGAACAGGTACCAAGGACTGTAAAATTTTAATGTGTAGAAAATATATATATATATATATATGTATATATAGTCAAGGCCAGTCCAGGGGTGAGCCCAGCAAGTCTCTCAGCTTGGGCAACACCCTGGGTCAAGGACAACTCAAAAAAAAATTTTAGACCGAGAAAAAAAAATTTAAGCTTGATTTGTATACTAGTATAAAAGGATAAAATTTTTAAATCCGAACTTAGACAACCAAATTATCGGTGCCGGCACTGTATATAGCTCCCTTAAAAAACAGCAGCCACATTCTTCTTACAAAATTATATATAAGAGTAACGTTACTATGTTACAATTTATTAACCAAATTAATCAAGTTATATATATATATATAAAAGTAATGTTATTACGCCATAATCTATTACCAAAATTAATTGTGAGTTATACATGAGTTGGGTAATTTTATATAAATCAATCACTTTTAAAGATATAATTTATAAATTACCAAAAAAAAAGATATAATTTATAAAAACCCACCATATATAAATTCCAATAAATATATAATACTAGAACCATCTTATTTTCCTTAACAGATAATTAATACATCTCACAGACACTATATATTCCCCCTAACTAATGTTAGATTTTAGGAGCTAGATAGCTAATGCACACAAATGAATGTAAGTATGAATTCAACAGCAAGTGGGAAAGGGATTGATTCCTTTTCCATTTCCCAGCAAGTCTCTGCATAGTTCTATTTGGGTTAGGTAACCTTAAATAATAATTCTATTTCAAATATATTATTAGTTTGTTTAGTTGACAAAAAATTGATCAAAAAATATAATAAAAGTAGAAAAATGTAATATAAAAGTGACATGTGAAGAATTTTAATTGAAAAAAATACGAAAAAATTAGTTAAAATTGATAAATTTTGATAAATTTTTAGCACCTCAAACAGGACTTTTATATATGTATATATATATATATATTTAATTAACATAAAAATAGATCACATTTATTGATGAAGTCAATTTAGGTAGGCGGGATTTAGCTATTTTTTTTAAGTTTGCAAGCACCGGTTTCTACAACCGAGACAAATAAAATATTCTTACTATGCCTTTGTCCCCCACGTCTCTCGAGCAAGGCTTTTGTGTGGAATTTGGGGTAACTTGGATGCCTTTGGTTTACCTACTTTCACAAAATTAATCTTTGTTTTTTTTTTTTTTAATTTTCGCGACTAAACATAAAATTAATTTTTTAACTTTTATAAACTTTTTCTAACTTTTACAAATTTTTAACAAACACTTAATACTAAACTAAAATGACACGTGTTAAAATACTTAAAAAAGTTAGTAAACTTTTATATTACCAAACAGCTTGCGAATATTTTTACATTTTTTTTAGATTCACTCGGATTCGTGTATTTCTAATTAATTATATTTTTAAATTATGCCACTTCAATTTGCCTCATTCATGCAGAAAATACAACTTAACCTTTCAGAAAAAAAAAATGAAAATACAACTTGTCCATATACGAGCCATAGATATCTGATATATTTTTGTAATTCATTTAATAAAAAAAAAACTATTTAAAAGTACAAGGGAACAAGTGAAATAATTTAAAAATACGGGGAGGCAAAGTAAAATTAAGAAAGTAAAATAAAGAGCTGTTAAATCGTAGTTTACACTTTCCGTTTAGACTTGGTAATTAAGGGGCACCAAACGAAAATGAACTGAAAGAAAAAAAAAAATTAAAAAATAATACCGTTTTAGTTCATAACTAACGTATATATAATTAACAAAGGGAAACTGCAGTTTCAATATTAGTAAGAATCTATCGACCTATATCTATATATGCATATATGTATGTAATAAACTGAGTGTATCTATATATATATATACCTGCTAATGCATCCAGAAGTGTTGATTTGCCACAGCCAGAAGGACCCATGACGGCCAAGACCTCTCCGGGCTCAACATAACCGGTGGCCTCCTCCAAAATGGCCCTGTGGCCGTCCATCTTATCCGGCACCGTCACCGACAAGTCCTTCCACGTCAGGAAAATGCCGGTCCCGCCCTCCGATCCCACCTCAGGAACATTGCTACTAGATCCTCCAGATGATCTGTTGATCTCTGAACCCATAATATCCTCCAATTGTAAGCAATGAAAAGAGAGTTGTGAAACAAACTGGTAGTATTTCGTAAGTCCGAAAGGAAGGTTATAAATACGCGTGTGTGTGTGTGTGTGGCGTAGGATTGGCAATTTGGCATAGGTTGGAAAATGCAAAACCCAAGTTAGCAAGCAATTGACTTAGAAAGAAAAAGAACTGATGGCTTGTATCTGCTGTATATGAACATGAAAGTTGAAAGCTATATATATATATATATATAAAATTATATTTTTCTCTCAACATACACAGAGTTTATATATATATTTTTCTCTCAATAGTTAAAGGATATATATATATATATATACATGTAAAATGGCACTATATAAAGACAATTATATATATATATATAATCAATTAAGAAAGAAGAATACATATGGTACATTTAGAGTGACAAAAAATGAAATAAAATGAGATAAAGTAAAATAATTTGTGAGTTTGTAATTCGTGTAATAAGATAAGAGTAAATAATTTTTAAAAGTTTTTAAAGATTTTTAAAAATTTTCAATAATTTTTTTGCAAATTAAACGCACTCATAAACACCAATGTGTGTGTGTGTGTTTTAAGTTTGAAATACTTGCGTATTAGCTAGCCAAGTGGCAGCCTAAAAGAAGAGGAAAAAAAAAAAAGAAGAAGTAGAAGGAAGAATAAGAATAAGCCAAGTGGCATGTAAGTAAACGTTTAGGAAAGTGGAAATTCAGACCTGGGACGCAAAAGATCATTGCTAAAGATCCGTTGAGTATGATGTTTCGGATATGACAAATTTCATCAGATGGACCTTTAGTTTGACAACAAGCCTCCGAGTAATTAATTCAGACCTAGGACGCAAAAGAGCATGTCTCTTGAATTTGTAATGTCGAATGAAACAATTAATTCCGTGATCAGTTGGTCTTTAGTTTGACACCAAATTGCTTACAAATGGAAGAGTGTTAAAATGCATAAATATATGTGTGTGTATACATATATATGCAGCTTTCATTCATGATCCACAGTTGAATATTTTTCAACACCAACTACTCTTACGATGTGGAGATATGTTCCTATTCATGACTCAAGTTCTCTTCCAGCATGGACAGGCTCTTCTGCATGTACATGGTCCGGAACAGGTAGATTTAGGTGGAATAGCATACTTTGCCTTAGAAAAAGTGAAATTTCTAACTCAACTTACGAAAAAAACGTATGTTTTATGACTCAAATCTATTGAAGCGTTGATTGGTTGAACCAGAAAAGGCGACAAAAAGTCAACCACCTAACAATTGATTCGACATTAAGTACAATATTAAATGAATAAACAATTATTGACTGAATCAAAAGGCATGACTATTTAATCCCAAAAAAATTGGATCTTTCAACTAGGACGTTTAGTATCTCAATTTTTAAAACTCATAAAATATGAAAAGTTATTAATTTCTTTTAATTAAATTTCATTATATATCACTTTTATCACTTTAACATCAATTTTTAATCTTTTATATTAAACTTTTTCAAAATTCCAAACGCCGTTTGATAGAATGGGTATGAAATTTATATAAACGAGATTCGGAACGAGTTATAAGGAAAAATTTTTAAGTGGATTCAAGTTTAACAATTAAAAATCTTGAACTTGCACCTAAGTAGACAGTAAAAGTATAAAAATATTACCAATACATAATAGTAATACAAAAATACCTTTTAGTTATATAATAATATGGCTAGTTAGTTTCACATTTATATATGTTCAACTGTTACATTTATTCAATGATTAGAATTATTTCTTTTGCTCTTTACTTTAATTGTTTTTCAGTGACTTTACATGAAATACAATCTATTATTCTTCCTATATATTTTTTGAATACTTTTTATATATAAAAGTTTTTAAATTAATACTTTAAAAATTATGATAATATTTGTAATAAATAATAAAATTATATATATTTATTAAATAATGTATGGATGCTTATTAGATAGAGTTAACTCAATTTTTTTATTTTAAAAAAATTATATTTAAACTTTAATTTTTTAAAAAATTTATTAAAAATAAACGTTTAAATTTAAAAATTTTAATTTTTATATGATTAAAACTTAAATTATAAATATATACATTTTTACACTATTTGTCTCATTTATATAATAAGAAAGTTTAAAATTTTAAATTTGAGATATTTTTAACCGTTAGATTTATTTAATAATCAATATTACTTATTTCTCTCTCCATTTTGGTTGTCTTTTCAGTCATTTCATATGAAAACATGTTTTCTTACTCTTTCCATATTTTTTTGAATATTTTTTTATATAAAGTTTTTTAATTAATATTTTAAAAAGGTGATAATATTTGTAAGAAATAATAAAATTTTATACCTTTATTATATACTGTATGATACCTTAGTCTCTTTTGATTATTAATTTTTATTTTTGTAAACTATTTTTTACAGTTTTTTATATAAATTTGTTTTATAAATTTAAATTTGAGTTATTTGCATGTTTTCTGTATCTTGAGACACAAATAATCACTAATTAGTTAATGAGGACTGAATTTGTAAGAAGTTATTTTAATTACACATGTCTCTACAGTAACCCTCCCAAAAAATAAACAAAAATAAAGTGATAAATGTTAGACACAATTCAAAACAATTTTAAAAAATAATACATGCCTAATAATTATATTGTTTAATTAATTAAGGAATGTATGTGTTCCCTTCACCAATAATGATAAAGCTGGCTAGGGACAATATGTCGCTAGGAAAATGTTACATTTAATTTTTTTCACTCAAAAAAAAAAATATTTATTATGATACGAGATTTAAGTGTAAAAACCAAAAGTAAACTGCATTTCTCTTGTTCTATTATGGTTTTGCGGTGTCTAAAATTGTTAAATGATACAAAGAAGGTTTCTAATTAATGTTGAGACTTCAGATCAAATCTGTGATCAGCAATTTAACAACGTGACGTATTTGTGACTAGGCATATAAATATGAATATGGATGCATTTGAAGTGATAAAAAATGAAATAAATTGAGATAAAGTGAAATAATTTGTGAGTTCGTAATTCATAAAATGAGATAAAAAATAAATAATTTTTAAAATTTTTTATTATTTTTTAATAAATCAAACACACCCCATATATATATATATATATATATGGGATGCATGTATGCATGCTAGCTGTTGAAATGACATGTATTCTTGTCTTTGCAGCGTCGGTAATACGTCAAAATAAGTTTGGTGATGACAATTTACGCATCACTAAATCAGTATTTCAGCATATGTGAACTCTTTTAGCGGCCGTTGGGGACCCATAAATTTTCATAAAAATTATATAAAATTTTAAATTTTAAATTTTCTTTAATTAAAGTTTGTTACTTATCATTTTCATATTTATATTTATTTTTTTTATTGTTTGGGGCTCAAAATGTATTTTTACTTATTATTGTATTGTATCCCTGACTCAAAGTGTGGTTGGTGGCAGATAGAGAGGTGGTGAGGTTGACAGTTTTCTTAAATTTTATAATTATTTAATATTTTAAATATTTATATTAATATATAATGTAATGATCTTTTTAAAATTTAAAAATAATTATATGCTTTAGTTTACTAAAATATAAAAATAAAATTAACTTAATTTCTTTTATTTAAATTTCTGAGCCAAGATGACAAAGCGAGAAATGCAAGGGAGCTAACCAGCTGAATAGGAGCCTTGACAATTCGGGGACCGGTAGATATTCAGTCGGATTTGGCACCTAAAAAGTCATCTCTAGCAATATTGGATTACAAAATCAATATTAGATGTCGGTCGTGGGGTGTACCAGCGGACGGATTACATAGGGTCCATTTAATGGGTCAAATTTTGATCAAAAAAAATAATAATAAAAATAAAAAAATGTGACATAAAGATGATAAGTGTTAAAATTTAAATGAAAAAAATATAAAAAATAATTAAAAATTTGTAAATTTTGGTAAACTTTGATAGGCCAAATGAGACCATAGTTAGCATTAGGTGTCGGTCCCATGATCCTTAAAAGCAGTGGATGGGGTGAAATTTGATTTCATTGAATAAAAATTCTTATCAACTTTTATATTTGATATTAAAACAGAATTTTATAAGTTGAATTTGATTTCTTTTCGCAATTTAAATCTTAAAATTCCTATATAATTTGAAATCATATCCAAAATAATAGAATTTAATGGGAATTCAATATTGTTTACTTAAACTATCTAAATATGTGGACAAATTTGTCCTCATATATCATATTTATTATATTTTTTATTTTTTATTAACATGATTAAATTTGGTATTTTTTTAAATCAAATCAAATCAATTTTTAAATTTAAAATGTACTCTAAACACAAAAGTTTATTTATCAAATCAAATCAACACTTTATTTTAAAATCAAATTAATTCTACGGTAGGAATATTTCCAAACAAAGTGGAGTAGAATAGGAGTTAAAAGTTTTGAAGTTTGGAAAGCTTCAAGCTTTTATAAAAATATAAAGGCACCGTTTGGCATCTCCAAAAAATAAAAAAAAAATTCTAAAAACTTCTAAAACTTCTATCACATCAACTTTTTTATTTCACTGCACGTATTACGAACTCACAACTTTTCTCATTTTTATCTCATTTTTTCTTACTTTTTATCGCTCCAAACATACACAAAATCAAAAGTGTTTCTTGTAGTATTTATTAAAAAACATTTAAATATATTTTACATAGAATAATACTAAAAATAAGACACTATCTTTATTTTTTTTTTCACTTTGAATGTAATAGGATTATATATATTATCCTGTACATAAATTTTATAAAATAATTTTATATTTAACAAACAGTACACACTCAAAATTATATGCAACGAATTAATGTACAATGTATTTTTTTCGGACACCTTCTGTTACCCAAAAAAAAAAAAAAAAAAAAGAATTAATGTATTTAAATTGCCATGTGTAACATTAAATATGACTAAACGAATTTGAGAATTTGATCAAATTCCCATTACAAATTCAAAAGTTGGGGCGCAATTTGCTGCCCTTGGTCAAAAGCTAGCCTTTCCATTAGGCAACACTAGCCTAAGGCCGAAAGGGATGAAAGCCTAAATGTCATATATATAATTACATAAAAATTAAAAATTATTTTTTATTTATTGTATATTTTATTTTAAAAAGGCAAATATAATTTTCATGAAAAAAATTCACACATCTTAAAAAATTCATGCAATTTCTTATACAATTATACATATTTTCACACACAATTGTTATATTTTTTTTCTTTTTTGATTGTTGTGATTGTTTCATTATATTTTTTCTTTTTTGATTGCTATGATTTTTTTTTTTTTTTTGATAGGTAAGCCTAGGAGGGGGAAGGGCCCTAAATTCGAACCTGGGTAGTGAGTAGACAAAAAATAGAGCTCAATCACCGAGTTAAGTGCCTCACTCTTTAATTGCTATGCTTGCTTCATTCCTACCGATACCCTCTCTTCCTGTCTCTTTTTCGTATCTTCAACCAGGATAATTACATTACAGTGTACGTATCAAATCAATTATTTTTCAGTAGTTTATTTTTAAATCACAAACAACAGTAATTAATTCTAATGTATTCCAAAAATACTTGTAATAACTTTCATTAATAATTAAAAGAAATTTATTAACGAAGCCTATGTATGATAACTTAATATAAATAATTTTACTTTTTAAAAGTAAAAAAAAAAATAGTATTTCAGTAAAAAATTTTTATCGTAAATTTTTTATTATTACGTAATATATATATATTTTTATTATAAAATTTTATATGAAAAGACATCTACTTGATTACACTTAGACCCTCAAATTTTTAGAGTTGCTCTTGTCCTTAGGTGGATAATTGAGTAGCAGGTGTTGTAGTGGATTTTACACTACGAGAATTATAGTGAAATAGTGAAGGGTTATGATTTAATCAAAAGAATTAATAAATATTGTAATAAATATTACTTGATAAAAATTAATAAATCTATTAAATTTTAATCATCTAATTTTTTACTGCAACCCTTATAATATAAAATTTACTGTAGTCTTGAAACCGTGGGTAATTGTACGCCTATTATAGGTGGGTGTAGAACATTTATAGTTTTGGTGGCAACCGTGGTGATATTGATCCATGTAAGTTGAAAAAAGCGTCCCCTAATTGGATAACGTTTGGTTGATAAAAATTTGGTAAAAAGTATAATAAAAATATAAAAATTTGATGTAAAAGTGATAAGTAGTAAAATTTAATTAGAAGAAAGTATAAAAAATTAGTAAAAATTATTAAGTTTTTGTTGATTTTAACTAACTAAACATCCCATTAATCAGATTGTCTTTTTATATTAGCATTAATTAATCAACAAATTCAAGGGGTTGATAATTGAAATACTTGTACTTTCATATATGTTATATACTCAAAATACGCACTTCTAAAAAAATAATTGCTTGACCTGAAATTTCGCTTGCATTGTATTGTTTATGCATGTTTTAGCCTTTAATTAGGAAGCTTTTGTATGTCAAAATGGCTGCGAATCTGTGAAAGAATTAGTTGGTCCGATTTATTTAGGTTGTGTTTTTAATTACGCCCAAAAATTATATTGTCACATATGGGAGGTACAGTAGAGTTTTTAGCAAACTTTTTTTTTTGTTTTACTGTTATTTAATAAAAATATGTGGCATTTGTTGCCTAATCAAAAATAATTGTCAAATTACCGTTAAAAAAACGTAATTTGAAACCATATTTTTAATACACTGAAAACATTATTTGAAACTGCGTTTTCTTCATAACTACTGAAAACACTATTAGATTTGGCATTTTCACCCCCATAAAAACACTATTTGATAAAGCATTTTCCTTAAGATTGAATTATGCTAGGAAACACTATTTCAAGTAGCGCTTTATGCCTTTGTATTGAAAATTCTTTTTGATATAGCGTTTTTTCTTCCCAAAACCCCTCCTACACCGCTTATTCCTACTCTATACCCCATTAACCTACACAAATTGCTTAAAACACCAACATTTTATTGAATAAACACATAGATAAACTAAGATAATAACAACTTTTAAACAATATCACAAACATGAAATAAGATTTTTCATACACAATAACAAAATATATATATAAACCAACTTTTAAAATATAACATTAATATAAACATCATATATATATGTACAATAACAAAATAAGATTTTTTTATAAATGAAGAAAGTTATGAATAATATAAACCAACTTTTAAAATATAACATTAAGATATTTTCATCACAATTAAATTGTGTGTACTTCATAGAATATTACATTATAATATTAGAACGATGAATCTCCAAAACTTAGGATAGAAGATGCCTACTTTGTCCCACAAGTAGGCATCCTCCTAATATGGGGGATTCCTCCGCCCCTCCTACACCTGTGGTTGAGTCTGTAGTACTGTAGACTGTGACTAAGGTGGTGGGTCATAAGACAACTCTAAGTGGGCTGGAAGCTGAATACTCGAGTTAAAACGAGCCCTAACCATTTTTCAAGTGTATTGTCTAGGAGAAAGGGTTGCTGTGATACGCTGGTGGTGGGAACTGACGGTAGAAGCTGTAACGATGATGACTGTGTAGTACTCATATCATCGATGGCTATAGTGTAGTCGTCAATATTCTCTAAGAGATGATGTGGATCAACAATAAGTGATAGTAGCCTGGTAGAAGTCGATGGTGGGACTCCTAAAGAACTAGAGGGTTTGGCTCTTGCTGAAATGGGGGGTACGAACCCTACAGAAGCGGATGGTCCAGTTATGATGGATGATGATAGTCTAACATCAAGGGGTGATGACGATCTCACTGCCCGTCCAGCCTTGACCAACCAGTACTTCTCGTTTATAGCTATAATCACCCTTCACCTAATGCTCCTCATCATCTCTATCAAGCGACGAACCTCATCTCAATATCTACAATTGAGGAAATCTATCGTTATCTAAGTGGTTCTGACATCGGTGTCCACCTGTAAACATATGAACAACGATATTAAATACATGTTATAAATTACATTGTACTGAAAAACAACAATATTAATTATTTATTTATTAAAGAGTCACTAACTAGTATAGTCTTTGGAGTTGTAACGGGCAAATGTTACCAAACCAAACCAAACCAAGCCTTTTCCCACTAGGTGGGGTCGGCTATATGGATTTGTCGGCGCCAATTTAATCTGTTTAGGGGCATATCCTCCGATAAATCTAGGCAGGTTAGGTCATGTTTAATGGTTTCTTTCTAACTTCTCTTGGGTCTTCCTCTACCTCTCCTACTCCTGACAATCTCCATACTTTCACACCTTCTATGCAACGGGCAAATGTTAAATTACTTAATTATTTAATAATTATAAAAATTTACTTGTTAATATTATTAAAATTGTTGGTAATTATAAAAAATTTAATAATATTTATAAAAAGAATTTTTTTTATGAATTTTAAAATCTAATTAATACTCTTTGTATTTGCTTTATATAACAATGTAAATATTATAAGAGTTCTCAAAATTAAAAATAAAATAAAACATATGGATAAAATCACGTTAAAAACACTTCAAAAAATGTATGCAGATATGACATAGAGAAACATGTGTACAAAAAGAGTTGCATATCCAATGGCAGATTGAAACAGGCCATAATACCAAGGCGCAGCACAGGAAGTCACATTCCTAACCTTCAAAAATCTATTAAAAAAATTCTAATTTTCAACCATCATCAATTTGAAAAAGACAAAATATATCTATCACTAAAAAAATATAACAAAACTAGCAACTATATTGCCCTAAAAAATAATTTATTAACTTATTTAAAACTACTCTAAGGTTGAAAGAACTTATTATCATGCCATATCATTGAACTGAATGTATTTTGATGTCTAGAATTTGTGAAGAGACTTAAGTCTACATTGATTTAAATTGATTAGATGTCAAGCAGTTTGGGTTAGATTCGCCTGATTTGATGCGAAAGACGTTGCCAATATGTGAATTATCTATGCTAAAATTAGCCGTTTTCAAATTTTTATATTTTTAATTTTTTTAATGTGTTCTTATTCATTAACCTTTGCTAGATTAAGGCATGTTTCTAAATATTATTCAATGATGGTTTGCAAGGATTCATTGTGCAATGAGAGCATTGGTCAAGAATTTCTTCAATAGCCTTTCTTTTATAATTGTGCCTTTTTTCCAACTATGTGTAGCAAATAGAGTTTGTTGGGCATTAAAACGTATCAAATAGTTTTGATAGGAATGAGTACAAAAACCTATAGAGAAAATAACTCCACAAAATTCACCATAAAATTCATCAAGTTTAAGAAGAAAAATGAGAATGAACTGACAAGATGCTATAAAAGATTTTCTAGCAATCTTATCAAAATGTGCCCTCTAAACTTGTAAAGCAAATATATCTCATCCTTTTCCCAACCCCGCTTAAGTCAATTCCATTTCTATTCCCAATAGGCTAAACATTAAATACAAAGAACATGACACTCGTGCAAGTTTCGCATTCAGTTGAATAATAAAAAAAAAATTGAGGGTTTCATGGGTAACACACCAAATTTATAATGTATATACATTACTTGCAGTGACAGAGAACTCGGCGGCTGGAGCGTTAGCTGCCAAGAGGAGCGTCGACAGTGAGCACCCAGACTAGAAGAGAGAGAGAGAGAGAGAGAGAGAACTTCTATAATGAAAACCAAAGAGGACGTTCTATATCATTAAATTTGTAAAAACGTAGAAAACACTATATCAAATAGTGTTTTCAGTACAAAGGCATAAAGCACTATTTGAAATAGCGTTTTATAGCAAAATTGAATTTTAAGGAAAATTCTTTATCAAACAGCATTTTTATTGGGGTAAAAACATCAAATCAAATAGCGTTTTTTGTGGCAAGAAAACGTAATTTCAAATAACGTTCTCAATGTTTTAAAAATGCGGTTTCAAATTGCGTTATCACTAAAGACAATTTGACAATTATTTTTAACCAAATAACAGATGCCATATATTTTTATAAATTATGGTAAAACAAAAAAAAAAACATTTTTAGCCATGTCAGTCAGAGAAAGTAGCCTGAGAGATTACAGTTAGGTAGTCAAATTGTTTCAAATCAATTATTCTCGAGAAAGGAAATATTTGAATTAAATAAAATGGACAACCCACTCTTACACTTCGGATTAGAAAAAAATAAGTGATAAAGTAGAGATAACAACCTTAATATACCTACAGAAAAAAAAAAAGAAAATAAAAAAGTTACTTGATAGCCTGAAGAAATATAACAACCCACAATCCATAAAATACAATATTTTCTACTCTAGGTTTTGTAAGCCTCGTGTTTTTGTTTTTCTTATGCCCACACAGAAGCCCAAAAAAAGGCCAATCACTGATTCATCATATATAGGTCATCACTTTTTCATACACAACCGATGTAGTATAGAAGGCATTACTCTGCATGCAGAGTCCCTTATAGGTAGGCTCCTTATAATTCTTACAATCATTTTCTCTACCAAGGCACACATCCTTGCGTGGCACCATACTTTTGACTTGGTCAAGCTCTAAAACTATCTATAACGACCTATGATCCACATAGTATATTATTATCCACTCTGGACTTTGCAACTCTCACTGTTTTGTTTCTTTGAGACCCACACAAGTGCTTTAAAAAAGTTCTTGTCCTATATAGATCATTGAATCCTCATATAGAGAGTATATCTCCCTTCGACACTTAGACGATGTAGAATAAAAGGCATCATTTATTAGGGATGTTAAATGTACCTGTACCCGATGGGTACTCGCTTCATCTGTCTCGTTCGGAGAGAGTATGGGGATGTTAGTAGCGGGGACAGGGACGAGTACGGGGATTTGAGATGTTACCCGAATAGGTCTGGAGACTGGGACGGATATGATAATCTCCACCCTGCCCCGTACCCGTTTAAATATTTATTTATTAATATATATATATATATATATATATATATATAATTTTTATTTAATGCATATATATATATATATATTTATTTAATATATATAATATTTATAATAATTTTAAATATTTATTTTATACATGTAATATATAATTTGTAATAGTTAGTATACTTGGCGGGTAAATGGGGACGGGGACGGGGATGGGGAATTCATTACCTAGCAGGGACAGATATAGAAAATTTCTTTTTTCTCGAAACGGGAATGGAGACGGGAACGGATAAGGGTATTACTAAATGGGGATGGGGACGAGATTAGTCATACCCACTCTGTCGACATCCCTATCATTTCTCTGCTTCATCCCCTACTTTACTCTCTCACAGATAGAGTCCCTCACAGACTCTCAAATCAAGTGCATGGTCAAATCAATATAATAACATTATTTTAATAAGTTCACAGAATTTATCATTATCTTCCTAGAACTCAATAAAATTTAAGTAATCTATACTATATATAAATGTGAGAATCTTTAGCTTTGCTTGTGAGTTTAAGAAATAAAAGAAAAAAAAAAGAAAATAGAATAAAAGAAAATATTAATTAGGAGAAGAGAAAAAAAATTGATAATAATTTTTTTTCTATTTGTTTGGAAGTTTAGGGGAGGAAAAACAATGATTTTCTTTCCTTTTTCTTGTGAGGTTATAAGAAATTAAATTGGAAGAAAAGAAAATGTATTTGTTTTTCTACTATTAAATCTTTTGAATAGTTATAGGGGATCAATTTATTTAATTTTAGGATATGTTTACAATTTATTCTTTCTTATTATTTACTTTATGGGTAATATGTTATTTTAAAAGTTTTATTAATTCGATTTTTCTCTCTCTTCATTTTCACCTTGGAAAGACAAAAATTTTTAAATTTTAACACTCACTTCTCATTTTTTTCCATTTATTTTCTTTTATTTCCTAAAAAAACTCACGAACAAGGGATGAATTATAAAATTTTTTCTTCTCTTTTATTTTCTTCTTATTTCACTCCATCCAAAAAGTATATTATGGTGCTTTAATTTGAGTTCTTTACAAGTGTTTTAATTGCTGAATTTTACTTACAATAAAAAACTACTACAATTATTTTAAAATTTTATTTTTGGTTCTTCATCAACTATCCTAAGTTAATCGTTAAGTTTTTATAGAACTTTCAAGCTTAGAGTTTCGCTTAAAGAAAAACTATTATAATTGCTATATATTATTGTTTATTTATTTATTAATTAATCTAAGTAAAATTTAAATTATATAATACTATTACTTAAGATAAAATATATATACCATTATAATGGAGGAGAAAAGTGACGTGCAAGAGGTCTGGTGTCTGATTAGTTGCATGCAATTTGCGAAGCGTAGTGTTATTATTCAGACTATTATACACAAACATTAGGCCAGATCATATCATGTGGTCCTGATTAAGTGGGTTAATACGACATGGGTAGATTATTGTTAAATGAATTATTGGGCTTAAATTTTGGTTAAGCTCATGGGAATAATTGGGTAGGTGTGTGTTTGGTCCAACAAGGAATAAATGCTAAATAATTACGAAATGACTGTATAAATTTTTTAATATTAAATACCGTGTCTTATATGAACGCACTATTTTAAAACACATAATATTCAGTAGTGTTATTTGATCGCACAATTTTAAAACGCGTAAATCCAAACCCCGACATAAATGACATTACCTAGCCTACTTATGGCGACATGCTCCATATACATGACACATTACTTAGGAGTTGTTTGGTTGAAAAAAATTGAGAAAAAAGTACAATAAAAATATAAAAATATGACATAAAGGTGGTATGTGTTAAAATTTTATTAAAAAAATATAAAAAATAATTAAAATTTAGTAACTTTTGATATTTTTTTGATCGGCTAAACAGTCCCTTAACCTATATTGGGTGATGTAGGACATCACACATGAGTTGTGCTGCGCAAAGTTGGATCACACAAACCTCATAATAAATAAAGAAAAATTTAAACTCGAGATCAAGACGTGAATAATTCAATTAAACTAAAATGACATTATTTTAATTTAAAATATAATAAATAAAATATTATTAAAAATATAAAATATTATAAAATATATCTATATTATTTTATCAACCCGGCTTGTAAGATTTTAAGTCGAACTTTTTTCAATTTGAGCTCAAGCTCGACTCTATGGAGCTTGATTTAAGTACATTTTGGTCATGAATTAAACTCAAACCAAGTTCAAATAATTCGAAAAAAGTCGAATTCAAACAATTCGAATATCATTGTTAGAATACTTATATAATATATTTTATTTATCATTGTTAAACATGTAAAAAAATTAAAAAAAACTCATTTTTAATAGCCTATCAATATCTAAAATTTTAATATAAATAGACCATAAAAATGTTTTTACGTTGAAAAAAAATGAAAATAGTTTTGTCGACTAATGACGTTCAAATTCTAGATCTTGAAATGCATTTAAGAATGAGTTGTTAAACTCATTTTAAACATTTTATTTGTTTCTGGGATAGTAACCTTCGTTTGGTAACATTTTTTTTTATTTTTTTATTTATGATTTCAAAATTTCGTACACTGACAACAGAAACATATTTGTTAAATTTATTTTTTTTAAAAATAAAAATTTAAACAAAAAAGTGTTTTCATTATTTTTTTTCCGCTACAAATATTTTGTTAATTTTAACACTTTATTCATTGTATTATATTAAAATAAATTATTATTTTTAATAAATAATATAATATAATTAAATTAATTAAATAATTATCTATATCAATAAGTAATATATTTTATTAATTTATTTTTAATAAATAAATAAATAATTTAATTTAATAATTTATTTTATTAATTTAATTTAATTAATAAAAAGTATTTTATTAAATTATTTTGAATAAATAATGAAATTAAATTAATTAATTTAACTTAAAATTAGTAAATGATTTAATTTAATTAATATTAAAAATATTTTATTAAATTATTTTTAATAAAAATCATAATTAAATAATTTATTTTGATAATTAATTTATTTGATATGAAATATATTTTATTAAATTATTTTTAAGTAATAAATTTAAATTATTTATTTCAAAATTAATTGATTAATTTAATTTAATTAATTTATTTTATATGAAATATATTTATCAAATTATTTTTAGTAAATATCATAATAAAATTATTTAAATTATTATGAAATATATTTTATTCAATTTGTTATAAATAATATAATTAAATTATAATTAATATATTTACATTTGCTGAATTAAATGATATAATAATTATATTTTTTTCAATTATTTTTAATAGATAATATAATTAAATTATAATATATTATATTTTATATTTATTGACTTAAATATTTTTAATAAATAATTTAATTGATTAATTTAAGTTAATTAATCTAATTAATTAAATTTAAATTATTATAAAATATATTTTATTAAATTCAATTTATTTTTTAAAAACTAATAAAATTAAATATTTTATGAAAATAAAAATTAATTATTGTAAATAAAATTATATTTTTAAATGCAGTTTCAGTTTTTATTTCAAAAAAAAAAGACAAGAGAAAATAAAAAATAGAAAATGTAAACAGATAAATACAAAATAAAAAAATGACAGTGTTACCAAACGATTCCTAAAGAATGGATGTTATATAAGCATTTCAATAATACAGGCATGCAAAATTTTAATTAATTACAAATTGTTATGTGTTCAATTGCAAGAGTAAATTTTGTATTGATATGTGTCACAAAATTTTAACTAATTACAAATTATCATGTGTTCAATTGCGAGAGTAAATTTTGTAGTGATGTGTGTTAGAAATGATGCACCATCAAGATGTTTAGAGGATAAATATTATTTTTAAATTAAATTTAAATTTATCTTGAATTAAATATTAAAATTTATCTCTAAATAAATATTGATTTTATCTCTTAAAAAGTATAAGAAATAATATTCATCCTTTTACAAAATAAAGAGATAAATATAATTATTAAAACAAAAGTTTGAAATTATCATGACTCTTCATTCATTTACTATAAATAGAGTGATTCCATAAAATATATAACTACAAAAAAAAAATAGAAAAACACAAAGAGGAAAAGAACTTTATCAAGTTCAAACATCAATTTTAACAAGCGAAGGAAGAAAATAAGTTTAACAAGTCAAGCCTTCAATTTTAAGGATAAGTTATGTAATAACCCAGATTTTTTTTAATTTGGATATTCTTATTTGATAATTTTGTTTGCTATTTAAATTTAATGGTTTGAAATTTTTGGATTTCTATTTAAAAATATTAATTTTGGGTTTTATTTAAAAAGATTTTAAATTTTAGGAAGAATGTGTAATTTTTCGAAACCTATGGGGAATAGGAAATTAATTAGTTGGTTAGGGTTAAAATTTTTCTTTTATAAATATATAAATCTGTAATTATTTTGATAAAAATATAAAACCCTAAGTGAGAGGAAGAGAGACGGAGAGAAGAGAGAAGAAGAAGAAACGGCGGCAGTGTTGCTTATTGCCAGAATCGGATTGGGTTTTCTTCCGATTGCCGAACACAATCAAGAGGTAAGGGGCGGAGCCATTATGTCTGTTTCCTCAGCTTTCTTTTTTCCTTTCTTTGGCATATAACATTCCCGATCAGTTCAATCATGATGGGCATTTGTTTTGGTTCACATACATATAAATTTATATAAAAAAAAAAAAAAACAAAAATGATCATTTAAGTGATCAGTTGGCACGTTTAGGCTTCAATAGGAAATGACAAACTTGCAGGAATCGAATCAAATCAAATGAACTATTTTGTCTTTTATGTGTTTTGTCTTTATATGCAATTACATCTTAATTCTTTTGGTTTTATATAAATTTTGTCTTTATATACAATTAATCTCACCAACGTGACACTTATGTGTTTGTGTGCATTGTTGTGCGTTGACACTTCCATTTTAACCGTATAGTAGTTTGTTTAAATTTCATGCTCTGTATTAACTTATTGAATATTACTTTTCATTAAATACTGAAAACATGACATTGTCTGTTAGATGAGATATAGGTTAGTGTTATTTGATGTGTTGATAAATTGAGGACTAATAATGCGTAAAACTTAAATTAAGAAGAATTTATTTAATGTGAGTTTGAAGTAAAAATTTAATATTTTGTTTTATTTGGATAGAGGGGTACTAAAAATATCGGGTATACGTACCCAAGGGTTGAGAGTCCCGAAACCCGCGCGGGGTTGGTTATCGATTCCAGTAGGCTAGTAACCTACGAACGAGCAGATGCCTGAGGGTGGCATATTACATTCCTAAGGCTTTGGCCTAGGAAGCAGACACCGAAGGATGGTGTATATTGGTTGGGTCCTGTTTCTACGGGACAACCAAGCAGACATCAAGGAATGATGTATATTGGTTGGGTCTTGTTTCTACGAGACAACCAAGCAGCAGTACCTTGAAATCAAATTTATTTTCTTTGATGTGTTATGCGGTGCTAAAACACGATTAATGGTAATGAAGAGGGATAAATGAATAAATTTAAGTTCTTGTTTGAAATTGCTACTTGTGCGTGTTTGTTTCATTTAGTAGCATGCTAGGACATACTGCATTTATTATATTATTATTAGGGTTCCGAGCACACGTGGTATTAGTGCTAAACCCCTTACAGCTTGCGATGCAGGTAATGATTTTGAGTCACGCGCAGGACCTACTCACCATGGAAATTAGAAATTTATTTATTTGTTTTTATTTAATTTCATTAGAATTTTCTTTAGAGAATGGTTTTTAGTGAATTGTAATAAGCCTCTGTTTGTGAGGTTATTATGAATTATTTTATCTAACATTGAGAGAATATTTGGGCTTAGCCTTTGGAACTTATTGTCTGGTCGACTTGACTAAGGCATTTATTTAAATTTAAAAGTTTAGTTTTATTTATTTTTATATTCATTGCTCTATAGTGTGGGTTTATGGCTCTGATGTAAGACAGAGAAAGTTATTTAATGTTGCATTATGTTTTTTCTTTGTTCACATGCTCGGGTTGAGAAATTCGGGGCGTGACAACTTGGTATCAGAGCCTAGGTTTAGAATACCTAGGGGCAGTGGGTCTTTTATTTTTCTAAGTATTATGCGATTACATGTTAGTTTATTTAGTTGTGATACGTGAATTTGATGCTTTGTTGGACTTAAATTGTTGAGAAGATGTTGACCTTAGTATATTTTTGTGAATTTTTAGAGAAATGCCGCCACGTGTAGCTCCAGGTGTTAGAGGTAGGGGCAAGGGCCAAGGTCATGGTCGTGGTAGAGGCCGAGGCCGAGGCCGAGGGATTCAGGCTGGGCAAGGTCATGAAGTTCTAGTTGATGATGTTCCCATTGCTGCAGGAGTGTCACAAGAGCAAGGGTCATATGTTGGGGTTGGAGCAGAGGTTCCATTAGGAGTGCCTCACGTGGCTGAGGTGCAATCCGAAGCACCAAGTGTGCCGCAGCCAGGAATGGTAGACCCACAGATGTGGATGCAACAAATGGCTGCAATGTTTGCTGGAGGAATGCAAGCAAGTCAGCCTACAGCTCCGTATGAGAAGTTCAGGAGGATGAAACCCCCTACATACTCTGGTACAGCAGATACTGAAGAGGTTGAGAAATTTTTACACGAGAATGAGAAGATATTCGAGGTGATGCAGTTAAATGAAGATAAGACCAGAATCTTGCTTGCTACTTTTCAGTTGGAGGGCGCTGCAGCGGATTGGTGGAGTACTGTGAATGGGTCTCGTGGGGCGTCTGCACTTACTTGGGAGGATTTTAAGGAGCGTTTCAGAGACTACTTCTTCCCACAGTCTCTGAGAGATGCTAAACTTGATGAATTTCTAAATTTGACTCAAGGGCCAATGACTGTGCTGGAGTATGGGCGTAAATTTACCTCGTTGGCCAAATATGCTAAAGAGTTGGTGTCCACTGAACGCACCAAGTGTAGACGGTTTGAGAAGGGATTGAGGCCTGCTGTCAGGGATCGGATAGTGCCTTTGGGGCTTAATGAATATGAGACATTGGTTGATCGAGCAATGGCAGTGGAGAAGAATTTGGCAGATACCAGAGCACAGAATGAAGCTAGGCAAGGAAGGACTCAGCACCAGGAGAATAGACCCACCAAAAGGCAGAGAGAGAATTTACATGGGGCACAGTCTCAGCAATTTCAGCAGGGGAGTATGGTCCCAAGTAAGTCAGTGGCAACTGGAGTTTCTGCACAGAGTCCTATTATTTGTCATAATTGCAGACAGCCTGGGCATCGCCAGTTTAACTGTCCTTACAAAGGTGTGTCGAGTGGATCTGAAAATAGGGTCGAGGTGAAGACTTGTTACACGTGTGGCCTACCAGGTCATGTGCAGAGGCGTTGTCCGCAGAGGCAAGGTAATGGAAGTATTATGAGACCTCCACAGCCAGCTCAGTCAGTACAGAGTAGTAGGCCAGCAGGGTCACAATCAGTGCAGACTCATTTTCAGAGGGGTACTCAAGGTGGGGCACTGCAGTATCAGATGGGTGTTCCAAGTGGTGTTCAGCAGCATCAAGGAGTTCAGGGTGGGTCCCAGCAAGGACAAAAGGGGGGTAGACCACAAACGGTACCAGTTCAGGGACGAGTTTTCACTGTGGCCCAGAATGATGGACGTGCAGAGCCTATAGTTACGAGAGGTACCTTTCTCATTTATGCTACTAAATCCACAGTTCTTGTAGACACAGGAGCATCTCATTCATTTATTGCTGCATCGTTTATGTCTACATTGAATTTATCTGTGGACGAGTTAATTCCACCATTGCACGTTGAAACACCGATAGGAGGTCATTCTGTGTTGAATCGAGTTTGTAAGAATTGTGAGATCACTATTAGGGACGAGACTTCAGGACGGGAGCACTTGTCAGTTTTTGACCTGATTGTGATAGACATGGGAAGCTTTGATGTGATTCTTGGCATGAACTGGCTGTCAGTCTTTCGAGCGATGATAGATTGTGCTAAGAGTCGAGTGACTTTATTTACTACAGAGGGAGATCAGATACGATTTTCTGGTGATCGTTGTAGTCCTCAACTCTTGCCTTCCCTCAATGGGCAGGGACGAGTAGACTTGTGCAGTTTGTTTGCTTGTATGGCTTTAGAGGACGAGGAGGCAGACAAAATTGAGTTACCACGAGTTGTTTGTGAATTTTCAGAAGTGTTTTCAGAAGTAGCTGGATTACCGCCTGAACGGGAGGTTGAATTTGGGATTGATCTGATACCTGGCACGGAACCAATTTCTATAGCTCCGTATAGATTGGCACCTGCAGAGTTGGTGGAGTTAAAATCCCAGATAGAGGAGTTGAGCTCTAAGGGATTTATTCGCCCTAGCACTTCACCTTGGGGTGCACCAGCACTATTTGCAGCTAAAAAGGATGGAACTCTCAGGATGTGTATAGATTACCGAAGGTTGAATCGGGTCACGATCAAGAATCGGTATCCTCTACCGAGGATTGACGATCTGTTCGACCAACTGAAGGGTTCGGTCATTTTCTCAAAGATTGATTTGAGATCTGGTTACCACCAGTTGAGGGTGAAGCAGGAGGACATTTCTAAGACGGCATTCAGGACTCGATATGGGCACTACGAGTTCTTGGTAATGCCATTTGGGCTGACCAATGCTCCTGCCGTGTTCATGGACTTGATGAACCGGGTGTTCAGTAGATATTTAGACAAGTTTGTTGTCGTGTTTATTGATGACATTCTAGTTTATTCTCGGTCAGAAGGCGAACATGAGGAGCATCTAAGAGTTGTACTTCAGACCCTGAGAGATCACCAGCTCTATGCTAAATTGAGCAAGTGTGAGTTCTGGCTCAAAGAAGTGAAATTTCTGGGGCATGTTGTTTCTGAGGAGGGAGTTGCAGTTGATCCATCTAAGGTTGAGGCAGTTATGGATTGGCAAAGACCGAAGACAGTTTTTGAGATTCGGAGTTTTCTGGGTTTGGCAGGGTACTATCGAAGATTTGTCCGTGATTTCTCGAGGTTAGCCGGGCCGATGACTAGGTTGACTCGAAAAGGGGTCAAGTTTATTTGGGATGAGAAGTGTGAACAGTCTTTTCAGGAGTTAAAGAAGAGGCTAACTACTGCACCAGTGCTTGTGATTCCTGAGAGAGGATTGAGTTATTTAGTTTATTGTGACGCATCCAAAGAAGGTTTGGGCTGTGTGCTGATGCAGGGTGATAAAGTAGTAGCTTATGGGTCTAGGCAGTTGAAGACTCACGAGCATAACTACCCAGTGCATGATTTGGAGTTGGAAGCAATTATCTTTGCTCTGAAAAGCTGGAGACACTATTTGTATGGTGAGAAATTTGAGGTGTTTTCTGACCACAAGAGTTTGAAGTACCTTTTCACTCAGAAGGATTTGAATTTGAGGCAGAGGAGATGGATGGAGTACATGGAGGACTACGATTTTGAGCTCCAGTATCACCCTGGTAAGGCAAATGTGGTTGCTGACGCACTTAGCCGAAAGACTCGTGGTACTGTAGCGGGTCTTTTCGTGCGAGAATGGGAAATGATGAAAAGCCTTAGCGAGTTTGATATGGAGTTGCGAGAAGATGAAAGTCATGCTATCTTGTGTGCCATAGCTACTCAGCCAATTCTATTAAGTCGTGTGATAGAAGCTCAAGGGACTGATGTTGAATGTGAGACGATACGAGCTAAGTTGTCGAATCCTGATGAGATACCAGGATGGGTGATTGGTGACGATAACAGTTTGAGGTATTTGGGGAGACTTTTCGTGCCAATCTCTGCTCGAGATACAGTTTTAAAGGAATTCCATCACTCTAAATTTGCAGTACATCCTGGAGGTACTAAGATGTATAATGACTTGCGCCGTCAGTTCTTTTGGGCAGGTATGAAGAAGGATGTGGCAGAGTTTGTGAGTAGGTGTCTTGCTTGTCAGCAAGTTAAGGCTGAGCATCAGAAACCAGCGGGTCTTTTGCAGCCTTTGCCAGTGTCAGAGTGGAAGTGGGAGAACATTACAATGGATTTTGTTTCTGGCTTACCGAGATCACCGAAGGGCCATGATACTATTTGGGTGATAGTGGATAGGTTGACCAAGTCAACTCACTTTTTGCCGATTCGTTTGACGGACTCCATGGATGTCTTGGCTAAATTATATGTTAAGGAAATCGTAAGACTTCACGGAGCTCCTGTATCCATTGTCTCAGACAGGGATCCGCGTTTTGCTTCTCGGTTTTGGCGGAGTCTCCAGGTGGCCATGGGGACAGAATTGTTGTTTAGTACTGCCTTTCATCCTCAGACTGATGGACAGTCAGAACGTACAATTCAGATCTTGGAGGATATGCTCAGGGCATGTGTGCTTGATTTTCGTGGTAGTTGGGAGAACCATCTTCCTTTGATTGAATTCGCGTATAATAATAGCTACCAGTCGAGCATCGGGATGGCTCCTTTTGAAGCTTTGTATGGTAGACCGTGTAGATCTCCTATCTGTTGGGCTGAGGTTGGAGAAACTGCAATTATTGGGCCTGAGTTTGTGCATGAGACGACTGAGAAGGTCAAAGTGGTTCGACAGAGACTTGAGACAGCACAGAGTCGCCAAAAGAGTTATGCTGATAAGAGGCGAAGACCCTTGGAGTTTGAGGTAGGGGACCATGTGTTCCTTAAGGTTTCACCACGAAAGGGTCAGTTTCGTTTTGGGCGCAGGGGGAAGTTATCCCCAAGATATATCGGGCCATTTGAGGTTTTGGCGAGGGTTGGAGAAGTGGCATACCGTCTTACTTTGCCACCGCAGCTTTCAGGAGTACATGAAGTGTTTCACGTGTCTATGCTTAGAAAGTATAACCCGGACCCTTCACATGTATTAGATTGGACTGAGCTTGATGTTGACTCAGATGTGACATATGAGGTGAAACCGGTGGAAATTTTGGACTCTAGGGAGCAAGTGCTTCGAGGGAAGACTATTCCTTTAGTTAGAGTGTTATGGAAGCATCGTGGTATTGAAGAGTCGACTTGGGAGCGAGAGGCAGATATGCGGAGTAGGCATCCAGAGTTGTTTCTTTAATCTTCTTTTCTTTACCTCCTAAATTTCGAGGACGAAATTTTTTGTAAGGGGGGTAGAATGTAATAACCCAGATTTTTTTTAATTTGGATATTCTTATTTGATAATTTTGTTTGCTATTTAAATTTAATGGTTTGAAATTTTTGGATTTCTATTTAAAAATATTAATTTTGGGTTTTATTTAAAAAGATTTTAAATTTTAGGAAGAATGTGTAATTTTTCGAAACCTATGGGGAATAGGAAATTAATTAGTTGGTTAGGGTTAAAATTTTTCTTTTATAAATATATAAATCTGTAATTATTTTGATAAAAATATAAAACCCTAAGTGAGAGGAAGAGAGACGGAGAGAAGAGAGAAGAAGAAGAAACGGCGGCAGTGTTGCTTATTGCCAGAATCGGATTGGGTTTTCTTCCGATTGCCGAACACAATCAAGAGGTAAGGGGCGGAGCCATTATGTCTGTTTCCTCAGCTTTCTTTTTTCCTTTCTTTGGCATATAACATTCCCGATCAGTTCAATCATGATGGGCATTTGTTTTGGTTCACATACATATAAATTTATATAAAAAAAAAAAAAACAAAAATGATCATTTAAGTGATCAGTTGGCACGTTTAGGCTTCAATAGGAAATGACAAACTTGCAGGAATCGAATCAAATCAAATGAACTATTTTGTCTTTTATGTGTTTTGTCTTTATATGCAATTACATCTTAATTCTTTTGGTTTTATATAAATTTTGTCTTTATATACAATTAATCTCACCAACGTGACACTTATGTGTTTGTGTGCATTGTTGTGCGTTGACACTTCCATTTTAACCGTATAGTAGTTTGTTTAAATTTCATGCTCTGTATTAACTTATTGAATATTACTTTTCATTAAATACTGAAAACATGACATTGTCTGTTAGATGAGATATAGGTTAGTGTTATTTGATGTGTTGATAAATTGAGGACTAATAATGCGTAAAACTTAAATTAAGAAGAATTTATTTAATGTGAGTTTGAAGTAAAAATTTAATATTTTGTTTTATTTGGATAGAGGGGTACTAAAAATATCGGGTATACGTACCCAAGGGTTGAGAGTCCCGAAACCCGCGCGGGGTTGGTTATCGATTCCAGTAGGCTAGTAACCTACGAATGAGCAGATGCCTGAGGGTGGCATATTACATTCCTAAGGCTTTGGCCTAGGAAGCAGACACCGAAGGATGGTGTATATTGGTTGGGTCCTGTTTCTACGGGACAACCAAGCAGACATCAAGGAATGATGTATATTGGTTGGGTCTTGTTTCTACGAGACAACCAAGCAGCAGTACCTTGAAATCAAATTTATTTTCTTTGATGTGTTATGCGGTGCTAAAACACGATTAATGGTAATGAAGAGGGATAAATGAATAAATTTAAGTTCTTGTTTGAAATTGCTACTTGTGCGTGTTTGTTTCACTTAGTAACATGCTAGGGCATACTGCATTTATTATATTATTATTAGGGTTCCGAGCACACGTGGTATTAGTGCTAAATCCCTTACAGCTTGCGATGCAGGTAATGATTTTGAGTCACGCGCAAGACCTACTCACCATGGAAATTAGAAATTTATTTATTTGTTTTTATTTAATTTCATTAGAATTTTCTTTAGAGAATGGTTTTTAGTGAATTGTAATAAGCCTCTGTTTGTGAGGTTATTATGAATTATTTTATCTAACATTGAGAGAATATTTGGGCTTAGCCTTTGGAACTTATTGTCTGGTCGACTTGACTAAGGCATTTATTTAAATTTAAAAGTTTAGTTTTATTTATTTTTATATTCATTGCTCTATAGTGTGGGTTTATGGCTCTGATGTAAGACAGAGAAAGTTATTTAATGTTGCATTATGTTTTTTCTTTGTTCACATGCTCGGGTTGAGAAATCCGGGGCGTGACAACTTGGTATCAGCCCTTTAAGGTTAAGTTATCAAGGCTATAAATCTTGAGATTAAACAGTCAAATCTAAAATCAAAATTTAAGCCTATAAATCATGAGATCCACCTATCAAGACTTTAAGTCAAAATTTAACCCTATCAAATCTTGAGAGATCCACCTATCATGACCTTAGGTCAAAATTTAATCGCACCAAATTTTGAGATTAAATTGTCAAGTCTCAAGTCAAAATTTAAACCTATAAATCTTGAGATCAAGCTGTCAAAACCTTAAGTCAAAATTTAATCCTATAAGCCTCGAGGTCAAGCTATCAAACTCTGAAGTCAAAACTATCAAATCGAAACCAAAGCTAATAAATCTTAAGATCGAGTTATCAAGACTTTAAGTCAAAATTTAATCCTACAAATCTTGAGATTAAGTTATCAAACTCTCAAGTCAAAAGTCAAAACTATTAAATATTAGGATCAAGTTGTTAAGTCTTCAAGTCAAAGTTCAAATCTACAAATCTTGAAACCAAGTCCTCAAGCCATCAAATTCAAAGTTCAAGTTGTAAATCTTGAAATCAAGCCGTCAAGCCTTTAAGTTCAAAGTTCAAAGGCTGCTTGCAAATATTGAAATCAAGATGTTAATCCCTCAAATCAAAGCTAAAATTAACTAATCTTGAGACTAAATTATCAAATTGAAGATCAACCCTACAAATCTTGAAATCAACTGTAAGCACTCAAATCATAATTTAGATCTATAAAATATTTAAGAAAAGAATTAAAAAATTTTATTCTATCCAGAATATTCTAAAGATTGTACTCAACTTTTTCAAATTAAATAAATAAATTTTGTTATCATATTTTTCTAATCTTAATTTTAGATTAAAAAAAATAAAACTTGTGCACACAAATTTTGTCCTAGAAAATAAACGCAGAAAAATTATAAGAACAAATTAATTTTATAATAATTAATGAAAAAATAGATTACAATCTTCAAAAATCTAATTCTCCCCTTTTCAAATCTTCAAGATTTATCTAGGGATTTTAGTTCTTAGGGGTTTTTGAAACTTAATTCAAAAAAGCTCTCTTATGCAACTTAATCCGAATATCCTAAATCATTAAAAAAAGAAATGGGGGAATAGTGCCTTTGCATCTGCTTAAATTATTTATTGAAATTTTAAAGAAATTTTCTTAATTGTGAGCAAAAACTAAAATACATTACATTTACTTAAAAAATTCATACATCATTTTATAATTTTTGAAAACTGTTCGAAGTTTAATTTGAATTCAGGAACTACGTGTAAAATTTGAAAATAATTTATGATTCTTTTAAAAATGAGACATTTAATCGAAATACATTCGTTTAAGAAAAACATTGAAATAAATTTAAGGAGTTTTCAAAAATTCAGAGAATTGTTTTTACCATATGATTAATCTCATAGTTATTTTATCCCTCTGACATTTCTTGTTCTGTCCCTAGGTGAAAGAACGTAGTTTAAACATTTTTGTTCATATTTTAATAATCTCATTCAAATTCTCTACATGTATTTGGTTTTTGAGTCATTTTCTTTAAATAAAAGAGGAATGTTTGAGTCTAAAACCGTCTAATCAAATGAAAAAAAAAATATTTGGTTTGATATGGTTCAATTTTTTATTAGTACCGTTTGGAGTGCTAACAAAAAAATAAAATAAAATAAAATTTTAACAACTTTTATAAATCGCTAAAACTTTCTATTACACTTTTTTACTTTTTGTAATTTCAAAAAAGTTTAATATTTTGCTAAAAGAAATGAAAAATTTGGAAGGAGGTTAATTGAGTGTAAAAATTTTTTTTAACAATCATATTTTTCAAGTCAAAAGTTTTTAAATAAGTACTATTATTACTATTTTGCACGATTTTTTTGAATCCGTTAAAACGGATTTAGAAAATCGTTCTAACAGTTTTTGCGCTGTACGAGATTTTTTGAATTTATTAAAATGGATTTAAAAAATTATTCTGACGGTTTACCATTGTTGAGAGAGAGTAGAACTATTGTACAAACATTGAGTGGTGATTGTTTAAATCCATTAAAAAGGATTTCAGAAAATCGTTCTAACGGTTTTGGCACTGTTCATCTTAAAAAAATGCGATTTGGTCAAAAAAATTAAACACTAAAATTACTCCAAAATCACGTTTTATCTTGATTTATTTTTTTTATTTTTTACCGCTCCAATAAATAATTTAATTACAATTTCAAAATCATTAAGTTGATAACAGAGAAGTAAAATTAGCACAAAAAAATAATTTTTAGTGTTTTAAGTGTTTGGTAAAATACCAAAAGTTAGTATTTTTCCTATGTGATAGGTTATTAATACCACAAATTTTGCCTATGTGATGAGGAATATAATGGTTATTTCACTTTTTTTGGAGGGTAAATAAGCTTTCATTTGGATTATAGGAGAGTAAATACAAAATCACGAGAGCATTCTCCTGATATTACATTGTTCTGTAATAGGTATTTTTCAATTGGTGCGTATATTTATATTTATACTTGTATTATGCATACCAACAAATTGAAATGCCTTCCATCTAATCTCCTCTTTAATTAGTTTTACCAGTTGAGTATAAGAAGGAGTGATATTTGTGAATATTCTTTGATTCATTTCCAACCATATGTGGTGGATTGTAGCAGTTCATACAATTTTCATAGTCATTTTACTTTAACTGATTCAAAAGTTATTAAAATTTTTACCTCACAAACAAAAAGTTACAAAAATTTTTACTGAATACTTAAAAGTTGTCAAACATTACTAAAAATTTTTACAAATTTTAACGAACGCATCTACAGTTTTATTTGCTAAAAATTATAAAAAATTATGACTTCCGAATAGGGCCAGAGTTGCACAGCCCACGTGAAGATGGGTTTACCAAAATAAGAGCCCGTTTGGCAGTTCAAAAAAAAGAAGAAAAGTTCAACTTTTGGTAGTCTTATGGGTGTTTTTTTTTTTGCATTGTTTTGTGTGTTTGGTTGAATAAAGTGTATTTTTTAACATTTTTTTTGTAATTTTTGGGTGTTTGATAAATTTTTTACTGTAACAAATAAAAAAGTAACATTTTTTGTGTGTTTGGTATGTTTTTTTACTGTAGCAAATAAAAAAAGTGCCAGCTTTTTGTTTTACTTTTTATTATAACAAATCAAAAAAGTGAGAAAATTTATGATTTTACCAAACGCACCAAAAATTACAAAATGTAACTTTTGATATTTTTTTACTAATTTTTGAGTTGCCAAACGGAATCTAATTCATTTTAAACTAAAAATTTTTCAAATATATATTTTTAATAATCATTATTGTAGTTAACATCTTTTAAAACGAAGTCATGTATTAGAAAATTTTAGTAGTGTATTCAATGATTTTACTGTGAATACGTTATTAAGGTAATGTTTGATTGATCAAATGTTTATGTAAAATAATATATAGTGCAATTTAATTAAAAATATAAAAAATAATAATAATTTAATTTTTTTTATTTTTTTATAAATCAAACACCGCATAAATTTAACAACTTCAACGTTTTTATTTTTAACTGATCAGTGAAAGAATTATTAGGCTCTGTTTGAAAATCTTGACTTATTTATTTATTTATAAAATGATCGAATTTATCCTCTTACATTTTAATTTTTAAAAAATTTTTAAAAATAAAAATATCAAATTAATAAAAACTAAAAAGTTAACTATTAATTTTTTCTTCTTCTTAAACAAAGAAGTGACTTTTTTTTTAATTAATTGCTAATTATCTTGAAAAACAAGAAAAAACACTTTTTTTTTTCTTATTTTCCAAACCAAACCTTAATTTTGAATAACTGGAAAAATCCCTCCGAGACATCAGCATTTCTCTTCTGACAAGATCTTCGCTGTCCATTTCTCCTCCTTCCTCCTCTTCATTCAGCTTCAAGAGAGAGAGAACAATTCTAGAGAGAGAATCGAGGAACAGCAGAATGGCGTCCGGTGGGTATGGGGATGCAAGCCAGAAGATTGACTACGTGTTCAAGGTGGTGCTGATCGGCGACTCCGCCGTCGGCAAGTCACAGATTCTAGCTCGGTTCTCTCGGAACGAGTTCAGCTTGGACTCCAAGGCCACAATCGGAGTTGAGTTCCAGACTCGAACCCTTGTCATCCAGCACAAGTCCGTCAAAGCTCAGATCTGGGACACCGCCGGCCAAGAACGGTATACATGCATATGTATATTGTATCTATATCCTTAATTAATTTCCTTACTACATACCCTGATTTATTGTGGATTGCAGAATCTGATCCATTTCTGCTCTGTTATTGCTATGTTTTCCAAGTTCTCTCCGCTTCAATTGCTTTGCTGCTTATAAAATCCTCAAATTGAATTTGCAGTTGGGGGTTTAAGTGTTGTTAACATTAGAATAAACATGTGAATATGCAGCATGTCTTATGATCTATGTCTTTTGGTGATTAGATATATAATTTCTTCATTTGGGTATTACGTGAAATCATGGAAATTTGCTATGATCCTAATTGTTAATTTCCCAATCGATAAAGTGGCATTTTTTTTTTTTTTAACCTGGGTGTTGATAAGATAATCAGCCAATTTACTTTTTCTTATAAAATGTTTTTGCAATGTGATTTTTCATTGAATGATTAACCCGCACAAAATTTTGTAGATCTTAGTGTGGTATACCCTTCCCTAAAGCTTTGTTTGGTTGTATCTAGGATTTGTTAGTGGACGGGGACAATAATAAAAAAAGGAAAGTTATTAAGGGAAGCTAAACTTTACTTTCAGTTTATTGGGATAAGAAAATAAGAACAAAGTTAATAAGCATTTCTCAAAAAATAAATAAATAAATAATTGTTTAGTTACCTGTAAAACAAATGAACAAGTGATTTTTCCCTTTTTCTTTTGCTCAATAAATCCTAGATCCTAAGAAGTGCAAGCAACATACGCAAGACATGACACACCTCAAACTTGTCTGGGACACATGACCATAGTGTTTTGTTATTTTTATTTTTAAATATGGACACCATTCGAACACTCAAGGGATACCCACATCCATTATTTGGAAACAACATAGAATATGTTACAACTTTAAAGAACTAGAAATTTAATGATAAAATAAAAAGAATTGTAAATTTATGCCTCTTAAATCCTCCTTTTTTAGACTTTTAATTTCAAAAATTCTAAATTCCAAAACTTAAAATTTTTATCTACATAGAGTTTCTAGGATAGATATAAGATTTTTTGTTCACACTTCTTTCCTAATATGTATTTCTTACTATTTTGATTTAATATAATATAATTTTATTTATAGTATAGAAAATTAAATAGTTAATACATTTATGTATGCATATTATATATAAAAGTATATATATCTATTTATTGTCACATCCAGACATGTCTATACCTAACTTTTTCTAAAATGTGTCAGTGTATCCATGTTGATGTATTATACCATGTCTTCAATCTGTACTTCTCTAGCCCAAATCTGTACATAACATAAAATGAGTCTCAAGTCTCGATGTAAAATTAAATTTTAAAGTTTGGTGTGGATGTGCCTATCCTTTTAAATTGCAACTTCTGCACTCATTATAATTTAATTAAACCATCCACTTGAGTGTACAATATAGTCTCTTTTTTCTGTAAGTAATTAGTAACTTGACTTGATGCATAAGCTTTTTTGGTTTGATAGGGACTAAGAAACATGCATATGGGTACAGGATATAGACACAATACGGGTTTGGACATGGATATAAGAATTTTCAAAAAATGAGGACACGAACACGACGAAGATATAATGAAAAAAATATAGTTTTATATATTTTTATTACCTATATATTTGAATATAACATCCACAACAAAAATAATTCAATACATAATTTAATATAGAAAAGTAGCAAAATATGAGGTAGAAGATTTTATGATTTTAAGGGTTTTGACTACTCAAATTTGGATTTGTCATAGTCACGTGTTTGAAAAAATTGATAAAATAATTAGATACATTATGTGGTGTGTTCGACACGTATCTCGAAATGACTAAAAGGTTTGTTTTCGGTACATGTTAGATACGGATACAATATTCATTTTGAAGCGTCTGTGATTCATAGGATATGGAGACTTTACTAGCTATGAAGGATTTCAAGCATGATATATGACACTGTAAAAGTGCATAGCACTTTAATTTGAAATTGCAATTGCAAATATTGTTTTAGCTCGCTATATGATGATGATTCAATTCTTTTTGTGCATGAAAATTCATATTTGATTGAATCTTTTAATTATAAAAATTTAGCCATGCTAAACACTTTTGAAGAAGCTCATTAAGTTTTGGGTTAGTTTTATCCTTTTTTTTTTTAATGTTTTGTTTTGGCTATTTGGTTTACTTAAAATTCTTTTGCACATGTTAATTAATATTTGATATAACTACATTGCAAATGATTGCTTGAATCTTCTCTTTTTCATTTTGCTCTTTAGGGGCCTTATTGTCTGTTAAGCCTATGTTTGGTAACAAGGACTTTTTGCTTATAAGAAATAAGTTGGCGTCAGATCTCCTATTTTTAAGCGTTCTCTCTCTCTCTCTCTCTCTCTCTCTCTCTCTCTCTCTCTCTCTCTTCAGGAAAATGTGAATTACATGCCTAAAGCTACCAAAAAAGAAAATCAAAATTTTAGTGAGAAAAATTCATATAAGATGAAAAGTACGCAAAAAAAATCCAACTTATAAGCAAAAGGACAGTTGCCAAACGAAGCCTAAATCATGATCCAGCATGTTTTCCTTTTTAAACTAATAGTAATTCATCATGCTTTTCATTTGGATTTATTGACCATTAATCAAATCATTCACCATTAGCCCCATTTTCCTTTTGGGCATATGATTGGAACATTTTAACTGTTCCACCTTAGGTTCCCCTTAATGCTCTAATGAATTTTCTAAGCCTATATGCATCATTTGTATCTCAATCTTTATAGTCTTAAGTGTATTCATTCTTCAGTTTCCAACATCATTTTCAATAGAATGTTGCTCGTCCATGCAAAGCTTGAATGTGTTATGGCATGCTTCATGTTTGCATGTGTGATGTATGAACATATTTAGTTCTTTACAACTTTCTATGATTTTTACTTGCAGCAAACAGGGATAAAATTTACAATTTGATTTTGCCATGCTATTCTCACATGAATGTCCGTTTGAAATGCTGTCTGTGTACTGACTAATATGTTTGGTTGAGTGATACTTGTGGTGTATGAACTATTTGAGGTTTTTATGGTCTCAAGTCAATCATTGTGACCCATCATGGTCTATTATTATGTGCCAATTAGATGTAATTCAAGCACACATAAATCTCTAGCTCATTTATTTATTTTTTAAATATACTTCCATCTGAAAATCAAGAAACTCAACTTTAAATCAAAGTTGCACAGTTATGCACCTTTCTGTGATTTTGTGTCTTTTGATATTCGATTGCTATAAAACCAATTATACAAGGAAATAAATAAATATAAGGCTTCCAAGAAGACCTTTAAGACTGGTTAAAGTATACCAAGAGTTTTGGAATGAGGAACAGTGCTTCTGATCATTTAAAAGTTCAAGAAGCTCGGAAGTGTCTTCAAAAAAGTTAGATGAAATACGGTGACAAAGAATGGATGTAATTGTAGAAGACCAGAAGGAAACCACTAATACATGCACAGAAGAGCAGAAAAAGTTGACAATGTCAAATCAAATGCCCTGGAAGGGATAATAAAGTAGAGGGAATCAGTTATGCAGAGTATCTGGAGTTACTTTTGTAGTCATACTTGTCTTTAAATATGGGTGAATGCCATATGTTTGCTAGGACAATGCAATCTCTTGGTGATTTGGCAGTGAATACTAAAAAGGATTAATTCATTACTATATCCTACATTTTCATGATATGCTTTCTACTATTTTATGTAATTCTGTCCTTTCCATTTATGCTGTAAATTGGAGTCGGATCTTATGATTAACCATGCAATCCTATTTGCGATTTATGGTGATTTCAATTTGCAGTTCCAATACGGATATGATAACTATGTTTTCAGTGGTTTGACTTAGTTTTGGCAGCATAGTTTTCCTTTTGCAACTTTGGTTGATTGAGGTTGCTTTGCTTCTTTTAACATTGTTCTATCAGTAAATTCCGTACAATTGTGTAGACAAAACGATTTAAGGGTGCACAAATGTGAACAAGTTCATGCCTACAGGTTAACAAACCTAAAAATGCCATTTGTATGAATGGAATTTGGGTGCAATATTTTTCTGTACCGCTGAGTTGGCATGGGAATTAATAACTTTCTATGGTATGTCACTAGCGGTTTGGCATCTGACATCCCAATTGTTTTGAGCCATTCGATGGCCACATGGCATGTTTTAGTCCTTAGATGATAAACTCAATACTTTATTACTTAAAACCAAGGTTTTGAATAGTGGTTTTGAACTAAAAACTGCTATAAATTAAAATTGGGCCCACACGTTCCCCACTCGGGGAACTGCTATTAAAATTAGGTCCACAGTTCCCCACCTAGGGAATCATTATTGCCACAGAATATGATGTAACATACGTAAGAATAAATAAACCTGTAATGGTCTTGTGATAATGTTTACCACAAATATCTAATTATACTAAATATGAGTAAGGACATGAGAGATGAGAACAATTAGTTTTTGTGCTCATTAGATGATAGTAGATGATAATAATTATTTTTTATTAATTGAACATTATAGCATTAAACTGACATAGGTATGTAATGTCAAGTCATATATTATTGAGCTCATTTTCTAGCAACTTAAGTTTTGGGGCAATTGGTGCTTTAACATGGTATCTGAGCTTTGGTTTTAAGAGGTTCTAGGATCAAGTTTTGTGATTGTGTTTATTTTTTTGCAGTTGTGTGTGTGTGTGTTTTTTTTTTTTTTTTTTTTTCACGATTAAAATATAGTTTTGTTTAATTTGTGGTTTCTCTGCTCCATCTACAAGATGAGGTTACATGTTAAGAAGGGGTGTTAAATTAACTTGATGTATGTTGTTGAACCTGTTTCCTAACATCTTAAGCTTTTGAGACAATGGTGCTTTAACATGTATGAATAGTAGTAAACAATGTATGAATGGTAGATGTTTACTAGAATATTAGACAATGTGTGGGTTTAATCTCTCAAAGTGGAAGATTTGATCCTAAGATGTGTTGCTTCGTTAAAAGCAAGGTGGTAAGTGCTAATTTAATTCAGAAGTTGTGTTAGTTTTAATTATATTCAGTTTCAAGTGTATTTAAGTACTTACAGTAGAAATTATCACATGCTATTGCAGGTTTAGTTGTTCTTGGTGGTAGATTTTATCACATATATATGATAATATAAAAAAATGATAGTAACAATTCCTAGATAAAATTTTGTACTTTTCTTTTAAATTTTGAATGATTAAGATTTCTTCAATTAAAATCCAACAGTCAGGTACATGCCACAATTATTAGTGCGGTACCAATCAATCCCAGAATTATGCCTATCTCATTTCAACATAAGTATAAAACTAGACTACTGAAACTTCTTTTCCATATTACATGAATTTTATCAGCTAATTTTATGCATTGTAATTATGTAGAATGAAGATAGTTCAACAAATTTTATAAGCAACTGCTAATTTCACTTTTCTTTTCGTACAACGAGTAGATACAGAGCAGTTACCAGCGCATATTACAGGGGTGCTGTTGGGGCTATGTTAGTGTATGACATAACCAGACGCCAGACCTTCGATCACATACCCCGTTGGCTGGATGAATTACGTGGGCATGCTGACAAGAACATAGTCATCATTCTGATTGGAAACAAAACTGATCTTGAAGACCAGCGAGGAGTACCCACGGAGGATGCGAAGGAATTTGCTGAGAAGGAAGGGTTGTTTTTCTTGGAAACCTCAGCACTGGAAGCGACAAATGTTGAGACTGCTTTCATGACTGTCTTGACAGAGATCTTCAACATTGTGAACAAGAAGAATCTAGTTGCAGATGAGGGTCAAGCTAACGGGAACCCTGCATCCCTGGCTGGCAAGAAGATTATTGTCCCCGGGCCCGGACAAGAAATCCCAGCTAAGAGCAGAATGTGCTGTACATCTTCATGATTTGTTTTCATTTTTAGGTTTTAAGATTTGTGGTGTTTTGTACTGAGTAATTTTTCGTGGCTGATACATGTTTGTTGTATATCTTTCTTTGCTTAGCTTAGGATGTAAGAATAAATTGGTTTCAGATGGGGAAGGCAGCAGAGGTTGAGACTTGAGTTGCAGATTGCCTTTTTAGTGGTCCTAATGGTCTTGAAAGTTTTTTTGGTTTTAAGCTTTCCAGTTGTATTGAATTCTCTTGTCATTTCTAGAGTGAATACATTTTGTATTCACCAAAAAATTCACTAGGCCTTTGTTATAAATCTGCAACCTTTACTAATCCAGGAAACAAATTACATATGGAAGAAATGACAAGACAGAATTTTGGAGAAGAAAAAGATGGAGAGAGAGAAAAGAACTCGGGGAAAACAACCATGAACTGGAGAGCTGGGCAACAACCTGAGTATAATGATAAAAATTGAGATGATGGTGACCATTCGATCATACTTGAATCGGGCAGATCACTTTGGGTGAACGAGAACCGTCAGATAACAGGTGGTAACAGTGAAGTGGGCAGACCAGATACCTTGTTGAACCTACTCAATCCAGACCATCCGTCCAAGATGGGATCAAGGGTTGAGATTTCTGTGGATTGGCCAAAGAAAATGGAGAGGCAAGACGTGGGTCAGAAGTAGAGTATTGGAGAGGCAGGTAATGAGTGGAGAATAGCAGAGATGAAGAATCCAAAAAGGGCAGAAAGATCAATTCAGCACACAAATAAGTTGGGCTTGATTACTCATTTGGATAGATGAAAGGGAGAGTGCTCAATGGTATCGGGGCAGCCCACGCCTTCATCTTATGGTTTCATCATTTGGTTCATTGATCCAGCACAAGACAAGAATAATCATTTGATCTACCATCATCAAGATCCTGTCACAGCTCAATTACAAAGGCCCAATACTTCTATACTTTAGTAGTTAATTGTAACTCAATTTTTTTGGCTTAATACAACGGTTATAAAACAGTATAAATAGAAGTTTGTAGGGTTGTAATAAGGGGAGAAAACATATAAGGATTTGCTGATTCAACAGTTGGGAGGAACACCCCCTTGAATTGGTGCTTTTCACTGCATTCTTCTTTCCAATTTCAAATTCGAATCTCCATTTTCATCTTTCATTTCGGTAATTTACCATAGGCAAATCTAAGACAAATTTCAAGGGCCGCCATCAATTGGTATTAGAGCCATCAGCAATGGTTGATGCAACCAGATCTGCAGTACAACAATAGGAAATGATGAATCAGTTGATAAAAATGCAAGCAATGTTTGAAGCAAAATTTGTAGCACAAGATCAAAAAATTGCCGAACTCTCTACTCACCTAGCTTCCCTCAGTAGCAGTAGCAGTGGTGGACCTCATAGATTTAAACAAGAGGATGGAAATTCTCAGAATTCCAATGTTCCTGAGCAAGGCAAAAGCAGTAATTTGGGATTCCAGGGAATTCATGCTAGATCTATCAAGTAAGAGTTTCGCTCATTGCAAGAGAGAATCCAGCTAAGTGGATCTACAAGGCAAATCAGTTTTTCACCCATTACGATGTGCCAGAGTCTCAAAAATTGATGATTGCCTCAATGCATATAGAAGGTAAGGCTTTGATCTGGCTCTAAGACTTTATTAATTCTGGACAAGTAGGACAATGGCTAGGATTCACTAAAGCCTTGCAGATTAGATTTGGTGATAGTCCTTATGAAGATCCTTTGGATCAACTAATTAGGTTGAAACAGACTTCCACTGTGGAAGATTTTAGAACCAGGTTTGAGGCCCTTACTAATAGAGTAATTGGGCTGAGTGAAGAGCATAAACTGAGTTTCTTCTTAGCTGGATTGAAAGAGAAGACTCGGTATGTTGTTAAAATGCTTAATCCTAAGAAACTCACAACAGCATTTGGACTGGCTAGATTGCAGGAGGAAAATTTGGCTGTCTAAAAAGGTCAACCTTAAACCCAACACAGTTAGTACTACTATAATTCATAACAAAGGACCTGTACCTAATGTGCAACCAAAGGTGATTCCATGGAAGGGACCTCCTACTCATCTACAAAGGTTGAAACCTCCCCCAAGCAATCAACGCAGCCTGTGCCTAGTTTACCAGTTAAAAAGTTTAAGTGTAGCTGAGATGGAGAATAGGAAGGCTAAAGGATTATGTTTCCACTGTGATGAGAAGTGGAATAAAAACCATGTGTGCAAGAATCCCAAGTTGTTTGTATTGGAGACCCTCTTTGCCATGGAAGCCCACCCATCAGCTGAAGGGGAGGAGTGCAGTGAACTAGGAATAGATTCCAACAAGGTGGAACCGAAGAGCTATGAGGATGAAGAACAGGAATTGGAAATTTCTTTACATACTATGACAGGTACTCCTCAACCCCAAACTATGAGAATGTTAAGAATAATCAATAGGAAGAAATGGGTGATCCTTATTGATTCTGGGAGTACTCATAACTTCATGGATCCTAAAATAGCTAAGGCTTGTAAGTTGAAAACGGAACTTGGGCCTTCTTTATGAGTAAGGGTGGCCAATGGGGAGAAGGTTGATAGTGTTGGGATGAGTAAAGGGGTACGACTGATAATACAGGGGAATAAAATTAGTTTGGACTTTGTGTTACTTCCCTTGGTGGGGTGTGATTTGGTTTTGGGAATCTAATGGTTGAGAACCTTAGGTACTATCAGCTTTGGTTTTGATAAATCGACTATGAAGTTCCAAGGCAAGCAAGGAACTATTTGTTTGTAGGGTTTAAAGAAGGAGACCACTATCGTGGAGGAGGTTAGTTTCAATCAATTGGGAACTAAGCCCTTGAGGGAACTACTTTTACAAATTGTAAGTTCACAAGTTGATGGGAGTACTCAGATGGGTGAAATTCAGAAGTCTAAGGATTTGTCCGCCTTATTGTGCAAATATTCTGATATTTTTAAAGAACTTATTGGTTTACCCCTTATTAGGGGGCATGAGCATAAAATTGTGTTACAACAAGGGACTAATCCCATATCAGGTAGACCTTATAGGTATCCCCATCATCAGAAGGAGGAGATCGAGAAAATTGTTCAAGATTTGTTAAAGGCAAGCCTAATTCAACTCAGTCAATCACCATTTTCTTCTCTTGTTATTCTGGTTAGGAAAGCTTATGGTAGTTGGCGAATGTGTGTGGATTATCAAGCATTGAATCAAGTGACCATTAAAAACTAATACCCCATTCCAGTAGTGGATGAGTTGTTAGATGAGTTACAGGAAGCCTCTGTCTTTTCTAAACTAGACCTAAGGTCTGTTTATCATCAGATAAGAATGGTGGAAGGAGATAGGGAGAAGACTGCATTTCGAACTTATGCTGGTCATTATGAATTTTTGGTTATGCCATTTGGCTTAACCAATGCACCCGCTACATTCCAAAGTTTAATGAATGATATTTTCCGACCTTATTTATGAAAGTTTATATTTGTCTTTTTTGATGACATCTTGATTTACAGCAAGAGTGAGAAGGAGCATTTAATTCATTTGGATATTGCTTTAGGGGTGCTAAAAAAATTTCAGTTATATGCTAAGGAGTCCAAACGTCGCTTTGCCTATCCTGAGGTAGAGTACTTGGGACACCGAATTTCTAAGCATGGGGTGAGGATAGATCCTAAGAAAACTCAAGCTATGTTGGATTGGCCTATTCCCAGCTTAATTAAATCTTTAAGAGGCTTCTTGGGACTTAGTAGATACTATAGAAGGTTCATAAGAAGTTATAGAGGAATAGCTAGACCTTTGACAGATTTGTTAAAAAAGAATGCCTTTAAGTGGACCGAAAATGCAGAAAAAGCCTTTAACGAGTTAAAAGCAGCTGTATCCAATCCTCCAGTGTTGGCTCTACCTGATTTTTCTAAGGTATTTGTGATTGAGTGTGATGCATCAGGTGTGGGAATTGGGCTGTACTCATGCAGGAGAAAAGGACAATTGCTTACTACAGCCAAGCACTAAAAGGGAAGCCCTACACTTGTCAACTTATGAGAAGGAACTATTTGCATTGGTGCAGGCTATTAAAAAATGGAGACCTTATCTATTAGGACAAGTTTTTGTGGTAAAGACTGATCACCATAGCCTAAAGTTTCTCTTAGAACAGAAAATTGGAACTTCATTACAGCAGAAGTGGATAACAAAATTGCTGGGCTACACATTCAGCATTAAGTATAAACAGGGAGCAGATAATAAAGTTGCAGATGCATTATCAAAGATGCATGAAACAGAAAAGACAGAAGCAGAACATGCCATATGCCTAGTAATTGCCCTTAGCAGCCCACATCCTACAACTATCACAGAAATCAAGCAAGCTTATGCAACAGATTCTCAAGTGCAAGCTATCATCAAGAAAATGCAGTAAGAAATAATTGGTATGTACAAATTCTCATTTAAACAAGGTGTGTTGCTCTACAAAAATAGAATTTATGTTCCAAATGTAGATTCTATTAAACAGCAAGTACTACAGTATGTACACAATGATCCCACAGTAGGACATGGGGGGTTTCAAAAGACAATCTAGAGAGCCTTGAAGGAATTTTATTGGCCAGGGATGAAGGCTGAGATTAAAAGGTGGGTGAGGGAATGTGATGTCCGTCAAAGATGTAAGTATAAGACCATTGCCCCCATCGGGGTTATTACAACCTTTCCTTATTCCCACTAGAAATTAGTCCGATATCTTCATGGATTTCATAGAAGGATTGCCTAAATCAAGGGGAGCCACTGTCATCTGGGTGATCATTGACAAGTTGTCTAAATTTGCCCACTTCATTTCTCTCTCTCATCCTTATACCACTGCCCAACTTGCCCATATTTTCATGTCTTAAGTTTTTAAATTACATGGATTACCCTTAACCATAACCTCAAACAGGGATTCTTCTTTTACTAGTCAATTTTGGAAAGAATTATTCAAGTTATTGGGAACTCAGTTGCAGTTCAGTTCAAGTTACCACCTCCAAACTGATGGGCAAACTGAAGTGACTAACTGGTACCTAGAAACCTATCTCAGGTGTTTTGTTACAAAAACTCTCAAGTTATGGTCTAACTGGTTATATTTGGCTGAGTGGTGTTAGTTATAATTCTAACTACCATTCTACACTAAAGATGACTCCTTATGAGGCTATTTATGGGTTTCCACCGCCTACTCTGAAGTATTATGTTCCTGGATTAGCTAAAGTAGCTTTCGTGGAGGAAATCTTACAGGATCATACCAGAATAGCAAAAATACTTCAAGAGCATTTGAATGTGTCCAAGAACAAAATGAAACAACAAACAACAAAAAAAAAATAGAAAGGGTTTTCAGGGAGGGGGATCTTGTATATGTGAAGTTACAGCCATACAGACAAGTCATAGTGAAGAACAGGAGAAATCTGAAACTAGCACCGAGGTATTTTGGCCCATGCAAAATAGTGAAGGTAATCAATCCAGTAGCATACAAGCTTGATTTGTTGTTACAATCACAGATCCATCCCATATGTCATGTCCTCAGTTAAGAGCAAAATTGCGAAAAAACGTCTTACCCTACTTTGCTTTACTAACACTGGATACCTTTGGACATGTAGTGTTGAAGCCGGTTGAGATTCTATAGATACGTGATAGCCGTCGAGGAAGGCGGATTTTCCAAGAAGCCTTGGTCCGATGGTGCTTTCAGAACACCCAAACCTTGAGGACAAGGTTCGTCAAAAAGGGGGAGAAATTTGTTATAAATTCGCAACCTTTACTAGTCCAAGAAACAAATTACATATGGAAGAAATGACAAGATAGAATTTTGGAGAAAAAGAATGTGGAGAGAGAGAAAAGAACTCAAGGAAAACAACCATGAATTGGAGAGCTGGGCAACAACCTAAATATAATGATAAAAACCGAGATGATGATGACCATTCGATCATACTTGAATCGGGCGGATCATTTTGGGCGAATGGGAACCGTCAGATATCAGGTGGTAACAATGAAGTGGGCGGACCAGATGCCTTGTTGAACCTACTCAATCCAGACCATCTGTCCAAGATGGGATCAAGGGTTGAGATTTCTGCGGATTGGTCGAAGAAAATAAAAAGACAAGACGTGAGTTAGAAGCAGAGTATCTGAGAGGCAGGTGATGAGTGAAAAATAGCAGAGATAAAGAATCCAAAAAAGCAGAAAAGTCAATTCAGCACACAAATAAGTTGGGCTTGATTACTCATCTGGATAAATGAAAGGGAGAGTGCTCAACGGTACCGGGCCAGCCCACACCTTCATCTTATAATTTCATCATCCAGTTCATTGATCCAGCACAAGACAAGAATAATTATTTAATCTACCATTATCAAGATCCTGCCACAGCCCAATTACAAAAGCCTAGTACTTCTATACTTTAGTAGTTAATTGTAACCCAATTATTTGGACTTAATACAACGGTTATAAAATAGTATAAATAAAAGTCTGTAGGGTTGTAATAAAAGGAGAAAACATATAAGGACTCGCTGATTTAGTATTTTCATCTTCCATTTCGGTAGTTCATCATAAGCAAATCTAAGGCAAATTCCAAGGGCTGCCATCAGTCTTGCTTCCAATTTTATATTCAGCTCGAAATTGTAAGTTCTCTAAAATGAATGATATACAAGACCACTCAAATTAGTTTTCCACCAAAATTCAAAATTACCCTCTAATAAATCATTCTTGTTAAAAGATATGATCATATCCTATTTTTATATGACAATAGTTAATTTTATATAATTTAAAATTATAGAGAATTAATCTAATCCAAGATCTTACAGATAGTAGGCACCCCAGGCACCACATTAAATACCACAAAAACATGAATGAAGGTGTTTTCCCTATAAAACCATTTTACATTGAAACAAATGGACCCTAGGAGCTGCTCCGAGTTTCCAACTGATGAAATGTAAATAGTTCAACCAACGGTTGCTGATTCAATGGTTTCAGCATCTCCTTTAGTCTCAAGACCACCACAAGCCTTCTCTTCCAACAAGGGCGGGCCACCATTTTCAGTGTCCATGCGTATTGAAAGCCTTTCCAGCAATTCACGGCAGTCGATTGCTGTCACCATCACAGATATATTGGTCCTACCTCTCCAGCATCCAATGGCTATCGTTGATGCATCCACTTTACGAGGATCTGACATATTTTGGCTATCCTCACACAAGACCACCACGCAGCAACCTAACATCAGCATCGAAGCCTTTTCCCGGAGTTCAGCATCAGCAAAATCTGCAAACTTAATCGTTTTAAGTTGCAATAGATTCTTGAAGTCCACTGGAGACGCATATAGGACTTGTTTGGTTATGTGTGGAAGAATCAGCGGCAATCCTTCGGATGAAATCCTAAATGAGCACGGTGACAAGGAACCTTCTTTTGACGATTGTCGTTCCTAAAATCAAAGACATTGCTGAAATTATGATTTGGAACTTCTCATGAGAAAGCAGAGCACAAGGTGAATTAAGTTGGAAAAACATTTTAATTTGAATGTTTTCAGATATTAATGCTGAAAAAGTATTGCTATTGCTCACAACAGATACAAATAAACATGGGAAACAAGAAAAGGAAATGAAAACATACAGCAAGACAATAATAAGACAAGCAATGAAAAAGAAGAATACAATGAGGCGGTTTAAAGGTAGTTGAAGAAGATACATGAACTTACAAACATCTTCAGGCCAATGGAGGTTATTTTCAGCTGCTGCCCCCCTTGTAAATTCAGTTCAAGAACTTCTTTAACAGATTTTGATACATAATAAATTCTCTTCACATGGTTGGCATCACTGTTCCTTGTAACAAGGTGACCGCCGAATGGAAAGGATTCATCTATTCCATAGAACGTCTTTATGCTATCCACAATGGAATCATTCGATAAAAACACCACAGGGTCAACACCTCTCCACTTGCCTTGAATCTGTAACTTTCTTTTTCCCCCAACTAGCTTAGGACCAGTTTCTTTATCAACAGGAGTTTGGATCTCCTCTGGTTCATTTTCTTCACACATTTTACTAGGATCCAAAGCAGCTTCCTCTAGTTCATTACCCATTAAATCTGCCTCAGAAGCAGTTTCTTGTAATTGCTCGACTATGGGCAAGCTAACTTCCACTCCATTTATATTCTCCTTCACCTCATCTTGTACTTTATCCTGTTGAGAATCTTTGTTGGAATTCATATGCACATGCAGACTTGTAGGTTTCTTCTTAATAGCTGCAGGAAGATAACAACGATAAACATCTTTGGTAGACGGTAGTAGCAAATAATTCAGAACAACACATGGAAATGCTTGATAGAAACATGCTGACCATCCACGTTTGCAAAGGACTACACTGCCTTACATGGTCTAGAAAAAGAAATGCAGTGTGTATACAACAACAACAACAACAACAACAACAACATAAGCTTTATCCCACTAGGTGGGGTTGGCTACATAGATCACATAGCGCCACTGTGTTCTATAAAAAACCAGCAGTGTGTATTTCCCTGAACCGCTATAATTTTGTTGTCTAGACAGTTTAGGTGGATTACAAATTTCAAGTTTACCTGTCCCAAAATATGCAAATAGTGGATTTTTGTGACTACAAAACCATGCTAAGTAGTCATGCAGCGCACATTACACCAAAGGTGCCATCTTATTGGTTTGTTAACTCAACATTACAAGTACCTAAAATTCTTCATAATTATCTAAGAAAAAAGGATGTTCAAACCTACCTGGCAAAGGGGAAACTTTGTGAAGGACTGCAATAAAAAATGCCCCAGTATTCTGATCATGCGGCACTATTCTCATGCAGCATTCTAAAGGTAGTGTTGAAACTTCATCATGCAGAACATCCATTGGAGCCTTGGGATCCTTCTCCAGCTTGAACCCATTTTCAGAATTCCCAACACCACCATTATCATGGGTTTCTTCCAAGATTGTATCAGATCCGTTGTCAGGCACATCCACATCAATTTTACCAGAAGGAAACATACTTGGAGTAACTCCTGCTCTGCGAAACTTTGGGACATCTTTGTAAGAAGCAAACCAGATACCCTTGTCTCGAACCTGCATGTCCGAATGACACATTGTAAAATCAGATGCTAGCAAAACAATGTAATCAATATGAAATTGTAATAAAAATCTAAAAGTGGAATAACACTGTTCAAAATTTCATATATACATATACCGATCAGTGTACTAAATATCTGCCGCTTGATTCCAACTTTATTACCAACCATATACTTTAAAAAAAGAAAAAAATAATAAAATCCTCTTATTAGTTATCAGAACACAAATGCACATACATAGTGAGAGAAGTGGGAATACATATAGATAAAACTAAGGATTAATTACACAATCCCCCTGAACTATGACCCAATATCACTTTGGCCCCCCTCAACTAAAAAATATTATACATTGACCCCCTAAACAATCAATTTGTAAAAATGTGCCCCTTTCTTATACTAATATTTGTAATTTGAACAGAATTTAGTTATAAGTAATATGAATGAAGCAAGAAAAAACATGTTCCTTACCAAAAAGGTTATTCTATATATTTATTAGGATAAAACAGCACTCATATAAATGTCTAAGAGCATTTTAGTTCTATAATTTCAGGGAACCTATTTGGATATTTTTTTTAAATTAAACTTCTATACTAAGATTTTTTGTTTACATAAAGTCTATATAAGAGCATTTTAGTCCATAATATTGCCTTACATGCACATTATCTGAATAAATTTTGCTAAAATCACAATTATAGTGTGAGGACGAGGGTGTTACAAATTGATGGTTTAGGGGGTCAACGTAAACATTTCTTTGTTGACAGAGGAAAAATTGATATAAGGTCATAGTTCAGGGGGTGATCTTGTGACCCCCAAACTTAATTATATTGCTATCTTTACGATCCTTTTTGAATTTTGTGGAGCAGTTGAAATGTAAAGCTTGTTTTTCTTTGGCCTTCTGCACTCTAGCAAGATCCTCATCAATCCTTTTATTTTTTTTTTAAATTTTAATATAATCCTTTTGTTTATCAAAAAGAAAGAGGGGGAAAAAACAACATCGCAAGCAAAACAAGCAACCCATTATCTCACACATGGAGCTTGCAGAGTCCAAGGTCAATATAAATAAATTTCTAGCATTAACAGAAAACTAACATAAACCAGCATGTTAAATATGCGGATATACAAATCTTCAAAAATGAAGAAATCCAACCAAAAATCCAGCCATATTAATTGCAAACCTTCCATTTCTTTAGACCTGGCCTACGGACAAGCTGAGGAAGCTCACTGGAGACATCAAGAAGTTCAACAGACCCTCCACATCTCCGTAGAATCTGAAGGAAATGACAGAGCAAATAAGAATTAGAAAAGTCATAATCACATTGCCAAAACCAAGCCTGGCAGATCAAGAGAAAATACGACAATCACAAAACCAAAAGAAAAATGTTGCATTCTGAACATCACAAGCCCACAACAAAAAAAACAAGCTGACATCAACCAACTGAACCTAAAGTTGAAAAGACTACAATTTCTTAGCAAGATAATTATAGGACATCAATGTTGAAGAATCTAAGTCTATGGGCATTTTCAGTGAATTAGCACTAGAGACTTCTTTATAAGTTACTTTGACATCGAACAGTCTAAAGTCTATGGGCATTTTCAGTGAATTAGCACAAAAGACATCTTTATAAGTTACCAATGGTGCTTTACTGTTATGGATAAAATCATAACATTATAAGCAGTTGTCCATAGAAGAAAACTAATTGTAGGTGTTGCAACCATATTCATATTTATATTTTCAATAAATTTTTTCTTTCTCTAAATTTACCTCCATGTGCCCCTACTGCAATAATGGAGCCTATGTACACTAAATGGTATTAACAAAATACCACAATGAACATAGACCAAAGTATTTTGGTTAATAACTAACTTTACACATGTAGCACTTCCACTGGTGAATACAAAAGGCCCAAGCACACCCATATATTCATGAATAAAATTATTGTTAGGTTATATTTATTTAGATTGGCAATCAATGATTAAAATAGTTTCTACTCAATGCAGACTTCAAAGGTTAGGGTTAGAATAATCATTTCTCAAAGCATCAGAAAAGTTTAAAAAAAAAAAATCATGCATTAGCAGAATATTCACATAAAACTCGCTGAAAAATGTTACAATCTCCATTGGATGCAAGCAAGAATTCGCAGGAATATGCTGAGCGCTCTGTGGGAAGCTTGTGGGATCTTGCTAAATCACCGCAGGATGCTCATTCCTGCAAGCGGCGATTTTTCAGTTCTTAATATTGTCTTCAGAATTCCTATTCGTTTGAGATTTCATAATATACATTCTAGAATGTCTTTAGGGTGTCCAGAGAAAGACATTCAGAGAGCAATTAAATTCAAGAGTTCTATATTTTCTCTAACCCTTAGCTAACAACTATTTATACTATTTACACATTGGTGATTTGAAATATTTCAGATCATCCATGCTGTGGATTTGGCGATTGCCGAGTATTCAATTAATTTTCAAGGATTTCAAAGATTACGTCCTTCACTTGGGTTTGGTACTTCGAGGATTCGAGCAAAGAGTCGACAATACATATTCATAGATTTGAAACTATTGTGAGGTTGAGTATTTGTGATCTAGTTGTGTTTATAGTGAAAGACTCGAGGTTTTTTCCTGGTTTAGGTTTCTCTCGTTAAAATCTTGTGCCTTTTCACTTTCGTTTATTATTGTTCGTTTGCGATTATTGTGGATGATTGGAATATCTAGTATATGGACTTTCACTTACAATATATGATATTATAGGAAGGTTACTTAATAAATAAAACAAATTATTTATGCGGATGTACGAAATAAGCACACATTTAAATTTAATATAAGTGCATAGATAGGGGGAAAAAGGGATGGTTATTATAATAAATGCAAAATTAGAACTGAGATTTTTGGTGAATCAAACTGCCATTTGTTATATGCTCCTAGTAGAGGAGAAGGAGCTGCCAGGTAAAGCAGTGCACATTTTCAGTAGCCGCTGCTAGTTAAAGGCAACATGGCAAATTCAAACCACCCCAGCCCTTTCTCATTACTTATGAAAACACTTTGATGTGCTTTAAAAATAGCCAAGTATATTTCCACTCTTGTTAGCATCAAATTTGAAGTAACTGACAATCGACTCATCATTGCATAGTCGTAATTTCAAATATTCCTTTCTAAAAGCCGACTTAACACATTACCTCAGCAACTACAGCCTCATTTTCAATTGGATTCATGGAGCATGTTGAGTAAACCATCCTTCCACCAACTTTAAGCAATGAGATCCCTGAAATAAACAAATATAGAATGACCAAAAAAGCAGGGTAGTACATGCCAAACAAAAGCTTCTGACTTAACTTCCAAGAAAGAGAACAAGGATTAATGATTGGTGGTCGGTTCATCTGGAATAAATACTGCAGAATATCAATTGCTGAGAGTGAACATGAGTAAATCATCCAAATCTCCTGCTGTAAGCGACCGCGTATGTCATAATTTATACAAAATATGCAAAGGCTATTATTTTGGGGAAAAATCATTTTCTTCTAATTTTTTGTTTTACAAAATACAGGAACCACATATTAGCTTTATCCACTAGAACAAAGTACACCAGACAACTACTTGAATCCCGATATTGTTTGAGAAAAAATTGCTCCTCAACACTCACAGCCTGGTTGGGAGGTAAAGGTTTAGTTCAAGTGCAAGTCAAGATCAATCACTTTTAAGTATTCATGTCAAAATAAGCTATCTATTGAACTAACTCTAGTTTATGTTCATTTTATATTAAAAAAAAAATTAAATCTTGTTCTCCAAAGATATAAAACAATATTTTTCATTTCATTTTATTTTATTTTGGGATCAACCAGGAAGATAAAAGGAAACATAAAATGAAACGCAACTCTGTAATCTATTTCTACCTGTGAATGCGTTAGCAACCACTATCAGCATTAAAATATCATTACAAATATATATATTAAATTTCAAATTAATAAAACTCAAATTAAAAATTGCGTTCAGAAAATGTCTATCCTCTCTGAAATCAAAGAACATAAACAAAATGTTTTCAATTTAAATTCCTAAAAGATCCAATAATTAAAATATTTTACTGAAAAAGGTCTAGATTGTTGAACACAAGAAATCAATTGTGTTGGAATTGAGAATACAGACTAATTTCATGCTTCACTAGTTAACCAAATTCCAAAGGCAAAAGGAATAATAATTAATAATTAAAATCTATTCATCACTTCCCACTAAACTGCAGTATGCTTGAAATATTAACCATCAAGGAAGAAACATCAATGCACTACAATTGGGATCCAATATGGAAATTTTCACTCTGATGAAAGATCCTTTGAACCAATGAATTTTAGGGAATTGATGATGGTCAAGCAAGCTTAAACTCAATAGGAGTATGCACGGGTCAGGTTGGCATGGTTCCACACTAGACCCAAAACCAACCCGATTATGATCAGTTCTATAACTTCTAAATTACACCCAGAACCAAACCCATAGTACAACCCAATTTTGATCAGGTCAAGTCCATAGTGTGGTGGGTATTCTTTGTTGAAATAAGCCTTCAAAGTCAAGTTGGGTCAGTTCAAAAGTTATGTTAACCCAAGAATTGAAATTGAATGAAACCGATTAGGTTCACAATTGTTAGACCCAAAACCAAACCAAACTCTAAAAACTCAGCATTAGCATTGTCATCATAAAGTTTTTTATCATGTCTTAGAAAACTAATAAGATGGCTTATGGTGGAGCTTGCTTTGTACTTAGCCAGACTTTAGCAACCTTGGAAAGAGGAAACGAAAGATTAAAAAAGGTTAAAGAGATACCTCGCATTGCTATTTGAAGTTGTAGGCCATGAATCCCATTGCCCATTCCTGCATTCCTATAGAAGAAACAACGATTACCCAATGATAAAGCACTTCACAATGTTAGTGACTAAAAACAAAGTAATAGAAAACAACTACCATTTTCTCCACATATCAGGAGCCTTGCGAAGAGTACCATCTCCACTGCATGGAACATCACACAAAACACGATCAAATAGGAGCTGACTTACACTTGGCTTCATTGCAACTTCATCGGCATAATTCTTTTTTAAATGACAACTGGGGAAGTGTTGTGCCTCATGATTTGTCACTATCAAATTGGCAGTGCACATTCTTTTTGTTTGGTGGATAAGAAGATTACATCTTTGGACGTCAACATCATTTGCTATCACCTAAACCAGGCAAAATATGAAAGAAAGATGTAAATAAAAATTATTGGGATCCAGGAAGTCTTTGTCACACCAAGAGAAAGAAATACAATGTGAAAGTATGAGAAAGATTTTGCAATCTTGCAATCTGTTCTCTATAGTTCGGAAAGATAGGAGTGGACCAAAAGCAAATAATGGACTTAAGATATTAAGAAAAGTAAGAGAAAGAAATGGAACCATTCCACCGGGTAATGTTCCAGGCTCAGTTAACTGGTATATCATCTCAAGCAATTGGAATGTCTTTGAACCTGGAGCCGCACACACTGCATTTTATAGCAAAGGCAACGGTCAGAATATGCTGACATGTCATACTTTAACATGGCAATGGAGCATATATATTTCATAAAGTTTCCTGACTAAAACTCTAACTTCCATTTAATTAAATAATAAATGGATCTTCAAGAAGAAAAAGTATCATTGTCCTTCAACAGCATTCAAATACAAGCTCTAACTGCAAAGGAAGTTCAATAGCACAAAATGCAGCTTACTATCAAGAACAAAATGGTCAGGACGTACATCCAGGAACAGTGGAGGTACCTGCATCAAAATAAAATTAAAGTGAACACTAACCCAGCAACATAAAGTATTTAAGTAGAATGGCAGTATGTAAATTAACTAACCATGCTGACAGCCTCCTGCCTTGTGATGTTTCCAATTTCATTTTCTAGCTTCAAGAACCCATGGAACCTGGAAATTTTGGGTCATCAAATAAGAATTAAAAAAAAAACAATTCAACATTGAATCATTTTTGCTTGCACCACACAAGTAGTCAATTGTTTAAACCAATTGAACAATGAATTTTGTCAGAAAATTACTAAATAAACGAAGTAATGGAAACAATTCAATATTTTGTTTGCGCCAAGCATGCGGTCAATTGTTTGCATCATTTGAACAATTAATTTCGATGAGAACAATATTAAATCAAGAATGCTTTTAACAGACTCTCTTTCCTAAAATGTTTTTCTCTTCTTGAATTCAGAAATAATATTACACTTTTTATTTCTAATCACATTCCAAGTTTGCAACATGAATTGACATAGCACATTGACTGCAGCCATGCCACAATCGACGACGGATAGTCACTTCACAAATGAAAACTGAAAAGGAAAAACTGCATCTTTCTTTTTCCCTTTTTTCTTTATTGGGGGGGGGGGGTTTGTATCACATCTCTTGTGCAGCATGCAATGTCATCTACAATCTCCTCAAATGAGGTCTCATGTGTCAGCCTCATGAGACGAGGCATTGATGTGTGGTGAATTTCCATATACTCCCTTGGGGCTACAGGTGGCAACGGATAGAACACGTGGTACTTTATCCTCAAGCTCCTCATTCCAGCAAAGCTTCCTTGCCTCTCTCACAGGAGAAATGCTGCCCACAACTCTTTGATGGGGCCATAAGCAGATTCCCCAAGCATTATTTTCCCGTCATTACTAGGAGACTTCCTAAAGGAACCTCCAAAAACTTCAGAGCACCTATGATAAACCTTAGGTTGGAAGAAGGGTCTAGAAGCCCATTGACAATTATGAAAAGACTTATAATTTGGATGCCAAGCTATTCTTATGTTGGGCTGCTTATCCCTCCGCTCAAAGAACCTTTCCATCAATCTGAAAGAGACAGGACCTACCTCAAGTCCATCCAACAATATTATAAAATGTAGTATCCTGCCCATGGTTTTAAAAAACGGTAACGGATGCCGTAACGGTAACGGTCATAGAAACACGGAAACGGAATGTAACAGGTATCGCGTAACGGAAACGGAGATCAAAGGCGTGATTTTTATTTTCATATTCACAATTCACCTAAATTAAGTAGTTTTTGATGTTTTAATAATTAAAATGTTAAAAAATAGTCAAATATTACTTCACACATGTAATGTTTCGTTTAATAATTTTTTCACAAAATTTACATTCCATGTTATGCCTAGTGTCATTGGGTGTTACCAAACCTAAAACTAATATTATTATTAGGATTAATTCTACAAGTGTCATCATCACCATAGCTAGGAATAGAACCACTATTATCACTCTCTATATTTGATTGAAATGGCATTGTTACCTTACAAAATAAACATTATATTATTTCATTACTTTGTATCATTAAAATATAAAATATAAATGTTTGGTGTTATATATTTTTTAAAGCTAAGATCTTAAATTAAATTTAATTAATTACAATAAATTTAATTTAATATAATTTCTAGTGTAACTAATATTTTTGTTAATATGCTATGGTAAACAGTCATACTTAATTAATAATTTTAATATAACTAATATTGAATATATAATATATTATTATAATTATGTTTAATTAGTATTTTTGTTAATATATTATGTATAATAGTTATGTTTAATTAGTAATGTTTAATATAACTAAAATAAATTATATAACATATTAATATAATAGAACTATAAATTATATTAAATTAAATTTATTATAATTATATTTTAATATAACTTTTATTATAGCTAATATTTTTATTAGTATGTTATAGTGTAATAGTTATGTTTAACTAATAATTTTTAACATGAAATATGTAATCGATATTATTTAATATAATTAATATAAATTATATATTATATTAATATAATATATTATTAATTATATTAAATTAAATTTATTACAACTGTAATTTAATATAATTTTTAGTATAATTAATATTTTTATTAATGTAATATGATATAATAGTGATACTTAATTAATAACTTTTAACATAACTATATAAATTACATAATATGAGTGTGTTTGATTTGTCAAAAAATATTAAAAAATTTTAATTTGTACCAATTTTTTTAATTTTTCCTCAATTAAATTTTGTGTCACTCTTACACAAATTTTTTATTTTTTACCAAGCAAACACCACCTATATCCTAATACAAAAATTTAATTATAATATTTAATTATAATTAAAAAATATAATATATTTAACTGAAATATAATATATTATATTTATACATTAATATCATATATATCAAAAACAATTTATTTATTACACTTCTCGGTTAACTAAGCAAACAATCGATGCTGCTCCAATACCAAGGAACCCACCCACCTACCCCAATAAAAATCTTGCAGCTTCTTCCCTCCTTTAGTCTTCTACACTCTTCTTCTTCTTCGTGAGGTCTTTCGTTCCGAGCGCTTCTTTAGTTTTTTTTTTTAGATTTTACAGATCAAAATTTGTTTCAAAATTTTTGTAACTCTCATCTACGGATTCTAAGAGGAGAATAGAAAATCTGAGCACTTGAAAGATGAAGCCAGGAAAAAGATGAATCGGCAAGTTGTTTGCTTAGTCCCGACTCTTGACTGGAACTAGAAGGCTTCCGTGGTTCAAATTTTTTCACAAACTTTGATTTTTTTACCAAACACAGATCAGGTGTTCCTTCTCTAGTTCAGAACTTTGATTCAGAGTTTTGTTGGAAATTTAGAGTATTATTTTCAGATTTTGGTTTAGAGTTTTTGATAAAAAATTAGGATCTTTTTGTTCGTATATCTGTTGGAAGATCGTAGGGTTTTAAATCAAACATTTTCTTTCAATTTTCAACAGTTTTTTTTATTTCTTTGCCACGATTTCACCTTCAACAGAGGCATAACGACCTGTTTTTGTCACGATTTCATCTATAATAGAGTCGTTTCAGCTTCATAACAGCCATTTCGGCACCGTAACGACCGTTTCGGCACCATAACGGACCGTTACGGTGTGAGTGCCACTCCACTACCTGTAACGCGACCTTAACGGTATCGGCATCTGCCGTTTCTGTTACGTAACAGGCGCTACTGTTACGGAATGCCGATTTTTAATACCATGATCCTGTCTCCATTGAGGAACATAAGGCCGATCCTAGAAAATTTGGGCCCTAAGGCAAAATTTTGGGCAAGGCCTAAATATGACAAATTATACAAGGGATTTCATCTCATCCTTTTAGTTTACTGAGTTTGAAAAAATGCTTATTAAACTTTATATTCAATGCATTCTAACATGTTATTTTCAATAAACAATATTACTAATTCATTCAATCTATCCAATAATATAGTCAATCTTAAACAAGATTTTAGTAATTTAAATTTTGAAAAATGCATTTTAGTGGAGAACAATTTTTGCCGATATAATCAACAATACAAAATAAACAATACAAGCATTTGGAAAACAATCTTAACCATTTTATGTAATTTAAAATTCAATTGGAGCATTAATTTCCATTTTTAAAGCCATTGGAACAGATGTTGAGAGTGAGAAGATGCATTATGTAATTTTTAGGGATTTGATACGTTTAAAATATTTTATTGAACCCCAAGGGCAAGCCTAGTGGGCTACACAATCCACTTCCTCAATAAATACCAAATATATATATATATATATATTAATGTAAAAAAAAATAATAAAAAGTTAACGTAAATAATAGTTCTTGCAATTAAGAAACTTATCAAATATGGGTGGGGGCTTGTTAACTTTTTTTTATATATAACGGAGCCTATGACTTTGACACTCATTTATAGACATTACAACTCTTTTATTAATATTTGAAAAAATTATTAATCATGCATTAAAATAGTATAACTAGAGGCCTTACCTAATGTGAGGCCCAAGGCAAAAGCTTTACCCTAAGGTTGGGGCTGGAGGAACATCTAGATGACTCTAGAGGTGATTGTCACATCAGATAGTTCCAGTGACAGGTAGGCTACAAACCCAGTACATCCAGTCAGCACAATGGGAAAAGGCCACATGGCACCTGTCTACCTGCAATTATGCAAGCCTAGCACCCTAGGCTCAAACCTTCTTCCTATAAATACAAAGGTTCTCCATTCATGGTAGCATTAGAGAGTCTCTCACTTGCCCCAAGCATGCTATAAATTCTCCACTGCCTCCTCTCTCTCTCTCTCTCTCTTCACTGTCCTGGTGACTTTGAGACATGTCAATAGTTATCATCTTCTCATAGCTGAAAAATGCAAATGTCGATGGGGCATGTGGTCTCAGTCCTTCACATGTTTGACAATTTAGAATAGTTAAACTGAGTGGAAACATTTTCAGTATCTTGTCATACATGCATCATTCAAGTAATATAACACAGAAAAATGCCAGGTAACCATCTAGAATGTGGGAATGGAATGACTAAAGCATAATGCATGGATCCTTTTTTTTTTTTTTTCAGAGCACAAATTCCTTCAGAAGTGTGAAAATTGTCCATTGGCCTCCCCAATTTGATATGTGAAAACTTAAGGAGGCTGGGTGGCATCAGCCATATATAAGTGTCTACCACCAGCAACCAAACACACCTATAACCAAGCAAGACTTGGCTCATTCCTTTACAATGAAGAGCCCTATATAAACTCATCCACAAAAGAATAATTAAAAAAAAAATTATCAAATGCATCATTTACCTTTCAAGGGTTTGATTCTTCCTCAGCTGCATGCGAGAAAAGTTTGAATGCCATGCAAGATTATTGGGGTACCAGAGTAATGGTCTAATTCCCTGCACTTCACTCCCATCAGCAGCCTTCAAACAAAAGCAAAGAGAACAAATTAATTAAAAAAAAAAAAGCTAGCAGCTGCTTCAGAACAGTCACGATAGCAGAAAGGAAGAAGGCAACTTCTCAACCTCAGCTTGAAGGCATTCCATAAAATCATTCTCTAACTGCAACCGAATGTCTCCACAAAACTGGCTACTGCAGCATAAAACAAAAGAAAGAATATGAACATATCATTTGAAACCAGCTTTAGATTTTTCTCTTATTGTAAGATAAAACCTAGTACAGACTGCGATAACTAATAATTGAAAATGTTTCGACTTTTGAGAACAAACTTGAAACTTCAACCCAACAACTCATTCTTATTTTTTATTTTTTGCCAACTGAAATTTTATCTTCATTTGATTGAAATGCAAAAAGCAGAACTATAACGTCACAGTTTATTTTATTTCATTTATCATGTTCTTGAGTCTATACAAAGACAGTTCCATGTGCTAAAAAAATCTTTTATTTCTTTGCCCCCAAATCAACCAACAACATATACAAAGAGGAGCTAATCCTCGGCCCCCCCTCTCTCTCTCTCTCCCCCCTCTCTCTCCCCCTCGATATGTGAGCTCCCCACAAGCTTTGAAAAACTTTACATACCTCCCAAGAAAATATCCATTGCATACTGAAATAGGACCTAAAACCAAGCCAGTAACTTTCTCACTATAGGGCATTGCAGCATGATATGGGAAACAATTCACCATCATATTTACATAAACAATGCTAATTCACCATAATATGCCTCATTTTTATCAAATTATCAATAATAAGAATTTTACCAAAAACAGCACACCACATGAAAGTGGCAACCTTAGGAAGGTCTCTGCATCCCCACAAAATCCTCCACGAAAAGTTCTTTTTGGCTTTTCACCTATCAGTGCCAAATAAAATGACTTTAACTCCATCAATTCTAGTCTGGGATGCCTCCCGTCCCAACTTATCCTGTTCCAAGGTTTTTAAAATATAAAACTTTTAGCAACTCAGAGGACATATTCACTTCCCAGCCTTGGAGATTCCTTCTAAGACAGACAAAAATATATTGTCATCCAACCTTTGTAAACAATCTGGTCTGGTTGCTTCCTAGTTCAATACCAAAGGGAAGTCTTCTTGCAATCTCAGTGTTCCACCCCTCTATCTATGCTTCCAAATTATAACCCTATCACCCCTCATCACTTCTACTGAATTGTGCACTACAAAATCTATCCATAAAATGGGATGCTTTTCAAAAGGCTTGTCTTGTACAGTCCATCCACTTCGTAATATCACACTACGAAGAACCACGCTGGCCTACTATCAATTTTCCTTTTCAAACGCAAACCTCCAAAACCATTTGTCAAGGAAAGCCTTGCTAACATTATTAAGCCTTATGATCCCAAGGCATTGAAATATTGGTAGAGACACTATCTCCCAATTTACTGAATGATACTTAAAATCGCCGCATATATCTCCCCACAAAAAATCACACAATTGTTTTTCAAATCTTCTCGCAACCACGGTAGGCAAAAGGAAAAGAGACAAAATAAGTGGGTAGACTTCAAAATTTCTTTTAATGAGTTTGTCTCACCCCTTTAGAGAGATATTGCCTCCAACTAGCTAGTCAGTTCTGAAACTTCTCAAACTCCCATCATTATGCAAGCAAAATGCGCTCTAGCACTTGAGCTCAACAGTAATCTGGGGTAAGTGGAAGGTAAAGACCCTACTTACAATGTAAGATAGTAGCCAATTCCCTTATCCTAGGCACCACACCAACAAGAATCAATTCTACAAATTCGCCTATAAACATGACACTGCTTCAAAGCATAGTAAGATATATCTAAGAGGTCCCAACAACAGAAGATCCACTCAACATAAGATAGAAGTATAATATGCAAATCACAGATGAGACACCACTAGAAAGTTGAATTGGCCCTTTGTACCTCAAGCCTTCGAGGAAGTACCTTTGGAATCAATTTTATTAATGAACAGGATAAATAATAGGGATAGCAGATCTCCTTGCCTCAATCCTGTAGAAGTTGACATGATCATAAGCCTTTTCAATATCTAACTTGTAAAACCAAACCAAGTAAACCACTTTGCTGCCTAACATCCAACACTTCATTAGCAACCAAAACCAAATCAAGGATCTACCCAACTTTAACAAGAACATTTTGAGACTAAAGACAACATCATACAACACACTTTTCATTCTAGTGGCCTATGTTACATGACCTCTTCTAAATGTATGACGTACTTGTGTCAGATACTTGACACTTAGGCAAGGATACATGGGCAAGGGTACGGTATGCATGTCTCAATATAATTGAATATCTATACAAACATATTTAACAATTCAATTTTAACACATAATTTATGCATAAAACTTATATTTTATGCAGAAATATCCTAATAGAACCTTGTTATCCTACAAAATAAAATAATTAAATTAAATATACAAATATTTTCCCATGTCCTTATATCTTTGAATAAGAGAATTAATGGTACAAATATTTTCCCATGTCCTTATATCTTTGAATAAGAGAATTAATGGATGCGACTCTTAGACACGTATTCGTACCCAATACCCGTACCCAAGCCCATGCGACATAGCTAGCGGCCTAAATCTCACCCACTAAAGTAATTAACCTGAAATCCCTAATGTCTTTCATTACCCTTTTCTTAGGGATCAAAGCAATAAATGCAGCATTTAGGTTTTTCTCAAACACACCCTTCTAGTAAAACTCTAAAACAACATGCAGTGAAAAAAAAATTGCCATTGTCACCCTATCAAGGTATAGAGCCTTATCCCTGTTTATCTCTCTAAGAGCTTCCCAAACTTCATTTGTAAACAAACCTTCCAAACTTTCTCTACCAGTAATATTGATGACCTTCAACTCCAACCATACTAAAAGAGGACATCTACCACCTCTTTTCGTATACAAACTCCAATAAAACTCATAATTCCATTACCAATCTCTTCATTATCCAGCATCCTATCTTCCGTTCTAAACTTCCAAATACAATTACAGCATCCGTAAGCATTGGCCATTTTGTTGAAAAATTAAGTATTCTTGTTGCCATGTTTTGACCACAACATCCTAAACTTCTTAGGCTTGCTAATCTCTTTCATTGTGGCTAATTTGCCAAATTCCTTTTTCATTTCATCTCTTCTAACTCTATTCACCTTGAAAAAGATATCACTATCTTTTGCTACGTCAAACGTCCTAATTTCCCTAAGCATCACAAAATTTTTCTCACCACTTTTTTTTCATAGGTAAAGATAATTTTTGAGATCAAAGATCTTCCAAGTTTTGAACTTAGGTTACGTACTTCGTAGTCAGAGAAGCAAGCCACTGGCCATGAGTACTATATGTGTTTCTATTTCCTTAACTCTACCCTTCCAAAAACTTCATTATTCCATTTCTTTAAGTTATTTTTTGAAAAATCTCAATTTTTTTGCTAGAGTAAACTAGGATAGCTGCTGATTTGATATCCTCCCCACCATGCCTCCTTTTTTTAAAACCCCCCACCAATAGCCACATATTTTCAAATTTAAATGGATTTCTACCATTGCTGGCACAACCACAATCCAAAATAATAGGCACATGATCTGAGGTTCGTCTAGGGAGGAATTTTTGTTTGAACCCAGGAAAGTTGTCTTCTCAATCGGAAGACATTAGAAATCTATCCAACCTGGATATACTTTGAGAATTCGACTGAGTCTATCCTAACAACAGTAATTTTATTAGTTCTAAATCATTTCTCAGGTTAGAGAGCTTACACTTCTTGCTTGTCATCCGGCATGCCTCTTAGCAAGGGAAATGAACAAAATTGAAATCCCCTCCTACACACCAAGGCAACTCCCATCTAAAAGTTGTGACAATTATTTCATTCCAAAAATTATCTTTCTACCTGTTCCTTACTAGACCACGCACACCAGTAAAGAGCCACTAAAAGCTTCCCCCAACCCCAGATTGTGTAGGCCTCCATCTCCTTATCAGCTAGGTTGACAACCCTTTTATCCCACAAAATCAAAATCCCTCCGCAACACATTCAGATGGTAAATTCACCCAACTCACAGATCTGCCTTTGATATGCCCCTAGCAACATTATCAATTATGCCTTCGATCTTAAATGACCCAGACATCTGTTATTTCACCAAATATTTTGTTTACAACAGTTGCACGTAGACAAAATGTATGGAGAGTGAATACATGTACCGGTAAATTAGTAATAATAAGTGAGACTAGAATGCTCCATAATCAAAATTAAACAGAAAGCTGAAGCTCCATAATGTCTTCTAAATGCTTACGGAGCTACAATCAGGGTCACATAAATTGAAAATAAAGTAATGCCTTACAAAGGTAGAGCCATGAGATGATCATCATGTCTTAACCATCCCACTAATTTACAATTCCCAGTTTGATATGAATATTTTTTTAAGTACATCCACAATACTCAATTGCACGTTAGCAGCTGAAATGTCAAACTACAAACGGGCTGAGTCTGGACATCCCGATTGCGTTTGCTTAAGAAGTGTGCGTTTGAAGCAAAAAAGATTACCTGGAATTTATTCTGAAAGCAGCGGGTAACGGAGTTCGAAGAACTTCAATGAATGCGTCCCACTCTTCCGGGGCCACTATCCCTTGCTCCTACCATTCCACATAGCAAAACAATCAATACACACAGACGTATAAATATAAATGTGTATGAATATGTACCTTGTAGTATTCATCAAAGGCGGGGTTTTGAGTGGCAAAGGGCTCCCAGGTGGGATTGCTATTATCGTTATTGTTGTCGTCTTGTTGAGAATCGGATCTGCTCCGCTTCCAAACATTCTCTCTGCTCTGCCGGAAGTGTTTTCTCTGTGTGCGAGACCTCCCTCTGCCTCCTCCGCCGCCGCCTCCCATGTCCTCGTCGTCGCTCGCCGCTGCAAGCCAACTACAACTCCCAACCTCCGCGCGGAGAGACACAGACGGACTTCAGTTTGATAAAAACTTTTGCGCCGAATGGGCTCTGTTGGAGGGCCGTGGGCCCATGAACATTGGTGCCCTAGCACACCCGCCCGAGGACTATTAAAACCCTAATTCCATAACAATGTGTCTAATCTTATTATTAGGGTGCGTCTAAAATGATAAAAAGTACGATAAAATAAGATAAAGTGAAAAAAATTATGACTTCGTAAATTGTGTAGTGAGATAAAAAGTAAATAATTTTTAAAAATTTTTAATATTTTTTATTATTTTTAAGAATTTTTTATCACTCTAAACGGAGCTTAAGTGTGACTCATTAAATAAAATCAGAAACTCTTTTTTGATAATTAACTCATCCCCCAAGAATTTCATTTTGAATCATGATATAGAAAACACAAAGAATATTTGTCGTATTTACTCATGCTGATAAATCATTTCTTGATAACTCACATGTTTTCGCATATATGTAGCAGAGTTTTAAAAGAATACCAACATATAATCCAATCAAAGTATAATAATCTGCATACAAGATAATCGTGGTGTCTCAAGTTAAAGGATTATTTTTTACAACTACAATTGAGGGATGTGTCAATTGATAGGTAGGTAAAAATCCATTAGAGATCCCTCGATAGGTCATGTTCAATACTTTTGTTCTATAACAATTAACAAGTATCTATGCACTTTGTTTTAGTGTCTCTATACAAGTGACTTAGGACCCATCACCCTTAGGAGCAAGCTTAGTGTATGCTAGTCTACCCAAACAATTATTGTCCGAGTGATTATCCTATGACTAGGAACATTCTAAAGATGAGCACCAAAGGTTTAGGTCTTATATTCTCAACTCTTGAAAAAACTATCCTTTGCTCAATCTCTAGACATTTATCATGCATCATAGACTAAATATGAAATTAACATCAAGATAAAATAAATTGCCCCTTATTTATATAATCAATCAAGTAAAATGCCCTAGACTATTGTAAAATTAAAGTGGTCTTTAGGAATAATATTAACATTGCTAAAAATTCTCGAATAGGTTAGTTCAACAATAATGAACCAAGCAACACAATCAAAGAATCATAGACAAAGCACACGATTGACAACAGAAAAATCCTTACTAAACCAGTAAGATGAAACTCCAACTCTGATTCTAGGGACCACCCCAAACACCTTCACTACAAAATTGGTTACAAGAAATTAAATCAAACACTCCATGATTCTTCGCACGTATTCTCTCAACTATCTTGCTTAACTCCTCGAAGCACCACAACCAAATGAAGAAAAACTTCTTGACTCCTTAGAAAGACAATCTTAAAATCTTTCAAAACTTACAACTCAAAGAATGTAAAGAAAAAAGAAAGAGTACACTAAGCTCTCACAATGAAAAACTCTCTCCTTAATTCTATAACATGCTCTGTGTCTTTTATCATTTAGTATTAAAGTGTATATATATAAAATTATAGACCCAATCAAATAAGAAAACTAGATCAGTTACACTTTCCCAATAGGTTGAACCCTTAGGCTCCCCAGGAGCTGCCCACGGGGTAGCTAGATGGGTCGACTTCCCTGTGAGCATCTTGTGATCTGACTACATTTGTAATATTGGCTTATTAAAGTCTCTCGATCCTTTGGTCATCCATCGAGCTCCTTGCAGCCTCTATTGTAAAGAGCTCGAACCATCGGGTTCCCTACGAGTAGGCTGAGGATCCTACTACTATTTTTTCTTTAAGTGTCCTTCAATTAGATTTTAGACTTATCATCAATTAAGAAATCTTTGGACAAATAATCTTCAGCAATTATGAAATTCTTCTCATTCTTGAAAACTTTAGGAATCTATAAGATTAGGAAATAGAATATTCCAATGATCTTTTAAATCTTCAAGATATTTAATCCAAATTTTATTTCGATTTGCCAACTTGAAAATTCAACAAATTTCTTCCTCCCATGAATGTAGAGGGTGAGATTTGCTAGGTGACGTCTGCATCAATGGAAGAACTGAGAGATCACTAGAAAAGTCTGGAAGATGCAACAGGTTCAACCAATGCTAGAGTTTTTGAATTTTTTCTTTCACCGACCTTAACTTCACTAGATTGTACATTTAATGCACCAAAATTCTCATTTGTTTGCTTCTCATCCTAGTTTGCTTATAAATAGGTAGAGATGAGCATTGTGTGTATGGAATGAAGTGAGAACTAAAATAGAGGTAGAGAAATTGCAATTTGAGTGAGAATTGGTCTTTGTAAAATTGGTACTATTTATAATACAATTCTTTAATTTCCTCTACCAATTAATTTCATTGTTATTTGAATTTGTTGCAATAATTTTTTTTTTCAATGAAACAAAATGGTTGCAAAAATTTAATAGTCCTTTAATTACTAAATATGTTGGTTCAAAATAATATCATCTTAGCAACATAATAAAATTTTGTTGCAATTGGGTATCCCAAATGACACTTTAGCAACAAAATAAGCAACAGCAACAATTCATCTTTAAATACTTTTAGTGACGAAATTATATTCTTTAGGGAGGAAAATTTTTATCATTAATTAAATCTCTTGTTCATAGTAATGGAACTACAATAACCAATCACAGATCACATGTTAAAATAATAATAATAATAATAATAATAATAATATTCCTGTCTGTATCTATGATATATGTAAGTAGCATTTGTATAATACAAGGAGTTGGATTAAATTTAATAATATAATGTATCACAAATCCATCAAATAATTAGTAAAAAAATATATAATATCAATAAAATAAATTATATATATGTACAACGTACTAGAATAATCTAAAATACTTAAACAATCAAAAAATAGACAAGGTCATTGCTGTCTTAACTTATTATTGTCGTCGTAATCATCATCATCACTATTATTATTATTATTATTATTATTATTATTTATTTTTTACTCTCAATGTTATTGTTGTTTGTGGCGACTGTTTGTGGCCGCCCACGCTAGTTCACGCCAATGAAAAAAACTCATTCTGTTGGCTAGCTGTTTGGCCAGAGTTTTCAGGTAAGTTTCTGTATTTACTTGGGAGCTTCTATCACGCCCCGGATTTTCATAACCCGAATGCCTGAGAGTGACTTGGGATTTATTTGTTGCGTATAAAAATAAGATGATAATAATACTCTGTCACAACCCAGAATTTTTCCTCCAAACTGGGGTTGACCCGCAAGAAAAATTTAAGATATTCAAAATTCCTTATTTATCCAACAATATTTATAAGTCATTGGACTGAATCATTTGATGGGATTTTAACTACAAGGCACAAAATAAAGATAGAGAAAAATATTACAGAGCCATCTAAGTGTCCCAACCACGCGATTAACATTACATACCAATTAAAAGCAAATTAGGTCTAAGCTTAATAATTACAATCATCCAACAATTGTTATAGACAAAAAAATAAAGTCCTCCAGCTTTGCGCAGGAAAGAAGAAAAAAATAGATAACTCTTCTGATGGAATATTTAAGAGAAATTAATTTCTTTTCAGCTCATCTTCTGTATCCCTGTGCTTAATATCCCGAAAAAAATATTCCCACAAGGGGTGAGCTATTAAAGCCCAGTAATTAAAATCTCCTAGGTGCCTATATGCAGTGGTTGTAATGCTACACTGTATTAAGTGACCCACTACAGTGAATGTGTTTAGGTGGCATACTGTTTATGCAACAATTAATTCAATAGATCTCATCTGAATAATGTAAATTATACTTACAACGGTTCGATGAAATCGTCACCGTAACTACTATTTTACTTACATGTAAAAATAGTTAAATATTGATGTGTGTACCACAATGAAGTCTGTGTCGCAGTGGTAAGGATCTCAAATTTAGATCTTCAAGGTCTCAAGATCAAACCCCGTAGCGATACAGGTTTCATATATATATATATATATATTTTATAAAATATTCATCAAGAGGAATTAAATATAATTAAATAATTCTAACACATCATTCATACATAAATAAGAGATGTTGCTAGTCACAGTAAAATTTTGTAGGGGAGTTTAATCTAAATCTTCCTAAGATAATCATACTCCTATCCTCATCTACCCCCAACCTTGGGAACCAGTGACTTTACGGGCTTAGCATCCAATGCATACCGACGGTGTCACCTAACAAAAACCTAGCCGTCGCGACCGGCTACCTGACTGGCCAAGTCAGAAGGGAGCATCTCCCAAATAAAATGCATGTTCCCATCTTCATCTAAAGGGCCATTTCAACCCACCCATCACCCTATTGCCAAAAATAACTTTAGCACCGAGTGCCTTAATTTCTTCTCACCCTTTTACATTCCCAAGGGTACCTTGTATGGAAATAAGACATTTTCAATAACAACTGGCAATGTTCCCGGGCAATGAATCAAAAGTGGGATTATTCAGTCACATGCAGTATATTTTTAAGCACTTTATCTAAATCAATAATTTAATAATAATTCTCAATAAATCAAAGATTTAACATAGTCACCAATATCATTATCACAAAGGTAGGTACTATATGTAAATTAACAAGTACCAAGTAAAAAAAAAATTAGAATACGAATTAGTATTTTAGTTAATTGTTTTGACAAGTTTACCGTACCACATTTGATAAAAATAAAATTATTTCTAATGGTATATTAATTAGGCAGAGGTTGGTAGCTTAGTGGATGGGCGACCCTAATTGCGATTTAAAGTCGCAAGTTAGAACCTCATTGGTTGCAAATCTCAATTTTTGCCTCTTTTACCTTTTATTTTATTATTTTATGGAATATAAAGATAATAAATAGCTCTTTGAACTTATACTTAATTTTAGAAAAATTTATAAGTTTTATTTTTTTTTATTCAAAATAATTTGAATAAATTTTCCAATCATCATCTTCTTTATAATCAAACCCTTATCGTAGGTTTTCAGCTTCAATATATCCACAAATGTCCATAGAATTATTCCAATGTTTAGGAAGGTATTAAATAAGTTTCATTAAATTCACTTAATCATAAAAATATAGTTATATAACTTGCTAGGTTGACAAAACAATGCCTAAAAATAAATCAAATTCATTTAAGAAAGACCAAATGAGAAAAGAACAAGTCCATTGTTTCTTTTGGGCATTTTATCAAATATTTAGCATTTTAGTTTGAATAAGTCATCCAACTATCCATGATGAAACTAATTATCTAAGTCAATTATCATCAATATTAGAGTGTCAAATAATACATAATATCCAGTTTAAAATAATTTCATATCAATAGAAATTATTAACATGACAATAACTAACAGAAGGTAATTGGAAATTTAAATAAATCTTTAAACATAATATTCTAAAAAAAATCCAAACAATGATCAATTAAAGGCTAAGCAAAAATAGCAGCTTGAAAGAAAATTTAGATAAAATAGAGCAGAACTCCAATATCTATAAACTTTATATATGTAAAAACTAGACTTCAAGACCTATAACTTTCATGTTTTATACTTTTTAAAATTCTAAGGTCTAAAGGTGCAAAAACAGCCTTGAATTCAGTTTGTTCAGAAAATACAGTTTTACATGTGCTTAGTATTTTGGGCATAACTTTTGACTCACAAATTGGATTGATGCAATTATTTTTGGGCTGAAAAGAAAACTGAAAGGGCTACAACTTTTATGTTTTAGCCGAAGCCTAATTCCACCATTTTAGGGGTCAGGAGCACATTAGAAGTTACAAATAGAGAGCTGTCAGCATACTGAGTTACATCAGTCAAAATTTCGGCTTCCCTACCCCCAATATACGGGTATATATTTTTATCATAATCAAGTTTCATACTTCAAACCTAGCAAATGCATCAAATATATTTTAGGAAATTCGTCATCCTACCTCAATGAAGATATTAATGACCAAGTCTGATAAGGAAAAATGAGTTAGCTTTGAACACCACCCAAATTGAAAAATTCCAAGCCTTTCTTCTTCCTCCAAGCAACACCAAATCTCCAACCTCACTAATTAATGATTTATTGTTATTTCTCTCTTATTTTCTTCTCTTTGAAGACACACAATTTATAAGGAGTATAGAGGAAGTGTCGGTAGAGAAAAACAAGTTCCACCACCTAAACTTGAAAACCACTAAAGTAGCATTATGCATTAGGTAGTATAATCCAAATAATCTAGTTTAGCCTTTTTGACTATCTAACCACATAATTAAAGATAGGTGTTGGAGGATGGATGAAAATGGGTGGCATGATCCAGGAATCATGCTAACTTTTTTGACAAATTAAACAATCATGCTAACTTTTTGACAAATTAACAAAATGTTTTAAATCATGCTAGCTTTCAAACAAAATGCTTTAAATCTTGTTTGCTAAATAATTTGAAAAAGATGCTTTAAGGTCATCAATGTAGGGTCTTCTCTTTGTCTAATTAGTCAAATAATTTTGAAAGATTGTGAGAGTGTATGGAAGATAGAAAATGAAGTTGTCGAGAAATAATTTAGAGCAACTATTCATGAGTCAACTCATTGAGTGATAAAGTGAGTTGAGGTGAGTCAAAGAAAAGGGTTGACCCATGGGTTAATGGGCTTGTTTGAACCAAATAGGTAATTGGGGTAGGAAGTGTTTGGATAAAAATTTTAGAAATTCTACATTAAACTCCCACATAGAGTGAAATTCAATCCGAAAATCTTTCCAACTAATTTTATTATTCCAAAAATTTTCAAATCCTCAATTTTTTAGATTTTTACTATAACAAATATCACCATCACACTTAAGCAAATATCACCACCCCGCCAAATAAAATGTAGTAGTCTATGAGTTAATCTTCCCTAAATTCGAGCAGTTGATGGTGTTGAGATATATAGGCTCAGTAAGTGCATCACAGAAAGAAGATTTTTTATCGCATGAGCTACAAGCAAGGCTCAGTTAGTTGAATTTGTTGAGAAATGCATGTGCAAGCTTACCCACTTAAGTGGACCACACCCTGTTCACCAAATATTCCCAGCACACATCATTGTAAGGCCCATAACTAGAATTCACCTCTCCTGCAGCTTATTTACCACCTATACAAAAATAATTAGAAAGAGACAATAATAATTAAAATTAAGAAAATATTCACTATGTGGAGAAGTGTTTAATATGAGAACATTTATAACTTTTTTACATTCTTTTCTTATGCATTCTGTTTTTTGTTTTTTATTTTTTATTTTTAGTACAACAAGAATTATAGATATAATTCAATCTTAAAAAAAAATTGTACTTTTAATTCTCTCTCCATCGAAATCTCTCGTCCTAAGTCAGTGGGTATCAATTTTTTAAATTATAATTATTTATTTTTTTATTAAATATTTTTTAATTTTCTATCATGAAATTCTACTTTTGTCCTTATCTATTCGCTACAACCCTCTTTGTTGCCACATGTAGCTTGCTAGAAAACTAAGATGGCAAATGGTTTACAACTCCAAGTCTATTTGGGTGTCTGGTTCATTCCCTTTCTCTCTCTTTCTCTCTCTCTCTCTCTCTATATATATATATATATGTATGTATTTAGATGTTTATTTTTGAGCATTATCTATCTATCTTACAAATCCGCTCATTGCATGATTTGACATTTGTCTACGTGGCTCGGAGCTGCGGAAATGGCAGGGGCATTGAGGGATGGCGTTGGGAGAGGGTCAACCTTTCAAAGGCATTAGGAGAGGGTCAAACATTTCAAATTCAAACTTTATTGATTTAAAATTGTATCTATATAAACCTTCTTTCACAAGCTCCCACCCATTTGGGTTTGTTTCCTTCAACAGGCCATCTCCCTTTCTCTCTGTCTCTCACTCTCCCTCAAGAGTGTTGTAGGGTTTTAATCTCTCTCTCTCTCTCTTTCTGTACCTGCACGTGAGATAAGCTCAAAGAAGATAACCCACAATACTCTTCCTTTACTTTGAATCCCTCAGAAAGCTCAAAAAGCCCTAGCTTCTCTCGATTCTACCTTGAATCCCGTGTTTGCAGAACCGAAAAACTGTGGGGGAAGCATGCCTCTGTTCTCGCACTGGAAGTTATTTGCAGAATCGGAAGTTTGAGTGCACTCCAGTGAAGTAGGTAAAGCTACTTTTTGTACAATCTAGTTTTATTGTTTGGTTTGATATTTCAATTTGTGAATTCAATTGGACAATATTTTATTTTTGTTCTCTGTTAGAGGTATTTGGAGATATTGGAGAAAAGGAAGACCCTACCTGTTTGGCACCAGAAAGAAGAGTTCTTGCAAGCATTGAAAGCCAACCAAACACTGATATTGGTTGGTGAAACTGGTAGCGGTAAAACCACTCAGGTCAGTCTTTGCAATTTCTAGAAATCAATTTACTTGATTTGTTTGGTTTCAACAAATTAAGAAGCGGCTGAAGTAAGTTTTGAATCTTTGACCCTTTTAGCTGGTAATAATTTTTAGGTAATGCTTTACCAAAAAACATGACCAGAACGATGTGGGGCTTATCACTTCAAAAAAAGAAAAAAAGGACAATAAAATCATAAATGTTTACGTTAATTAGAACATTTCAATCGCTACATCAATCTGGTTCAAGTTTTTGGTAAATTTTTCTGGTCTGATGTCGTTTTCTGCCTGTAATTATATTATGTTTTATGTGGTTGTTTGTTATCTATGCTAATGTTTTGGAAAAACAAAAATAGTGTGCGTTTGAGATTGTTGATGCTCATTTGATGCATGTATGGTGTAGTTGGGAGAGGAAGGGGAAAAAGAAATTTTACTCTGTATTGTATAATTTAGTCAATTTTTTTTTATATTTTCTTAAAATTAGTCATTGACCAGTAAGTTAATTTATTGGTTTGTCCATAGTTTAAACTCCAGTTTTGTCATGCATTTGAAAGGTGTTTGCGTTTTGGTTAATTTTTGTTTTCTTCTTATAATTGTTTTTATTAATTCTCTGCATCTGTTTGCCAAAATGAATCATTTTTTTGAAAGCCACTTTTATAGTTTGTTTTTGGTTAATTTTGCTTGAATAACTGTTAACCACGATTCAAATTTACTAGCAATTATCTGTGCTTGAAGGCAAAGTAATATAATTTAATATGTAAATAACTTAAATTTAAATTTATAAGGCAAACCTACATAAAAAAAGTGTAAAAATCATTAAGGTATAAAATTTTATTATGTATTACAAATATTATCGCAATTTAAAATATTAGTTTAAAATCTTTTTATATAAAAAATATTTAAAAAAATATGGAAAGAATGAGAGAAAAAGAAACATAATATTTTAAAAACACAAAGAGTGTAAAAGTTTATGTATTTAAAATTTTAAATTTTAAGTACGTTAAAATTGTATTTTTAATTTAAATAATTATTCTTTAAGAAAATTTTTAAGAAACTTAAAGTTTAAATTATTTTTGAAAAAATTAATTAACTTTATCTAATATTAATATGTAAATTATTTATTATAAATACTCACATTTAAAAAAAATTAAAATATTCAATAAAATATGAGAAAAGTAACAGAGTGTATTTTTATGTAAAGTGACCGAAAAGATAACTAAAGTTAAAAATATACTAAATTTAAGTTTCTAGCCTCTTTATTATATAGATAACACAAATAGTATAAAAATGTATGTATTTAATAATTAAAAATTAATAAAAATTTTAATAATTAAAAATAATATTTTTAATAATATTTTTGAATTTTTTGAAAAAAATTAATAAAAAAAAGTATTAACGTTTTTTGTTTAGCACCCCCTAATTGTCTCGGGAAAAAAAGAATGTTATTTCACCTAACACCCGCCAATTCAACAAAATAATTAAAATACATACAAATTTGTGGTATTATTATTTATTATATAATAAATAATAATTATTTTTAAAGAATTTAAATTTGTTATATTTTTAACTGTTGAATTTATTTTTATATTAATGTTTTAAGAGCATATTTAAATTTGTTGTATTAATAATAATTTTTTCCTCTCCACTTTAATTATTTTTCGGTCACTTTACATAAAAATATACTCTTATTTTTCTCTCCATTTTGGATTTTTTTATAAATGTTTTTAAAAATTAAAAATAATAATCATTTGTTTTTTTTTATAGTTGTGTATCTGGCGTGAGAAGAGGCAAATATCGGGCGGAATGGCATTCTTTTTTTTTCCCGAGACAATGAGGGGTGTCATATCAAAAATGTTGACACTTTTTTTTAATAATATTTTTGAAATTTTTGAAAAAAAACTAATAAAAAAATATACAAAATCAAAAAATAAAAAAAAGTATTAACTTTTTTGTTTGGTACCCCCTCATTGTCTCGAGAAAAAATGAATGTCATTTCACCTAGCATCCACCAATTCAACAAAATAATTAAAATACATACAAATTTGTGGTATTATTATTTATTATATAATAAATAATAATTATTTTTAAAGAATTTAAATTTGTTATATTTTTAACTGTTGAATTTATTTTTATATTAATTTTTAAGAGTATATTTAAATTTGTTATATTAATAATAAACTTTCCTCTCCACTTTAGTTATTTTTCGGTCACTTTACATAAAAATATACTCTTATTTTTCTCTCCATTTTGGATTTTTTATAAATGTTTTTAAAAATTAAAAATAATATTCATTTGATTTTTTTTATAGTTGTGTACGGCGTGAGGGGAGGTAGATATTGGGCGGAATGGCTTTATTTTTTTTCCCGAGACAATGAGGGGGTGCCATGCAAAAAACGTTGATACTTTTTTTTGGAAGACAAAAACTTAACAGATTTTAAATAAGTAGTAAAATAAATATAGATAAATAAATAAGAAATACATTCAGTTTTACACTGTTTGTATTATTTATATAATAAGGAAGCAAAATAATTTAAATTTGGTATATTTTTAACCATTTAATTTATCTAATGATTAGAATTATTTATTTTTATTTTTTTATTTTAGATTGTATCTAAGTTATTTTTAGTTTCTTTAGTGTAATAATAGAAATTATGAACAATTTAAAAAGGTTACCAAGTAGGCCAACGAGTATTTTTCAAAAGATTTAAAACTTATATGAAATTTAAAAATTAATTTAAAAATAATATTAAATTAAATGTTGACTTTAAAATAATAATAATTTTAAATTAGTTAACAATATTTTATGAAACTAAATATTAGTTAACAACATTAATTATAAATTAAATCTTATAGATTAAATAGGAAATAACACAATTAAAAGTTAAATTACATAAAATAATATTAAGAAATTATATTATTTAAAAATTAATTTAAAAATAATAATATTATATTATTACTCAAAAATATTACTTTTAATAGAAATTATACGAAATTAAATGTTGACTTTATCTAATAGTTACTTTTAAATGTTTTTCATATGGTACTTTTTAGGTTTCAATAGGTTATTAAATATTTTTCACAATGATGATCTTTTGGTTTATTAACTTCATTTAGGCCAAGATTGGGATTCCATAGAAATTAACGCTATCTTTCGAATATGAATTTGTGAAATGTATAGGGAACATTAAATTAGAAGAAGTAGGTACACCTTAGGTTTTATTTTTATGTGATTAAAAAACAAGATCAGTAGAATGTAGTAGTTGTGTCTTTTTTTTTTTTTTTTTTTAAAGCAAAGAGAGTAAATGCAAATCTTTTCTAGGGAAATAAGATGAAGACTATCAGTAGGATGCAATTATTATTATTATTATTATTTCTTTTTTACACCTACTCCTTTGATACTTATTATTATTTTTATTTTTTTTTACACCTACTCCTTTGATGCTAATTAGAAGATAGGAATTGATGCCTTTATTTTAGTTTTTAGTTTCTTTAGTGTAATAATAGAAATTATGAACAATTTAAAAATGTTACCAAGTAGGCCAACGAATATTATTCAAAAGATTTAAAACTTAATTTATAAATAATATTAAATTAAATGTTGACTTTAAAATAATAATATTTTTAAATTACTTAACAATATTTTATGAAATTAAATATTAGTTAACAACATTAATTATAAATTAAATCTTATAAATTAAATAGAAAATAATATAATTAAAAGTTAAATTATATAAAATAATATGAAGAAATTAAATTATTTAAAATTATATTAATTTAAAAAATAATAATATTATTTGTCAAAAATATTATTTTTACTAGAAATTATATGAAATTAAGTGTTGACTTTATCTAATAGGTACTTTTAAATATTTTTTACATGGTACTTTTCAAGTTTCAATAGGTTATTGAGACAAAAGTTATGGAGGATATAACTATATTTGGTCATGTAAGTTGTTTTCCTAAGTTACTCTTTTCATAAGTTAATGATTATTTTCTTCATGATGAAATGATTTTATTTTTGCTATTTGATTAGGTGGACAAAGACTTGAGAAGAACTGTAATATAGGCTCACTGTGATTTTTTCTTAAGTAATCTTTATTTTCTATTTTCAAATAATGTATTGATTATATATATGAGTCTATTTTATAGGTTCGCTTCCTCCAAGAAAGAAATGTTAATGTTGTGATCCGTGATGAGCGAGATCTTAATGTCATCCGTATCCATAATGTAAGCAAACTAATAAAATTTAATTTCGTATTTTTTTAATAGTTTACTTATGATATTGAAAGGAAAAACGAAAGGCCAAAAAATATCTCCTATTTAATTTATAAGAAAGTATCTTTTATTTATATATTTGATAATCTCGCTAAACAAATTTTAGTTATTAAATATTTTTTGATAGCTTTTTTTAATGGGATTTTCTATTTATTTGAAAGGAGAAGCAGAACGCAGAAGCAATCATTAAAGAACAACGAAAGGCAACCTTTGTAGGCAAGAGAAAACAAAAGGCATTATTTGCTAGCAAGAAAAAAGAAAATAGGTATCAAATGGTATGACCCCGTCGATGTTTTTTTTATCTCACTTTTTTTTTTACTTTTTTATTGAGTAACTCCTATTAATAAAATATGATTTTTTCTACCTCGCTTTTTTTATTTTATTTTGTGAGCTGCTTTATTTTTCTTAATACACAGCTTTTATGGGTGCTTGAACTTCTTTTTTATTCTTTTTTTTCAATTTTAGTTTTATTGTGTGAAAATTGAATTTTGTTCATGATATTAATCATCACTTCGATGTCTTTGTATTTTTTTTCATATTATTTATTGAGATAATTAATATCTGAAAAAAATAATAAGGGATTACAAAGAACCCAAAGATAAAAAGTTGTATAAAATTCAAATTTTAAACTAACTTTACAGATATGAAAAAGTAGACATTTAATTGTTAGTAGTTATGGTATATTTGAATTTTAGACTGATAGTGCTACTCATTAGAGTATTTAAGGCTTGTGTTTTGTATTTACTAAAACTTTAAGAAATGTCAAATAAGAACATCTTTCATACAGGTTGTGCTTCTTTTAATTTTATTGTGATATTTTTTTTTCAACTTTTTGAGTAATATCTTATATTTTTTTATTCATAATAGAGTTAAAATTTTGAAATACATAAGCTATAAATATATTTTGATATGTATAAATTTTGGGAACTATTAAAATTTTATATTAAAAATTCTTTTTTTTTTTAGTTTTACGTTGTGTTTGCTATTGATGATAAAATTAGTTGGCTAATAAAATTTTAGAGTTGTCACTGCATGATTTTTATCCAATTGAATCGTTTAATTGGGGATAAAGGTATTGTCACCACATGATTTATTTAGACTCAATGGAAGGAGATGTGTAGAGTGCCTTAAACTACAAGTGCATAATATTGAGTTTTCCTAATAATTTTTTTTTCTCATTGGTAGTATAAATAATACATTATCAAAAGTATAAAATGACTGTATTTTCATCTTAGGCACCCATTAATACTACATTATCAAAAGCTACATTAGCCCAACGTGAACGTTGACAACGAGAGAAACTTTTAAAAAGTTGCTTTACATATCCAGTGGGTCAATAGTTGGGAGGAGAGTGGGATATTGCGGAAAAATATGTCCGAGAATTACAATCTCAACCCTTTCTTGCTGTAATGCCCAATCCTTGCCATCGTAATTTCCAGGAGCATGGAACAAATGCAACTGATTACGTCAACCACTTAGTAACAAATACTTCTGCACACCCGTTTTCTGTGCCAAGAACATCTCATTGTTCACAAAATAATTGGTAAAATAACAAATTTAATTTTTTCCATATACACATTTGATTTGATTATTTGTTCTCATAATTTGAAATGTCAAACATTATTTTTTGTAGGACTATTCCTACGAGCCAAATTTTTCAAGATAATTTTTATGATAATGATGAGTTGGAATATGTGCCTATGAGTTCAGGAGTTGGCACTCATGCTCCCATAAATGTAGGTAGGCATTATCTCGGTAAAGTGGATATACTTTGTCCTCATTGCTCAGCCTTACATTGGATGGATGAAAAATTGGTGATATCATCTAAAAAACATCCCTTATTTGGAACTTGCTGTTTGCAAGGTAAGATAAGATTATCCTTGCTTGCAACTCCACTTTCACCACTTCAAGCATTGTATGATGGGAATGATGATCAGTCAAGATCATTTTGACAACATACCCGAGTTTACAATACAGCTAATGCTTTCACAAGTCTTGGTGCGACAATGGACCTAAAAGTATTTACTGGAAACGGTCCCACGTCATTCACTATACATGGAGAATTGCGGCATCGAACTGCATCACTACTTCTAGAGTCAGGACAATATGCATCATATGCTCAACTTTATATTTATGATCCTGATTCAGCTTTAGCAACCCACTCTTTGAGAAATCCCCAATTAAGAAGGGATGTTATTCAGACTATTCAAGATTGTTTATTACAAGTCAATCCATTTGTAGAAAAATTCTGTTGGCCTATTCAATTCTAAATCAGTAAGACTTAGTTGGACTCAGTTGGACAAAATTTGCCTGCTCATTTACATTACAATACATCCACAGATTGACGGCAGTATAATCTACCAACAGCAGATGAGATCGCTATTGTAATATCTGATGATGGAACTGAGGTCAGTGGAATAAGATATATTATCTTACATCTAAGGGGGAATAATAGGCTGATGCAAATTAATGAATGCCACCCAGTGTATTTACCATTACATTATGTATTGTTATTCCCACGTGGTAAACTTGGATGGGAACCAGGATTGAAGCAGTGGGATGTTTGAAATAATTGCCCTTCAACTGATCAGCTTACTCGATGCAGTTTTATAGTTATCATCTCGTCAAATGTCCCTTAGAGTATTCAACCATTTTAAGAGCAGGAAAACTATTCTAAGAGTTTACGGTAGAAGTTTGGGCTGCAACTGAGCAAAATCGATTAACATACTACAAGTTGAATAAAAAAAAAAAAAAAAAACTCCATTCTGATCTATATCATGATTTAACAAATGATAGCTTAGATGAACTAAACCCAGATCAAATTGGTCAAATGTTTATTTTGCCATCTTCATTCATTGGTCGTAACAGATATAAGCATGAGATATTCCAAGACTTAATGGCTATCATGCGATACAACCAACACCCCGATATCTTTCTCACCATGACAGCAAATCCAAAGTGGCCTGAAATTACTTGAGCTTTATTGCTGCATTAAAGAGCTATTGACCGTCCTAATTTAGTTGTCTGTGTTTTTGAGTTGAAAAGAAGGGCTTTGATGAAGGAGATAGAATCGAAGAAAGTGTTCGGTAAGAAAATTGCACATATTTTTACAATTGAATTTCAAAATTGGGGCCTACCACATATGCATGCACTTTTATTTTTCTAAGGTTTCCGACAAGATCCGTACAAGTGCTCAAGTTGATGAAATAGTCTCTGCAAATTTCCTGATGCGACAGAAGATCCATTACTTTTTGAAACAATCAAGCGGTGTATGGTTCATGGACCATGTGGTGTTAGAAATCCTAAAGCACTGTGTATGGAAAATTGTATATGCACTAAGAGATATCCCTGAGCCTTTATAGAAACAACCACCATGGATCAAGATGGGTATCCTATCTATCGGCGTCGTCAAGGTCCTGTATATACAGTGAGGGGTCATGAAGTTGATAATAGAGATGTTGTTCCATACAATCCCTATCTTTCGAGACTGTTCAATTGTCACATCAATGTTGAAGTTTGTGCTGGAATGAGATGTGTCAAATATATTCACAAGTATATTTATAAAGGTTATGATCGCACAACCATAATGTTAGGATCACGAGATAAGATTCAACAATACCTTGATGCAAGGTATATTGGACCTCCAGAAGCTGCCTAGCGCATATTTGGTCATCATTTGCATGAAGAGGTGCCATCAGTCATGCGATTGGCACTTTATTTACCTGTAATGCATCGCATGGCCTTTGATCCCACTGAGTCATTAAATATAATAAAGTTTAGAGCTGCTGATCAAAGATCGATACTTACTGCATTTTTTGAATGGTACGCTAACAACATAGATGCAAATCAGTTCACCTACCAAGAATTTTTGCAATATTTTGTTTGGGATAAGTTTAATAAAATGTGGAAACCAAGAAAAATGGGGTTTGCAATTGGTAGAATGTACTTTGTTAGCCCTAATTGTGGTGAGAGATTTTATTTACGTCTGTTACTAATTGTTATTGAAGGGCCAAACTCCTTTGAATCTCTACGCACAGTCAATAATGTCTTATATGAAACCTTCAAATCAGCATGTGTTGCAAGAGGGCTTCTAGAAGATGATGGTGAATGGAAACAATGTCTTCAAGAGGCTGCAATAATGAAATCTGGATGCCAGTTAAGGAGATTGTTTAGTATCATTTTGACAGAGTGCTCTCCATTAGAACCGTATACATTATGGAAGGAGTTTTCTGTCCATATTTGTGATGATCTTGCACATAAGATTCACACATTGTTTGGTATTTTAAATCCAACCGAGGCTCAAATTGAGGACTATGGTTTATTTCTTCTTAATCAACTGCTTCAAGAATTGGGCAAGAGTTTAACTCACTTCCTACCTATGCCACAACCAACTGGGAATTGGAGTACAGTGGTTGGTAATAGACTGATTTTGGAACATCAACAACTCCAAATTGAAGCTCAACATGCTGACGTACAATATGATATTGATCGTCTTAATGGTGCACAATGCATTGCATACAACTCAATCACATCTTCTATGTTTGAAAATAAAAGAACTATGTTTTTCATCAGTGGTGGTGCCAGAATAGGGAAAACATTTCTGTACAATACAATTGCATTGAAATGCCGTAGCCTTGGATATATTGTTGTTACAGTGGCTTCATCTGAAATTGCATCACCGTTACTGGTGGGAGGTCGCACTGCATATTCTACCTTCAGTATTCCATTGGATATGTTGGAAGATTCATTCTATGGGCTTAGCAAACAATCATTACAAGCAGAGCTATTCAGAGAAACAAAACTAATAATTTGGGATGAAGTTCCTATGCAGCATAAACATTGTGTAAAATTAGTAGATCGCACAATTCGTGATGTTTGTAATAGTGAAAAGCCATTTGGAGGTATTACTATTGTACTTGGTGGAAATTTTCGACAAATATTACCGATTATATCTAAAGGAGTTTGCGAGCAAATTGTGAATGCATCATTGAGGCACTATTTCCTATACAATGACATAAATATTTTAGTTTTGGATTCGAACATCCACTTAAATCAAACAATCCTGAAAATGTTAATTTTGCAAAATTCTTGACGGAGGTATTTTTTTCGTAGATGTTGTCTTTTTTTTTTTAACAAAAGACTATTTTCTTTATGTGTGCTGACTAATTTAAAATATTATTTTAGGCTGGCACCGGTCCAGAGAAATATCATACGACTTCCATCAACAATACGCAAATGTACAATTTGCATGAATTGATATCTGCATTTTATCCACAACTGGATGTAGCAGACACTTCCACTTCTTCGTTTTTAACTGAACGGATAATCCTTTCTGCACGTAATGACGATGTTAGTGCTATAAATAGAGCTGCATTGAATATTTTTCCAGGAGAGATTTTTACTTACTTAGCACAGATAAGATGTCTGAGGCTGATGAAGTTGATCGTTTTATTACCTACCGCTATCCTAATGAGTATTTAAACTCATTGGATCCTTCTGGTCTTCCACCTTTTAAGCTGGAATTGAAAGTAGGCTGTCCAATAATATTGTTGAGAAATATTACGCCTAAGGCCAGGCTTTGTAATGGCACGAGAATGATGGTTGTGAGGTGTGCTACTCGCATAATCAAAGCTTTGATTTTAACTGGAGAAAAAAAATGGAAATTTAGCTTTCATACCAAGAATATCTTTGACCTCTTCATCATCAGAATTTCCTTTTCGACTGACTAGACGTCAATTTTCAATTCGATTGGCATATGCTCTAACCATTAATAAATCACAAGGACAATCTGTAAAGTTTGTTAGGATAGATTTGCACACACCGGTGTTTAGTCATGGACAATTATATGTCGCCTTATCTAGATGCACATCTTTTGATCGTGTTAGTGTCCTTCTGCCTAAAGATGAGACAGATTCCACTACAACCATTGTACATCCCGAGATTCTATTATAAAGTTTTGTATTAATTAATCAAAACCGCAGGTGCATCAATGATACACTTACTTTACACATTTTTCTATCTATAACATATTTTTCTAACAAAAAATAATCTATGCATGGTGAATTTTTTTAGGGTTGGTTTGAAAAAGCAAGGGAGTTCAAGAGAATTTATAAGACTATGATCATTAATGGAACAGAAATAAGGTACCTTTCAGTCCTATATTATTTTCATTCATGTGTTTGTTTAATATACTAATAAACTTATATTTTATTCGAAAAAAAGATTGTTGTTTTTGCCCCAAAAATGGAAAAAGTGCATTGAACTTGATACGTGGGTATTTCGAAAATTGATGTGGAAGAAATTCAGAGCCAGCTGATGATTTCTTGCGAAGAACATGAAAACCTTTTTGGTACACATCTAATGACATTTTGGTACACACATTTTTGTAAAGTCTTTTTGTAAAGCCTTCTTGGGAAGACATTTTGTAAACCATACATATCTAATGACTTTGGTTTGTAACTCTTTCTATGTACAGAAGGTGCTACATAAATCTCACATTTTGTAAATTATTCTTCTACTTACGTTATTTTTGTAAAGCTTTTAAACATTAGCTACATAAATATTATATTTTTGTATATTGTAGTGAATTGTTTGCAAACTGTTTATTGCAGTGAAATGAATAACAGTTTATATTGCATGTTTGAGTAATAGCTCGATGTATTACTCATAATCCAACTTGATTGGTAATCTTTTTTTTCAAATAGGTTTAGACTTGGTTCATTTAATTGATTAGTGTGTTCTTTTTTTTTTTTGTTTTAATGTTGAAACATCCATAAGGCATAAATAATAAATTTTTTTATTTGTTTGCATGCCTTTAGGCATGGGCAAGTGCTAGTCTATCAATGTAGAATATACAATTAGGTATAAAATCCCGTGAGGAAATCAATAAATTTAGTCAAAGGGTAAGTTTAGTTTATAAAAATTCGATCAACAAGTGTAAATTTTATTGATAGATTTCACCCAATCTTAATAATTTATAAAAATAATAATGATGAAACTGCCGACTTATGTGCAAATTTCATCCAATTTCAACGATTTACAAAAATAGCATATTGGATGCACTTGCATTGAAGCTTTTGACTTAGATACTAATTTGCCGAGGCCATCAAAGTTTTGAACAAGAGTTTTTCAAACAAAGAACAATAAACTAAGAAAACTTGACTCTACGTTTAAGGGGTGATTGGAGTGAAAAAAGTGATAAAATCCGATAAAAATTACAAGTTCGTAACTCATACAGTAAAATAAAAAGTGAATAATTTTTAAAGATTTTTAATATTTTTCAATGATTTTTAGAACTTTTCAAAGTTCCAAACAAAGTCTTAGTTTAATTATAATAAAAAAGGAAACATTTTGAAACGCAATTATTACATAAATACAAACATGATCCTAATAGATATTAAGGCCCCGTTTGGTTGGGCCAAAAATCATCAAAAGTTATAAAAAGTTACAAATATTTACCTAATTTTATCAACTTTTGTTATTTTCCTTTTTCATGCGTTTATTTTCAAATTTTAAAATTTACAATCTTTTACAATAAGTTACAAAAAAACTGTAAAAAGTTACCTATTTTTTTCACTTTTTTCAACATTTGTTATCTTTTCGTACTATTTTTTGACCAAAACTATTGGAACGATAACGACTTGTTTTGTACCATTCCAATGGATTATTTCGGCCACTTTTGGATGGCCTTCTAGATACCAAAAAGTAACTGATATTCCCCATTTTTTCTAACTTTTGATCACTTTTAGCCGTCCAAACGACCCCTAAATGTAAATGTAGTGACATCATCAAATGATTTTGCCTTTTTAATCACAGTAAAAAATCTAAAGAAAGTAGTTCACTCTACCCTTTTGGTCTAGGGGTGAAAACAAATCGAGCTATTCGCGAACTATTCGAACTTGGCTCAAAAAAAGCTCCGCTTGATCTTGGTTTGTAACTAAAACGAGGTCAAATTGAGCTTGATTTTTAGGTTCGAGCTCAAGCTTGAGCCTAGAAAAACATACCTTGAAAACTCGCAAGCAAGTTCGTTAAAATAATATATATATATATATATATATATATTAATAATATTTTTATTATATTTTTCAAAATATTTTATTTATTATATTTTAAACTGAAACGACGTTATTTTAATTTAATCAAGCTATTCGCAAACCGAGTTCAATCATAAATTTTTCTTTATCGAGCTAAACTCGAGCCTATATAAAAACTCAGATAGAGCTCAGGTTCGAGCTCAAACTCAGTATAAAAAGCTCGAGTCAAGTTCAAATAAATTAAAACTCAATTCGGCTTGGCCCGACTCGATTCCACTTCTATTTTGATCTAATAGATTTTAAGAAGTAAAAATCATAAAATGACTTACTAAACTTTCTTTTGGAAATAAAGCTTAATTAAAAAGTAAATAAAAAATCTAATCAAACTTTTAGTAAATGATTAAAAAATGTATATTATATAAATATTTTAATAGCATTGCAATTTTCGTTTAATATTTAATAGGTAAGGGATTTGGTATTAATAATATTTTTATATTAAATGAAAAAACTATTTCATGGGACCATCATTTTTTAATGAATTTCACTATAATTAAAACACATGAATGGTGAATATCATATTTATTTCAATATTAAAATTATGGACATTGAGGTTATAACGACTCGCATCCATATAGTACAATATTGTTCGCTTTGGACTTGGTAAGCTGCTTTCCAGGAGGTCACCCATCTTGGTACTACCCCTACTGAAGTACGCTTAACCCTGGACTTCCTACTGAATCCAGTGCTCTCACGGCTTTAAAACGCATTGTACTATATTGATATCGAATATTACATATAAGTCACTTCCTTCCACGACCAAGGTGATGTGGGATGGGAGGCATTACTTCTCTGCTTCACCTCTAGCTTCACTCTCCCGCAAGTAGAGTCCCTCACGGGCAGGTCCCTTACAATCTTCCCCCTTTACAGGGCACGCGTCCCCGCGTGGCCGTCTGCTTCACTCTATCGCAGGTAGAGTCCCTCACAGACAGATCCCCCACACATGTGATCCCACACTTCTGGCTGGGCATTGGCTCTGATACCATTTGTTCCACAATAAACACATGTTCCCCATATTTCAACGTATCATACCTGCCTCAACATTGAATAGAAAATTCCATCAATTTAATCACAATCTCAGCACCATTGAGAATCCAATTATCAGACTCATATTAATTTAATAATAATGTAAACTCAATTCCACAATTATATATGTATCAACATAAGCATTACAAAAGTATAAATAATACATTAATTTTCCTACCTCGTTCCTGTTTGGGGAAGTGGAAATTTGCCGTACGCGCGCACCGAATTTCCTTTTCAAAATTGGATAGCGCAAGTGCGTGAGGAACGAAGTTAATTAAAAAGCTTAGGAATTTATTTGGGTTAGAATACTAACCTTTTTCCTTTCTTTCTCTTCTTTCTTCTCTTTTTTTCTTTCCTCTCTTTTTCCTCTCCCTTTCGATTTTTTTTTTCTTTTTTTTTTCTTCCCAGTTCCTTGGTGTGTCCCACGGCACCCATCTCCCTCCCATATATATATATATATATGCATAGCAACACATATGGGGCATTTTGAGTGGTCACTTGCCCCCTAACATCCCCCCTTACGATCATGCTATGAGTATGGGGTTTTGTTGGCAAAAAAATGTGGCCCCCTTTGTATGTGGCCAAATGAAGTCCTTGGTCACCAATGCAAACAAGGCTACAAGCCTCTGCTGCCAAGTGGCCGTGCATGATCAAGTCTCATTTTTTTTTTTTTTGGACCATCACATTCTCCCCTCCCTATAGAAGTTTCGTCGTCGAAACTTTAAAATGGTTGTCATGTCTGAGGAAGGTAATTACAATGTTATTATAACTAAATAAATAGTTGAGGAAATCGGGCTCGCATTTCTGACTCACGTTCCCGAGTAGACTCTTCCATGCCGTGGTGTGCCCACAATACTTGAACCAGTGAAATTGTTTTTCCCCGGAGCACCTGCTTTTGAAAATTCAGAATCCAAACTGGTCTAACCTCGTATGTGGTATTAGGATCCATTTCCAATTCAGCCTAGTTTAATACATGTGTAGAATCTAGAACATACTTACGAAGCATAGACACGTGAAACACCTCATGTATTCCCGATAGTTGCGATGGCAAGGCCAACCAGTAGGCGACTTCTCCAATTCTTGCTAAAATTTTGAATGGCCCAATATATCTAGGTGCCAATTTGTCTCGTCGGCCGAATCGAAACTACCCCTTCCGTGGTAAGACTTTCAAAAATACATGATCTCCTGCTTGAAATTCTAATGGTCTTCGCCTTTGATCTGCATAACTCTTTTGATAGCTTCGTGCTGTTTCCAATCGTTGCTTAATAATTCTGATCTTCTCATTAGTTTCCTGAACTGATTTCGGCCCAATGATTGTTGTTTCTCCAATTTGGGTCCAGCAAATTGGCGATCTGTAGGGATTGCCATACAAGGCCTCAAATGGTGCCATTCTAATACTCGTTTGATAGCTATTATTATAAGCAAATTCTACTAATGGGAGATGGGTTCCCAACTACCTCCAAAGTCCAATACACATGCTCAAAGCAAATCCTCTAAAACCTGAATTGTGCGTTCAGACTACCCATCCGATTGGGGGTGATAAGCAGTGCTAAAGCATAACTCTGTTCTCATTGCTAATTGAAAACTTCGCTAGAACCTGGAGACAAGATGAGAATCTCAGTCGGAAACAATGGACACTGGAGTTCTATGGAGCCTTAAGATTTCTTGAATATATAGTCTAGCTAGAGTATCCATTGTGTCTATCCTGGTAAGGGCTGTAATAATCCTGCTGGCCTCTGATTCTGCCTTAACTTGTTGGCAAATTAAGCATTTGTTGACGAAATCCGCTACATCTTTCTTCAATCCGAGCCAATAAAATTGGCGTTATAGATTATGATACATCATCGTGCCTCCCGGATGTATTGCTAATCTAGAATGATGAAATTCTCTCATAACATCACCCCGAATCGGTAATCGTACAAAAATTCTTCCTTCGTACTTCACCACACCATCGTTACTTATAGTCCATCCTCGCATCTTTGCTGATTCTCTCAACCTCGTCCTAATGTTTTCTACTTCTCCATCTGGCCTTTGTGTTTCAATTATTCTACTTATCAAAGTCGGCTGAGTGACTGAAGTGTATAATATTGCTTGTTCATCTTCTTCTCTATATTCAAGGTCAAATTCACCTAATTCTTTGTAAAGACCCAAATTTTTTGTGATTTAATTTTATTTTAGAATTATTTACATTTAATTTCATATTTTTTGTGCCATTTAAAATTTTATTTAGAAATGAGATTTTAAAGTGATTACGTATGTCATGCATTTAAGTGTGCTTACATTAATTTTTTTTTTATTAGTGTTTGTGTGTGTGCTAGCAATGGTATGTATGTATATATATTATGTGTTGTGTTTTCCCATTGGATGTAAGAGGTGGCTGAGAAATAATTATGATGAAGGAGGTCAAAGGGTTACGGTTAAAATTAAATTTAGTGTTGGAGTGTGGAAGATATTAATGGGAGATTTATTCTAGGTGCTTGTATGAGTGGGTAAAGGGAGGATTCTTGAGTTGTTTAAAATCTTCACCATCTATGATATTCCACCAAGAAAATTCTGCATTTTTCATTTTAGCCTTTTGAATTTAAGAGAGAGAGAGAGAGAGAGAGATCATGTTATCGATTGTACGTTGGCAAAGATCGTTGAGAGATTTTCGAAAAACGCGTAATTGTCATTTCAAAGAGAATTACCGAATCATGTTTAAGGCCAACTTAAGTTGGTGTTGATTGCTTTACACACTGATCGTCTACGTGTGCAGTGAGGTAGGTGGGATTGTGTTTATTTGATACATTTTTTTATCATGTCATGTATATATATATGTGTGTGTGTGTGTGTGTGTGTGCGCGCGCGCGCGCAAGAGATGAAAAACCTATTCTATGAATTGATTCTTGATTATGTGAAATTCTGGAACTTTCGTACCGAAACGGGTATAGTTTGATTTTTGGTATAAAAATGATACTTGGAGATTAAATCTATTTCTAAGAATTTTATACATAAAACTAGACATGTTAAATATTCTACATTAAAATTTTTATAATTTTTTGACTAATAATTTATTTTATAAAAATATTGAAACTTGGCTGCTTGGTTTACATTACTGTGCTGATAGCAGTCAGATATTTGGTATAAAAGGTATAAACAAAAGTTGATATAATTTTTAAAATTTTTATATGTTAAACTAGATACATGAATGAGCTTTCTGTGAAAATTTCAAAATTTTTGGATTTAAAATGGATTTTATAAAAATCATGAAAATAAACTGTTATGTATGGTTCTAGCAGAAATACACATTTAGTATTCTTAAAATCTGCATTATATGGCTTTATGAATAAATTTTAATCTTGTTTTTATGAAACTTGACTTAATTATAAGTATTTTAGGCTTTTGAATTAGTATAAAATTTTTCATTTTCTATTTTTTTATGAATTATCAAAATTTATGTCTTGAATCCTTCATTGTCATGACACGCTTAATATAAAATTTTATTTACCAAGCTGGCTGCATATATATTCCTAAATATGGTTGTATGATATTTATTTGATAAATCTTGTATGAGAATATTTTTATGGAAGCGCAACATGAAACTTAGGCCCGGAACACATTTACACTTCACAAAACTTATAAAGTAAAGGGAAGAACACAAAAAAAATCAAATTAGGGAGAAATTTTATGTATGTTGTGCTGTTAATTAAAGGAATTACTTGAGATTTGATTTTTAGGTTATTGGGGTCATTAAGGGTACTAGAAAAAGTGGGTTCTAGAGCCCAAGGATTGGAAGCCCCAAAACCTGCGCAAGGTGGTTAGTATAACCAGTAGGCTAGGAACCTATATGAAATGTATATACAACTTATTCTAGTGTATATTTAGTACCGGGACTGCGAAACCGGTTTGCCTACTAAGGCAAATGAGTATATTTGAGACTGCGGGACCAATTGTATCCCATGACTGAGGTTTGGGGATGTGATGAGTAAATCTAGGACTGCGGGACTAGTTGTACCCCATGGCTTAGGTCTAGGGATTTATTTTGGGTTTAGTTCTGAGGCCACAAACTAAACTTGCAGAGTGCCTAACCCATAGTATGATACTGTTGTGTAGTAATGTGAATGATGTGATATGATTTATTTTTAGTATGAGACTGCGGGATCATGGCTAAGTAACTATATAATTTGAATGTAATGATTAAACATGGATATTTTGAAAATTTTAAGATTTTAAATTTTATTCTTATTAATCAGTGTTAATAGCTTTGCATGATTAAGAAATTATATTTTATAAACACTTTCTGAGCACATGTGGAATTTAGTGCTCACCACCTACTACAGTTGGTAATGCAGGGGTTGATGCTTGTGATGGACTAGTGGGTTAGCTAGCCGTCTTGGGTTGTTATAACTGGATGATTTGTTTTATTTTGCATTCCAATAATTAAATTTTAATGTAATGGAGTATTAATTAGGGCCCATATTTGTGGCATGGTTTTGTAGCCCATTTTTAGGGCATTTTAAAGGTATTTTGAATATTTAAGAAATTGAATAAATACTTACGTTAATTAGCTTCCACTTTGATATGATACATTTTTCATGGTTTGATAGTTATTTTTGGGTTTCGCTCCCACGTCCCCGGTTGTGGATTTCGTGGCGTGACATCTTCCATCATTGTCCATTCTCTTGTAGCAACACTTACTCACATCGAGTCTTTCTACTAAGGGCATCTGCAACCATATTGGCCTTACCTGGATGATAATGCACGTTGAAATCATAGTCCCCCACATATTCCATCCACTTTTCTTTGTCTCAAATTCAAATCTATCTGAGTGAAAATGTATTTTAAACTTTTATGATAAGAAAACACATCAAACTTTTCTCTATACAAGTAATGCCTCCAAATTTTTAGGGCTAAGACTACAACTGCCAACTCCAAATCGTGAATTGGGTAGTTTTGCTCGTGAGTCTTTAGCTGTCTTGACCCATAAGCAACTATTCTTCCATTATGCATAAGTACACAACCCAAGCCTTCTCTAGAGGCATCGCAATATACGGAGTACTCTAATCCTCTTTCTGGAATAATCAACATTGGGGCAATAGTCAACCTCCTTTTGATTTCCTGGAAACATTTTTCACAAGCGTCGTCCCAAGTAAACTTGACTCCTTTCTGGGTCAATTTAGTTAAAGGAGAAATCAACTTGGAGAAATTTAACACAAATCTACGGTGGTATCTGGCTAATCCTAGGAAACTCTGGATCTCTGTTACTGTCTTGGGTCTTGACCAATTCAGGATAGCTTCAATTTTGGCTGGATCCACTGCCACACCTTTAGCAGAAATGATGTGTCCCAAAAACCTCACCTCCTTAAGCCAAAACTCGCACTTGCTAAATTTGGCATATAATTGGTGATCCTTTAAAAGTTGTAGCACTATCCTCAAGTGTTCTGCGTGTTATTCTTCATTCTTGGAGTATACTAATATATTGTCAATGAATACCACCATGAACTTATCCAAATATTCTCGAAACACCCTATTCATCAAGTCCATGAACACTGTAGGGGCATTAGTTAACCCGAATGGTAGCACTAGAAACTCATAGTGCCCATATCTTGTTCGGAATGCTGTTTTAGGGATGTTTTCTTTTCTTATTCTTACTTGATGATAACCAGATCGCAAATCAATCTTAGAATACACCGTTGCTCCCTTCAATTGATCGAATAAATCATCAATCCTCGGTAAAAGGGTACCGATTCTTAATAGTTACTCGATTGAGCTTACAGTAATCGATGCACATTCTTAAAGTCACATCTTTTTTTGCTACAAACAACGTTGGTGCTCCCCAAGGTGAAACACTGGGCCGAATAAATCCCTTTGCCAAAAGTTCTTCTATCTGTTTCTTTAGATCCAACAATTCTGCTAGTACTAACCTGTAGGGAGCAATGGATAGGTTCAGTACCAGGTACTAAATCAATATGGAATTCCACTTCTCGCTCAGGTGGCAACCTAGGTAGATCATCGGCAAAGACTTCGGGATATTCATGAACCACTGGGGGCAATCATTTTTCATTACTGGTTCCAACCTCTTTGATGGCCAAATTGGCAATAAGACTACATAAATCCACCCGTTCTTGCTCATCTATGGTTGGTAAGGTCTCAGAGCCATAGCGGTCTAAAAAAAAATCACACTTGCTTGCCTTTCAGAGTGCACAAAGTTACCCGTCTTGCGTGACAATCAATCTTTGCTTGGTATGTTGCTAACCAATTCATTCTGAGAATGACATCAAAGCTTTGCATCTCTATCATGATTAGGTCAAAAATTGAACAATACCCTTGATTGTCCAAAGTGTCCCCAATCAACAGTTCACACCCTTTACATACTCTAGTTAGGAAAGAGTAGCCAGAAATAGGAGTCTCCACATGTAGTGGGGGTACTAATGGCGCTGTTTTGAGTCCCAAAGTAGAAGCAAAAGTAGCAAAAATGAAAGAATGGGATGCATCGGTGTTAATAAGTACGATAGCATAAGAGGTGTATACAAGGAAAGTACCTCGAGTTATTATTGGCTCGGCTGGGGCTTCTGGTGGAGTGATCGTATAAGCGCTTCCCCAAGTTTGCACATTAGACGTTCTCCCCTTTGTCTGACTTGATTGAATCCTTTTTCGTTGCGGCTATTGTGCTGCTCGTGTGGCTGAGGGTTGTTCCCTTAAGATGACTGACGGGAATCTTTTCTTATTCTGTGGACAGTTTCACTAAAAGTGACCCGACTGGCCACAGTTGTAACAACTTTTAATGCTTCCACTGCTCTCGCCACTACCTGAAGTTGTCCGTCCCATTTGCCACCTTGGGCATTCATAACTCTTGTGTCCAGGTTGTCTATAGTTGTAACAAAAGGCTCATCCTGAAGGTGGCCTCGTAGGGGCTCTTGATGGTGGCGGTGCCATTCTGGATTGTGATGGTGATGGTGATGGTGATGATGATAGTCCTTCTCTTACCATTTTTTTATTGGCAGTTCTTGCTGTAGAACCCAAATTCCTGTTCTGTCACCCTTCTTGGATATTCCGGGTCTCTGCCATGTCCCTGTTTACTGTCATTGCTCGGTTTATCAGGGCTTCGTAGTCATGGAGCCCAAGTGGAACTGTTCATCCCCATAAGGCCAACCGTAATCCTCATTCAAACCTTCTACATCTGATATGGGTTGTGGAGACAAGTTCCAGAGTATACTCGGATAAGTCTGAAAACTTCATCTCATATTCTAGCACTGTCATAGAGCCTTGGATCAGGCCAATAAATTCTTCCCTTTTGCTTCCCTTAGAGATTACGGGAAAAAGTGATCTCTAAATCTTTTCTTGAATTTTTTCTAGGTCAGGCCCGTGGCCCCTCTAGAATTTTGTTTACTATTCCACCAATTGGCTGCATGTTCCATGAGTTGAAAAGTAGTCAAATTGATTCTGATTAGATGATCAGTTATTTCCATGGCCGTCAAGATTTTCTCACATCCACAAGAAATTGATCAGCAACTTCAATGTTAGGAGTACCGTCGTAAGTAGGGGGTTTCAACCTTCGAAACTTTTCTAATGCAGTTGGCCCGATTTTTGCCCGGTTTAAGAGATCTGTTCTCACTCCACCATTAGTTAATGCTTCAGCTAGTTGTTGTAATACTGCTCCCGCATTAACAAATGTTGTCGTTAGCAGAGCCTCAGGTGCCTGAGCATACTCTTCCCTTCTACCAAGATTTTCCTGTTGTACTTCTAGATGAATGGCGGTTGCTGCACTATGATGTGACCCCCGCTCAGGCGAGACAGGTGCATCATTAACAATAGGAGCTCCATTACCTCTGCCTCGGCCTCGACCTCTGCCACGACCCCGAATCCCGCGCAGTGGCATGCTAAAATGCAATAAGTTATGATTTAATACTGAATTATCAATTAACATCTAATGGTACTTACAATATAATGATAATATTCTAGAAACATAGCCATTTCATTTATGATTAAACTTTCTCAGGTGTACATATTATACAAAAAGGGGAAACGGGTCCAAACTTATTACAAAATTTCTCCCTGAGGTTCATTCTCAAAACAAGACATCTAGCTTACAAAGTGGCTAACAGTGAAGTAGAGATATATCACACAACAAAATTTCTCTTCTTCCATCCACCCACCACTAACTGACACTACACTACAAGACCCTACATTTTAACCATTCTTACAAAACCTACGAATATGCCCAAGTTGGCTACAGAAGTAACATCTAGGTAGGTTTGGAGGGCTCCGCTGTTGTGTATGCCCTAATTGTTGGCAGTTGAGGCACCTTTGAGGTCGATTCCCTGTGTTTGACATGGCGTCCCCGACGCTTTCTTCCCTCTCGCCCCGCATTTATATATACCGTCGTCGATATGTGCTCTAAAATTATTATAGGCTGTAGGACGACGTGAGGGGGTAAGCTAATCTTGGGGGGATATACTGGTCCAGTACTTGCAGGTGGATTGAACATGGCTTCTGGGTTCACGTGTATTAGCAGGTCATTACTGGCCCAAACCATCTCTGGGGTGGGATTTACCCGATTGAGTTGTCCTTGATTAAAGGGGTTGGCCATTTCCCTAAAGAAATGAAAAAAGTCCAAATTAATCCTACACTCATATTTTATAAATGAATCATTTTAAAACATATTTTCATATAGAATCTCAAATATATATATATATATATATATATATATATATATATATTTTAGCTATTCACAATTTTCACGTAAGATGTCTATTTCTTATGATCTCTCGGGTTTTAGAACCTAGGCTCTGATACCATTTGTAACGACTCATATCCATATAGTACAATATTGTTCGCTTTGGACTTGGTAAGCTACTTCGTAGGAGGTCACCCATCCTGGTACTACCCCCACTAGAGCACGCTTAACCCCGAAGTTTTTACTGAATCTAGTGCCTTCACGGCTTTAAAACATGTTATACTATATTGATATCGAATATTACATATATGCCACTTTCTTCCATGACCCAGGCGATATGGAATGTAAAGCATTGCTTATCTGCTTCACCTCCGGCTTCACTCTCCCGCAAGCAGAGTCCCTCACGGGTAGGTTCCTCACGAGTAGGTCCCTCACAGTCCCTCACAATTTTCATAATTTCATGTCCCCATTTCATTGTCAGTTTCACAGCAACCACATGTTCACTATATTTCAACATATCATAGCATATGTCAGCATTGAATAGAAACTTTCATCAATCAAATCACAACTTTAGTGTCACCAAAATTCAATTATCAAACTTAATATTAATTAAATAATAATATAAATTTAAACTCAATCATTTTCATACCAAAATAACCATTACAAAAAATATAAATAATACATTAATTTCCCTACATTAAAACAACAGCACTCACATTCATGATTTCAAAAATAATCATAAATCATCATCACTTAATTAATTCATAGACAATCAATATTTTTATTATCCCCACAAATAATTCCTCTGCTAAATATAAATATTTCCTCACTTCTGGATTTGTTTCCTGCTAAAATCTAAAGGTGGTATCAGAGCCTAGGTTTTGGAACCCTAGAGATCATGGGAAATAGACATCTTACGTAAAAATTGTGAATAACAAATATATATATATATATATATATATATATATAATATTTGAGATTCTGTATGAAAATATGTTTTAAAATGATTCATTTATAAAATATGAGTGTATGATTAATTTGAATTTTTTCCTTTTTTTTTAGGAAAATGGCCAACCCCTTTAATTAAGGATAGCCCAGTCGCGTAAATCCCACCTTAGAGATGGTTTGGGCCAGCAATGACCTACTAATACATGTGAACCCAGAGCCATGTTCAATCCGCCTGCAAGTACTGGACCAGTATATCCCCCTGAGATCAGCTTACCCCCTTACGCCGTCTTACAGCCTATAATAATTTTACAGTCCATACTGACGATGGTATATATAAATGCGGGGGAGAGGGAAGAAAGCATCGGGGACGCCATGTCAAGAGCAGGGAACTGACCTCAAAGGTGCCCCAACTGCCAACAATTGGGGCATGCATAGCAGCGGAGCCTTCCAAACTTCCAAACTCACCTAGATGTTACTCCTGCGGCCAGCTTGGGCATATTCATAGGTTTTATAAGAATGGTTAAAATGTAGGGTCCTGTAGTGTAGTGTCAGTTAGTGGTGGGTGGATGGAAGAAGAGAAATTTTGTTGTGTGATATATCTCTTCTCCGCTGTTAGCCACTTTGTGAGGTAGATGTCTTGTTTTGAGAAGGAACCTCGGGGAGAAATTTTGTAATAAGTTTGGACCAATTTCCCCTTTTTATGTAATATGTACACCCGAGAAAGTTTAATCATAAATGAAATAGCTATGTTTCTAGAATGTTATCATTATATTGTAAGTACCATTAGATGTTAATTGATAATTCAGTATTAAATCATAACTTGTTGCATTTTAGCACGCCACTGCGTGGGATTCGGGGTCGCGGCAGAGGTCGAGGCCAAGGCTGAAGCAGAGGTAATGGAGCTCTTATCGTTAATGATGCACCTGTCTCGCCTGAGCGGGGGTCACTTCATAGTGCAGCGACTGCCATTCATCCAGAAGTACAACAGAAGAATCTCAATAGAAGGGAAGAGTACGCTCAGGCACTTGAGGCTCCACCAACGGCGACATTTGTTAATGCGGAAGCAGTATTGCAACAACTGGCTAAAGCATTAACCAATGGTGGAGTGAGAACATATCTCTCAAACCGGGTAAAAATCGAGTCAACTGCATTAGAAAAGTTTTGAAGGTTGAAACCTCCTATTTACGACGGTACTCCTAACATTGAAGTTGCTGATCAATTTCTTGCGGAATGTGAGAAAATCTGGACGGCCATGGAAATAACTGATCATCTAATCAGAATCAATTTGACTACTTTTCAACTCATGGAACATGCAGCCAATTGGTGGAATAGTAAACAAAATTCTAGAGGGGCCCGAGCCTGACCTGGGAAGAATTCAAGAAACGATTCAGAGATCACTTTTTCCCGTAATCTCTAAGGGATGCAAAAAAGGAAGAATTTATTAGCCTAATCCAAGGCTCTATGATAGTGCTAGAATATGAGAGGAAGTTTTCAGACTTATCCGAGTATGCTCCGGAACTTGTGTTTACAACCTGTCTCAGATGCAGAAGGTTTGAACGAGGATTACGGCCGACCTTACAGGGACGAATAGTTCCACTTGGGCTCGATGACCACGAAGCCCTGATAAACCGAGCAATGATAGTAGACAGAGACATGGCTGAGACCTGGAATATCCAAGAAGGGTGACAGAACAGGAATTCGAGTTCTACAACAATAACTGCCAACAAGAAAAAGGTAAGAGAAGGACTATCATCATCACCATCACAATCCAGAATGGCACCGTCACCATCAAAAGCCCCTACGAGGCCACCTTCAGGACAGGCCTTTTGTTACAACTGTAGACAACCTGGACACAAGAGTTATGAATGCCTAAGGCGGCAAATGAGACAGACAACTTCGGGTAGTGGTGAGAGCAGTGGAAGCATTAAACGACCTGCATCCACATAATACAATATTGTCCGCTTTGGACTTGGTAAGCTGCTTTCCAGGAGGTCACCCATCATTGTACTGCCCCCACTGAAGTACGCTTAACCCTGGAGTTCCCACTGAATCCACTGCTCTCACAGTTTTAAAACGCGTTGTACTATATTGATATCAAATATTACATATATGTCACTTCCTTTCACGACCCAGGCGATGTGGGATGGGAGGCATTGCTTCTCTGCTTCACTCCGGCTTCACTCTCCTGTAGGCAGAGTTCCTCATAGGCAAGTCCCTCACAATCCTCCCCCTTTACAGGGCACACGTCCCCACGTGGCCATCTGCTTCACTCTCCCACAGGTAGAGTCCCTCACAGGCAGGTCCTCCACATGCGTGATCTCACACTTCTGGCTAGGCATTGGCTCTGATACCATTTGTTCCACAATAAACACATGTTCCCTATATTTCAACGTATTATACCTGCCTCAACATTGAATAGAAAATTCCATCAATTTAATCACAATCTCAGTACCATTGAGAATCAAATTATTAGACTCATATTAATTTAATAATAATATAAACTCAATTCCACAATTATATATGTATCAAAATAAACATTACAAAAGTATAAATAATACATTAATTTCCCTACCTCGTTCCTTTGTTGGGGAAGTAGAAATTTACCGTACGCACACAATTAATTTTCTTTTCAAAATTGGACAATGCAAGCGCGTGAGGAACAAATTTAATTAAAAACCTTAGGAATTTATTTGGGTTAGAATACTAACCTTTTTCCTTTCTCTCTCTTCTTTCTTCTCTTTTTTCCTTTCTTCTCCCTCTCGAATTTTTTTTTTTTTTGTTTTTTTTTCTTCCCAATTCCTTGGTGTGTCCCACGGCACCCATCTCCCTCCCATATATATATATATTCATGGCAACACATGTGGGGCCTTTTGAGTGGCCCACTTGCCCCCTAACATCCCCCCTCATGATCATGCTATGAGTAGGGGGTTTTGTTGGCAAGAAAATGTGGCTCCACTTGTATGTGGCCAAATGAAGTCCTTGGTCACCAAGGTAAACAAGGCTACCAGCCTTTGCTGCCAAGTGGCCGTGCATGATCAAGTCTTTTTTTTTTTTTTTTTTTTTTTTTTTTTGTGGACCATCACAGAGGTCCCATTACAATTGGACAAAGGCATGTTGCAATAATGTCCATTTAAAATTTTCAAGTAGATTTAACGCCCAGTAGCTATTTAGAGGTACAATTTTAAGTAATTTTTAGTATTTTTTTTTATTAAAGGTTACTAGTTGTAATTTTTAATGTGTTTAATGAAACAAGTAGTAATTTTTAACAACTTTTTGTAACTTTTGGGTGTTTAATAAAAATTTTGGCAATTTTTAATATTTTTAGTAACTTTAGGTAATTTTCAACAATTTTTAACAACTTTTGATAACTTATAAGTTGAAAAGTTACTGTAACAAAATAGAAAAACAATAAAAGTTGGTAATTAGTCAAACATCAAAAAATCAAAAATTGATACTTTTTTACTAAAAATTTTACTACCAAACGCTCCCTCAAAGAATAAAACGGAAAGTCTTTCCTTGGAAAGTAATTAATTAATACAGTTCCCCCATATGATAAGAGTCACTTACCAAAAAAAAAATGATAAGAGTCCATACATAGTCACCATCTACTTAGGGAACTGATAATTCTACAGCAATTTGGACCAAAATGGCTGTGGCAGTAAATTTGCACTATGATATAGTCAATTGCAATTTTTGGAATAGAGGAATTCCAGAAAGTGAGATACTGGGGAAAGGGTCAATGTTACCTTTTCCCGAATTCTATTCAAAATTTTACTTTAGGAATTGAATTTTGTTTTTTTTTTTTTTTTTCCTCTCTTTTCGGTGAAAAGGATAACTAGTTGTAGTATGTTTTTCTTTATTGATTTTTTTTCCTCTGCACTCTCACCATTATTCATTCATAAATTTCAGGAATAAAAAATTCAATTGGACGACATTGGAGTGTCAACGAAGAGAGCGGTTCGTTAGTTACTCGTGAATAGTGTAATTGAGAATTTCGCTCAGACTCAACTCTTCTAATGAATAAATCAAACTTAGGCCTCTTTCCAAACCTATTGACTAAATGAACGGAGCTAGCTCATTGGATAATTCATGATATTATATGTAAGTGTATGTATATTTAATCAAATATTATTGTAAATAGATTTTATATACTTTAAATAATTTAATCTTTTCAAGTTTTTAACTAGAATTTTTAATTCATTGCTCATTTAGTCGTCAAATAAACCTTTCCTCCCCGAGAATGGAAAACGAAGATCAATTATTATTATTATTATTATTAGTATTATTATTATAGTAACCAAGTGAAAGTAGAATCTCTTCTCTCCTTCCTGTCATGCAATACCCATCACTTCCCTTTTTTGATGATCCAAATGTAGGACTATGGGTGACTAAAAATGGCGCCATATCCATTTCTGGGTGCACAAAGGGGCCGGCAAGTGATGAATCAATGCATTGTGATTAGGACTTGCATTAATGGTGGTTTTCTGCACTCGATCATCATCACTAGGCTACTCCGCACGCACCTTCAACAAACTCTTGATGCAATTGAATCACGAGTCGCGAAATAAATTTCACCCATAGCCAATTATCTGTCAGTGATTGCAACATAATTTTGATTCTAATTTCTGCAGGTATTCGTGATTTTATTTCATTTTTTAACTTATTTCTTAGGATATATTTGCTACTATAAAATAATAAGAGCTTCATTATTTAGATTGTAAGAATTTGATGGTTATTAAGAAATTTAAAAGAGTTCAAAAGAAGTAATCGATAATTCAATAATGTCCTAAGCGAAAATAAAGAAGATAGTTTAGAGGGTTCAGACGTCCATTCAGACGAATATCAAACATAAGTCGTTTTAATACCTATTAGAACAACAGAAAAATCTCTAATTTTTTAGTTAAAATTTTGAGTGAAAATTAACTAAAGTTCCCAAAACTATGCAGACACATGACCTATTCGAGCAACAGTAGTTGTTATCAAGAAGACTGAAAAAAAAAAATGGCTAAATCCTCAACCTCGTTCGAATGGGGTGTAGACGGCAGAGAGAATCATTTTCAATTTTAATGGAAAATATGACTAAGTTTCCCATCTCGTTCGGACGACTATTCAGACAACAAAATATGTGATTTTTGAGCATTGAAGAATTCTGGCTAAGGCAAGACCCACATGCAAATAAGGGCGCGAATAGACTTGCAATGCAGACACCTTATCAAAATTTTCTTACTCTTTTCATTAAGTATGGATAGTTTTGTAATTCTAAGGGACTCATTCCCTAGGATATTTGAGATTGTTTTTCAGTAAATTCTAGGGTTATGCTTTTGTTTTAGGTAATAAAGATTCATAGATAGAATTCTAGGTTTAGGTTTTCTTTAAATAAGCTTAAGATTTTTAGTTAATTACATTTTTTTGAATCTTTTAATAATAGCAACTTATTTCTTTTTAAGTATACGTGGTTGGTCGTCTTTCTTCTTGGTTCCAATCCAAATATTATAATTTTATAAGACAAATTTTCTTTTTCCCTCTCAAACTTGTTTTTCTTCGTTTAATCATTTGAAATAATAAAATAGAAATGATTATTTTTTATCATTACTTTTGGAATCTTGAATAGTAATTAAAATTCTAATCATCTATACATGATATGAGATCATTTTGTATCGATGGGGTTTGATTCAATAGTACATATTCTTGAATCTTATTTTCTTAAAAGTACAAGTTGAATTAAAAATTGTTTTCTTATTTTCAATCCTCATCAAATCCTCCTATTTATTTTATTTGCACCATCTTGGATCTTTATCACATTGAGCGAGAGAAATGTCTAATCTTAGTTGTGTGAATTGGGTTGGAGTCAAAGTTTTAATTCATTAGTTAATTTAAAATGTTCTTTTAATTTAAAATTGCGTTTTGCGCACATAAAAATATTAATAAAAATATTAAAAAATTCTGAAAACTTTTAAGAATTATTTATTTTTTATCTCACTGCACGAATTATGAATTCACAAATTATCTCATTTTATCTTTTTTTTGTCACTTCAAACATTCCCTTAAACAACCTTTGAACAAATTTTCCACTTTAATGAATTAATTTCATCTTAGGTTTTTGATCGTTTGAACCTCACCTGAGTCTTCGGAAACGCTACCCATGATTCGATGCCAATACTTACTCGGTAATTTTTATAGGGGTTTTTGGAGGCCAGTCACTATTTATGCACTTATAAGGATTTAAGTCATACCCAAAAAATTTGTTTGTAAATAAGTCACACTTGCAACAAAAAGACAAAAAAGGACATCACGCGTTTTTCACCACATTTCAAAACTGTCAGTTTTATCCGAAAATAGTGTACACTTCACTCATAACTTCCGTGACTTTCTATCTTCTTTACAAAGCAAGAAAAATCGATTTTTGGAAACAAAATCAAAACTGTTTGGGAAAAACTTAATTTCGCGACTTTCCATCTTCTTTACAAAGTAAGCAAAATTGATTTTTGAAAACAAAATCAAAACTGTTTGGAAAAACCTAATTCCACGACTTTCCATCTTCTTTACAAAGCAAGCAAAATCGATTTTTAGAAACAAAATCACAACTATTTGGGAAAAACCTAAATCGATCATCATTCCTAAGTATATTTATTTTTTTTTATTTTGAAACAGTATCGGTACTGTTTTGAAGATATCTCAAAATACTAATCAACTCCATGAATTTCTCTTGCCCAAAACTTATCATCTGCTTATAATTCATGGTGCTATTTTGAAGACAGTACCGGTACTGTTTTGAAGACAGTACCGATAAAATAGTACCGGTACTCTTTTGAATCGGTACTGTTTTTATACTGCCTAAAAAACATCAATCGATACATAATACAAACCAACGATACGAGCCAACATCATCATATTTTTTGAAACAGTATCGGTACTGTTTTGAAGATAGCTCAAAACGCCAATCGACCCCATGGATTTCTCTTGCCCTTAAAACTCGTTATCTGCTTATAATTCATGGTGCTATTTTGAAAACAATACCGGTACTGTTTTCAAAACAGTACCGATAAAACAGTACCGGTACTGTTTTGGACCAGTACTGTTTTCATATTGCCTAAAAAACATCAATCGATACATAACAAAAACCAACGATACGAGCCAACATCATCATATTTTTTGAAACAGTACCGGTACTGTTTTGAAGATAGCTCAAAAAGCCAATCGGCCCCATGGATTTCTCTTGCCCTTAAAACTCGTCATCCGCTTATAATTCATGGTGCTGTTTTGTAAACAGTACCGATAAAACAGTACCGGTATTGTGTTGAAAACAGTACCGATAAAACAGTACCGGTACTGTTTTGGACCGGTACTGTTTTCATATTACGTAAAAAACATCAATCGATATATAACACAAACCAACCATACGAGCCAACATCATCATATTTTTTGAAACAGTACCGGTACTGTTTTGAAGATAGCTCAAAACGTTAATCGGCCCAATAGATTTCTCTTGCCCTTAAAACTTGTCATCCGCTTATAATTCATGGTGCTGTTTTGAAAACAGTACCGATAAAACAGTACCAGTACTGTGTTGAAAATAGTACCGATAAAACAGTACCGGTACTGTTTTGGATCGGTACTGTTTTCATACTGCCTAAAAAACATCAATCGATACATAACATAAACCAACCATACGAGCCAACATCATCATATTTTTTGAAACAGTACCGGTACTGTTTTGAAAATAGCTCAAAACGCCAATCGGCAAAATCAATCCATGAAGAAGATAGGCCAAATAAGTTCTATCTTCTTAATATCTTCACGACTAAAACTGTAAATAATGAAACTGAAAATAAGGAAAGAAAAAAAAATGGAAGAAGCGTGATTCTTAGTAAATATATCTTCACGTGATTCCCGGAATTCCTGGAAATAACTTGTGTAACTTTGTTATAGAAATAAAGGATATTATCGGTATATTAGAAACTATATTTAAAACAAACTCGTGGGACCCACTCAAAAGTGTGACTTAAATACAAAACTTTCCACATTAATGTGACTTAAAAATAATACTTTTTTTTGGGTGTGACTAATAGTTTTAAAAGATTACAAAGTATGACTTGAATACAATTTTCCGATTTTTATGCTACACTGTACTTTTTACCTTCATATATTTGCAAGGCATTTTTTCCACCGTCCGGTTGAGGGAAAACGATTCAAGCAGCCAATGTGCGCCCTCCTATAGTTATAATAAAACCATGTCATTTCCTCAAAGAGGATCGCATGTACGTTACGTGCATCCAAAGCATTATAAATTAGAACTTCTAAAAACACAAAAAAAAAAAAAAAAAAAAAATTGATACTTTATCAAAAAAATATTAGTAGAATAAATTATCAAAATGATGTGGTAACCGTAATTTTATTAATAAAAAATAACTTAAATGATCTTTAATTTAATTCAAAATGATAGACCCAGATTTATGCTACATTATTCTAAATTCTAATAATTTGTTTTGGTAATACTTTCTGATTTGATAACATTACTCAAAAAAAATATAAAAAATGTTTCTCATTAGAATTTACTATCAAAAAGTATAATAAAACAATGTGATAATGATAGTACCTTTGTAATAGAAGTAGTTTTTAGTGAATTTATCTAAAGTAAAATGCTTACAACAAAGTCACGTTAGTTAGTGAAAAAGTTTGGTAGAATATTTTTTTTTATTAACGTTCCACTTAGCATAGTAATTTTTTTTTTTTTTGGGTAACTTTTAGTTATTTTATATCAAAGTTACCAAATGTAACTTTTTATAAAAGTGTTTAGAGTTCAAAAAAAGTTAAAAAAAAAAAAATCAAAAGTTAGTGTTGAAATAATATGAAAATGACAGATAGTAAAATTTAATTTGAAGAAATTAAAAAATTTTAAAATTTTTGAAAAAACTTAAAAATTTTTAAGCTTTTTCAAAAATTTTTGAAACTCCAAATGCTCCCAATAAATTTGATAAAAATTTACAGATTTTTACTAAAAATTGGAGAAATTTTTTAAATGTTTTGATTTTTGTGTGCGATAAATTTTTATATGATTGTTAAAACATTAATTTAAAGAAATTTAATAAAAAGTTAAAGTTTTAAGAAAGAAAAAAAATTACAAAATTTAAAAGTTGCTAAAAACTTATGTGGCAAACGAGAGCGTTGCTTAAACAATAATATATATATATATATACACACGTATACATGGGACCATTGCGCCACGCCAAAACACACAAACCAAACCACTGCTGTACAAAAAAAAAGAAAGGCAGCCCCTTCTCCTCTCCTCCTCTTCCTCCTCCTCATCCTCATCCTCGTCCTCAACATAGCCGTCGCCACAGCCCATTTACGGCATGATTTTTACTCGGAAAAATGCCCGGAAGCTGAAGTTATAGTCCGAAAGGTCATCAAGAAGGCCATGGACAGGGAACCCAGAAGCGCAGCTTCAGTCATGCGCTTGCAGTTCCACGATTGCTTCGTCAATGCACCTTTAATATATAAAATCCCAAAAACCTCTCTCTCTCTCTCTCTATATATATATATATATTTCCAGTATTTTGTTTTTTTTTTTTTCCATTGTTCTTAATATAAAAAAATCTTAGATTTGCAGTTGATGAAGACGGTTTGATTAATTGATTTTATTTGTAGGGTTGTGATGCTTTGGTATTGCTCGATGACACTCCAAACATGCTAGGAGAAAAGCTTGCTCTATCAAATATAAACTCCCTAAGATCGTTTGAAGTCATTGATGAAGCCAAGCTAGCCTTAGAGGAAGCCTGTCCCGGAATTGTTTCTTGCGCAGATATAATAACCTTGGCTGCTAGGGATGCTGTGGTGCTTATATATGTGTGTGTGTGTGTGTGTGTATGTATATGTATACAAATTTATTTTCTGGAAATTAATGTTCCAAGAGGGAGTTTGTGGTTACCGAAGAAGAGTGATCACCAGATTTATTTTCCGGTCCAAAGTACTGATTTAATTTTATCTAAAAATTAATTTTGCTTAGGGTGCATTTGAAGTGAATTTTAAGAAAAAAAAAAAAGATGTTAGAGATACGAAGAAGAAAATATAAAATTTCAAATACTTGTCATTAACTACTTGAATGAATCCGCAAACATGAGAAGATGAAAACCATTCATATTTGTAGATTAGTTTTTTTTTTAACGTTATTTATTTTAAAATTTTTCAAATATTATGTTGTGGTGACCCCATTTTTTTCTGTTTGGGTGATAAGAAAATTAGAGAAAAATAGAAGAGAAAGTGAAAGGAAAATGGGAGACTTGGAGGACCCCTGTGCCTCCTAAAGAGAAAAATTCTCTAAAATTGTTTTTCCATAATAAATTTTTTCCTTACAATAGCCCCTATTTATAGATTCTATTACAACCATACTAACTAACTAACCAATTAATCCTAACTAACTAATTTGTGGATTCATTAATTTGGGTTCATCACAACTCCCGCACCCTTAAAATTGACCTTGTCCTCAAGGTCAAAGTACAATTACAATGGTGTTGTAATGTAAGACTTTTTTTTTTTTTTTTTGGGGCCCTTGATGAATCGGCTTGTATTGAATTAATGGGCTGACTTGGATTGGACTTTAATAACAACTCCTCTGGCCCATGACCCGTGACTTATTCTTTAAGCCCGCTCCACCCCTTTAATTCTCCAACTCAGCATTTATGCATATAGCATGTATCCACAACCCTTCAAGTGCCTAACTTATTTTGGAAACTTCTTGATTTTGACAGTTAATTACCCTAGTCATTAATGCCTTTCACCCATTCCTATCTATAGCTTGATTCACCCTTAATCAAGGCCATTGTTGCTTGCCACGTGTCAAGCCGGGATTGAGATGGTCTGAGGCACCATCTTGGCAGCCCATCCATGTTGACTATTTGTTGATCTAAGAACATCTTCTCCACTTAGTTTCTCCAGAGTGCTTCTCTTTTTTTTCCTGTATTTATCAGTACTTTTTCTTCCTTCTCATTTTCTGATTTAGCTTTAACTCTCTGCAACCATTCTAAAAGTGATAGAGAAGCTGATGAACTGTTCTTTTTTTTTACCTCCTGACTTTATCATCCGCTGCCGCCGCCGGCGGTCTGGTAAATTCCGTCGCCCTCTCCACCACTCTTTCCCAATATTTTCTTGATGGGTACCACTCGGATCGAAAATCAAAAATACATCATCAGCAATATCAATACATATTGCATCCTTCATTTTCTTGTCCTTGATCAAGATAATGTCCCCGCTGAAGAGCTGTAACTTTTCTTTCCTCTTCTTCTTCGATAGAGTAGACGATGGGGTCTTCAACTCACGAAAAGCTTTCTTTTTGCAGCTATTGCTGTGGCAACGTCGTTAGATACTTTCAGTGGGGTTTCTAGATCAGTCCGCCCCTGGAGTTGCATATGAGTCGGCACTAGGGTTCGTAGACATGCAACACCAATATTGGATGACTGATTCTACTCAACAGAATTGCTAAATTTTTTCCTTATCAGCAATTTTTGAGTTTTTTGAATAATGTCTGTATTTTGATTCCTCACAATAGTCTCTGTATTTTGATTCCTCACAATACTAAGACTCTCTTGAGGATTTGCTTGAAATTTCTTCCCTGGGTTCTTTTGGATTTTCTGGATTGCCTTAGTGTTTGCCTGCATTTGAAGAGATAAGTCATCTAACCTCTTGCTAATTTTTTCCATCATTTTCATTAGCTGGCTTAGCTGCTGTTGAGTAAAGAGTGGCTCTGATACCATTTGTGGTGACCCCACTTCTTTCTATTTAGGTGATGAGAAAATTAGAGAAAAATAAAAGAGAAAGTGAAAGGAAAATGGGAGAATTCGAGGACCCTCGTGCTTCCTAAAGAGAGAAATTCTCTAAAATTGTTTTTTCCATAATAAATTTTTTCCTTACAATAGCCCCTATTTATAGATTCTATTACAACCATACTAACTAACTAACCAATTAATCCTAACTAACTAATTTGTGGACCCATTAATTTGGGTTCATTACACATCTTTTTTTTTTTTCATTTTGCATTACAAACCAAATAAAAAAAATTTAATTCCTTATTCTTTTCATTTTTTTTCTTGATAAACTTTTTATCTAAACACTGTGTTAAATAAAAGAGAAAAAAATGAGGCGTGGAGACAAAAAAAAATGACAAGTATACATAATATGTATTTATGTGTGTGTGATTTTTATGTATAGAGATATTTGCATTCCTCCATCAGTTTTCTTCACGCTCCATAATAACTTTAATAAAAAAGAGTAATGTGGAATAGAGGAATCTAATGAAGCAGCGTATTTATCATTTTTTCATTTTAAAGGTAGGGTCCATAATAACTTTAATGAAAAAGAATAATGTGGAGTAAAGGAATCTAATGAATCAGCGTATTTATCATTTTTCCATTTTAAAGTTAGGAATATTTACATTTCTTCATTAATTTTCCCAATTTTACTAAGTTTAATAGAAAAGAGCAATGTGGGGTAAAGAAAGTTAAAGAAAGAATGTATTTATTATTTTTTAATTTTAATAGTGACTCTGTGTGTGTGTATATATATCTATATGAGTGACTAATGATTTTTTTTTCTCCTTTTCACTCTCCCTCGCTACTTCTAAAATATTTGTGCTTGATTAATTCAGAGTGGAGGACCCAATTGGGAAGTGAAGTTAGGAAGGAAAGACAGCTTAACAGCAAGCCAAGAAGAGTCCAACAAGATCATGCCAAGCCCTAGAAGCAACTCAACTGACCTCATTCATCTCTTCCACAAATTCAATCTCTCCATCAAAGACTTGGTTGCCCCTTCAGCATCTCACTCCATTGGCAAAGGTCGGTGCTTCTCGTCGTCTTCCGACTTTACAACCAGTCCGGATCGGGCCGGCCTGACCCAGCCATGGGGTCCGAGTTCAGAGCAAAGCTGGCCAATCTTTGTCCACTCGGCGGGGATGGGAATGTCACAGTGGATTTGGACTCAAGCCCACAAGTGTTTGATAACCAATACTACAAGGATTTGGCCGGTCGCGGAGGATTTCTTAATTCTAATCAGACTCTGTTTGGCAATGAGAAGACGAGAAAATATGTGAGGCAATTCAGTCTTAGGAAGGAAAAATTCTTCGAGGCTTTTGTTGAGGGAATGATTAAAATGGGTGATTTGATTCAAGAATCAAGGAAAGCGATCCCCCGGGGGGGGGGGGGAAGATCCGAAGGAACTGCAGGGTGGTTAATAGTAGGGGAGGGAATTGATTGAAGTCTTAAGAAAAGGGCAAGCTATGTGATTAGAGCTATACACGGATATCATATCATATGATATTATATTATATTATATAAAGTAGAGTCTAGAAACCACATAGTGTTACATAATACCTAACTTATACTACGGTTATAACACATGATACCTAATTATAATTATCTTACGCCACATAAAATTTAACTTGCGTTATAATTGTACACATATATGATTATGACATGTGTCACCTAATTATAATTATCTTAATTATCTTATACAGAAATTAATATTTTACATAATTACTACTTATTCACAATTTTTAATTTTATTCAAATTAGAATATTTATGAATATTACTTGATATTTTTATTTAATCTACACTTCTATTATCATATAACTTCGTATTTTTTATTTTATTTTTATTTAAAACATATTTTTATTTTTCATTTTTCTATATTCTAATAAATTATTATTTAAAACATAATAAATATTATTTTTTTGATTGGTCAGTCGGGGAGGGAGAGGGCACCCTGAGTGCCGAACCCGCGTCAATGAGGAGGTGGGGGCGGCTTTTACCACTCAGTCACAAGCCATCCTCAATAAATATTATTATTGTTACTAAACATGATAATGCAAAAAAAATTTATCCTCTTAAATAAAGGTTTTAATAATAAACATTATTATTATTAATAAACAAAATAATGTAGAAAAATAGTTAGCCTATTAAATAAAAAATTTTAATTTATTAACATAAATTTATAATTATAATTATCTTAGTTTATTATTATATGATCTAAATGAAATTACGATTGTATATAATTACTACTTATTCACAATTTTATTAAAATTAGAATGTTTGTAGATATCACTTGATATTTTTATTGAATCAACACTTCTATTTAATTATCATATAATTTCTTTATTTTTAATTTTTTTATAATTTAATAAATTATTATTTAAAAATAATAAATATAACAATTATTATTATTAAACAAAATAATGCAAAATATCATTAGATAAAATAAGTGATATATTTTAAATTAAATTGTAATATCATTTATTAAAATTATATATATATTGTAATATAATTTATTAAAAAAATATCAAACAATATTAGAAATTAAAAAATAAAATTAACAATGGATAAATCAATTTAATTGAAATGCCACTCAAACTATTCTTGGATTTAAACTTTCAATTCGATCAAAACAGTATTATAATTAAAATAAGATTATAAGATAAGACTTCAAAATGGTATTCTAATGTAAATAGAATGAGACTCTTCTACATGTAAAATCTATAAATAAATATGAAGTCTTCTTTTCTAATAAATTTATCAGAGAATTTTTATTACAATAATTTTCTATTTGACTTTGCAATTTATTAAGTACATACTTAAATTTTAATTTTTTAAAGTTTTTATATATAATTAATATATCTTTTGTAAGTTTTTATATATAATTAATATATATACACATGCTGTGGTAGGAAGAATAGAGACAATAATTATAAAAAATGTTTAATTATATAAGTAAGTGTTGTAATTCTTCTACCTTTTGATTTTTTTTCTTTTTATTTATTAAAATTTGAATTTAATTAAATCGATACTACTGATGGTATCAATATTTTAATTATTTTTACGTTCACTATTTGCATGCATAAATAACAATATATAATACTTTCAATTATATTTCTACAACTTAATTGTGTTAGCATATAATAGTATGCTTAACTTAATCATATAATATGACAAATTCGTGTAACACACGAGCCATATCACTAGTATATATATATAAAATAGAGTCTAGTAACACTATTGCGCCACATAAGACCTAACTTGCACCATGGCTGTGATACGTGACACCTTTTTATAACTATCATGTGCCACATAAGACTTAACTTGTATCATAGTTGTGACACGTGTGTGACACGTGTATGACTATAACATGTGTTATCTAATTATAATTATTTTAACTATCTTGTAAAGAAATTAATATTTTACATAATTGTTACTTATTTATAATTTTTAATTTTATTCAAACTAGAATGTTTATGGATATCACTTGATATTTTTATTTAATTTACACTTCTATTTATCATATAACTTCTTGTTTTTTATTTTTATGTTTATTTAAAACATATTCTTATTTTTTATTTTTTCTATATTTTAATAAATTATTATTTAAAACATAATAAATATTATTGTTGTTATTAAATAAGATAATTTAAAAAAAAATATTTACCATGTTAAATAAAGGTTTTAATAATAAATATTATTATTATTAAACAAAATAATGTAAAAAATAATTAACTTGTTAAATAAATATTTTAATTTATTAACATAAATTTATAATTATAATTATCTTAATTTATAATTACATAATCTAAATGGAATCAGTATTGTATATAATTACTACTTATTCATAATTTTATTCAAACTAGAATGTTTGTGGATATCACTTGATATTTTTATTTAATCAATACTTCTATTTAATTATCATAAAACTTCTTATTTTTAATTTTTTTATAATTTAATAAATTATTATTTAAAAAATAATAAATATAATGCAAAAATAATTAACCTTTTAAGTAAATATTTTAATTTATTAATAAGTAATATGTCCTTTATTATTTTTATTATTACGCAAATTATATCACTTGATATTTTTAGTAATATATTATTATATCATATTATTATTAATATATTATTATTATTTTATATATAATATTATTATTTTATAAAATATTATATTATTATTTCGCAAATAATAATATTATTAATAATATATTATAGTAGTGTATATATCTAATAGTGTATATAGTAGTGATCAGGACAATATAGTAGTGTATATAATATTATTATTACTAAAATAATATATATTATTATTACGCAAATACACTACAGTTATTTTATATATAATATTATTATTTGCGTAATAATATGTCCTTTGCGTAATATATTATTTTATTTTACGCAAAAGATTTTAGTATATATTATTTACTAAAATTATATATATATATATTGTAATATTATTTATTAAAAAATATCAAATAATATTAGAAATTAAAAAATAAAATTAGTAATGAATAAATTAATCTAATTGATTGTCACTCAAACTTCTCTTGGATTTGGACTTTTAATTCGATCTAATAATATTCTAATCGGAATAAAATAAGACTTCCAAATTTTATTCTAATCTAAATAGAATAGAACTTTCCTAAATGCAAAATCTATAAATAGCTAGTTACAAAATTTTCTTTTCTTTCAAATTTCTGGAAAATTTTTTATTACAACAATTTTTTCTTCGATTTTGGATTTGATAGATATGTACTTAAATTTTAATTTTTTAAACCTTTTATATATAATTGATATATATTTTGTAAGTTTTTATATGTAGTTGATATATATATGCAATGTGGTAAGAAGCGTCGAAACAATAACTATAAAAATTGTTTAATTATAAAAGTAAATATTTGTTATTCTCTAACCTTTTTAATTTTTTTCTTTTCTTTTTATTTATTAAAATTTGAATTTAATCGAATCGATACTATTGATGGCATCAATATTTTAATTTGTTTTACATTTACTATTTAATTGAATTTGCATAAACAATATTATATATTACTTTCAAATATTTTTACAACTTAACTGTTTTAGTATATGATAGTACCTCCAACTTAGTCATATAATATGACAAATCCGTGTATCACACAAGACAATATCAGTAATGTATATATATATATATACACGTTGGTACAAAAATAACAAAAGACACATGGCATCTTTCTGAATACAACAGAAATGTGCTCGGCACTAATTTAGTACTCAGTAAATAACTGCAGTTGGGTCTCACCACTTAGCAAAGTTATGTTGGTGTGATTCTAATAGTAAATATAAAATAGTAATAAATGAACTGAATTTATTATTTCATACCTAGTCCATTTATTTCGTTTCTTTATAAGTGGAGACAAATGTGACATTTGGACACTACTCAAGGCTGTATTATATCTATTCTGATACTCTTTCTCTCAAGCGTATTTAATACTGAGCGAGAGGCATTAAGCATTGAATGAAAGGCATTTAAAGAAAAACAAACCGCCTTGTACTTTAGTGTATATATATATATATATATATATATGATATAAAATCATTACAATTCAATTATTTACATATTAATTTATCTATACTAACTTATTATAAATATAAGACTTAGCCCAAAATTCAGGTACGTTTACTATTATCAACTGTTTGCATTACACTATTTGTGAGGTACAAAAATAGCTTGCCCGACCACAAGAGTGGTCTGCCGACCATAAATTGCACCCCCCGAACAGGGAGGTATATTATGGTTAAATTGGGACTAGATAATTTGCTAGTTACGTTGTATAGTTACTTTATGAACTACATTTTCACACAGCTCCCGAAGCTTACATCATCTGGCATTTAATATTAGCCACCTACTTCCACTTTAAGTCACATCAAGATAAAGTGATAGTCAAATCAACAAAAAGTAAGACAAACACTCCATCTATAAATACCAAAAACCAAGACAGCGTAGGGGCTGCTTCTTTTTTCGGCTCTTTTTTCTCTGATCTTCTTCTCTCTCTCTCTCTTTACTTACATGAGCTTGTCATATATACGAGAAACTGACTTAACTCCAACCGCTTTATTTTATTATATTCTTGCTTGCAGGCTGCCGGGAGGGGATTTCAATAAACAAGGAAGAGAAAGGGTCTACGGAGAAGAAGGTAAAATTATTGCCGAACATTTGGCGCCCACCGTGGGGCACGTATTTGTACCCATGTAATAGATCTATCAAGATTGACTCTCTCTGTCACTACTTTTGGTATCGCCGGAGGCATTATTCACCCACTGGGGGCATGATTCAACTTTTAGGAGCTTTCTTACCTGCATTGAACAGATACGATCTTTTTATTTATATATTTCCTTTTATTTATTTATTTTTGACAAGTCTTGTTAAAATCCGCGTAGTTATTAATGAAAAGGTTATGCCCAAATTTCTTGTACTTTTATTGTGGTTGTTATATTGCCTTTAGTACATGATTTTTGTTGAAGCATCAACTTATATTCGTAAGCCCGAGCAAATTCTCAGCAAAGCAAAGTCCACCGAACATATATTATATATTATATTTTCCTGAGCATGTTTCACTTTATATGGGTCCCTGCCGATCAAATTGTCCATAGTGTATGGGTCCCAGCCGACTTGATTCCACAGTTTTGCCACACAACACTGCCGATCGGCTGTGAAATTTCGATTCGTCGCAGCACTTAGTTATTGTGAATGCCGAACAGCGTATCGTCTAGCTAAGAAGCCTACTCAAAGCTTAATTGACCAGTGAGCAGCTTTTATCCAGCAAATAAATGCCGAGCAGTTTCTTAATTGATCAGTGAGTAGTTTCTTGCTGGTTAGTGTTGCCAAGCAGTGATCAGCAGTTAGTTGTTGAGCAATTTCCTGCCGAGCAGTATAACGCCTATTAACTCTCAAGCTATAATTCTCTGTGTGCTGATAATATGGGCTCTCCCAATCTCGTCATTTAATTCCGATTAATACTTATTTTCCTCATCTTGAACAAGTTGAACTACTACAAGTTGCTCCCAAATGAGAATGAATTCTTTGATTGAGGAATTATCGACACCAATGCAAATATTAGCTATAAATGTGAAAATTATATTACTATCCCCAGCTTCCCGAGCTCCCAAGCTTCTCGAAAACTTCTATTGGCAACCCGATCAAGTTAATTCATTCGGCCACTGACTTCAACATAGCTCTCTACGTGCCGAGCAAATGATTTCAACCTAAAGAGGAGTTCAACAGAATATTTTCTCCCTGAGCAGGTTTTCTGAGACTTCCGAGTCACTCTGGAGCCTTACCTGAACAAATATATTATTCTTGGAGCAGTCCCAAACTTCCAAAACTCCCGAGCATTCCAATCAGTTTATTGAGATTGCCGAGCAATGTTTTCTATATATATATCCCAATAGACAAAGCAATGACACGCTAAAACAAACACAACCGGACAATGACAGCAACATGGGTTTCTCTCTCTATATATAAATATATTATTGTTAATTCCCACTGCCATTGCATGGAAAAGAAATGAGGGAATTAAAATTTGCAAACAGTTTCTCCTGAGCAAACAGTGGTAGCAATATAGATGTTATTCCCGAGCAACACAAGTTATTTATTAAGCAAGATTATTTATTTTCCTGGCAAGCCTATTCTCCAAGCAACATTATTTTCGAGCCAAACTAATTTCCATGTAAGGATTATTTCTGAACAAAGCGTATTTCGAGCATTTTTGGCTTTCTCCAAGCAAGGTTAAGCAATTCTTATGCAGCCAAAAATTCTATACGATACCGAGTATTTTTCTTATCACTTTTATCTGATGCTTACTATAATATGAACATTCTTATCAAGTAAGTTCACGGCTTGGTTGTTTGTGCCGAGTTTAGTATTACAAATATGGCCGAGCATGCTTATGATGTCCACGGATTTGTTTATTCTCTATCCAATTATTCTTTTAGCCCAAGAACAGTTCTTATCTCATTTTTGTGCAGGATTGTATCAGTTTCTTACATTTATTTTATACGTAAGCATTACTGGAATATTTGCAGCTGAATATTTCGGAAGAACAGTTTCAGAAACATAATTGAAGGAATTACTCTAGCTTCAGAGACATGCACAAAATTAAAGGATTATCAAAAGGAGCCACGTTCGGCTTGCCGAATGTCGGTCCAATCTTGGTTTATTTATCAACCAGGTATTCTTTTTAAACTGGGATTCAATTCCCCAGTTTTCTGAAAAGGATTATCAGAAATGAGCCACGCTCAGTTTTCTGAACGTTGGTACAGAAAGGGAGCCACACCCCCTTGGGGTGTCGGTTCGGCCCCGGTTTATTGACTGACCGGGTTTTCCTTTAAATCAAGTTTCAGTTCCTTGGTTTATTGAAAAGAATTATCAAAAGCGCATCCAACTGGCTTGTCCTAGTTGCGACAACCCCGGTTTTTTGACTGACCGGGTTTCTCTTTAAACCAAGTTTCGGTTCCTTGGTTCATTGAAAAGTATTACACAGAAAGCAAAAGCCCCCAGAAAGCAAAAGCTCCCAAAAAGCCAAAACTCTCAGAAAGCAAGAGCACCCAAAAAGCCAAAAGGCAATTCCGGGAATTAAAAGCTCAACGAATGCAAAAGCAATTCCAGGAAGCAAAAGCTCTCAGAAAACGGAAGCTTCAAAAAAAAAAAAAAAAAGCAAAAGCTCTCAATGAAAGCACAACATTAGTTCGAAAAGCGATAGCTCTTAATGAAAGCCCAACATCGGTTTGGAAAGCCAAAGCTCTCAATGAAAGTATACTCTCAAGCATATTCTGGTCAAATTATCTACAAAAGCCAGTCTATTTTGGTTAATTTTACTAGAAAAAGTATATTCTTCTGGCTAGGTTCATTTCGGAAAGCTAATTCCCGAGCATGTTTTGGCTTGGGTCATCTCACCATCTCAAAAAGTATATTCCCGAGGTTGTTCTAACTCGGTTTATATTAGAAAGCTATGTCTCGACCTTATTCAGGTATGGTTGCCTTCAAAAGCATTTCCCCGAGGTCATTTCCGAAAGCTATTTCTGAACCATATTCGAAAAAGCATATTGTGATGGCTGGATTCAATTTGAAAGCATATTATCAAGCGCTTTATGGTGAGATCCAATTCAAAAGCCCATCTACGAGCAAATGGTAGTAAGATTCAGTTTATAAGCATATTTCTGAGCATATTATTCCTAAGTATAGGGTGTATTCCCGAAGTAAGTTTGAAGCTAATTCCCGAACAAGCATCAAAGAACACCCGAGCTCGGCCACTCTCCTCGAGCAAAGTTCAACTCAAAACCCGAGCTCGGCTATCTATCTCGAGCATGGTATAAAGCATCTCCCGAGCTCGGCTCTCTCCTACAGCAAGGTTAAAGTATATCTCGAGCTCGGCTCTCCATATATAAGGATGGTATAAAGTATACCCCGAACTCGGCTCTCTCTCTCCAGCAGCTAAGTCTAAAGCTCCTCCAAGCTCAGTGGTTTCCCTCGAGTAAGATATAAAGCACATACCGAAGCATGGATTTCCCGAGCAAAGTTTAAGGCATATTATGAGCTCGGCTTTCTTTCGCCAGCATGGTTTAAGGCATATTATGAGCTCGGCTTCCTTTCCCGAGCATAGATTAAGGCATGTTAGGAGCTCGGCTTCTATTCCCGAGCATGACTTAAGGCATCTTGAAGTCGACTGCATCCTCCCCAAGCGAAGCATTGTCTTCCTGAACAAATCATGGTGCAACCGAGCATACTTCGACTCAGATCATATCGAGAAGCCATGACTCGACAAGAGCATTTTTTCTTCCAAGAATAATGAAAGCTATGCCGAGCAAATTAAAGTCATTTCCAAGCTGCAGCTTAACCGCAGCAAATGCATGTCCACAAATGCAAAGTACTTCCTTCAACACGAATCTCCTGAATGAAAGTACATCCTTGAGCAGATTATAAGCATTCCCGAGTAGAATAAGCCGAACAAAGCTATACCCGAGCAAACCAAAATCAGACCACGTTATCCTCTGCTAGAGCTTAATCTGCTCGATCACTACCAAGTATGCCTAAAGCATATCTTTTGGTCGGCTCCCTCTCAAACTTGGTTTAAAACATATCTTAAGTTGGTTCCATCTTCTCGAGCATGGTTTAAAGTATATCTAAAGTACCCTGAGCTCGGCTTTCTCTAGCAAAATCTAAAGCACACTGAGCTCGCTCTCTTTCTCCAGCTAAGTCTAAAGCTCCCCCGAGCTCGACTGTTTCTCTCTCCAACTAATTATGCTCGGCTATATCCCTCAGTAATGCTTAAGCATATCACAAGCTCGGCCCCTATCCCGAACATGACTTAAGGCACATCTTGAGGTCGGCTACATCCTCCTCGAGAAGAGCATAGTTTGCCCTTGAGTAAGGATAAAGTACAACTCTTAGTAGTGACAAAGCACATCCCCAAGTAAGGTTGGTGCCCCTGAATAAGCTAACTACTTTGTAGAAAGACTATCTCGAACATGGCTCCTCTCCTTGAGCAATGTCACCTGTCATCAGAAGCGTCTCGAGCAAGACAAAGGTGCTCCTGAGTAAGGCTATTACTCTGTAGAGGTATTCCCGAGCATAATTATCATTATTCAAACACTTATTCATGCTGAAACGAAGCCATAGTAAGTGTGCCCAAGGAAAAAAGTCCAAAAAAGTGACGAAGATGAGCTTATTTTAGAATTCTGACCATCACAAACTGCCATAGGCTGTTTGGTTGCATAGATCTCGAAGAAATACATGAAATGGACACCAAGATCACCTAAATCGGACACCCGAGCAGAAAGTTATGACCATTTGAAATTTTGATGTTATAAAGCCCAATTTCTCTCTTCTTCTACCACCGTTAGTACCACTGAGAGTATTTGCAACCCAGCAGATCCTATTTCACTAATTTCTCTCACCTTTTTTATAATTGAGCCCTGATTACGTTCAAGTAAAGTTATCAAAGCCTTGATTTTGGCTCCTTGATCGAGCAAATGGTGAATTCAAAATTACATCCTTATTTATGGATGCTCAGGTTCTTTCATATGAAGTTTTAACTGGAGTGTTAAATTATTCTCAATGTACTTGTCATCCCCAGCGACAGCCAAAGTTGATGAAGAGCAACAACCGAGTGACTTTGTTCCCAAGCAGCTTGGAAGAAACTTGTGCTGATCGAGCAACTTTTGTATGGCCAAACAACTTGTGGCCGAGCAGTTTGAAAGAAACCTGTGCCGAGCAACTTTCTGTGGCCAAACAGCTTTTAGCCGAGCAACTTGCATGCCGAGCATCTTATATGCAAATTTTACATGTAAAGTAAGTAAGGCTTCTTATACAGATAAGGACCTGATTTTTGTATTTCAAGCTCCCATATCTATTCCTCATGCAAACTTTGCCAAGCACATCCAATAGAATGAGATGAACAAACTGGAAGGATAGTTTTAAGATTACGTGAGATGTTTCGGAATTCAATGGCGAACACTGAGAATAACTTCAACTCCTTGTGTTACCAACATAAATGACCATTTATTATACTGGAATATCGGTCAGTTAGTAGTTAGCACAAGACCAAATTCATTAATTGTTTCAGTACAAGATCAAATTTGAAGGGGAAAAAAAGAAGAGGGCTTACACAGCTATGCGAGACTTTCAACTCTCTATATATATATATATACATAGATAGGTTCATTATTACATACATGTATTGCCCTCGCAAAGATTGTCCAACCCATAAGTATGGTCGAGAGTACCACCTACGGCAAACTGACATTAGGACAAGTCGGTCGATCGCTCTGCTGAGGACACATCATTTCTTCAAAATAATTACCTCTTCTTCGTCTGTTATGCAGTGAAAGCTGACCATCTATTACGGCTCAAATGCCAAATGGTTTTTGAAGAACTATTCAGAGCTATATTAACCTTACCAGTGCAGTAAAAGTAAACTAAGGTTCTCGGATTAACATCCGTACTATGTCGAACAATCCTGCAGACAAAAGGTTATTCAAAATAAAATCAAATCATATCGTTCAAGTTCGATTCTTGAATTCTTTAGAGTTCGATAATCAGGCTCAAGCTCACCTCATCTTACTTGACTTAGGAAGGCCAAGTGCATCAATACTTGCCCGTTGTCTTTTATTGCTGAAACATTCTAATTTTTGAAGTCTTATTACATATGAGGTGGAAAGAAAAATTATGGAAAGTTATGAGAAGCCCTACATGTGCCTATGACTTATGGCTTTACATAATTACTTGCACAGGCAAATCGATTTAGCATGATTCTATCTTTGCACCTCATAAAAAGCATAAACCGTTTATACTGTTGTTGAAGTATATCTATGCAATGTTGCATACTTCCACTATTAATGAATTTCAATTTTTGAGCTCATATTGTTTATTTTATATACGGAAAGGATAAAATTTTATAAGTTTTACTCTACTTTACTCTGCTCGGGTAATAAATTATCTCGACCAGAGTGGGGGCAAAATGTGAAGTATAAAAATACATTGCCCGACCACAAGAGTGGTCTGCCGACTATAAATTGCACCCCCCGAACAGGGAGGTATATTATGGTTAAATTGGGACTAGATAGTTTGCTAGTTACGTTGTATAGTTACTTTATGAACTACACTTTCACACGGCTCCCGAAACTTACATCATCTGGCATTTAATATTAGCCACCCACTTCCACTTTAAGTCACATCAAGATAAAGTAATAGTCAAATCAACAAAAAGCAAGACAAACACTCCATCTATAAATACCAAAAACTAAGACAGCGTAGGGGCTTCTTCTTTTTTCGGCTCTTTTTTCTCTGATCTTCTTCCCTCTCTCTCTTTCTCTCTCTCTCTCTTTACTTATATGAGCTTATCATATATACGAGAAACTGACTTAACTCCGACCGCTTTATTTTATTATATTCTTGCTTGCAGGCTGCCGGGAGGGGATTTTAATGAACAAGGAAGAGAAAGGGTCTACGGAGAAGAAGGCAAAATTATTGCCGAACACTATTCTTTACCATTCTCACAAACTGTTTCTGACTTTACTATCGGAGGGTTTTTGGTCGGAGACCTTCTCTCCGATCATTTCCTCTGACTTCTTGTACTCTGCAGTCTTGAATTCCGTTTCTTCAATTGACGTGTTGAGTAAGTACAGCAGTATTTTTTTTATTCTCGAACAATTTGTGTGTGTGTATATATATATATATATATATGCACATATAAATGGGAAAAGGGAATGTTGAGAAAATTGTCTTCAGTGTTGGTTCGTGTATGTGAATTAGTATTATATATAGTGAGGTGAGGTGGTTAACTCTGTTTTTGTACTTGGTTTTGTTTGGATTTTAGAAAGGATCAAACACCTTTAACTGTTCACTTGTTCATGTTGATTTTTGCAAGGTCTGATTAGTCTTTTACTCTTACATAGGTTTGATTGTTGTGGCTTATACATAAACATTCATCCATGTATCTTAAAAACAGAAATAATATAAAAAAAATATTGTATTTGTTTATCCATTAATTTGTTTTAAAAATTCTAAAATATTGTCAAATGCATTTTTTTTTACAGTATAATGCAGTCACTGGGAAAAATATCCAAAATAAATAAATAAATAAAACATCTTATGTGATAAGTTTTATTATTTTGTGTTCTTCATGTTTTTATCTTATATTCTTGAATTCTATAAACATATTCATATTTATTATTTTACATAAAATAATAAACAAATATTAGATGAATCCAATCCAAGCCAAGTAATGTTTAAATTTAACTCGTTTAGTTAAAAATTTTGTGCTCGTTATCAAATGAACAAATCATGCCAAATACAAATCATTCCATAGATAACCTAATTTATTTGCATCCTTAGTTGACTATCGAATTACCTATTGTTTGTTGTGAGGTTTTTTTTGATAGTGCTATTTGGAAACTATGGCTAAAACCCGACCTTTTAACTTTCAAGTAAAAATTGGTGAACATTCGGCAATACAAAAAAAAAAAAAAAAATAGTTAGTTAATTCTTTAGCTATAAAGTGACAATTTTGACTTTTTTTTCTCAAATAAAGCACCCCAGCACAAATGATAATAATGTTAATTAACAAAATTGCAATAAAAAAGTTTTAAGTTTTTGACTAACAACTTAGGAAAAAGTCTTCTTGTTTCCAAACTAAGGGAATAAGCTTCCTAGTTTCTTCCCTATGAACTTGGCAAAATTGGCACCTAACAAAGATAATTTATTTTTGATAAGAACCCATGATAATAAAATTCTCTCTTGCGAGTTCAGTTTTCATAAAACAAAAATTAAGAATACATTGTTTTTCTCCTACCTACAATCATCACAAGTAAAATATATTAATATATGAAATTTACAATTTACACCGTTACGCTCACATCAAATCTCATTTTATAAGTTATAATTACGTAATTTAGGTATCTACACTCTTAATCTATTACATTATCAACTTCAACATTTCAATGATTTCATGAACTTTTATTTAGGTATTTTACATCAGTTATAGTTACATAATTGAAGTATCTACACTTTTAATTTATTACATTAACAACTTCAACATTTCATGATCTTTTATTCAGATATTTTACATAGTCATTTTAGGCTTAAAAAAAAAAGTAAAACACATTTTCGTCAAAACATTGATTTTGTTTACTGTCTTTATAATCTGATAATTAATATATTAAATGAATTGATAAAATGTTTGTTCATAATCCTTAAAAAAAAAAAAAAAACGGGGACGTACAATAAATAAAAGTGGATATGGAACAAATCATATGATTTTACAATTTTTACCCATTAAAAAAAAATTAGTGTAGCAATAAACAAAAATCCCCCAAAGGTCCACGTTCCAATAAATTATAAGTTATAATTGAAAATGATATCTAATACCTTATAGTTTGCACCCCTAAATATATATATATATATATATTAAAGATATTGATGTAACCTATATACTCAAAAAGAAATACTTTTTCATCAAATCTCAATTCGAGACATTACTTTTTAATTATAACAGTTAGAAGAAATATTTCAATTTTTCACGACATCAACCCATCATGAACTTCCACAAAGACACACGTTAAATCAACTAAACATTTTATAACCAAAGAGTTCACCCTAAAAATGAAAGCCTACGCTGTTAATAGTTTTAAGTCGTCGTAAATAGGATTGATACAACATTAAAGTTGAATGGGTTATATTGAAATTCAAAACTCTAAAATAAAAATTTTGAACATGAGCCAAACAAAAAGCATTTTTTTCCCCTTTTTGAGCATACAAGTTACATCAATATTTTCTGCTTGTGGAATGTTGCCAGGGGTCCACTGGAACTAGGAAGTAAAAGTCACAAAGGCACACGATTTTATCTAAAAGGAGGATCAAATCAAACCACACTATCTAATAACAAAACCAGAAAATAAAAATGGCACCAGCAGCATCACATATCCCATAACGGAATATAAACTCAAAAAATCCAAATGCATGTAAGCAAAACAGCGGTATGAAAAGAAATTGTCAGGTAATCTTAATGTCTAAGGATAAGCCAAATTCCAAAATTAAGACCCAATGCTAAGCAATAACCTTCAAGATATTACCCAAAAAAAGCTTAAGGATTACACCCCAGCAACCTAGGCTGCAACAGATGGCTTAGAGGCTGCAGAGAGTTTGGATCTCCTCTTTGCCAAGCTTTCACTTCGTCGTTCGCGCTGCTCCTTCAGCCTGCTGGCAAGAAGTTTCTGGTACTCAGCTGCTTCCGCATTTGCCTTTGCAACTCTCTTCTTCTTCTCAGCTATCCTGGCACGCTTCCTTTGAAGAGTCAAGGGTGTTACCAGCCTCTGAATTTTGGGAGCTTTGCTGCATTTCTTCCCTGCCAGCCACAAAAAAATTGCAAATTTCTCAAAAATCACAAGGAACACCACATGATCTCATCTCATACAAGAGGGACATTTTCCGCAGCCAATTTATGATCAATGAAGTACATTTTTCTTGTAACACTTCAGGAATTGAACAAATTGTGTGAATCTCTCATATTTACAAGGTACTCTGTACAGTTCAAAATACGAAAAAAAAAAAAAAGATGAGAAAACTCACCTGATTTAGTAGTGAAAGTTCGACGATATGTGTTGACATACTTCCTAACATCATCCTCCTTCGAAAGGTTAAAAAGCTTCCGAATTTTTGAAGCCCTCTTTGGACCTCTCATTCTAGGCTTCTCAACGTCGGTCAGACCAGGCAGATCATTCTCACCCTTCTTCACAATAACCAAGTTCAAGACTGACAGATCAGGGCTAACAATGCATCCACGAACAGACTTCCTTCTTCGCTCTCCGTTTCTCCTACCATAACCTCGGAAGCAAGGTGTACCTGTTAACCAATAACTCAAATTAATTCCACAGAAAGGCTTCAGCTTAAGTGTTATAGTTAATAACCAGGCACAATAAACTTTCAATTACATTTGGACAGATATAGAGAGGATGAAGCAGAGGAAGGAAGAAATGGAGAGAATCCAACCTCGGTGAAGCAAAAGCCTAACACGGCCTGGAGTCAGCACTCCCTGCTTCATTGGGAAGCCTTGCTTGTCACAACCTCCCATTATTTTAAATACATAGCCCTTGAATTCCTGAAAAGCATCAAGAACCTTATCGTTAAATATACCATGCACACAGAGCAAAACTAAATAAGAACAACATAATAATAGTTAAGAAAGAAAACAGCAGGATTATATCACCTCGCCCAAAGAATCTCCGCTGACCTCTTGTGAGATCCTCTTGTCAAAGAATGCTCGACTGAATCATCAAAAGAGGAAGCAAGATAAGATGTCATGTACTTAATAACATCTATTGAACCAGTGCTATGAGCCATTCATTATGGCTTTAACAGTTCACAAAACTAACAACAGCTTATGTTGTAGGGGTGTTTTATCTGTTTGAAACCGACATTAATCTAAAAGTTGAAACAACATTATCCTATGCAAGAAAAGAACTTCTCTTTCTAAAACTAATATAAATATAAAAAATAACAGAAATATATCTATATTATTAAATGAAAAATTGGGAAATATTAATTCCTTCAGATATACATGGACCAACTTATGATTTAGATAAAATATTCAAAATGAACACCAAATAAATTCAGTATAAGCATCCCTTAAGCACAAGAAAAGAACCCCACAAACTATCTGTTTTTTATATTTATATACACGTGAACAAACACGATTCACATTCATTATTAGCAACTTCTACATGCCGTCAATTTTCCTAGCTGAACCTCTAGTATTGAACTCAAGCCTTGTCATTTCTACACCAGGGAATGCAATTAGCAATTTCTGCTAAAGCAACAGCAGTCTAATCAGTAAATGAATTCAATACTTGCAATAAAATTGTCACAAAACAGAAACAGTGACCTCATTATCAAAGATTTTCCATGCTAGTGTAACACCAAGAAGACTGGCATTTCAAAATTCCAATATTAAAAAACAGTGAAACAAGCATAATAATCCCACAACCATACGATGCTTAAAAAATGCCCTTAATTATGGTAAATAGTGAATATCCTGTTCAGCAATCACCCCATACAGATACACACATAAATCAAGACTAAAAAAAAGCTCAACATTTATATTTATAAATTTCCAGAAAAAAAAAAAAAGACCAACGAGCAAAAGCGGCTAAAAAACAGAAAACAATGAAGCTAATTTACAATTTACAAGATTCGAATTCAAAATCAATCAATGAAGGCGTATGGAAGAGCTCACAGTTTCTGGTCATCGTCGATTTCGAGCTTCTTCTGGCAGCCAGTGGTTGGATTTGCGATGTTGAACTGAAAACCGAAATACGAAAACAACAAATCGAAGGCTTGTTAGAAGAAACCAGGAGAGACATTTAGATCCTACATATTATGCAATTCGAGATTTAATTATGGCTTTCAGATCGAACCTTCATCTTCGGTGGGACGAAGAGAGTGCCGCGAAGACGAAGAAGGAAACGCCCTGCTGCTGCTTCACAGGGTTGCCCTTGGAACCAGCTAGGGTTTGGCTGCGGCTGTGTTGATTTATATAGTAAGGTTTTGGGCTTAGAAGTAGGTTTCGTCTTTGTGAGCTACGCATGGTCTACAATTGAAGAAGAAGCCCAGGCCCATTATGTTTTGGAGACCTTAATATCGAAATACGCTCATTTTATATTATTTTATCCATTATCCTGCCATCATAAGTCCTTTGAGGAGGAGTTATAATCTCCCCTGAGATTTCTGTAATGACACTATTCTTCCTTTTTTTAACTGACATTACCAAAGGAACCCCTTGAAGCCAAAAAGAAGGGAAACGATGTTAACTTCACCATTAGTTCAGATGAAATGACGAAATTACCCTCATGATATAAACAAACACTTCGATATTTTCATTTTCATTTTGCTTCTGTGAGAGACAGAGATAGAGAGAGAGAGAAGAATCGAAGAGAAAAATCTCAATCGGATAACATAAGAGGACAATGAGAGGATAAGAGGACGATGAGAAGGTATAATGCTCGTGATTCATTTCAGTAGTTGAAGACGAGGGTTTTTTTTTTTTTTTTTTTTGAAGAAGAAGAATGTACGAATAGTTTAAGCATTAAGCATTGTTATTTCAGGTAAACATGTAAACCCTAGATAGTGTATTTATGTTAGATTTTGGTGAATTTGAAAACTGTTGGACTGTGCTTGTTTTTTTTTTATTTTTTTCTCGTTTTTTAGTAAAATCTATGTAGTTAAGGTAACAAAAATTTGGGGCTTTATGGTTTAAATTTATAATAGTTTGATACCTTAGGTTTTTGATTCAGCGTTGTTAGATTTTAGGAATGTCAAATTCTCCCATGTTTTTTCATTCTTCGAAGTTAGGGTCTTGAAAAATTAGGGGTTTTGAGTTTTTTCCTAGAATACAAAAAATTTTCATCACTGTTGTGTGATTTAGAGAAAGAGATATTCACTTAATTAATTCACTCCATTTCCAAGCTTTTTATTGTGTTAATTCATATGGTTCGTAATAATTTGAACATAAGTAAAAGTTGATGGTCCCCCAAAACAATCTAAAATTAAAATAAAAATGAAAATAAATTAAAATAAAATAAAATAAAATTTTGAAATGCTTGGAATGCTTGGACTGAAAAATGGGATGAGACTGTGAATTAAAAATGAAAAATAAGAAATGTTTGAGATGATAATTTTGAGATGGAAAATGCTTCAGGATATGAATGAAAAATTGTTTCTTGTTATATGTTTACCTCAGTTTAGTTATTTCTCCTCTTCTTGGCTTTATTTTGCTTTCTCTCTTCTGGCATGGTTTTGTCCCCTGAACTGTAAAATGCGAATGGAAATTTAATTTGGGATACTTATAGCAAAGGAGAGTAAGGTGAGGGTAGTATAAGTATATTGCAATTTTGGATACAATGACATTAGATTTTTTTTCATCCAATTTTTAGCTCAATGTAATAGAATGAGTTCCTTTGGTAATGTCAGTTAAAGCAGGAGAGGGCAGTGTCATTACAGAAACCTCTCCTGAGGTTTCTGTCAGTGTCAGAAATCTCAGGGGAGATTAGTAAAATTTACCCTATAATATAATATTTTTTTTAATAATTTCTAATTTTCTTTAAAAAAAAAGCAACAAAAAGGTTTTAAAACTTCCGTACATTCTTACAGGTTCTCGCCGACCCTTTGTTTTTAGTTTGGTTTAAAAAAAATTAGGAAAATATAAATAATTCTTTTTTTAACTTATTTATAAAATACAAATAAATAATATACTTTATTTTTAATATTACTTTAGAAACCTGCTCTTTGTTAACAATTAAAAGTCGTAGTTTTTCATTAATTCCCTAGTGACTTCTTTGCCTTTTAAAATTTGTATCAATCGAATAATTAATTATAAAGTGTACAGGATTATTACAACTAATGGAAAATTTTGGACCTTAGGTTTCATCCAATAAAACTATTAGTTTTCATTTTACATATTTAATTTTTTATTTTTAGTTTTTATTTTCATAATGAAAAAGAAAAAAATAATTAAAAACTCAAAAATACGTTTAGTAATAATAATTATTAATTTGTAATTATTATATTAGTTCATCCACAATTTTGGTGCGATCGAAAAGGGGTGGCAAGAGTAGGCGATGGAGGTCAAAGTTGGGTGATTGCGGGTGACAATAATGGTGACATATGATAATTAGAGGTGGGTGGTGGTGATGGTGCCCGAAGGTGAGTGGCTATCGACAGAAAAAGGGTGACTGACGACAATAGCGCTGTTGGAGGTGGGTGGTGGATAACAACAAGTAGTGGTGGCCAGAGATAGGTGATGATTAACTGACTAATAGTTGTCAAAAGTAGATAATTTTAGGGGTAAACTCATAAAAAAATTAATAAAAAGTGAAACAGCTAAAACTAATTAAGATAAAAAAATTGATAAAATTTTCCCATAATAATTAATTTCATTACAAAGGAATTTTGGCAAAAATGCAATTTTATGCCAAAACAGTAGCCTTCTTAATAATCAAATAATGTTTGGCTTTTTTTCCTCTTTAAGCCTAATTCAAACCTTACCCATCAATATATCTCATTTAATTTTCACTATGAACTTTCAGAACTAATTCACTACTTGGGAAACATAAGCTGAGCCATAGTTGATGCTAGAGAACATAATTGAATGAGGTAGTATAGTCATTTCAAGACTTTTATTTTATTATCTTATTTGGGAGCGCTATTTATTCAAGTAGAACCGGAATTAAAAATCGATTCAATCACTCAGCTAAATTTTTTCGATTCTCTAAAAATATTAATATCGGACTAAGAGCTGAATTGATCAAAATAATTTAGTTGAATTCTAGTTAAAACTAAAATTCTATCTTTACCTATAAATCTAATTTCTAATTTTTAATTAAATTTATGATTATATTATCCAAATTATATTTAATATAAATATATAATTTCTGATTTATTTTTGTATGAAATTATCATTACTGGATATATACGTATGTATATTTAGGATAAATTACACATTCATCTCTTAAACATTACATTAATTACATATACACTCTCTCAAAATTTATAATTTTCATATATCTTCCTTATTTTTTAAAGTTTTTAACTCCGATCCCCTTTCATTTGACTTCCGTTAAGGTTTTAATGAAAAAAATGATGACATCAGCTGTAAAATGGATCTAATTTATCAATTTTACCTTTTTCGCGTATGTAAAAAATTTAAACTAACCTTTATTTGATTCATTAACGTTCCGTTCATCTAGAATGAAGACAAACTATTTAAAAAGTATATATATTATCATTAACGACCTCTTACTCTGTTTTACGGATCTGAGGATCGAGAGAGAAAAAAGAAATAGAGAAAGGTGAGAGAAAAAAAAAAAAAAAAAAAGTTTATAGAGCATGACTGGTAGTCCATATTGCAACCCAAAGCACTGGTAGCCCAACGTTGTCATCACTATGGTCAATGTCTTACTTTCCTATCGCCATGAAATCTGCTGAGCTTGAGCAATAGTCACGTCGAGGATGTTTGAAGATACCATTTTTAGTAATTTTTAATAATTTATGATCAAAAATTATTAGTTATGATTTTTGATGTGTATGATGAAACAAGTAGTAATTTTTAATAATTTTTAATAACTTTTTACAACTTATAAGAGTTTGGTAAAATTTTTGATTACTTTTGAAAATTTTTAGTAACTTTTAATAATTTTTAGTAACTTTTGACAACTTTTGGTAATTTTTAATAACTTTTAAGTTAAGAAATTATACAAACAGAACAAAAAAAGTGACAAAAGTTAGTAGTTTGCCAAATGCTCAGAAATAAAAAATTGATGGGTTTTTTACTAAAAATTTCATTGCCAAATGCCCCCATCATCCAATTTGCCCCATACCATGGCAACTAAAAAAAAACAAAAATTGCATCATAAGAGTTTTAGGTTTAGATCCAATAGGTTTCGATTTTTTTTTTCCGTGCTAGCTTATTATTTTGATATATAGGATGCATTTAGTTTGATAAAAATCATTGAAAAATTTTGAAAATATCTTAAAATTTTTAAAAGTTATTTAATTTTTATCTTATTGAATTATTTTACTTTATCTTATTTTATCTCACTTTTTATATTGCAATCTCATAGCAAAACCCACAACTTAACCCACTATTGAACAGAATTATGCTCAATGTTCTCAAGTTTGTCACATTCCCCTAGTCGTATAAATTTCCATACACATAAGCCTCACCTGCACAAACCCCTTTAATAAAAAAAAATCCAAATGAATTCTTCTCTAACATTACGTTTCTTAAAACACAATCTTGGGTCCAATTGTTCAGAAAAAATAAAATAACTATCTCATCACGAACTAAATTTCAGGTTCAAAATTAAAATAACTCAATAATCATAATAATTGGTTACAGGCTGTTTGGAGTGTAAAAAAACTCCAAAAGTTAATAAAAGTAAATTTTTTTTTGAAATTTAGAGTGTAAAAAATTGTTTTGAAATGATAATGGGATGTCTATGTTTGATTTGATATAAAGTTATTAAAAATTATATAAAGTGACACGTGATAAAATTTTAGTGGAGAATTTTAAAAAGTTTTGAAATTTTGTGAACTTTTTGGTATAAATGTTAGTCCAACTTTTTAAAAAATCTGCCAAAATTTATTCAAACGGACTATAATGATCTATTCCAACGGATTTTGACAAATTTTTTTAAAAAATTCAACTTTCTTGGAGTTTGAAAAAAGTGAAAACTTTTGAAGTTTTTTAGAGTTTTTTGAGCTTTTTTTTTTTTTTTTTAGCTCCAAACGACCCCCATAATAAAATATGAAATATTAGAGTCTCTCAGTTTTGTCTTTGATTTTTCTTGATGCAAGTATTGCTAAGGTACTAGTAGCAGCATGGTTGGTCCCTCTTTTGTTAGTTGCATGTTATGATGCAGCGTGTTGGTTCTTTATGTGGTTTGAAGCTAAATGTTGACGGTGTTGGAACGGTAAAAATATTTCCCGTGTTTCAGTTGTAAAATTGAGCCATAATAATGTGAAATTTTTTCAAAATAAATAAATAAATTGCTCAAGGCATAAAAAGTTTTATTTCAAAAAATTTTGAAAAATGTTTCTTTTTTTTTTTTTTTTTTTTTGGCAAGGGGAACCCTTCATTTTCAAAATTTTGTTGGCAACAATGTAGTCTTCTGAAAAATGATGTTAATTAATATTTTTTTATTACATTTTTCAATCCTTCGTACCATATTCAAAACACGTAATAAAACTATAAGAATGAGAATACTCATTTCATTCTCATGTTTTTTAAGTTGATAACCAAATAGGAGAATAGAATGCAATTCCACTCTCATTTGTATTAGTAAACTAGGCCTAATTCCTTTACCCACGCAACATATGTGCCACTTAAGTTAGCCCTCGGGTGCAAAAGGGACTAGACAATTTTATGTTAATGACGTAGCTCGGTTACGAAGGAACAAGAAATTAAAGAAAAACGAAGAAGAAAGGCTGAAAGAAAAATTATTAGGGTTTCAATATCATCAAGTCTCCATAAAAGAATAACGTAAGGTGCTATTTATAAGCACCAATAAAAACCCTAACCCTAATAGGTAAATCCAAAACAAATACAATTAAATAAATAAACTAATTAATATTTCAGAAAAATATGAATAAGTAAAGAAACTAATAATAATAAAAGTTATTATTGGACTTGGGCTTCCTATCTCGTCTAGGCCTACTCCATGCTCCATCATTCTCCCCGGGTTGAAAAGAACTCTGCTCTGAAGAGTGGGAGGAAAGATAACAATCCAACAATGAAGGATCTAACTGATGAATATCATCCTCCAGTATCCAAGTAGCATCAGAATCAGGGCGACCATGCCATTTGACAAGGAAGCGACGAAAACTACCATCTCGAGAAGTCACGAACTCATCATCAAGGATAGTGTCTACCATCTCCTTAGAATATTGTAACGAAAGCACAAATGGTGCACCTTTTCTAGCTCCACCTGCAGACACACTAGAAGGCAAAATAGGAGGCTCAAAAGTACCTCGGTAAGGTAGTAAATCCTCTACATTGAAAACAGGACTGATATCCATTTCATTAGGCAAATCAAGAAGATATGCATTAGATCCCAGTCTACGAATGATAGAATAAGGGCCCATGGCTCTTGTATAAAGTTTTTTTGTAAATGTTTTTGGAATTCTTTCAAGACGAATGCGAACCATGACATATTCACCAACATTAAATTCCCTAGATTTACGATGCACATCAGCAGCTAGTTTATACTCTTCATTACTTAGAGAAATCTTTCGCTTAATCTCAGTATGTAAGTCATGGATATGTTTGGCAAAGTTTTCTGCAGGTTCAGACACACGCATATGAGGTGGCAAAAGAACAAGATCAATGGGTGTGCGGGGTGAGTAGCCATTAACAATTTGAAAATGACTTTTACCAGTTGAACGATTAACAGAATTGTTATAAGCAAACTCAGCTGTAGGCAAAATTAAATCCCAAATACCTTGTTTTACCCCAACCAAACACCTAAGCATATCACCCAAATTACGGTTAACAACTTCAGTTTGACCATCAGTTTGAGGATGAAAAGCAGATGAAAATTTCAAAGTTGTTCCAAACAATTTCCAAAGAGTTTTCCAAAAATAGCTAACAAATTTCACATTCCTATCAGATACAATGGTGGAAGGCAAGCCATGTAATTTAACAACTTCTCTAAAGAATAATTTAGCAATATGTGAAGCATCATTAGTTTTGTTACATGGAATAAAATGTGCCATCTTAGAAAACCTATCAACTACAACCAAAATAGAATCATGTCCTCTAGCAGTTCTAGGCAATCCAAGAACAAAATCCATGCTAACATCCTTCCAAGGTTCATGAGGAACAGGCAAAGGAGTATATAAACCAGTGTTTTGTTTCTTAGCCTTAGCTAACTGACATGTTCTACATTGTGCAACTATCCTAGCAACATCCCTTTTCAGAGAAGGCCAATAGAATCTATCCTCAACCAATGCCATAGTTTTATCTCTCCCAAAATGTCCAGCTAAACCACCTGCATGCATCTCCCAAACTAACAAATCCCTAAGTGATGTTCGAGGTATACACAATTTAGTCACTTTAAACAAATAACCATTTTCAACAAGAAAGTCAACATACTCATGACGGTTACCTTTACTAACCTCACCATAAATAATACCAAAGTCAGGACATGCAGAATACTCATCCTTCAATCTATCAAACCCAATGACATGAGCACTCATACGATGAAGTGTAACAGTTAATCTACTAAGTACATCAGCAGCTTTGTTTTCAATACCAGCACGATGATTAATCACAAAAGAATATTCATTCAAAAATTCAACCCACTTAGCATGTCGAGCATTCAATTTCTTTTGTGAGTTTAAATACCTTAAAGCTTGGTGGTCAGAAAACAACACAAATTCATTAGGTAATAAATAAAATCTCCAAAAGCGAAGACTTTGCACTATAGCATAAAACTCTTTATCATATGTAGAATATCGTCTTTTAGCATCATTGAGTTTTTCACTAAAGAAAGCTATAGGATGACCTTCTTGACTTAAGACACCACCAATACCTACACCTGATGCATCACAAGCAACCTCAAAAACTTTGGTAAAATCAGGATGTCTCAAAATAGGTGCCTCAGTTATTTTTACCTTGATTTCCCTAAAGGCCTGGCTAGCAGCATTAGACCATTGAAACTCCTCATTTTTTAAACATTCTGTGATAGGAGCCATAATGGTGCTAAATCCTCTTATAAATCTCCGATAGAAAGAAGCTAAACCATGAAAACTACGAGCCTCAGCGACAGATTTTGGTTCAGGCCACTCCCTAATAACTTTAACCTTTTCGGGGTCAGCTGAAATGCCATATGCAGACACGATAAAGCCTAAGAAAAGTACTTGGGGTTGCATGAAAGAACACTTCTTAAGGTTAACATAAAGTTTAGCCTCTCGAAGAGTGAGAAAAACCCGTCGAAGATGTTCTAAATGCACTTCTTTGGATTTGCTATAGATCAGTATATCATCAAAGTAGACCACTAAAAATTTACCAATGAAAGGCTGTAGGACATGGGTCATAACTCTCATGAAAGTACTAGGAGCATTAGACAAACCAAAAGGCATAACTAACCACTCAAATAAACTATCTTGTGTTTTAAATGCAGTTTTCCACTCATCTCCTGGCCTAACACGAATTTGATGATAACCACTACGCAAATCTATCTTAGAGAACCAGCTAGAACCAGCTAATAAATCCAACATATCTTCAAGGCGAGGAATAGGAAATCTATACTTGATTGTGATCTTATTGATGGCTCTACTATCTACACACATTCTCCAAGATCCATCTTTCTTAGGTGTCAACAAAGCTGGCACGGCACAAGGACTAAGGCTATGCTTAACAAATCCTCTCTCTAAGAGTCCTTTTACTTGCCTATTCAACTCCTCTCGCTCTTTAGGGTTCATTCTATAATGTGGAAGGTTAGGCAGTTGAGAACCTGGAACTAGGTCTATAGCATGCTGGATATCTCTCAAAGGTGGTAATTCACTAGGTAATTCATTAGGCACCACATCAATAAAATCATCTAGTAATTTCTGCACTTCCAAAGGAACATTAGTAATCGAAAAGTCAAATGAAACTTCCTTTGCTACTAAAGCTAAGCACATACCAGTCTCCATTCCCTCTCTCTCAAACTTCTTACATTTTAAAATATGCAAATTTCGTTTAGGAAATTTAGGGATGTCACGTTTACCATTGTAACTTTTTGGCTTAGCAGGTCTCAAAATAATATTCTTACCCTTATACTTAAATAAATAGATATTATCCTTGCCAAAATTGGTAGCATTAAGATCATAAAGCCAAGGGCGACCTAAGAGAACATGGGCAACATCCATAGGTAGCACATCACAATAGATTTCATCCTTATAATCCCCCATTTGAATAGAAACTAGACACCGTTGAGTGATAGGCAAAGTATGGTCATTCACCCAAGCTACCCTAAAAGGATTTGGATGTGGTTCTACTTTCAGGTTTAACAATTTAACAGCATCCTTAGAAACCACATTCATTGAACTACCCCCATCAATCACTAACTTACACTTCTTATCTCCACTTTGTATGACTGTGTAAAAAATACTAGTACGCTTCCAATTATCATTATCTACAGTCGTGGACAGCACACATCTAACCACACCAACACACTCATCAACGCCAAAATCTTCCTGAAGACCATTTTCATCACCGGAATATTCTAAAGGATCAACAAGTTGGTTTTCCTCAATTTCTACACTACTTTGTTCAACATCTAATGACAAGGCACGTTGGGGACAACGAGATGCAATATGACCCTTTTGATGACACTTATGACAAATAATCGAAGGATTACTAGCCTTAGACTCACTATGAGAAGCAACTGGGAGAGAGTTACGCATACTAGACTCCTTGCTCCTAACGTTATTGGGCTTAACATTACCATTTGATGACATGGACTGTGACTTAGGCTGACTTATTTGTGCAAAAGAGGAAGGTCTATTGAACTTCTCAACTTCTAGGTCTTTTTGATATGCATCCTCTACGGTGTGTGGTGCATGCAATTTAACCATCTTTTGAATGTCAAACCTAAGACCGTTAACAAATCGGGTGCAGGTAGCAAATTGATCCTCAATATAGAACTCACTACACCTAAGCCTAGCTTCCTCAAATTTGGCAGAATACTCAGCTACACTAAGAGTCATTTGTTTTAAATTAATCATGTTGGAGAACAACTGACTCTTATATGATGGAGGAATGTACTTTTCTTGCAACTTGGCTTTCATAACTGCCCATTGGGTGATAGGTGGTTCACCCATACGAATCATGTCTTGCAACACATTTTGCCAATACATTTTAGCTGAATTGGTTAATTTCATTTTTGCAAACCTAATACGTTCACTATCAATCATTTCATACCAATCAAAATATTCCTCAATAGCAACTAACCAATCAGAGAAAACATTAGGATCCATTCTACCATCAAATTCAGGAGCACTAATCTTGACTTTTGTTGTGATATCTATTGGAGGTTGTCTAACTTGCCTATCCTGATCTTTACCCCAATTACCATTAACCCTAGGCTGGTATCGCTGAGGAGCGATATTCTCTCTCACCTGATTTGGTGGATGGTTTTGCCTTGGGGGTTGGTAATCTAGTGGAAAGTTAACATTGGCAGGTTGAACTGAGAACCTCCTATATCAGAAAACCTTGTATGAGGTTGAGCAATTGAATTACTACCCAAGTTCATTTTACCCAGATTATCATGCAAACCATTTGTGAATTCATCAAATTGATGTGAACCCCCAGATGGACTTGAACCCCCAGTGTGTGTTGACCCAAAGAGTTTTCTAGCAGTTTCATCAACATATTCACCTATCTCATGTTTACCCAAATATTTTAAAAGCAAATCCATTTTTTGATTCATTGCATGAGTTTGTTGTTCGAGGGTAGATTGACGTTGAGTTAATTGACCACACATTGAATTTAAATTACTTACCGATGCAGTGACTAAATCAAATTGAGCTTTATTTGCATCATGATGACGGGTAATACATGCTAGACTATCATTTAAATCTTGAGATAAGGCTTGTAGTCTTAAATCAAAATTATTAAGTCTCTCAATCGAGTCTTTTGTGTTAAAGGAAGAAGGTTCAATGGTGTCACTTTTTGTGGCTGACATGCTGAGATAAAAGCTAAAATTTCGTTAGGTAAAGAAATTTATAAATTATATGCTAATGCAACAAACACAAACCTAAAAATTTTTAATGCGATTATATGCCACAATTTGCACGAATCACAAAAGAATTAATTAAAACAAATTTTTTTTTTAATATTCTTTATGCTTATCAAATAAACTGGAATCTAAAAACACTCAAACAAAATTTACCTAAATATCATAAATATTAATCGAGTTTTCAAAGTAAAAGAAAATTTACCTCGTTGAAGAACCTTTGAGATGCCTACAATACCTTAGTATTGTTGCAAGAGAACCAAACAAGGTGTGTATTTTTTTTTTATGCGATAGGGTGTTGTCAAATACCTAAATCCGTCTGCTACCAATTGCTGCGTCTCGGTGTCGAATCAATGCACGTTGCGAAGCACAAACTGTTTTAGGGTTGCCGAAGGTTCTTCGAAAAGTCGTTAGGGTTTCGTCGAAGGTTGCAGGAGCTTCGTCGGAGGTCGCCGGAGTTTCATTGGAGGTCGTCGAAGTCACCGGTGAGTTCGCCGGAGGCAGGTGGTGCCAATGGTGGTGTTCGCCGGAATTAAATATTAGTTAAATGCACGAAAACGTACTCGAAGGGTTTGAAGGTGCGTAAAGCGATGGCGGCGGTGGCTGCAGTAACTACTGCGGTGATTGCTGTTTAAGATCTGACACTGAATCTATTGTAACAACGGTGTACGACAGCTTAGGTTATTTGGATGATCACAATGATGAAAACTAGGGTTTTTGTGAAAGAGTGGGTTTCTAATGGATATTGAGAGCTATAGGATCTTTCGGCTCTGATACCAAATTGACGTAGCTCGGCTACGAAGGAACAAGAAACTGAAGAAAAACGAAGAAGAAAGGCTGAAAGAAAAATTATTAGGGTTTCAATATCATCAAGTCTCCCTAAAAGAATAACGTAAGGTGCTATTTATAAGCACCAATAAAAACCCTAACCCTAATAGGTAAATCCAAAACAAATACAATTAAATAAATAAACTAATTAATATTCCAGAAAAATATGAATAAGTAAAGAAACTAATAATAATAAAAGTCATTATTGGACTTGGGCCTCCTATCTCGTCTAGGCCTACTCCATGCTCCATCAGTTAAGATCCTTATAAATAAGTTAATATTTAATTTCTATTATTTGACGGAAAAGTCAACATCTATTCTTATCATGTATGCAAAAATAAAATGTGATATATACTTAGAATTTTGTTACCTGGCGATCCGAATAAGAGGATGACATGTGTTCTAGGTAATTTTATCCTGTTCAAAATATTTACTTTTGCAATATTAGTTTTTCTAATGCTTTCTTGCTGCTAATTATATATACTAAAATTAGGCATACAATGTCTGTGATTTTTATTAAATTTTTATTTTAATTAAAATAAAATTACAAAAAAATTAACAAAATAAACTCAAATAATAAATAATAAGTAGTTAAGGTTATTTAAGTAAATAATAATTAATTAATGAGCATATAAAGAAAATAAAAAAATTATAAAATTAGCGGGTAGTTAAAAAGAGTTAAAAAATATAAATAGACGAAATTACTTAATTATATGAAAGTTATAAAAAATTTATTTTTTTAAAACCATTAAAGTTGTAGGTAGTTATAGGAGTTTAAGAATGTTAAAGGAAAAATAAATAAATTTTAAAGGCTCACAATTAGCCAAGTGTTTGCTTTATGTAATACTATATAGATGGATAATCTCAAGAAGCATGAAACTCATTTAGTTTCATGGTATTAAAAATTTGATATCTTGATGATTGCTTCAAGAATTGAACCCACCAATGATGTGGCTTGCAGTCAAACCAAGGTGTTTTTGGATGCTGAACACACTTTCAGTTAGTTTTATATTTCATTGTGTGGATCCGTCGCTAACAATTAATATTTAACTTTCAACCTTGTGCTTTGAGCAATTTGAGCTGCTGATCCAATCTATGAATAACCTTGTGCTTTGAGCAGTTCTTTTCCTTCATTTTCAACATTAAATTAAATTAGTGAACAATGCTAGTTGTTAGTATTATACTGGAGGAATAATGGGCTTTGTTGTGGTTCCTTCTTTCTTCCTTTCTATTACTTCCTTCTCTGTCACTCTTAATCTATCTGTTCAAATCATCTACTCATGTGAAGTAAGAATGGCGAATTTGGCTTGGACACCTCTCCCCCGAATTGAAAGTGTTTTATTTCTTTTAACAACACTCTGTATACGTACATATTATTGTAACATTGAGGATAACATTTCATATTGTGTTCTCTGTTCCCATCTTCAGTTGGATAACCATAAAAAGACCACATCAACGTCCATGGTCTAAGCCAGAAGATTTCAAAATATATCATTCTTTTAACAGTTGCAGCATATCTAAGGTATCAAAACTAATCCCAATTCTTCTTTCTCAATTTCTATATTATATGTATCAACAATACACATCATCACTATATGGATCATATATACATATATCACACATGCATGTTTGGCTGATTAGAGAGAGAGATAGAGAGAGAGAGAAGATTTTAGAAACCAGGATTGATGATTGATGAGGTGTATGATTATCAATATTTATGGGACTAAAAGCCCTGTTTTAGAGCGGTCAGAGATGGAAAGTACCAGCACATAGCGTGATCCTTAACAGTTTGTGAATTGTGTCCCTATCAATAGTTTTCTAATTTGTTGAAAGCAAGGCAATCCCAGCTAACATTAAGATAATCAGCTCTGGCCACCTAAGATTAATAAATTATATTATAAACAAACGATAATTATAACTAACATAGTGACACTAGCAGCCAACCACCGAGCCCAACATCATACTGGTATCAAGTCATTTTTTAGGAAACTGATGTGGATTCTTCAAAAACACACCTGGGCAGGTATTTGAAAAAAAAAATTAGCAGTGGATTATTAGCCAAAATAACCAAATTTAAACTCTCTCCAACAACAAGACTAGCCATTGGATTCGCGTTTGACATCATCCACTAGGAAGATTTAGCACTAACTAATGATGCCGATGAATTAATATTATATACATCACTAGTACTAACGCTTCCAACCTGTTTAAATCAGCTGTGTTACTTCATACAATCCACACATCTCAAATACACACGAAGCCAATATATAGTCTGCTGTGTGGAAAACACGGTGTCATACAATAGACGAAACCTAATTTTAAGATGCTTGTCTGACTTGCCATCATCTAAGAAAGCACTTTACAAAACAAAGCTTCAATATTGCCTAGCAAGAATATCTTACAAATCACAAGAACAACAAACACGGCTTCTGAAAATAAAAGAAGGGCCTTGAGAATTTCATTCAGTTTCGGAAGAAATGCAATGGGTTCACCCACCCTTGATCGCTTTTTCAGTGCAATATTGCTGGTTTTGACAAGAACTAGGACTCACAACGCACAGACAAAGTCCCCGCTCATCTCTAGATCATCCAAGTCAGTGTCAGAATCTATATCGTCAAGATCCATACTGCCTCCACCGGGAAGCCTTCCAGCGCCTTCAGGCTGGTCTGCAGGGCTTCGCGCCTCTTGTATTATAGCCAACACCTCTTCCATGCTTTGAGAGGGATTATGATCTGTCTCGTCCGTTCGCAAGCTGGCATCCTCTCCTTCCATAAATTTTATTCCTTCCATAAATTCTATAGGCAAGTTCTTCAGGAACCAGGGATGATTTTTAATTTCTGGTATGGTTATCCTCTGCATTATATAGAAAATGCAGTGGAAATAAAGCAAGTCAATTAGCATAACAAGCTAGTAAATAAATGTTTGCAACAATATATTTTTCAACCAAATGATTTGATTTAGTAGGCTTCAAAACCTTTTCAGGGTTGGCAACAAATATCTGAGATAGAAGATGTTTACAATCCTTGGACACTCGAACATAGTCTGGAATTGAGTACTGGACACCGAGTATCCGCTGCCATAGACCATTATGTTGTGTATCAAATTGTCCCCCCCCCCTCTAAAAAGAAGGCAAGGAAAGTCACTTAAAGAGGGATTGAACTTATTAACTTACAGTAATTGTCTTCCTGAAATTTCTTGGATCGTCAGGATCTTCAAAGGGATAAGCACCAACTAGCATCACATATAAGGTAACCCCACAAGACCAAACATCTGCAATCTGTTGATCTCAACATTAACATATTGATTATTGACATTAGGTGATCCAAATAGCTACAAAGTGGAAGATTAGTACCTTGCCATCGTATTCTTTTCTTGACAAGACCTCTGGAGCAATGTATGCTGGCGTTCCTACGGTAGATTTGGGTTGAGAATGAAACACTGATGACTGGAGGATTTATTATTATTATTATCATTATTTTTTTTATTTTTTGAAAAAGTATACTAGTTAGTGATGGAATATGCAGAAAATTATAGCAGGCAGTGAATTAATTTGTAATCTCATTGCCTTTGAGTAGCCAAAGTCGCATATTTTGAGACGCGGTGCTGAGCTCGCATCCAAGAGTGTATTTTCCATCTTAAGATCTCTATGGCAGATTTGCTGCGCCAAAAGATTATATTATCAAATGTCACAAGTTAAATTTACTTAACCAAGAAATGAAAGAATTGTGCGACTGAGATGGATTACCATGGAGTGACAGTAGCTGACTCCCGATATCAGTTGTTGAAAGAAGAACTTTGCCTGAGCCAAATCGATACAAGGGAACATTTAACATTGGAAATCAAATATCAATTGTTTGTCAAGACTTATATAATGATAGCTTTGCAAGCAATAGGACCAAATGCTGCTACCTCGTCCTCGCTGAATCTACCAGCATTGCAAATTCTTTCGAAAAGTTCTCCTCCGGCAGCATATTCCATGACTATGGCTAGATGAGTGGGTGTTAGCAAGACCTGAGAGATGAAAAATTCCCCTGCTGAACATTTCCACGTTTGTATCTTAAGCTGAAGCATAAACAAACAAAAGGACAAGGTGCCCTATTCTCCAACTAGTAGAGGATCATAGCTTTTTTTTTTTTTTAATTTTTGATTAATCAGGAAAAATAGATATTTATGTTGTGTACATGTTTCATGGAAAAAAAAGGCATGTATATTGAGGAAGACTACTTTTGTTTTTTTGTTGTGTAGCCCATAAAAATGAAATGTGGGACAGAAAACCCCAAAACAATGAAAGAAGGAGTCCCAAGTCTTGACCAAAAAAGAACAATTCATCTTCAAATTGCAGATGAGTATCTGATTCCAAAACTAAAAGGCCTATTCTGCAATCAAAAGAATAAACACACACAGAGACCGTTACCAAAAAAAACACAGAGAGAGACAGAGAGAGACAGAGAGGGAGGGAAATAAAGTAAAGCAAATTGATTTTGAAGTTTGAATGGACATATGAACTACGGTTATGTACTGGAACCAAGGGCGTAACTATTAAGAGGCAAGGGGTCAAGTGCTCCTCTCAATTTTGAAGATAAAAAGATAAAAATACCCTACTCTTAAATTATTATAATTATAAAATTATTCTTTACTTTAATATTTTTTATATTCCAGACTACCAACTCAACAGTTGTCGATAAAGACAAAGTAAGTTCACAAAATTAAATATTTTAAAAGGAAAGTGACCAAAAAAAAATCATCCTAACCTTTAACAAAAATCAACAAGACATCGTTAAGTAATGAACTTAAAAAAAAAAAAGCTATGTGCCCCTAACAAAAATCCTAATAATGAAGTTAAAAAAAAAAGAACGTGCGCCCCTTAACAAGAATCCTAAATCTGCCGCCCCTGACTGGAACTAACTTCCGTAATCCTCTTTTTACCTATTATTATTCTTATAAACTACAAACACATATGTGACAATGGCATCTTACATCTTCGGTGCAGAAATAAAAGAGGGGGGGGGGGGAAGCAGTCAAACTAGCAGAGCAAAGGAAGAAAACTAAACAAGGCTTAAGAACAACTAGAGCTGGAAAAGAATATAATATAAAAGTAAATACTCTGGTACTGACATTAAAACAAGGAAAAAAAAGAAAAGAAAAGAAAAAAGAAATTAGTGTCATAATAATTAGTTAGATACCTCCTTAAATCTAATAATATTGGGGTGCTTCAAGGACCTGTGGTTCATGATCTCCCTCTGCACATGCTCATCAATCTGTAAAAACAGAGGAAAACCTCCCAATCAACGTAAGAAAATCACCCACATAAAGATTGCACAAACCCAGATGATAAAATGAAGAAGCAAAAAAGCCCCAGGAAAAATCAAATATATATATGTATGTATGTATGTATGCCCGCATATATGTATGTATGTAGAGGTGAAGCAGACCTTTTCGCCTCTCTCAATGAACTTGACAGCGTAAAGCTCACCAGACCATTTATCTCGCACAAGCTTGGCTACGCCAAAGTTCCCAGAACCTATATCTTTCTGAATCTCATATCTTTCCATGCTTTACCAGCTTCAATATAGAACAAGTCCCTTCTCTCTCTCTCTCTCCCCCCTTGTGTGAGCATATATATTATATATACATGTATCTCTCTCTCTCCCCCCTTGTGTGAGCATATATATTATATATACATGTATCTATGTATGTTACCTAGTTAGCTCTCGTCTCTCTTTGCTTCTCTGCTCGCCAGCATCAATTCGTTGGGCCTCGAGTTGCTTTCAAACTTCAAAGGAATAGCTGCAAATGGTTGACGATGTGATCAATTTAAACCCCTCCCAGGGTTCAAGGGCTGCAGGACAGCGAAAATAAAAGGTAGTGATTTGTTTGTATTTAATTTAATAGTTTTTATTTATTTTATTTAAAATTATTTTTAAAATAAAAATAAAAATTTTAAAAATTTGATTAGAGTATAATTAATGTGAAATGTTAAAAGTTATGTGTTATTAAAGTATAAATAAATCTCTACTTTTTATTTTTTTACTGCAGCCCCTGCAGTAGATATCTGCAATCCCCTTGAACCCCTCTCTCAGCCAATAAATTTGCCCCTCCCAAGTTTGGGTTCCAGAGAGCTGCAGTGAAGAATTTACTACATGGGTTGCAGTGAAAAATAAACCGTTGAGATTTATTTACACTTAATCTAATGATTTTAATTTATTTTAATTAAAAATATTTTTAAAATAAAAATAAAAATTTAAAAAATTTAATTAAAACATAATTAATATAAAATATCAATAATCACGTATTATTAAAATTCAAATAAATCTTAACTATTTATTTTTCTACTGCATCCCCTACAATGAATTTCTTCGCTGGATCCCTCTAACCCCACAAGTTTCCTTTGCCAGCTGAAAACTACGGTGTAGTTATTATTCATGCGTTAGGAATTCCGGAGCGCAGGGACAGAGAGAGAAAGAGAGAGAGGAGAGAGGGGCACATAGGTATGACACGTGGCGCGATTACAGAGGTTGGAATTTGCTAGTTGCCACCGACCTGGAACTGCGACGACATACTTTCCGTGTTTACGTTAGTTGCGTACTCGCCTTCTTGTTACCAGAACTGGCATATGCCTTGCAATTACCAACAAAAAAAAAAACATATGCCTTGTCAGTGATTTATTGTGGAATCGTCACGCCGTAACGTTGAACTTCTAAACCGTGCCATAAAATTAGACAATCCACGACAAAAATAAACAACTCCCAAAATGAAGTTCGTTTGGTATACTAAATTTTGATAAAAATTTTTAAAATTTTGTAAAAAATTTTAAAAATTTGTATACATTTTTACACATTTTTACTTTCTTAAAATTAAAAAAAAAATCAATACTTTCAAAAAAAATTCAATTAATCAAATTGTAAAAATTTTGTCATCATTCTCACCATAGAATACCAAACTATCAAATGACATCCACTTTGATTATTTTTTGTAGGGTCATAGAAACCGTTTCAACGTATTGTAGAAATTGTTCCAACAGATTTACGTGGTCAACTTCCGTCTAAACAGTTTTTACAATTTATTTGGACGGATTGTAATGTAAATAAATCATGACTGTCTAAAATTTTGAATCCGTCCAAACAGAAATACAATCCATTAGAATGGAAATCTTACCATTTATTTTCCAAAAAAACGCGGTTTAAGATATGTGCACCAAACGCAAAAATTTTTTCCAAATTATATTTTATTTCACTTTTTATCACTTCAAACTTATATTTAATGTCATAAGGCTAACAGTGGTAGAATCACGATATCTCAGGCGTGGCCACTATTTATACTAAAAAAATACTTAATAAAATTTTACAAATTTTTATAAAATTAAAATTTTTTTATTACACAAATTACGAGATAAAACTCTACATATCTCTATAAATTTTTACAACCCTAAATATCATATCACTATTATTATAACTTTCACGTGTACACTTATATTTTAATGGTAGTGATTCAAGTTTATGTGTAAATGCTCAAATATTTTAAAATTTAATGAATATATTTAATAACTAAATGAAAATAATCATTCCATTTTAATAAAAAAATTAGTAACATTTTTAGAATATGAAAGAACGAGAAGAATTGTTGTACCTTATTTTGTTAATTTAAAGATTATTTTGTGTAAAAAATATTTGATATCAATATTTAGAATTTTATATTTTATCATATTTTATACATTTGTTTAAAATTTTAAATTTTACTTATAATTTAGTCTATATTGACTTAAATTTCTGAGTCCGTCACTAAGGAGTAACATTCAAGTGATTTTAGCCTCCCCTCCCTCTCATCTTTCATTTATTGTATGCATTTGGTATTAATATTTGTATAGGTGAATAACGGTAAGTTTTTAAATAAAAAAATTAATATTTAATATTTAGAGTGCTAAATTTCGTCAAAAATTTTAAATTTTTAAATTTTTTTTTAATTTTTTCTAACTTTTTTTACATAAAAACTTTTTAACTTTCTCTAATTTTCGCTAACTTGCATAAAATTTTTCAAATTTTATCAAATTCTTACACTTTTCAAAAGTACACTAAATATTTAATAATCTAAAATTTGCTTACCTTTTATTTTTGGCCAAATTTTAGTACTCCAAACAGACATGTTGTTTCAAAATATTTTATTTTTATTTTTTTATCCAAAAACTTATAAATCAAAAATGACGAATTAAATTTTTTCGTTTCTTTTAATTCCTTAATCAACTCAAAATAAATAATCTTATTTTCTTATTTAATTCTTATTTATATAAAATGTGAAATATAATAAATTAATTGTTTCAATAAATTTTTATATGGTATCTATAATTTGCTGTTTATAATTATATAACTAATAATACAATAATTTTTTTAATAGATATATATTTTAAAAATATATATTTAATAACGATAAATATCAGACCACATGCCAATAATTTAGAGACAGGTGTCAAGTAAGGAAGGCGAGTACGAGCCTGGATGATAAAGAGAGGAGTACGGATGGAGATATATATAGGGTCCATAAATTGATTGCTTTTTGGAGAGGTAAAATGGAGGGAGGCGGGAGTTGACGTGGAGGCATAGATTAGAGGTTCGAAATTGAGCACTCTGGTGACTGGTGGGCCCCACTCCTGCCCACAAATCAACGATACGTTTGTTTTGTTTGTATAAATTGTAATCCACGTCAAAACAAAATGCGCGGGGGATTTTTGCAACTTGCCCCTACTCTTTTGTTTTTATCGGATGTCTTTGTATTGGTATAAAAATGTATAAAATAAAATAAAATTATAAAAGTAAATATTTCGTAATTTGTGTAGTAAATAAAAATTTTAAATTTTACTGTCTCGTAATTCGTATTTACAGAGATTTGTAAGATTTTATTTTATTTTATTTGCCACAAAAACGGGAGACTTAATTCATAATATAGGATTTGTTTGGAGTTAGATAAAGGAAAATAAATTGTGAGTTTGTAAATTATATAGTAAACTTAAAAATAATAATTGTTAAAAATTTTTTAAAATTTTTAACATTTTATCTCACACCAAATGCACCCTTAATAAATTTGAATTCCTTCTTCAAAATTGTTATCTATTTTTTTAAAGAAGAAAAGACAAAAATTAATACTACCAAAAAAAAAAAAAAAAAAAAAACAGAGAGAGATCGAATATAATTTTCAAATACTTTGAAAATAATTTAATGCTATGCTAAGATTTAATTTCGCAACACTAACTAAAAGTTAATTTCTAATTACTCAATTTTTTTTATTTTTCTGAAATGTTAAAAATTACTTTCTTATATTTTAACTTTTTTAAATCATGAAGGTCAAAAATATCAAATTAAAAAAATAAAAAAATTAATAGCTAAAAAGATAGTAAGTAACTAATTTTTTTTTTCCTTTTCAAATTAAGCCAAACTACTGAAAAATTGATTTCATATGAAAATGAATAAAAAAAATGAGGCACTTGCCCCATGTTTTGTATTGATTTAAAAAAATTAGTTTTAGAAATATATTTTCAAAAGTATATGATAAATTAATTAGTATGGGTTAGTTAAACATATCTAAAAAGAAAGAATAAGAAAAATAATAAATACAAATATATAATGTATATATTTCGATACTACATTTAAAGCACAACTTTGAATGGTGTCCTTTCTCTTGAAGTTAAAAGAAAATAATTTTAAATTCTTATAAATCTTTAATAAATATATTTTGTCACCCTAATTTGTAATTGGTAAATTGGTTAAAAAAAAAATTCTACCTTATATATGAAGTTAATCTTTCCATTTTTTATTTTTTTTATACAATTTTTATTATTCACTTCTTCTCCCTCCACAAATTTATGTTCCGAGGCATTAAAATTATAAGAATGAAAATGTAAATTTAATAACACAATACACAACCAAAAGTTTTGAATATTTTTTCTTATTTTAATTATCATTTTTATTGGGTTATTTGGCTAACTAATTTATAAGACTTATAGTTTGATAAAAACAAGCCGGCTTTTTTTAACTTCTTTTTTTCTTTTTTTGTAATTTTTCTAAAAAATTAAGTGATTTACATGCCTAAAATTTACTAAATAAATTTAATTAAATTTTGATGAAAAGACATATGAAAAAAAAAATAACCCCCTCCCCCTAGGGATGTCAACGGGGCGGATATAACTTTCCCCGTCCCTGTCCCCATTTATCAATACCTTTATCCGTCTCCCCATTTAACAATACCTTTATCCGTCTCCGTTCTCATCCCCATCCCCGTTTCAGGAAAAAAAATTTTCTCATACCCGTCCCCACGAGGTAATGAATTCCCAATCCCCATTTCCATTTGCCTGTCAAGTATACTAACTATTACAAATTATATAGTCTATGTATAAAATAAATTTTTAAAATTATTATAAATATTATATATACTAAATAAAAATATATATTATATATATATATATTAAATAAAAATTAAAAATATATATATAAATCTTTGACTTTAATTAGTGCTCTTAACCAAAGAGGAAGAAGTATTTATTTATAACCTCACAAGGCCTCCAACCTTTTTATGAGAAACCGATGTGGGGCTTTTAAATGAGCCACCACGCTAACAAAATTAACAAATAATATTTAAACGAGTACGGGGCGGAATGGAGTCTATCATACTTGTCCCCGTACCCGTTCGGGTAACATTTTAAATCTCCATACCCGTCCCTATCCCAGCTATTAACATCCCAATACTCTCCTCGAACGGAGTGAGTGAAGCGGGTACTCACCGGATACGGGTATATTTAACATTCCTACCCCCCAAAAAAACTAGGATCTTGAGTTGGATTTGATATATATATATATATATATATATATATTTACATAAATTGTTTGTTGTTAATACATGAACAAACCATTGTTGAATCATATGTATTGAATGATTGAGAAATTAAGAAGTTTTGGGGTTGCTATTCTAAATTGTCACACTTTAACTATACTTCAACTTGCATAAGTTTGGCACAAAGCTGAAGTCAAAATGCACTGAAAATTTAACTAACAAAACATAATTAATTAACTACAAAATTTGACTAAATTATTATTAATTCTTGCACTTACATATTGATTGGATGTAAAGCTTTTCAACGAGGTCCAAAAATTTGAGCCAATGAGACGTGGGCGTTCATCAAAAAGTTCTCTATCAGTTTGTTGGCATATAAACAGGTGGTTGTATATATATATATATATATAAAGATTGACAGATAGAGAAGAATAAGAGATTTTCCACCTCCATCAAAGTTATGGCTGCTTAATCTAAAATTTCTATCAAATTTTTTCTCTCTCTCTTTTTTTTTTTTTTTTTTTTTTACAAGAGTATTATTGTCTTGACGAATTATTCGATAAGAGTATTGCAAACTTATGTAATGCATTACTATAATTATGTAATAATTTTCTTGTAATATAATTTCCACAAAAGATATTTAAGGGTCATTTGGTCGGAAAAATTAACTTTGCATGCGGAGTTGGCACGTGGTATTTTGGTGGTTATTTGGATGATTGGTAAAAATTTATAAAAAATAAAAAAAAATTAGTAAAAATTGATTTTGTGTTCAGTTAAAAAAATTAGTAAAAATTAATTTTTTTTAGTATACCAAATGACATTTTAATTAGTGATTACAGCATATGTTATATTTGAATTGATGCAATTAATGTACCATGTAACTATAAAATTCTTCTATTTAATAATAGTAAAAATTTCTAATAGAGAAGGCTTTTTTCCCCCCCTTTTTTTTCTCTCAAGGGAGGGTATTTAAAATTTTTTCTTTTTCTTTTTCTTTTTCTTTTTCTTTTTTCCCGTAATGGTACGAAATTTGAACCCCACATGATTTAAGGTTCAAATCATATGGGCCGACTCAAACTAAAGTCCTGTTTTTGTTTTTTTTGTTTTTTTTTTTTTTTTTTTAAGCTTAATTACAACGGGGCGTGGCAGCTTCGAATTGAATTCTAGGTACAAGTTGACATTGAAATTGTGGTCTCTAATAACAACCTCAATTAGTGGAAAGAAATGGGTAAGAATGCCCTGAAAGGGGTAGTCGGGTTGGTTAAGGGTCAGGCCGTAGGGCTCGAACCACGTGAGGTCTCGAGTTCGACTCCTTCAGAGGGCAGTCTTTCCTCTTAATGTGGAGGCGATCTTCAACGGCTTTCTCGGCTGAGCCGGTCAAGCAGGGTTTACCTAGGTTGGTTTACCTCCTCGTGGTTCTTTGCCGATTAGGGTCACGGGGCGGGCTTCACTCAGTGTGCATCCATGGGTAGCGGCTGCGGGTTTCTCCCTGACCCAAAAAAAAAAAATGGGTAAGAATCATATCTTTCATTTTTCTTTTCAAACTTAGGAGTTGTGCACAACCCAATTAATCTTTGAAATTTTAAAATTAACAATTGGGTAAACTCTTCAGTTAGAGATGCACAAAAAAATCGAACAACCCCAAAACCGAACCAATCCAATCACTTTGGTTTGGGTTGGTAATGATTGGATTGGTTCGATTCAGTTCTATACTATTTTCAGTTCAATTTTCAAATTGACAAATCGATATTTTCAATTCAATTATTGGATTAGTAGGTACTCATCTTGAACCTGAACAAAAAATAACCTAACTTGAACCAATTTAAAAAATATAATATATAATATATAAATATTATAAAACTAAATAATATTATAATATATAACCCTAAAATTTGTACTAAATTAGCCTTAACCGAACTAAATCAAACCGAATCATGCACATCCCTTCCTCCAATAGTCTTAAAAAGAGTCGAATTAGTAACCACTAAAAAATAAATAGAACTACCCCTCAAAGTTAGTAAGAATCATATTATTTACCAAGCTTTAATAAAATTGGTTGCAAATCACTGGCGTGGTTTGCACCTGCATTTTTGTAACGGTAGTCATTGAAATAACTTTCAAACTCGCTCTCACGAAAAATGAAGTTACTGCTCCAACTCACTTTCCAAAAAAAAAAAAAAAAACCTGCAAATATATATATATAAACTCCCCTTTTTTTTTCATTATTGTTCAAAAGAATTTTATTAAAACTATTCATTTATTTATTATTTATTATTGGTACAGTTTATCCAAGCAGGCCATTAAAAAAGAAAGAAAGAAGAAAGAAAAAATGTTATCTAAGTTGACTTTCAAAAGGAAATTGGTTTGAAAGCAATTTTATTTTTTATTTTTTTTATTTTTTCACAACCAAACAAACTTGCAAAAGCCAATGAACAACTTGTTAGGAGTTGCGGAGTGTGGAGGCCAGGCCAGAAGAGTCCAAAAAGCTTTATTTTAGAGTATGAGTGGTCATGAACTACTGGATTTGGATGGGAAGAGGTAGGTCTGGTGCGCTTACGCACCGGTACACATCTAATGTATTTATGTACTATTGATTTTGAAACAATAACAAATCATTCAAGTTGTGGTGATAACAAAAATTTATATTGGTTATGAACCAGTTAAATCTCACATATCTGATGCACCGGATCTTCCTCGGATCTGATTTGGATGCCATAATGAAATAATTTTTATCATTTATATTAACATATGACGTAATATGAGCGATTTAATTAAAAAAAAGTACATAGTTTTTAAATAAAGTAATGGACAACAATCACAGTCTTTATATAAAAAATCTTCATATGAACTTAAAAATTATATTTTATATTTATTAATGAATATAATTGAATTTGTTAATGAATGTGATTAAATTTAGCGGTGAATGTAAGATGTGACCATCCCATTTACTATTCAATCTGATTTTTTTTTTTAATTTTTAGATATGACCAAATTTATATATATTTATTTTTTGGCACTATAAAAAAAAAAAAGAAAATTTGCTACATATAATTTTCCCTCATTAGTTAGTTTGATCAATTGTATGAAAATATGTGATTAAATTTAGTGGTTAACATGAAACAATTTAGCTCAATCTAGTGTTCGATCAATTTAATATTTCTTTTTATTTTTTAAAATGACTAAATTTATATATATACATATATTTATCTATATTTATTTCTGGGCACAATAACAAAAACCACAATAGTTGGCTACATATAACTCCCCCCCCCCCCTTTGGCTAGTTCGATCAATTGTATTAATTACTACTCGGTTCTTCATCAACCATTGGACAAGCATGAGTATCTCAAGCTGGCTATGACTTTGATGGACTACGGGAGACTAACCATCGAAATACCGGACAAAAAGATTGATATGTGTATATATATATATATATATATACACACACATACAGATATGTCATTCGTTAAATTGATTGATCAATCATTTTCCAGATACTTAGCTATGATTTGATGCTTGAGATGGCACATCCTGCAACATGGTTAGGAATGGGACCCAAACCCAGCTGGAAATTATTTGGCTTCTGCATCATCCAAAACGAAGAATTTGGATTGCCTATAACTCTCCAATTCCAATAAGAAGGCTCATGGCTTGCCAGTAGCGAGCATGTGGCCCCCACCACATCCATTCGATTAACACTTGTTTTACAGCAAAGATGGTTGGCGGCTTTGAATATTCTCTTTATCTCTGAGTTGATTTATTTTTTACTTTTTGTCTCCAAATGTTAAGAGCTCCATTTTTTCAATGTAAAATATTTAAATACGTGAGAATGAGCCTTAATGAAACATAATTATTATAGTGATTAGGAGTGGACGTAGAATTTGAAGTTCGCTTGAATTGGGTTTAAAGATAAAATAAGTTAAGTTATAAAAATTAAAAATAAGATAAATTTGAAAAAAATATATAAAAGCTTTTTGAGCTAAAAAAAAAAAAAAGAATTGAGCTAAGATACTCGGGATTCAATATGGGAGAGCCCAAGGTTGTGTTTACCCTGATACTTATTTATATTACTTGCTAGAATACTAGCTTTTCTATATTATCGATATTTACTTTATTTTCATTCCATTTTACCTTATAACATACACTACCAAACATATATTACTTTCACACCCATTCTCCAAACATAATGAACATATTTTATGTCCATTCCCACACTTATAGTTACTTCGTTTACACTCTTAAACAAGCCTTATTTCCACTACTAACTAAACGTGCCCTAATAATTTAATATTTTAATTTATTGTTAGCGAATAACTCATACCTTCAACACTTTTTAATTAAAATTAAATATATATGCATTTGAAATTGAAATATGTCAATATATTTTTCTTTTTTAAAAATCTAAAATAAATTCCCCTCTCATCGTATTATTTTTGAGAAGTAAAATTTTTATTTTTCTCAATACAATTTTTTCATTATTATCATTAAGTTTAACTCAATAGTCTATTATAATATAAGTGACCCACAGGCTGGGCGGAAGTTTAAGGGAAAGTTTTGGTTTGTAAAAGATCTCAACCATTCATTGAGGAATAAAACTCAATCTTAACTTTTAGATTTTAGTTTGTGAGAGGAATATTTTTGAACTGTATTATGTTGTACGCATTTGAAATTGAAATATGTTGTACATTTTTCTTTTCTAAAAACACAAAATAAATTCTCTTTTCATTGTATTATTTTCAAAAAGCAAAAGTTTTGTCATTCTCAATGTAACTATTTGCATATCATCATTAAATTTAATTCAATAATCTATCATAGCGTGAATTGACCTAAGACTGGGTGTGAGTTTGAGAGAAAATTTTGGTTTGTAAAAGATCTTAGCCATTTATTGAAAAATAAAACTCAATCTCACCTTTTAGATTTTAGTTTGTGAGAGGAATACTTTTGAAATGTGTTGTGTTGTACGCATTTGAAATTGAAATATGTTAGCACATTTTCCTTTTTTAAAAACCCAAAACAAATTCTTTTTTCATTGTATTATTTCCAAGGAGCAAAATTTTTGTCTTTCTCAATGCAACTATTTAGATATCATCAGTAAGTTCAATTCAATAGTCTATTAAAATGTGAAGTAACCTAAAGACTGAACAAGAGTTTGAGGAGAAGTTTTAACTTGTAAAAGATTTCAACCATTCATTAAAAATTAAGCCTCAATCTCAACCTTTGGATTTTAATTTGTGAGATGAACATTTTTAAATGCTTTGTGTTGTACACATTTGAAACTAAAATATGTTAGCATATTTTTCTTTTCTAAAAACTCAAAATAAATTCTCTTTTCATTATATTATTTCCAAGAAGCAAAATTTTGTCTTTCTCAATGTAACTATTCAAATATCATCATTAAGTTCAACTCAATGATATATCAAATTGTGAATTGACCCAAAGACCGAGTGGGAGTTTGAGGGGAAGTTTTGGTTTATAAAAAATCTTAGCCATTTGCTAAAGAATAGAACTCAATCTCACCCTTTAGATTTTAGTTTGTGAGAGGAATACTTTTGAAATGTGTTATGTTATACGCATTTGAAATTGAAATATGTTAGCACATTTTCCTTTTTTAAAAACCTAAAATAAATTCTCTTTTCATTGTATTATTTCCGAGAAGTAAAATTTTTGTCTTTCTTAATGCAACTATTTAGATATCATCATTAAGTTCAATTCAATGATTTATCATAATGTGAAGTAATTTAAAGATTGGACGGGAGTTTGAGGGGAAGTTTTAACTTGTAAAATATTTGAGCCATTCGTTGAAGAATAAGCCTCAATCTCAACCTTTGGATTTTAATTTGTGAAAGAAACATTTTTGAAATGTGTTGTGTTGTACACGTTTGAAATTGAAATATGTTAGCACATTTTCCTTTTTTAAAAATTCAAAATAAATTCTCTTTTCATTGTATTATTTCTGAGAAGCAAAATTTTTATTTTTCTCAATGTAACTATTTAGATATCATCATTAAGTTCAACTCAATAGTCTATCAAAATGTGAAGCGAACAAAGACTGGATGGGAGTTTGAGGGGAAGTTTTGGTTTGTAAAAGATTTCAACCATATGTTAAAGAATAAAACTCAATCTTGACTTTTGGATTTTAGTTTGGGAGAAGAATATTTTTTAAATTTGTTGTGTTATATGCATTTGAAATTAAAATATGTTAGCATATTTTCTTTTTTTAAAAACCCAAAATAAATTCTTTTTTCATTGTATTATTTTTGAGAAGCAAAATTTTTATCCTTCTCAATGCAACTATTCAGATATTATCATTAAGTTCAATTCAATAGTCTATCAGAACATGAAAGGACCCAAAGATTAGGTGGGAGTTTAAAAGGAAGTTTTGGTTTATGAAAGATCTTAACCATTCGTTGAATAATAAAACTCCATTTCAGCCTTTGAATTTTAATTTGTGAGAGAAATATTTTTAAAATGTGTTGTATTTTATCATATAAATATTAATATTAATCTCTATTTAAAGGTTGATTGCTAATAAAAGCTCGTGGTTGGTTGACATTGTAATGAAGTAAAATGTTTATCTTCCTAATTAGTACAAGCAATAGTTACATTTTACCTTATTGAGATTGTGTCCAAACATATTTCACTCCCCTCTAATTTAAAAGTCAGTACATAACTCTATTGTGTTTTGAATTAAAATATAAAATTAATAGAATATATTAAATTCAACTATATTTATATTTTACGTGTCATAAAGGCATATATATATGATTGTGTTAAAAAACATTATTGTAAAAAATAAAGGCAAAATTTTTTATGTTGCAATTCACATCCACACAATTCAATATTATTTGCTTTGAGTATGATTAGGTACAATACGAGGACTTCCTAATGTATCACCCATCACGATGCTACTCTTGTCCAATTAAACTTAACCACATAATTCTAATGAAATCTACTGGTCTCGCAACTTTAAAACGTGTTTTACTTGTAAAATGTTGAATATTACACATATATGACAGTTTATCCCAGCTTGCCCAGGTGATGTGGGACAATAGTGTTTCACTACATTTTGATAGTAAAACTCTCTTATCCTCTCAATGGCCGACCCACATCACCATCAATCTGTCACATTGAGTCTTTTTTTTTAAATATATATATATATATATATATTGATAAAAATATAATTTTATCTATTCATTTTTGTGAAAATCTTTTTTCTCCAACTAATTTTGATTAGTAAGTGATATATTTTGTTAAATGCAACATATTTTATCAATTTTGTACTTTAATTCAAATCATGAAAGAATTACGTGCTAACTTTTAAATTAAAAATTGTCTGCGTTTTTAAGTCAAACCTAGATGAAGTGTAATTTACTTCTTATTATAATTAAAGTGTTAAATTCTGAAATTTGGTGAGAAACTAGTGGGTGAAAATTATAATTTACCTTAATTGTCATGTAACAATTTCTATCAAAACGGTTGAAATGATTGGGATGGGGTTGCTTTGGCTTTATAGAAACAATTGTTGTCCGAACACGCCTTTTTCAACCCTCTCCCCTTCATCAAAGGATAAGTAACAAGCATTGAAAAGATAGCAAAGATGACATATATATAGCAAACGGACTAACAATTTGTCTAGCAGACAGAGGAAAATACTTATAATTCTCATGAGATTAGAAATTTGATCAGACGAGATTGGTCATGCAGGAGGAGACTCTATCCTCAATCGGATCAGTTGATTGCGTTCTCTATCCCTCAACTCAGAGTTGATCATGTATTTATTGGTATCGTGTAGTTGTAATTGTTCGTTATGTATCTCAATCCTACATATGCGATGAAATTAACACGCATGGATAATTGAAATTATGTAATTATTTTCACTTGCGCGTATTTTCTCACAAATTTATAACCATTAAATTTAGATAATATTTAGTTTATTTTTCTATTTTTTTGTTTTTTATTTTTATTTTTAATTTTCTATTTTCTGTTTTGAGCACACTTGTCATTTTGCGCTTTTGAAAACAAGAAAAACAGTTAAAACGCATTTGCTTACTTATATTTTTAAAATTTGTTTTAAAAAATAGAAAATAAGTTTACACATGAAATGAAAAATGACAAAAAGTCATTTTAAGCGTTTTCAACCCAAAACAAAAAAATCTCAAAATAAGAAAAATAGAACTTTTTTGCTTCCTAGTTTTGGGATTTTTAAAATATAAAACACATAAAACAGAAAATAAGAAATATAAAATAAAAAATCAGACCAAATGCCACCTTAACTTTGTGGATACAAAATCCAAAAATAGTCCAGATTATATTTTAATGTATTTTTATTAAGCATAAAATAACATACTGGGCCAGAAAATTTTTGCTAGCCCATCGTAAATAGTTTAAAATCAATTATATATAACAATTCGGAATAATAAATAAATAAGTTTACAAACTTATATATAATGTATAGTTGCATCTTTGGGTGTAGGACGGTGAAAATGAGGAATGTGAAGCTCACTTAAAAAAAAAAAAAATCACCTTACCAAATAACGACTCTCTATCCCCGCCCCCCAATTTTTGGCAATTCCTAATTTTCGGCAATCAAAATCTTAATATTAATTCAAACAAATTTAATACAACAAAATTATCAAGCATTTATTAATAGTGATTCGACTACAAGTGAATTGAAGGTGTCAAGCAATTGGATGATAATTTACTCTCATTGCTCATGTTTCAAGCTAACACAATAACTATTTGGTCCACATCAATCTATTATCTGAATTTTTAAACGGGATGAAATTATTATACATTGAACTATGAAGGTATATTTGTACGTTGAATAAAAGTTCAAGGGCTTATTTATTAACTATTCCTTGGTTCATATATGAAATTGTTATCAATTGAACTACAAAAGTGTATTTGTCTATTGGGTGTAAGTTCACGAGCTTATTCGTACATTTTTCCTTAATCAAATCACTTTAAATTGTTTGGATTAATGATTTGTCAAGGAAAAATTAAACGTATAAAAATTCATAATCACTTCTTATGTTTAGTTTTTTTGTTAACAATAAAATGAAAACATATAAAATTTGAGAAATTTAAGAAAATTAAATTAATGAACTAATTAACTGATGAATATTTTTTATTTTATTATATTTTTTATTTATTCAAACAAAATATGTATTTAAAATTATATATATATATATATATTTATTTATTTCTTATTTTTAATCCAATCTTCTCTCTAAGCACATCTTGTGGTGAATTGGGTAAACGTTTCTTTGTTGGGCAAATTGGGAGGTATTGGTGTGTAGCATATTTTTCTAAGTTTGGTACAAACCGATACCTAATCTAATAATCCCATGTAAGTTCAAAGTTTCAGTATCTACTGGAGAAATGAGCCATGAGCAGAGTTTAAATTAGAATTACACAGTTAAATCAATTAAATCATTAAATTAAATTAAATTGACATATTTGATTCGATTCAATTTTGTGCACTAATGATTTAGGTATGATATAATTCACCAAGTATTGGGTATAACTCACGTATTCGTGCACAAATCAATGCAAAGGAAGTAACACGATTAAAAGTTTTAAAATTGACTTGCTATTTAAGAGAATGATTAACCAATCAAACTAAATATAGTATATATTATATGTAAGATTTTAAATATATAAAATTTTTAATATATATATATATATATAGAAGAGAATTCATTACTCATTCCTCTAAACTAAATTATGGAAAACCTCATCAATAATTATTGCCAGAGCATTATTGGTTGACGCATCTATATTTTGTTTTATAGTATTTATTATACTTAATAATGCTAATAATTTTGATTTAGTCCATAATTTAGTCGTGAATAATTATCTAGCATCAAATTCATATGAATTTATACAGATAAAGTTTTTAGTACTATTTAGCATAAAATTATTAAACTAAACTAAAATTAGTGGTTCAGTTTAGTTTTATTTTCTTAGTTGAATTGTTTGATATGTTTTCAAAATATTTCTAAATCGATAACTTGTACTTTGATATTAAACCAAACAAAATCAAATCAAATCATGCGAACCCATGTATATATTTTCCGTTACTTATAATCAAAATTTAGAGATAATATTCTTATGATATTTAGGTTTTGTTTTGAACCTGTATTTGTATAAGAGAAAGAAAAATGAAAATAAAAATTACTAATTTGAATTATTTATTATGCTTAATTAGGTAAAAGTAATTTTTTTTTATCCATCCTCTTGTTTTTCTAACTCAAGCAAAAAATAAAACAAATTTAATATTTTTTTTACATTGTTTTTTCCCTAACATTTTCCTTTACGTTTCTTTTTCCCTTACAATTTCATCTTCCAAACATTAGTATCGGTGTGCTGTGTAATGTACGTGATTTTTTGCTCTATACAAAAAATAAATATGATTTTGTTGGTTAAAAAGATGAGAAATAGAGATTTTTTCATTTTCAAGATAAAATATAACTATTTGTGTAGCACGATATAATCAATATGATTGTGTGAATGTGATTTGAATGTCATATTTAAGACTTCATTTAATATCGAATGAAATAGATTGAAGTAGTAGTTAGTCTTTGATTAGCGGACTAATATGAAATAATCAAAGCAGATCTTGCCAAATTTATTAACATTCAAAAGTGTAGAATGAGAAAAGCCTATTAATTTTTAATAAACAAACTATGATTAAAGGCATATTGAAATAAAGAACGCAAACTAATTGGGTGGCAATCGTTTACAAGTAACAAGAAATAAACAATTTAAATTAAAAACTACTACAAATAAAAAATAAAAGGTTCAAATATTAGATTGTCAAGTATGTTTATATTTTTGCTTTATTTTCTATGTATTTGTAAGCAAAATGATACAATAACTTCCAATAATTAATAAGCCAATCATTTTTTCTCTCATGATGTAGTAACTTCTTGGCTATTTGAGCAATCATATCTCCATTCTCTCTTCCTTTGACATTGTCATTTATGTTTGGGAACAGATTAAATTAAATAAACAATTCAAATTAGACAAAAAAAATTAGTTAAATAGTTTTTCTTTATCAATGTGCAGTTCTGTATTTAAAATAGTTATACTTTACAAAAATTATTGTGACTTTTTTTTTGGCTAAGTAAAATTATTATAATTTGTTTAATAAAACTCCAAATAAGCAAGGTTTATGACATTAAAAAACTAAACAAAAAGAGTTTTCCAACTATATGTATATCAAATTAATGGTTATTTTGTAAAAAATTCAATTTGACAATAATTAATCAATTTCAATAAGTTTGCTGCTTTATAAAAGCACTGTTACAATGTACAAAAATAGTCATAACTTTATCTACATAACTTAAAAAAACGTAAAATTTGTGCCATTAAAACTAAATTCGAAGAATTTTCTAACTTTATATATATATATAGTTATTTGTTAATTTGCACAATACATTATATAATTTATCTTAAGAAAACTTAAACTAATAGAATTCAATACTTTAATTAAGGATTGGGTTGAAGAATCTTTTTAAATATGAAAAGATTTGAAAAACTATAAATTTAATCAAAAATAACGTTTTAAAATTGCCACATTAAAATTGGAGTTTGTATATTAACGTTTTAAAAATTTACCACATTGAAATTGGAGTTACCTTTACTAGCTAGTGAATTGATAAATTTAGTCCAAGCCAAGTTAAATCGTGAAATTGGGATTACCATTTATAGTTAATAAATTCATAAACTTAGTCCACGCATTAGTAAAGACAAAATTTAATTTACCTCTTACTCATTATGGGCCTATTTAGATTACTACAAATCTTTATAGAATTCAAATATCTACAAATTTATACAATTCCAAACACACCTTATATCAAATTCACTTTTCTTATCTAACCATGCTTACTATAATTATACAAATTAAGCCCTATCATTCATACTCATAACATATTAATTTCTACAATTCTCTCACTTTGGTGGGGCGTTTAATGCACGTCTTTTCACTTTTCACTATCACACCCCCACCACCACCAACGGCCCATATCTCACTCGAAGGGAAGCCTAAAGTTCATATCCAGGGAACTTTGAGTTTTCCGGTTCAAGCAAATCAAACCACAGGCAGGCTGTTCCAGCGAGTCCTTGGAAAAGAGAGTAGGAAAGGGATTGCTCGGCCCCTCGAGAACGCTCTACGGTTTTCACAAGCAATTTCCTAGCATTCTGGTACAAGAAGCTTGCAAATGCCTTGGCTCTCGTCTCGTACATGCCTTCCCCAGTTAGCCGAAAGAGGGAAAGGAAAGCGTATGCGTTACCAGCCACACCGTCAGCAAGCCCCACCTTCTTCACCAACCCATTCTTCCACACTACTTCTCCAGCTTCAATGGCAGCATCCCGGAATTCCCTGTCCCTTAAAAACACCTGCAGAAGCAACATTGGTGATCAATTGCCATACGATACATGCTAAGAGTAATAATTATAGCTCATGCATTCTCTCAAGCAATAATATTTTAGCAGAGTAGCATTAGCTACTTTAGACATAAGTATTGATACACCATCCTTGTCACAATTTTGCAGTGACAATAAGCTTTACCCAAAAAAAAAAAAAAAAAAAACAGCATCAACCCTAATCCTTAATTAGAAATATGCAATATACCCAAATTTGGAAAATTTGGAGTGATTGCAGAATCATAAAAAGATCTAAATCAGTCAATACAGGATGATTATATAGCCATGTAAAGAAAGGAAACTTAAATCGGTACAGAAATGAAGACGATTACATAATCATGTAATTGAATAAGACTTCTAATGGTGATGCTCAAATAAAAAAAATACCAAACACAAAAAGATATCACTTCAAAGCCCTAAATGAAGGAATTCAGATTCGAAGCCCTAAATGAAAGAATTCAGGTGTTAGAAGGCATGCATTACAACCAAATATCATGAAAATAAATTCTCCTCGGAATTTTTTACTATTCAAATCGAACACCCATGAACAAAATAACCAAATACCCTTAATTGCTTGCTCGAATCAGGTCAAACCAATTCAGGTAACCCAAGACCAACTGCCTATTCTACGCCAATGCACACATAACATATTATTTCAGTTTTGCTGCTACATAAACTTCTAGTACAAATATTTGTAGCTAATATCTCATGATGGGTAGATCCTATTGTTGATTTTTTTTCCTTATTTTGTTCATAAAAAAGGTGTCATGCAAATATTTTGTTTCTATTCTCTATGCCCCATTTATATCCCATCTTTCGTTACAAAGCTAAAACTCCCCCCTTTATTTCCTCTATTAATTGCTCCCATATGTCTGGAACAATTGAATAATCTCAATGCTGAACTCACTAACCTGTGATGCCTTGCAAAGGGTGATGGCCATTCCAGTTGCTCCATGAGACCATTGTACAAGGTTGTCCCTCGCATTCCCGTCGCTTAAGGGGTAATTTCCACTGTGAGGGAACCTGTTACTCATCATGTACCTTAAAGTCCCCTTCACATCCTCAGCATCATTTTTGGAGAGTGGAAAGTGAAGTAACACGTGTAATATACCAGCAAGGCCATGAGCTGCACCCCAATACCTTGTCCCGTGCCATCGATACATCAGTGGGCTGGCTGTGTTGTCAGATACCCCTGCTCTGCCTCCAGCTAAGGCAGCTTCAACAACTGGCATGAGAAGGTCATTCGGCACGTCTCTTGTCCTAGGTGCTTGTTTATGAACAGAGCAGCCCACAAAAACCCAGCTCGACCAAAAAGAAGATCATGACATTCCAAAACCTCCTTTCTCAGGACCAATGGGAAGGGCTCTTTCTTGTGCCACCTAAATAGGATGAATTAAATAACGATTGGACAAATGTTATGACAATTTCTATAATGCCCACCATATATATACTTCACCCTTTCTATGCTAAATTCCCGGGTCTATGTAATTACAGTGATTTAGAGATCCAATCAACCGTTGTTTATTTGTTATCATGATTTAGAGACCCCGCCTGATTTTATTTATCATGAAACTTTCAGTATGTCATAGTCTTAGATTTTATTTATCTAAAAAGTATTTGAAAATTTATTTTCCAATTCTGGTTTTTGAATTCAAAGAGGACAGAATTGTGTAGCTATAACTTAGCACGCCATAAAGAAGGAAATAATAATATATCTTTTTTATTTCTTTTTTTATCCAGATACATGCAAATATATTTTTGTCAAAGGTATTTTTCACAGAAAGAAAGCAAAGCTTCTTCAGTCCAGTCCAACACAACAATTCAACAAAATACTCAAAAAAACACGCCCAACATTTCACTATGCAAGCCCATATAGCACACATGTTGCGTCTTTATATGAATTGGGAAAATGACTAAACATGCATCTATAATTACCACCAGCGTATATTGTGGCTAGAGAATGGAAATGTTTCAGAATATCTTGGGCCTAGAGCCAGAACATACTGGCCCCTACAAATAATCGACTCCAGCATTCATTCTGCTGGGTAGCAGAGTTCCTAATGCCCAACAAGAGTCCAACACATTAGTCTTTAAGAAAATTAAGGTGAGAGTGTATGACATGCCGGAAGTCCTTGCCCACCAGATCAATTCATCTGTCACTACCCTCATTCTCTGATGTGGAATTCTACGAAGTTCTGACCTCCAATTATACTTGCAAATTACTTTGTGTTTCTTGTTCCTTTTTTTTTCTCATTTTGCCTAACGAGATTGTTTAAAAGGACTTGAGGATGGTTTTAGGGAAAGAATGGGATTTTTTCCCCCAGTGGTCATTAGTTCGAGTCTTATCAGGGCCACTAGAGACTTATCCGGTCGTTAACGTCAGGGCCCCCAAGAATTAGTCGACACTCTGAGTCCCCCCAAAAAAAAAAAAAAACACTAAGGACTCTCCATAGTTTGTTAATAATGCCATCTTCAACTTTCCTAGTTACCATTGAATGGACATCCCACCAGATAAAAAGGACTCTCCATATTTTTCTTCTTGTTGTTCAACTACATATACATTTTCCCCTAACCACTACCTTCTCCCAAAAAAGAAGATTTGGCTATTACCCCATTTAAAAAAGAAAAGAATAGATTCTCCTTTTTAAAGTCAAGAATCTCCTCCTTTTGTAAAGTTGATAAAGTGGTAGACATTTAACCATTTTGAAGCGAAAGTCAAATAACGCTTTCAATGAACTTTTGAAGAAAACTAATAATCATAATAATATTTTAGGATAAGTTTTTGCATATGGCAACATATATGTTATTGGCATTCAATGTTGATGAGTAGCATTATTAACAAAATAATATTTACGCAGCATTTCTTGCTATCAATGAATTAATAAGCATTTAAGTTTCTTCTTCTTATTTCAGGAACTTGAAGCGGACAGCGGAACCGAAGACAAGAACAATGTTAAGGTTTTTAATCTGCCTAAAGCTTTAACTAGCATATTATGCATAATTCATAAAACCCATTAAATTAAGCATTTCCTCCATTGATAATGTTGACAAGTGTACGATTTAAAATTGCCCCCATGATAGTTTAAACTTGTAGATAAATTGGTGTAAAAAATTTCAAAGTGTGGGAACATGGGTTTGAAGTTATTACTCAGCTATAACAATTGTAGGGGGTACACTATTAACAAATTTACAACTTAAAAATAATACGGACACAATCCATGTTTATATCTTGGCATCAAATTCTCATGCACTCTCCTATTGCACATACCAAATATGGAAATACTAGTTTTTCGGATCTATAAAACATAAGTACGTGTATATAAAAAGATCATCAATATAGAAGGCGTTTGGAGTAACAAAAAAAAAAAAGATAAAATGAGATAATTTGTGAGTTCGTAATTAGTACGGTGAGATAAAAAGTGAATAACTCTTAAAAATTTTTAGAGATTTTTAGAAATTTTCATCATTTTTTGTTTCACCAAATTATTGAACCCCAAGCACTAATAAACAAAGCATGAAGTAGGAGAAACATATATGCTCTCCTCGTGCATGATTAACACATAATATGATAATTTTTTGTATCTTATAAGCTTACGTAAATATAGATATTACAAGACATGTTAGACTCCGTTTGGAATGTCAAAAAAAACTCTGAAAAATAGTGAAAAACACTAAAAAATTCTATAAGTTATTCACTTTTTATCTCATTGCACAAATTACGAATCCACAACTTCTTTCACTTTATCTCACTTTTTGTCATTCTAAACATATCCTAAATGCTTCCATTTGTCTAACATATATTTTAAATGATCCAAGAAGATATTTCCTCATCAAATATTTAGAGCCCGTTTGAAGGATTAAAAACTAACAAAAAAGTAAAATTTTTCGTAATTTTTTGTGTGTTTTTTTAGTTACATTTTTTTGTGTATTTGGTGAAATAAAGTGTAATTTTTAGTATTTTTTTACAACTTTTAGGTGTTTGGTAAACTTTTTACTGTGGCAAATCAAAAAAACAGTAACTTTTTGTGCGTTTGATAAGTTTTTTACTGTAGCGAAGCAAAAAGGTGGTAATTTTTGTGTGTTTGATAAAAATTTTTGTTTTACTTTTTTACTGTAGCAAAGTAAAAAAATAAAAAAAATTATAATTTTATTAAACATACCAAAAATTATAAAATGTAACTTTTTATATTTTGTTTTTTAATTTTTGAACCTCCAAACCTACCGTTAATACGGTGATACTTGCATCATTGCATGAAAGGACAGCCTTTAAACTAGCTAGTCAAGCGAATGATGACAGCGAAGTGACCTCCATTTTACCTCGAGGAAGAGATCCAAATAGAAATTTTTTATGCTCCCCTCTGATATTAGCTATCACGGCACCAAGAGCGTACACGCCTCCTCTTCCACACAAAAATGTTAAAGTGCCTGCGGCGTGACCACAAAAAATTTCAAATAAAACAAATTATATGCACCATCATATAAACAAATAGGGATACTTATAAACAAATAGGGATACTTTTATACGTTTTATAGGGTTATTTAGAGTAAGAAAAAGTGAGATAAATTAAGATAAATTATAATTTGAGAAAAGTTTGTAATGCGTACAGTGAGAGAAAAAATTGATGTGATATAAAATTAACAGAGATTTATAAAATTTTTTGAAAAAATTTAGCAAATCAAACGGCCCTATATGTACATAAAAGAAAAAAAAAAAAAAATCTGTTCCAAGCCGTAGAATTTTTTGGCAAGGGGAAAAAATCAAAGAGTCCAGCTGTTCTCGTATCCTGATATCCCAGTGTCAATTATGAGAAGGATGTTTGATCATTGTTAGTTGATTTCAGTTAAATATATTGGCACATTTTTAGCGATAAAAAGTGAGATAAATAAAGGTAAAATAAAATAATTTATAAATTTATAATTTATATAATAAAATAAAAAATAAATAATTTTAAAAGAATTTTAAAACTTTTCATCTTTTTTAGCAAACTCCACGAAGCCTTTCAAAAAAAAAAAAAACAATCAATGAATCAAACATGTATTTTCTTAAATTTTTTTTTAATTTTTTAAAAAAAAAATTTACCTGTTTTAATTTTCTTAGAAAAAAAAAAAACTGAAAATATGTGAAAATAATCCCTAAATTCATGTAAATGCATATGTAATCGTAATACTAGTAACCGTTCAAATTAAAGTCCATTGATATCTTAATTACCAAAAACAAAAAAAAAAAAAGTCCATTAACATCTTACACACAGGCACACCTGACGGAGGTACGGACGACGGAGGCACAGGCGTCGACGATCTCGGCGCACAATAGCACGTCCTGGACGCAGCCTGTGGCCTCGTACGACCGCAAGCAGGTGAATGCCGTCCCTAGCAGCCCGCTGTACACGGTTGGGTCCGAACAATTTCCATCCCGCAGTGATCCCTTCCACGTGATCTCCACCACCTAACTCACGCGAGCCAACACCAGCGAAACCACAAAAGTCACCACCGGCTTCGGTTAACGTGTTTCCGACGGGTGACAATGGCCTAAACCTACGCCCCCGGGCCACTGTGAAAGCTGAAATTCGAGTTCATATATATACAAGTACGCAAAGTTATAACGCACCTGGTCCTCGAGCGAGATGGCCGCTCTGCGAAAGGTTTCAACCGTGCAATCTGGAATTTGAAGCAAATCGAGCCGTTCGTTCTCCTGACCTTCGTGATTGCCATTGCTACTTTCCTGGGAAGCAAACTCCACCACCGACGACATCTCTCCTTCTCTCTCTCTCTCTCTCTCTCTTCCCCCCCGGGGGCCAGCAATTCGCAACTTCTCTCTCTCTCCAACTTCAGCTGCTAATAGAGATTTGCTTGTGCTGGTGGAAGCGGTGAGATGCGTATAGTGGTGGGACAGTGTCGTACGCTGTCCACTTGCCCGTCGTGCCGCGTTTTGCACACTGGCAGAATGGAGTAACGCAGTAAGACAAACGCAAGGTCCGTCAGAAATGCAAACGTCGGAAATGCTCTTCTTAGTCCTTATGCCTTACCACTTTGTCCAACGATTCTTTTACACGTAACCCGCCAGGTGGTGGGCAAACTCAGTGCTCAATTCCCTCACTTCAGTATTGTGCCTCGCCCAAGAGTCATGAATTAACAAGTGGCGCCATTGTTTCTGGCGCCATTACGGATTTTTCACAACTGGGCCAAATATTTCTAAACAAGCTATTAGGTGTTTGGTTGGTTAAAATTAATTAAAATTTATTAATTTTTATAAATTTTTTTTATTTTTTTAATTAAAATTTATCACATATTATTTTTATATCAAATTTTTATACTTTTATATTATTTTTTAACAAAATTTTTACTAACCAAACACTCTATTATTAATAGCCCAAGCCATGAAACAAACCAACTTCCTTGTGCCCAATGATTTAAAAACTGGACCGTTCATCAAACTAGAAAGTGAACGGGCCACGTGTTAGTAGTTCAATCGAAATTAAAACAGAGTTAAACTGTGACGTCATAAATATATTTAAATATATAAATAAAATATAATAATATGTTAAAATTATATAATAATTTTAAAAACTTATATTTTTTTACATATTCTGCTACTCTATTTTATTTTACTAATAAAAAGTGTCAACAAAATGTGTGTAAAATAAAATCACTTAAAATGAATATATTATATAAGTAAAACTAAGTAAAAATAAGAAACAATAAGTATCAATAGTTTAGTGGGATAATAATACTTTACCACAAAATAGTCCAAGGTTCAATTTAGGCTAGTGCATATTAATTTATTTATTTTACCATTCAAAAAAAAAATGACCCGGTTCAATAGGCAAAATCAATACTAGTTGAACCGGTGGGTTACCGATTTTAGGCCGGTTCAACAGTCCACTGGGTTTTACCGGTGAATCGGACCGGTTCCCGGTTCAACCAGTTGAACGGCTGATCCGGTCCGGTTTTTAAAACCATGCTCGGGCCCAATTATTTGCTGCAAAGAAAATGAGATGTCCTTAAGCTATATGCCCCCTGCGAACAACACGAGTTCTGCAGTTTCCTTCTCCCAGGAAGAAATAGCTAATGAACTTGAAAAATGGGACAATTCTCTTATAGGATATGTTCTTGGAAGCAAGCCTCCGTCCCAAGTTATGAAACGAGTTGTGGAATTTAAATGAAAAATGTTGCGGAACATTGATTTTTTTTTTTTTTTTTTCTCAAACTAAGCCTCTTCATCTTTAAATTCTATGATGTGGAAACGAAGCAGAAGGCTTTGGAGATGCATCCATGGTCATTTTTTGGTAAACTATTACTACTTAAACTTTGGACTCCTGACAACTCATATGATAAAGATGATGTTACTGAGATACCCGTATGGGTGCGACTTCCTCGCCTGAAATTGCATCTATGGTCTGCTAATTCCCTAGGACAAGATTTGCAGCATGATAGGTAAACATTTATTTACTGATAAAATGACAACCCAAAGACACAGATTCTCTTATGCTCGGATATGTATAGCTGCTGGGAAAACACTACCTAAAAGCATCTCTATTACTAAAATTTCGAATCATCTCGAATTCACACAATAAATAATAAAATATGACGGTACCAAAAAATAATGAGAAAATTTTATCCCAAAAAAAAAATTCAAAACAATTTTCCCTATATAATTTAAATTACAAGTACCTATTCAAAATTTCTACAACTCCTACCACTGACCTCTTTTAAACACTTACTCGAATTCACGATTAAGTTATACAAAGGGAAAACTTTCTGAATTCTTAGAAAGTAGATAGACTCAATGAAAAATAAAGAATAAGAAAAAGATTTATAGGCTCACAAGGAAAAATTCTTTTTCTTTTAAGACTCTATAATATACCCCTTTAATTGTTTTTGTACATTAACCTTTGGTGTATATATATATATATACTTATAAAATACTATTCAAACTAGAACTCAAATACATAAATAGATTTCTTAAAATGAAAACAAAATCTTTCCAAAATGGAAACAAAATTTTTATAATATTCAAAATTTTTGTCTGGGTGATCTCTCGTGCTCCCAGCACTTTACCTACGAAGATATCTCGAACTCTTGAGTTGCCTGCACCCTGCTTGCGGGATCCACTGCCCAAAGTAGATTTGTTTGAAAAATTCTCCAAAGGTTGTTGGGACTCTTTAGAATTTGAAATTTTGCATAATTCTTCCATATTTGGAGTTCTTCGACTGCACTTTTTCTCGTCTTTAGAAATTCTTTTCCTCTTCAAGTTAGGAAATCACTTTAATTCCAAATTTAATTTATTTTGTTTGGATATGCAACAAATTAACTTTACAATCTCTCCCTTGGCAATTCTATAACAAAACCAAATTAAATTTCAATTTGAAACTTGCACACTTAAACAAACAATTAAAAATGCCAAATGGTAATAAAATAGTCAAACTCACCAATCATATGCATTAATTATAAGGTTAGAAGTTCAAGTGATACCAAAAAAAAAAAATTATAGAGCACGGTTCCCAAAAAATAGCTTCAAAAAAATCCTTATTTTACTCCTCCTTTTTGTTAAGGAATTGACAAGATTAAGAGAATTGAACAAAATCATAGCACAAAAAAAAAAAATTGATAATAACATTAGTAGCCACACCTACCACCACCTCTTCCATCATGTGAGATTCTTTAGAAAAATCCTTCATGGTTTATTTTGGGCTTAAAATAGTACATCACAAAAATTATGTCAGATAAGAAAAATTCACAATAAGTCTATTAAAGAAATTTTAATTTTCCTATGTTTAAACATGTAAATCAGTCATTCAATCATTTTAAATAAAAGTGAATAAAAAATCATTTTTCCAAATAAATTTCCAGGATTGCGTTATGAGATGAATTAAGTCATAAAATCGAAAGAAAATATTTGTGCACGTGAAAGGACGTGATTAATCAAGCATATATTCTCCCCCTCAACCAAATCACAAGATCAAAATCAAATTTGAGGCACCAAATAAATTGAGAGCAATTATTGATTTAATAATATTTATGGATTTTTCTGTGAGATTTTCTCAATTAATTTTCATCCAACCACATATATTTGTTTTTCTCAATGAATATCCCTTTCAAGATTTCAGCGGCTTTTACATGTTTATAAGTAGGTAGTTATTTCCTTAAATCATCTTAACTTAAAGGGTGGTCATTTTGATAACCGACATATCATTAAGGGGTTTCTTATTGGTCCCACCGATAACAATTTCCAAGACAGAATATAATAATTCTTTTAATTGCTCTTCATCATTTTTTAAATGCGTCAAATATTAACTTGAAATATGTAGATAAGAAGATGAAAAGATACATACCAAATTAGTCAAGCATTTGAAAAAATACATTAAAATTATGCAAAATTCATCAAAACACTTCTTATCAATTTATAAGAAAATCAAAATTTTTATCTAATGCAATAAATTGACTGAATGATTAACACACATGTAAGAAAATAGAATTCATAAAATATCCGATTAACAATTTGTGAACTTCTATCTTTCTTAATTTTTATTAGGTTCAGTTAAAGATTAGCACAAAAAATACTTAAAAGACATTTAAAAATAAAAAAATTACTCATTTCGAAGATTTAAAAAATATTTCCCTCCCTTAATTTTTTTATTTTTTAATTTTTTGGTCAAAAAATTGAGACAAATCATGCAAAAATAAAAGAAATCTAATTTACATGATCTCATAGAATTAGGATAAAATATAGTAATGATGTAAAGCCTAGTCTATAAAAAAAAAATGTCTCTACTTATCAGGGCTCACCCCTTTAACATCTTTCGGGGTGTGTACGACATTCAAGTCCTTCTTTTTGACTCAAACAGCCCTAGTCTTAGGAAAATTAATCTTGACAAAACTTTTATTTTTCTCATGCCTTTCATGAAAATTTAAATTTTTTGATTTTTGAAAATTTTCATACTTTGGCTTTGAAAATTGGCATGACTTTTTAAAAGGTTGTTTAAATAAATTCGTGAAAGCTTAAAATCTATTTGTCATAAGGATTTTATGGTTTTTAATTTTTGAAAAGTTTTTAACATAATTAAAAGATAAACCATTAAGTTTGTGACAATTGGGTCGAATCTAGCCTTGAATGGTGCAGTGATGACAAGTAGGTACAAAAGTTTGAGATTTAACCTTTCGGCTTTGGAGGAGGAAACATTTGTGGCTTAGCTTTTGGAGTATCACTCTGAGGTAGGATTGCAGCATAAGAGGGTTTTGCTTTTGGGGCCTTAGGCACTTGTGGAGGTGCTGTCGGTATGCTCTTTTCATCTTTGTAGCCTAATCCAAACTTATCTCTATGGAGCCTTTACTTACTCTGGATTTCATCTATTACATTGGAGCTAGTAGTTATCTTCTCAAGGATGCTTCCATTTGATTTTACCTTAGCTTCGAGTTCCTTGATTTTCTCTAGAACATTTTTTACTTCTTTTTCTTTTTCTTCTAATCTTGTTTTCCATTTTTTTACAAGTTTACATTATGATTGTTTTTCAGTCTCTAAAGTAGATAACATGCCTGAGAGTTCCCTCGTTTTGAATTTTCAAGACATCCCTCTCTTTCTTCATCATTTCAGCTTGCTAAATAAGTGTATAGTTGTTTTTCTTTATAGCACAGTATTCTTTACAAAGTTGGATGTAGACCTATTTTATGTCACCATTGAATTCATCTTTAGATTATTTATTCTAGGTTGATGACTCGGCAAAATTCTTTTCATCAATGGTTGTCATGGAAGCTGAAAACTCGTGGGATGCTCCACGCGGTGGGTTGATAGATACTAGCCTTCTAGGATCCCACCTATGTGGTAAAAACCCTAGGTCTTTGGTACCAATTAATATTTCCGAATCATCCCTAATCCACACAATAAATAATAAGACACGAAAGTACCAAGAAATAACAAGGAAATTCTATCTAGAGAAGAAACCTCAAAATAATTTTCATTATATAATTCAGGTTACAAGTACCCACTTGAAATCTTTATAGCTCCTCACATGACTTCTTTCAAGCATTTGCTTGAATCCATGATTAACCTATATCAAGTAGAAACCTTCTGAATCCTCATAAAGTGCACAAACTCAACGAAAAGTAAAAAGAAAGAGAAAGACTTATAGTCTCATAAGGAAAAATTATCTTTCTTTAAAGACTATGATATGCTCCTTTAATTGTTTTTGTATATTAAGCTTGGGTGCATTTATATAGACTTACAAATCCTTATTCTAATTAGGACTTAAATACATAAATGGATTCCCCAAAACAAAAACAAAATCTTCCAGCAACTTACCTGCGAAGATACCTCAATCCCTCGGGTTGCCTGTACCTTGCTTGCAGGGTCCACCACCCAAAGTAGATTTGTCTAAAAAATTCTCTAAGTATTGCTGGGACTCTTTAGAATTTGAAAACTTGTATAATTCTTCTATATTTTGACTTCTTTGACTACAATCTTTTTTTTCTTTAGAAATTCTTTTCCTCTTCAAGTTAGAAAATCACTTTAATTCCAAATTTAATTTATTTTGTTTGATTTGCCACAAATTAACTTTACAATTACCAATCCTGATAGAAGTTCTTATGAACAATTTGTTGAGTATGAATGGCTCCCTGGAAAATGTGATTACTGTAATTCCTTTGGGCACAAAACAAACTTATACATCAAATTAGTCATGAAGGAATAGAGGCCAAAAAATAAACTGAATGTAGAAAAGGCTGTGGAAGAAACTAATAATAATGAAATGCAACCTACAAATAGCATGGAGGCCAATTTCCAAGCAGTCAGTAAGGTCAATACAACAGCAGATAGAGGAACTCCAAAGCTATTATCTAATGTTCAGACGTTAAATTTCTCAATTCAACATGTCTCAAATAAGTTCAAAGTCCTGGAATAGGGTATCTCTAAGGTAGATCCCCTCAAGGTAAAAAAATGCCAAAGCCTTCAAGTTAACTCTAAATCACGATAAACATTGCTGCCTAGAATATACAGGGTGCCAATAGCTCTATTAAACAGCATGAAGCAAGGAAGTTTATAAGCAATAACTCTCTTAATAGTCTAAGCATGGTTGAGACTAAAGTTAGAAGTTTTAATCTTTCTAATATATGTAAATCTATTAACTCCTCTTTTGAGTTCTATGGGAACTGTATAGCTGATAATACTACTGGCGTTATACTTTTGTGGGATCCATCCATTTTGGAGGTAAAGATAATCAATTCCACTAGTCAAGTGGTTTTTTGCAAAGTTGTTCACAAGTTTATATCAGTGGATTTCTTTGTCTTTTTTGTGTATGTTGCCAATGACAAAAAGACTAGGGAAACTCTATGGCAAGATTTGATCTTGAACTATACTATAGTATAAGGTAGGCAAGCTTGGATTTTACTTGGAGACTTTAATGTGGTCAAAGAAGAAGGTGAAAGAATAAGAGAAAAGGGTATAGACAAAGTTGCCACTCACGACTTCAAAGATTGCATAAGTAAAATTAATGTAATAGACCTGAAGTTTAATGGATCTTATTTCACTTGGTCTAATAGACAAGAGAATTTTAGTATTTTCAACAAACTAGATCGAGTTATGGTTAATGAGGTATGGAATGAAAAATTTTTAGAATTTGAAGCTTCTTTTCTCAATCAAAGCATATTGGATCATAGTCCTGCTGTGGTAAGCATCAAACCTCAGTTTAAATATAAAAATATAAAAGAAAGCAATTTAAATTCTTTGATTACTGGGCCAACCACAATGATTTTAATGACATGGTAGCTAGAGCATGGTCGAGCTTCATCAAAGGATCTCCCAAGTTCAAATTATTTATGAAATTTAAAGCATTGAAGGTGGAACTCAGAAAATTTAATGCTCAACTGTATACACAAATTTTGTGTTTGGAAAATAAACACAGAAAATTGTAAGAACAAATTAAATTTTTATTAATTTGTAGAAAAAATAGAATGCAATCTCTAAATTGCTAATCAAAGAAATAAAATTGTTTGATTCTTTTCTTCGAGATGTTGATGTGAGGGGTTGCAGCTTGATCTCGAGCCAACACGTGTGTGTTCTTAATGCTTGAGAATCAGTGGGGCTTTGGCAGCTTGATGTCTCCTTATATGCAGAAAAAATGTCCCTTTCTCTTTGATAATGACCCATATTCATAGATGTGTGCGAGAGACTCATAATAGAACTTAACTTTTTGAAAATATTTATCTCATTATTTTATTTATAAAATAAGAGATAATATCAAGGAGTTTGGATATATCATACTTTTTAAATAATTATTTCTTATTTATTTATTTTTTAAGAGATAAATATTAATTATCTTTAATAGTGGCCCCTATTGACAAGTAACTCAATTTGACTAGTCAAGTTTTGTCATTTTCACACTACATCACTTTTACATGTGGCAGCCTGTGATTCATCCACATATATAATTTTCTAAAAATCCTCCACGAGACACATGGTAAGATTTGATTTATTGATTTAATTAGGCTTTTATCTAATACGTGGCAAATTTTGATTGGGCCAAAATTTGCATGTCCACAAACGCTCAGTCGAGACTTGATCACGTACACGTTACAGTAGTATTGAAAAATGAGCAGGTCTCGAATTTTGAAATTTTGACGCCATTGACTGGAACAATTTGAGTTCTTGTACAATGACAATTTTTTTGAAATTTGATGCAACTCACACTTGATATATTTCAATTTCTATACATAGAAATGAATTTAAATTTATTTTCAATAATAAATTTGAGTTGGAAACAAAATTTGCTTTCACAAAAAAATTAAATTTATTTCTAATTCCAAATTTAGGTTGGAATTAAAATTTACTTTGATGAAAGAAATTAAATTTATCTCTAATTCCAAATTTGAGTTGGAATCAAAATTTAATTTTATGAAAAAAATTAAATTTATTTCTAATCCCAAAACTTGCTAGGTCTTAGAATTAATTTTCTACCACATTAATTATAATTTCTCAAGAACTAAAATTATAATTATGGTAAAAAAAATTAATCCGAATGTATCAAGAATTCAGACTTTAACTAAAGTTTTTGTAATTCACATTAATTTGTTCAAAGCTATAATTCATTCATAACTCCAAAATTGATGGGATTTGAAAGTTGAGAATCATCCATATTCTAATAGATTTTGGTATACTGATTAGTTTGTAATTCTAGAGTAGAATCATAACTAGAATAGGATTTTTTTTTCGATATGAAGAGCTCAGTTGCTTGTTGATTATATTCTAAGAATATATAGCACAATGCAACGGAGCAATGCAGACTTCTTCTTCCTTCGAGTGCAACAGTGCCTTTGTGCATGTATATTTCAACAAAAAGTGGCAGTAATTATTTTTTTCTAGATTATTACTCTTACATTCTAGATTGCCTTCACCATGCAACGTTACTTGATCACAATGAGAATCTCTGTCTTATCCCAGCTTTGCTCAAAATCAATTACTTATTACTTTTTTTTTTTTTTATTAACACTGAAGGCATGTTAAGGTTTGCATAAATTTTATCTCTTACGTATATTCACATATAGCATCATATAGCGACAAAGTACTTGCATTATTCTAAACATGCATGAGAATCATATTTTTTTTTTCCGTAGCATGCATCTTTTTTTTTTTAAGAGTAGGATTTAGATCTATCAATATAAAGAAGCTTCCATCTATTATTTTCTTCGATTCAACAGAATTTTAAGTGAAATAAAGCAAAGTGAGCATCTTTTTTCCTTCGCAAGTGAAGCAAAATGGGCATCTTTATTCCTTTGCAAGTGAAACAAAGCGAGCATCTTTATTTTTCTTCAACTAGCAAGGCAGAGCATTTTTTTTATTCAAGTGCAGCAGAATATTTATTTATTTTTTTCTTCAAGAGCAGCAGAGTATTATTTATTTATTTTTTTCAAAGGCAACATAGTATTATTTTTTTTTCTTTAAGGGCAGCTGAGTATTATTTTGACAAACAATTTTGGCGTCCTTCAATGATCTTAAGTGGTTGTGAAGACCAACAGTGATATGATAAAGTGTTGGCTCAAAATAATTTTGGCACGTGCAACTTGACAATTCCATATATGCATACCTTCTGTCTTTTATGCTAGATATATAATCAAATTTTTCATCAAAGATGTGCATGAACTCTTTTTTATATTTTTTTCTTTTGTTTCACGTTGCATTATTTTTTTTATGCTGTACTTTTTTTAATTGCTAACCTTTTTTCTTTTTTTTTTTTCTAAGCATCTTACACCTTGAATTCAAGATTTCAATTTTGTAATTTCTACTTGCTGACTTTTGACTCTATCAATTTGAAGGCTACATCTATTTGAGCGTATATAAACTAAAACTTTTGAATTCTGCTTATATCTGCTCGAGCCTTTATTAATTGAAGCCTTTATCACTTCGAGCTTTTATTATTTGAACATTTCATCAATTCGAGCTTTATTATTTCAAGCCTTCATCAATTTGAGCTTTTATTATTTGAAGACTTCAGCAATTTGTGCTTTTATTATTTGAAGACTTTTTCACTTTGAGATTTTACTATTTGAAAACTTCATCACTTTGAGTTTTTATTATTTAAAGACTTCTTCACTTTGAGTCTTTTATTATTATTTGAAAACTTTATCACTTCTAGTTTTTATTATTTGAAGATTTTTTCACTTTGAGCTTTTATTATTTGAAGAATTTAGCAGTTTGTGCTTTTTATTATTTGAAAAGTTCAGTAATTCAAGCTTTTGTTATTTGAAAATTTTAGCAATTTGAATTTTTTTATTATTTGAAGACTTCAGTAGTTCGAGCTTTTATTATTTGAAGACTTTAACAACTAGAGCTTTTTATTCTTTGAAGACTTTAACAACTAGAGCTTTTTATTATTTGAAGACGTCATCACTTCAAGCCTTTAGATCTCTAGAGCTAACTTTGGCAACTTCTGAATCTTTTGAGATTCTTAGGCTTTTAGTCTTCAGATTTCTTATTTTAGATCCTTAGACTCTTAGATTGTATTGAAGGCCTTAGGAATCTTTATATTAGATCCTTTAGGTATTGAGATAGCTTTCTTTCAAATCTAATTACCTTCAATGATTATTTGCTACAAGGCCAGATTTTCTATTTTTATTGATATTTTGCCAAAGGTGAATCCTATTTGGTGCAATGAGATAGTGAACACGTACAAGTCTAAGAAGATTCTGTCTAGGAGATTAGGTTTTAAGTAGGACTAGTGTGACCTCTCTAATCTTTCTTGAGAGCTTACTTAGGTGATATTATCCATTTTTACAGTAAAATTCATTACCAAAAATAGTTCCCCATCAATCGAAGGCCTTATGATTTTTTATATCAGATCCCTAAGGTATTGAGATTGTTTTCTTTCAGATCATGGTTACCCTCAAGGATTATTCACTACATGGCCAGAAGACAATCTCTATCATTAATGAAGATAGTGATCCCACAATGGTCTTAGACTTACCAGTGTTTGATCCAATCATTGGCTACTTTTCTCATAGTTAGTCTCTTTTTTTATTGATTTGCCTCAGTTGGTGCGATGGTGTATTACCTTGAAGAGTGACTTATTCGATCAAAGCAATTCAACTACTATTTCTTCAGAAGCATTGTTCTCGCAATCCTGACTTCATTCTAAAGATTATGATACTGATTGTTTCTTGCTATTAAGTGATCGTATTGACAACGAAGAATCTTCTTAGGGCACTTTACTTCTTTAGTAACATTTTGTTTTGGAACATATTCTTCACAATTTCTTTATTAACTTAGGTCTGTACTTGTAGTTGGAGAACAATAATGAGCTTGTTGAGATGGATGGCGTGATTTTTCAAAAAACTAAAAAATTTATTGATGGACCAAATTCATTCGATATTTCAGCTCCTCAACTTGAAGTTTCCAAAGTTGCAGATCATATGACATCTCATCTTGTTGTTACAAATGATTCTATGGAGGTGATTCGATAACCTTGTGTTAGACCCATAGATCTTGGTCCTTCAACTGTTTCCATATTTAGAGTGGATGATTTGATTTCTAATTGTCAACGTATCTATCTTACATTGTTATGAAATGACTTATCTCAAAAGATAGGTCGAGAAACTTGATTTAATTTCACATAATTGAAAAGGGAGCTGAAAAAGTGCTAAAGGAAATAGAAAAAGTTAGTGCCTTGGATTTGTCTTCTCTAAGGAATTTACTTGTGGGACTTTTTCATGATTTCCAAGTCTATAATTCTAGCCAATCTTCTTCAATAGAGGAAATATCTTAAAAATCACATGATGAGCAGCTAACAAAAGCCAAGAATGAGCTCTCTAGTGTTGAAGCTAGAGAATGTGTACTGACCAAGGACTTGCAATCTCTTAAGACTACAGTTATGGAGTTCAAATTTGAAAAGGAGCAGCTAGAAGAAAAGTTGAATACTCTCATTACTCAGAATGAAGGATCAAAGTTACAAATTTCTAAGAAGAAATTAAAGTTATTTAAGCTGTAAGTTAATGCATTAAATCTCAAAGAAGAAATCACTGCTATTGAAAGTAAGCCTATTTTAAGCGATGAGGATGCCATGCGCTTAGGAAACATGGAACAAATGCTAGAAGCAAGACGTAATAAACTGAGAGATTTCAAGCTTTTCCGTTAATTTATTTTTTTTTTATTTCCATCAATGTAATGCAAAGGCCATTTCTTGGAATAAATTATTAATTTTGACAAGAATCATGTACTTTTTGATTTTTTTTTAATGGATGGATGACTGAACTTGAAAATAGAATTTCAAACTACTTACGTATCTAATTGGGATCAAGCCAAACATAGTTATAACAATAAGGAATGAATGAAATTTTTTTTTAATGAATGACTGAATTTGGAACAGGCTCTAAGTTGCTTACGTATCTAAGATAGCATTAAGCCAAGTATACTTCATCAAGGTAGATTTTTTTTTTAAATTAATGGCTAAAGTTGGAATAGACTCCAAGTTGCCAACGTACCCAAGATGGGATCAAGCGAAGTGCAGTTTAATTTTTTCTTTTCCTTTTTTTAGTGCTTTTCACAGTTTGTACTCATGCAAGTCAGGAGTAGTACATGTTCTTAAGGATAATAGAACTTCAAGAATTTGCCATTTATAGGGCCAATTGTCAAGCTATCTTTAGCAACTATTCCATACACTCCATTGGAATAGACTTCTTGTACCACGCATAGGCCATCCCACTTGGAGTTGAACTTGTTTCCTGTACGCTGAGTGATAATGATGGGTTTTCTCACAAGGAGCACTAAGCCTCCTTTCTGAAAGGATCAAAGGCGAACTCTTTTGTTGAATGCTTTAAAAAGACGAGCTTGATAACATTTAAAACATTGTTGTGGATCAAGTTTCTCGTCAAGTGTTTCCAATTTTTCCAGTCTCATGTGAGTATTTTCTTCCTGAGTGAGACCTTCTTGAAGAGCAATCCGTAGTGATGGGAGTTGATGCTCAAAAGGGAGAACAACTTCCATCCTATATACTAAAACATAAGAAATAGGTTGTGTAGATATTCGATATACCAAAGCCAATCTCACTTTAACTTTGCAATCACCTTTTTCAACAAATTTCAAAGAGTTTTGTTGAATGCTTCAACAAGACCATTTGCAAGTGCATTGTACATGGAAGTGTTATATTGTTTGAATTTGAACTTCTCATATAACTGCATTATGAGAATATTTCTAAGAAGGTGCAAATAGCCAAAAATAATCTTGATAATATACAAAAAGACCTTCAAATAAATCTAGGTGATGGCATTATAATTCAGCTTGAGAAGGAAGCTATTAATCAATATACAAACTATGTATTGGCTGAGAAAGCTTTCTACAAACAAAAGTCAACAGCTAATGCCATCAAATTGGGCGATCAAAATACTTTATTGTTCCACAGAAAAGTCAAATCCCATAAATCTAGAAATAAGATACTCTCCATTCCCAACCATGAAGGCAACAGAACAGAGAATTATGAAGAAGTTAAAGCCATTATAGTAAAGCATTATAAAAGTCTTTTTAGCACTTAATCTGATTATCTCACAAATGCTTATCAGGAAGTAACAAATGTGATGAATACCAACTTATCAATTGATCAATTTTCTTATCTTAAAGACGATGTGTCAGATGAAGAGATTAGATCCACTCTTTTTTCTTTACATGATCACAATTTCATATAACCTAAATGGATATATAGCATACTTCTTTAAGAAAGCTTGGTACATTATTGGCAATGATTTTACTCAAACTGTTATATCCTTCTTCTCCACAAGGAAAATGTCAAGAGAGATTAATTCCACAACCATTACTCTAATTTCAAAAGTGCTTAATCCTACCAAGGTAACTAACTATAGACCTATATCTTGTTGCTCCACAGTCTATAAGTGCATTTCAAAAATCATGGCTCAAAGACTTAAGAAAATCATGCATCTTCTTATAAGCTCTACTTAAACTGTATTTGTTGCTAGGAGATCAATTTCTGACCAAATCCTACTGATGCAGAAAATTGTTAGAAATTATCATAGCAAATTAGTATCACCTAGACATGCTTTGAAAATAGACTGGATGAAAGCCTTTAACTCAGTGGCTTGGCCTCTTGTTATTGGTATATTAAAGTCCTTGAATATTCTAGAAAAATTCAGGAATCGGATAGAAGCTTACATTACTACTTCCTACTTTTCTATTTCTATCAATGGATGCTTAGAATGTTATTTCCCAGGAGCAAAAAGCCTAAGGCAATGAGATCCACTTTCCCATTATCTTTTCCTTTTGACAATAGAATTCTTCTCTAGACTTTTTCATAAATTCATATAGGAAGGTGAATTCATTTATCATCAAAAATGTGATAATCTAGTTATAAGTCATATATGTTTTGCTTATGACTTGTTCATCCTTAGTTATCCAAATGCACCATCATTCAATGTCATTCACAAAACATTCCTGAGGTTTTGTACAAGGATAAAAAATTACTTTCGTGTGTACTCGCGAAGCCAAATGAATTCGCTCCACATAACCTGAAATCATAAAGAACAACGAAAAGAAAGGCCGAGAATTGTTCTCGACCAAGAACACTCCAAAACTTAAGTCACTGATTAATTCCAAAGGAAATCGTAATGAAAGGGAATTTAATTGGCCAAAGTGAGCGTACCTTACTTAGTACACATCCTAGATTATTTATAGGTTGAGAGAATAGATTAGAATAATAATAAATAAAGGATGAATGATTGGGAGAATAACATTACTTTATTCCCTATATCTATGATATTTAAATTGACGATTTATTTTTAATTTAATGCACATTACATAGCATTCATGGTGGTTAATGTGATGCGACGTTTGGACATTTTAAATGTCATTTCTTGTCTGTCGACAAGCCAACTAATTTAACGATATTGTAATAAATGAATGGAATTAATTGTAATTCTATATTTATGGAAACATTTAAACTAGCAATTATATCTCTCATTTGGGATCCAATTAGTATGCTCAGGCCACTCTTGTTCGGTCATCCTATATATATTTATACAAATAAGTTATGTGTTTGGGCATTATTGCAGACATCACAAAGGAAGAGAAACTTCTGTTGGCCCAAGGTTTATAAAGTTAGTTTTATAATTGATTTTAATGATAACAAATATTGAATTAAATTTTCACAATAAATTTTCAAATAGACATTGTAAGAAATGTTACAATTCATTTGATAGATTCAAGATAATAGAGTTGGAAGAGATTGATTTTATTTTTTAGATATTTTCACATAATTTGGATGATGGAATAAATGAATTTCATAGTTTGGAGTAATAGAAATCAAAGTAAGATGAATATTTGAACTAGAGGTTAACTCGGATAAACAGAGAAATCAGACACGTGTTAGTATATAGATAATATCTTAAGATCCAACGGTTCAATTTTCATAAAATTTTAATATAGTAAACTAGACTTCCATATCTACAACTTTACCGAAGGGAGATTTTTGTGAATCTGACGTTAAGGTATCAAAACATGAGTTGGAACATTAGGCATTACAGAAAAGTTTTTAATTCTGGATTCTGGAGCTAGTCTTAGTTTTTGAGACATAACTCATACTCTACTGCTTTAAAAATTCTGATTTTTGGTGTGTGAAAAGAAGACTCAAAAAGCTACAACTTTTGTAGTTTAAGTTTCTTCTAATTCTAAAAGTATCCTAGTGAAACGGAAGCTTAAACGGGAAACACAGATTCAGAATGTCAGAAAAATCTATCAGAAGCTGGTCTCGGTTCAGAAGCCATATCTAACTATCTAACCGTTGGATTTGACATGTGATAGCTGACTTATATATCTACAAAGTCTTTACTCTGAGGCAATGTCAGATTTGAACGTTCTGAGGGTGAAAAACGGTCACAAATATATCTCAGAAAATCTGAATCTGAAAGACAGCATTGGAAGCAAGGAAATTCAATTTCTTTGAAGGGCAAAAGTGTCTTTTCACTTAGTAACGGCCATTTGCAGATTTTCATCTATAAATAGAGCCTCAAACTCAGATTCAAGAAGAGGAACAAGGCAAGAAAGAAGTGCTTACAAAGAGATACAAGAAATTCTATAACTTTGCGAACATAGAGTGATTTCTTCTCACATTTGTGCTTCATCTTTCATATTCATCTTGACATATTTGTTTTAGGGTTGAAATTTTTATTTGTAAAATTTTTAAGCAACCCTATTCACCCCCCTCTAGTGTTGCTATTTGGGACAACAACTTCATTTATACTTTTTATTGGGATTTCAATCTAGCTCCCTTCTTGTCAAATACCTGGGTGTACCATTGATATCCACGAAGCTAAAGGCCAGTGATTGTTCTGAGCTGATAGATAAGATTATGGCCCAAGTTAAAAGCTAGCTAATAAAATTTTATCATATGCTGGCCACCTTTAGTTAATTAAATCAGTCCTATTCAATATTCAAATGCATTGGAGTATGCATTTCATTTTACTAAAAATGATATACAATGATATTAGACAAATACTTAGAAGATTTTTATGGTCTAATACTGCGTTAAAGAAATATGGAAGTAAAGTTACTTAGAATGAAGTTTGCAAACCAAAAATGAAGGAGGGCTTAGCATATGGGGTATGGAAACATGGAACAAAGCCTTTATGCTTTGCCATTTATTGACTATTTGCTCTAGGAAATCCACTCTCTAAGCTTTATTGCGCTAAAAGCGCATAACTAAGAATAAGAACTTTGGCAAATGAAGATACCGCAGAGCTGTTCTTGGACATGGCAGAAGTTCTTGAAGTTCAAAAACAAAGCTGCTTTCTTTGGAAAATATATCATTGGAGATGGTAAAAAGGTCTCTCTACGGTTTGCAAATGGCACCCTTTAGGCCCTCTTATTTCAAAATACGGCAATCACATTGCCTATGATGCAGGCCTAATATAAGATAGTAAAGTTTCATCAGACATTTCTAATGGCAACTGGTTTTGGCCCTATCCTTCTACTTGGGAGCTCCAAGAAATATTTATGCATAATCCTCCTACTTATTCTCCTAACTATGGAAGAAATGACAACTATGTATGGACTGCATTATGTAATACGCAATATTCTATCATCTCAACATGGGATGCAGTTTCATGGCATAAACTCTTATGGTTTTCCAAACATATTCCAAGACACAATTTTATATTTTGGTTAGCTATCAAAGGGAAACTTGATATCTTAGACAAGTTGACAAAATGGGGGATCATAAGTAATACCAGTTGTGTTCTTTGCTACTAGGAAGATGAAGATACAAGCCACATTTTTTTTCAACTGTTCTTATTCTCGATAGATTTGGACCATCATATGCCAAATTAGCTTAGTCTCAAACAACATGCAAAATTGGAATAAATAATTTGAGTGGTTCATTAGAAGATTTAGCAAAAACTACTTTGCCAATCTTGTGCGCAAGCTAGCTTAGGTGGCAATGATATACCATATATGAATTGAGAGGAATGCAAAAACATTCAAAAGTTTAATATCCAAGACCTCGAACTTGGTTAAGACCATAAGGCACAAAATAAGAGTTAGAGCTTCTCAATTTTCAAAGAATAAATCTACTCATGAAAATATATGTATATTTAAGAATTGGGAGATTTCAGAATCCTATGTAGATTATACTAGTACTATATAGATTTCATATATGTCGAGGGTAGGAGTCGCAATGATTACCTAAACCCATGTACCCGCCCAATTAAATCCAAATTAAATGCATTTAAACCCAATTAAAATTATTAGAGGATATAATTGGGCAAATAAAACAATATCTATTAGATTAATAGATTTAAATGGGTTGATAATACAATCTGTTAAACCCACAATTATTTTTCTATTAGGTAGAACAAACATCCAATTTTAAATTTAATTTAATATTGATAATACACAAATAATTTTTTACAAAAATACTTTTCAAGAAAAAAAATTAGTGTAACTCTTTTTTTCTAATTTTTTTTCAAGAAAATAGTTTTTTTAAGAAAATATCTTTTAATATAATATTTTTTCTTTCTATTTTCTTCTTTAAATCGATACTGCAATTGTTTGGCTCACTCCATTCCGTCAATTTTTATTTCTTTGCTACATGCTCAAATGTGATTTTCTATTGCCCTGAATGTAGATGCTAGTACTATATGATCATATTAATCTGTAATTATATTTATTTGCTTTTGATTTTTAGCTGTATTTCGTTTTTACAAATAAATGATATGCTTGCGCTACTACATTTGAAACTCTGTTTGGAAATCGAGAAAATTGACTCAAATGATTAGGAAGTTCGGAGATCAAAAAATTAAAAATCTTATATCTATAATATGATAAAAAAAAGTGAAAACATTTTTTTTATTTATATTTTTTTAACTTATTATTTTTTTAGCAAACATATTTTTGTTGTCTGTTTTAAAAAAAAATTAAACATGAATTAAAAAAATAAACATAAACGTTATCAAACAGAACTCTGATATCTCAAAAATTTTAAATTAACCCATTAAATTTCTTGTTGTTAAATTTTAATATTAATTAAAAACCAAAGCATGCATTGTTAAATGAGAATAATTGGGTTCACGGGTTTGATATAACCTATATCTAACCGCCCAACAATACCCTATTATTAAATGGATATAATTAGGTTCAACCCATTTAATCATAACCCATTTATGATCCGACCCAAACCCGCCCATTTGTCAACTCTGATCAAGAGTATGCCCTCTTGACTTTGTATTTAATTTTCCTTTAATCCAAATTCCATATTACTTACCAAAAAAAAAAATTATATGTGTAATTGTTAATTTATTTGTGTAATTTAATTACACTACTAGGAACATTGGTTTTCTCGGCCGCCTCAAGCGGTCGAGAAAAGTACACTAAGCGGCCGACAAATGTTTTCTTGACTGCCAAACAACCGCTTAATGGCGGCCATATCCGCTGGGGTCAAGAAAATGAATATTCAACCGCCTTGAAGCGGTCGACAAAGGTTTTGTCCACCAAAACCAGTCGATAAAAGATTGCGACCAAAGGTTTTCTCGTCCGCTATCAAATGGTCGACTAATGTTTTTCTCGGCCGCTACTAGGCGGTCGACCAAAGGCATATTCTTTAAAAAAAAAAAGTTAATTTTTTTCAAACAAAAAGAACAACCTGTACATTTATATAGCAAAACCTGTACATTGTATATACTAAGATGAAATCAAAATTATCTAAACAAAATTCGTAATTTTCATAAAATATGTAGCAAAAAATACACATAACATTAAAGAGTTTTACTACAAATACTTTAAAAACAAAACAACATTCCCTTGCATCCGTTGCAGTCAACCCTTAAAACAATTTGAGCGTCCATCGAAGCTGAAAAACACAAAACAATTAAATTAAAAACATCATATGTTTTATGAATATAAAATCAAACTCATAAAATAATTTAAAGTGTGAATATTTAAATATATTCAAACTTAAGTGCCAAGTGGCTCCTACACGTGAAGTTCAGTTTGCAGTGGACCCCGTTTCCTAGGTTTGAGAAGTCGAAACCAAAGTAACATTATTGCTACAAACTTTAAGTGTTAACTCGATCATACCCGATGCCATCCCGGGCTCGTCGTCACTCGGATTCAAGCCCGGTCAGTTTCCACAGTTTCTAAATGACCTAGACTCGCAACATGCAAAATTTGGTTTGCAACGGACCACATTTCCTCGGTTTGAGGAGTCGAAACCTACGTAGTAGATAGGAAAGTCTTAAGTGCTGATTCGATCCTACCTGGGTCCATCCTACGCCCGCCATGACTCGGATTCAAGCCTAGTTAGTTCCCATAGTTTCTAAATGATCAAGACTCACTACACGTGAATTTTGATTTGCAACGGACCCCGTTTCCTCGGTTTGATAAGTCAAAACCTAAATAATTGACACTCAACACTTAAGTGCCAACTCGATGCTACCCAGGGCCATCCTGGGCCTGCCATGACTCAGATTCAAGCCTCATTAATTCCTACAATTTCTAAATTACTTAGACTCACTACACATGAAATTTGGTTTGCAATGGACCTCGTTTCCTCAGTTTGAGGAGTCAAAACCTAAGTACAGGATGTTATATACCTTAACTGTTAACTCGATCCTACCCAGACCCATCCTGGGCCCACTGTGAGCCCGATTCAAGCCCGGTTAGTTCCTACGGTTTCTAAATAACCTAGACTCGCTACACGTGAAGTTTAGTTTGCAACAGATCCCCTTTTACTCGGTTTGAGGAGTCGAAACCTAAGTAGTTGACATTTAACGCTTAAGTGCTAACTTAATCCTACCCGGGGCCATCCTGGGCCTGCTGTAACTCCGATTTAAGCCTGGTTAGTTCCTATAGTTTCTAAGTGACCTAGACTCGCTACACGTGAATTTTGGTTTGCAACGGATCTCGTTTACTCAGTTTGAGGAGTCAAAACCTAAGTAATTGACACTTAACACTTAAGTGCCAACTCTATCCTATTTGGGGCCATCCTGGGATTGTCGTGCCTTAGATTCAAGCTCGGTCAATTCCTACAGTTTTTAAATGACTTAGAGTCATTACACGTGAGATTTGGTTGGCAACAAACCCCGTTTCCTCAATTTGAGGAGTCGAAACCTAAATAATTAACACTTACCGCTTAAGTGCCAACTCGATCCTACTCGGGGCCATCCTGGGCTCGCTATGACTCGGATTCAAACCCGGTTAATTTCTACAATTTCTAAATGACTTAGACTCATTACTCGTGAAATTTGGTTTGCAACGGACCCCGTTTCCTCGGTTTGTGGAGTCAAAACCTAAGTACGGGACGTTATAAAACTTAAGTGTTAACTCAATCCTACCCGGGGCCATCTCGGGCCCGCTGTGACTCTGATTTAAGCCCAGCTAATTCCTACAATTTTTAAGTGACCTAGGCTCACTACACATGAATTTTGGTGAGCAACAAATCCCGTTTACTCAGTTTGAGGAGTCGAAACCTAAGTAGTTGACACTTAACGCTTAAGTGCCAACTCGATCCTACCCGGGGCTATCCCAGGATTGTTGTGCCTCGAATTCAAGCCCGGTCAATTCCCATAGTTTTTAAATGACTTAGACTCATTACTCATGAAATTTGGTTTGCAACAGACCCCGTTTCCTTGGTTTGTGGAGTCGAAACCTAAGTACAGGATGTTATAAAATTTAAGTGCTAACTCGATCCTACCCGGGGCCATCCCGGGCCCGCTGTGCCTCCGATTGAAGCCCAGTCAGTTCTTACAATTTTTAAGTGACCTAGACTCGCTACATGTGAAATTTGGTGAGCAACAGATCCCGTTTACTCGGTTTGAGGAGTTGAAACCTAAATAGTTGAAACTTACCGCTTAAGTGCTAACTCGATCCTATCCGAAGCCATCCTCAGCCCCCTGTGACTCAGATTCAAACCTGGTTAATATCTACAATCTCTAAATGACATAGACTCATTACTCATGAAATTTAGTTTGCAACAAACCTCGTTTCCTCGGTTTGTGGAGTCGAAACCTAAGTACGGGACATCATAAAACTTAAGTGTTAACTCGATCCTACCCGAGGCCATCCTGGGCCCGCCGTGAATCAGATTCAAGCCTAGTCAATTCCTACAATTTTTAAATGACTTAGACTCACTACACGTGAATCTGGGTTTGCAACGAATCTCGTTTTCTCGATTTGACGAGTCAAAACATAAGTATGGGACACTTAACGCTTAAGTGCCAACTCAATCCTACCCGGGGTCATCCCGGGACTGTCGTGCCTCAGATTCAAACCCGGGTAATTCCTATAGTTTCTAAATGACTTAGACTCATTACACGTGAAATTTGGCTTGCAACGAACACCATTTTTTCGGTTTGAGGGGTCAAAACCTAAGTATGGGATGCTATAAACCTTAACAGTTAACTCGATCCTACTTGGGGCCATCCCGGGCTCGCTATGACTCTGATTCAAGGCTGGTCAGTTCCTACAATTTCTAAATGACCTAGACTTGCTACACATGAAGTTTGATTTGCAATGGATCCCGTTTCCAAAAGAATTGAGCAGTCTACAGTTTCTAAAGTACTTGAGTTCGGCGTAAACCTTAAGTGTCAACTCTATATCATAAATTATACACAGCAGTTAAAATTAAAACTTCGTAAATAGTTTTATACCTGATAATGAGAGTATCTACATCCTAAAGGTCGGCCCAGTGTCATCATCTCCATTCTACAAGTAGTAGCTTACAATTTTAGTTATCATTTATTGTAAGGAAGATACAGTCATGATAAAATTGAACTATTGAAACTCATATTATGTTACCCGAGCTTAGTGTTGACTACCACGAAACTTTGTCCACAGCTGCTCCCACAGATGATCAATGCGCTCCTCCATCTCTGCACGAAACTCTGCACGTACCTTCTAGAGAACCTCAACTCGAACCTCAGCCTGAACCTCGGTCTGGACCTCAGCACGGATACTAGCAAGAATCTTCACCTGGATCTCCTCCTGAAACTCAGCTCGGATCTCATCTCGAATCTCCGCACGCAATTCCTCATGCACGTCCGATCGAAATGTGTCCAAGCACTCAGCTAGAAGCCGCTCGATCTCTGCCTCTATGCGTCTCGGCAATGCTGCACCAGACGCTGCCGTAACCGCCTACCGAACCACAGATTAGGGTAAACTGGAGCCCACGCCGTGTGTGTAACCATGGCTATCCCGGCTTACAACCTCTCTATAAATCCTATCCCAGACCTCTGGCAAGTCACGCTCTGACTTCGGGAGCTCTGCTAGGCGTGCTTGGATCCGGTCGATCATGGCTCGAACGTCGGGGTGTGCGGGGTTGCGTATTCTCTCGAATACACGAACTCGATCGGTGGGAATCCCTTTTGCCCACATTTGCACAAAATGTGAATTACATTAGTTAGCAAAAAAAATAATTAAACTTAAAAATGCAGGATATACAAAGATAAGTTACAATGAACTACGACATAACTATATACATATATCCTGAATGTGCCTCCCACCCGTCGTGTGCCGTGCGCCAAGGTTGGCCCGATTGGCTGAGTTCGTAGCCGCCTTAGCCTACGTTCAAATTAGTAGCAAAAATCAAAAAGATTTATCACCCTAACAAACACAAAGGAAATAAATTCTATAATTTTATTAAATTATACCTGGGCTGAGCCACTTGACCAGTACGCTACGAGGCCCGGCCACTGCTCTGGAACCACGTAAGGAGGACAGTGTTGCAAAATGTCCGGGGATCTCGCGAAAGGCGTGAAGCATTTCCTCTTCACAATGCACTTATGGTCCTTCCAAATCTTTCGACACTTTGCCATACAAATAGGCTGAAACTCTGGAGGACAGTCAACCACATTATCCTGATCACACAATTTATATTATATATTAGCAATGATAATACGCAAAACTAATTTCAAGTGGAAACATGTTAACGTAGCTCACCATGACCTCCTGCCATATGCGGTCTAATGTCTCGACCCGCATAGCTACCCAATCCATGATAGACAACGGCACGAGGTGTCCATCACGGACCATCACACCCAACTGCCTAATGAGACGGCTACCCAACTTCCCTACTGGGTGATGGTAGCTACTAAAGTCAACCTAACGAGGCTAGCCACTACCCCAACCCTGTAGGGGAGCAGTGGGACCTCACGTAGCACGAGAGGCTGCTGTGGTACTCCCAGATCCTGCCAAGTGTCAATACCATATGTCAGCTCACCGCGAAACGTAAAACTAACCAGCATTATTTGTCATTTATATAAAAGAGCCATATACCTAATGGATCCAACGAACCAGGGCACAATGTGGGTGGCCGAGTAACATCCGGAATAGAAGTAGCAGATACGGTTGGTGGCTGATTAACATATGAAGTAGACATCGAGGATGTCGAAGAGAGTTGTGCTCGTCGAGACGATGATGTATCCCGACGCCCATGGGTAGGGATGGGTATCGGAGCCTGAGAGGAACTGGATGGCTCGGTAGGGGACATGGGATAAGTAGTATCGATAGTGGGCGGCCTAAGAAGCGAACAAGATAAATGCAACGGGGATGTGATGGGTGGCGCCATAGGTGCTGTGGGGCTATGTCGTTGACAAGTGGGGACTGTAGGATCTGATCAAGTAGGCGCGAGTACCGGAGCAGGTGGCTATGGAGTCTACGGATGAGGTGTGGAGGTATATACGATGGTGGGCTGAGTTGTATTGGGTGACTGAGTAGGATCGGAAGCAAACTGCGTATGTGTGGCGTCAGGATGCTAAGTGGCCTCAGTATCTCTTACATGATCTGAACCAACTACATTATCAGCTGCGACAAGTGCACGGGCAACACGGAGTGCCTCACCCATGGTACGTGGATGACCTATCTTTCTGCCTCGAGCCATCTACCAAATCCCTAAACTGATGACATCTTAACATTAGCAAAATATATATATATATATTAAGTAACAATGTTCAGCCTACATATTAATGACATTTATTTTTTAAGTGACCTATAACTATAAAAAAATGAATAATCAATACCCGATAATGTTATGGACCTAAAATTTCGACTGTATCTCCTTCAACTATCTCTCTAACCCAATTTGCATCCTGTTCACGAGCTAGGATGACACTGTCACTTAGATCTTGTCGTGCATACCCCTCCACCTCTGAAACGTCGCAATCAACTTCGAATACCCCCTTTTTGATATTTTGACTGCAACATGCCAGTCTGGATTACTGGGATCCCCCACAAAGTAAACTTGTTCAACTTGAGATGCTAGAATATATGGTTCATTGCTGATCCCATCATCCGTGTACATTAGGCTGTTAAAGTTGACTAATGTGAATTTATAATCATCGGTTTTCACACCATGCCTGGGATCTATCCAATCACACTTAAACAGTACAGTTTTGAATTTGATGGTATATCTAACTTTAATTACATATGTAAGCAACCCATAGTAGAACATAGCTCCTACACGGGGATTACTATCCTTCTGGCTAGAAAAACTTAGGGTATCAGCGTTGAGCGCTACCCCACAGTTCTGAGTTGACCGTCAATCATCCAAGTCTTTCGTACGAAACTGAAACCCGTTGACATCATATGCTTTATAGCAACGTGCCGCTATAAAGGGGCCGTTCGACAAAGCATTAATTTCCGAAGAGAACGTTTCACCAACCCTTCGTATGTTGTGCACCTGAGTAGAAGTTTAGTTATAGTTAGAAATGCAAATAACAAACACAAACGTATTAACCTGAACTATTCGGAAGATGGCATGGCCCTTACATGTTCTTTGAACCATACATGAAATGAGTTAAAATGTTCAGTATAAACTACATGATCGGACGCACGGGGCAATCTCTGTCTTAATTCAATCAAGTGTTTCCTATAAAAACAATAGTGTAAGCAACTTTTCAACTCTAAATGATATAGACTGATAAATGTGTAAAAGTACAGTTGACATATGTTTAGTTTGCGAAATCTTACTGGATGAATGGTCAAAGCGATGCCGTGTTAAACAATACATATCGGTGAGCTTGTACCCACGAGTTGTTGGTAAGATTGACGAATGTTCCATCCCCTACTGGCACGTCGTGAACTCGCTGTGGATGAGTCAGTTTCGTTTCAACGTGGCCCATATACATGGCACAGAAATTGGTACACTCTTTCATCAAATACCCCTTAGCCATTGAAGTCTCGGGACAAGCCCTATTGCGAACATACTGTTTCAAGGTCTTGAGATATCTTTCAATCGAGTACATCCATCGAAATTGAACTGGCCCGCACAATATAGCTTCGTCGACCAAATGTACTGTGAGGTGCACCATTACATCAAAAAAAGCAGGTGGAAATATTGTCTCAAGATGACAAAGTGTCAGCGCTATGCAATCCTTAAGATTTTGTAACTCGGCCAGGTGGTAAACTTTTGAACACAACAGTCGGAAGAAGTTACTAAGCTCTATCAAAGTTTCAACAACCTTCTTAGACAAGCATCGACGAATAGCAATAGGAATCAATTGTTGCATAAGGATATAACCATCATGACTTTTTAAACCAGATAAAGTTCTCTTCTGCATGTTCACCCGTCTCGAGATATTAGAACAATACCCATCAGACACCTTGACACTTTGGAGGACGCTAAGGAATAACTCCTTCTGGTCACGGCTCATTGTGAATTATGCTGGTGGTACATATACCCTATTTGCTCATCTCAACTGCAAATGCAATGGTTGCCGTAATCCCATATCTTCCAAATCACACCTAGCATTGGTAGTATCTTTCGATTTTATTTTGTCACTCAATATCGTCCACAATAGGTTGTCACACACATTCTTCTCAATGTGCATGACGTCTAGGTTATGCTTTACCAAGTTGTCCTTCCAATATGGTAACTAAAAAAAAATGCTTTTTTTCTTCCAACTATGGCAGCGAGGCTTCGTTGATCTAAGTAATCCAAGCCTTAAGTCAGTGGGCTTGTAGACAGTTCGTATACCATCTGCCTCAAGCTGGGTCAATAATTCATGCCCAGTTAATCTTTGCTGGGCCGGGTGAAACTCACAGTTCCCATCAAAGGCAGTTCTGTTCCTCCTGAACCTATGTGTGTTGGGCAGGAATCATCTGTGACCCATGTAACTAAACTTCCTACTATGACGCAACCACCGTGACTGTGTGCTTTTATTGCAAGGAGGACAATTGAACTTCCCTTTCGTACTCCAGCCGGATAAGTTGCCATATACTGGGAAGTCTTTAAGCGTCCACAATAAGCCTGCATGAAGGTTGAACATTTCATTGGATGCAGCATCAAAAGCTATCACACCTTAAGTCCACAATTCCTGCAACTCTTCGATCAACAGTTACAAGTAGACATCGATTTTATATCCCGGCCCTTTCGGCCTATCAATTAGAGTTGACAGAATTAAAAAAGGTTACTTCATGCACAGCCACGGTGGAAGGTTATAAAGAACCAGGACAACCGGCAATATACTGTGTGAAATATTCATCGCTCCAAAAGGATTTACCCCATCCGCAGCCAAACCAAGACGGACACTCTGACAGTCAAAGGAGAAGTCTGGATGCCGTTGATCAAAATATTTCCAAGCCGGAGAGTCAGACAGATGAGTCATTTGTCCATTGTCATGACTGTTCTCTGCATGCCATCTCATTAACTTAGCTATCTTTGATGATATGAACAACCTTTTCAACCTTGGCTTCAAAGAAAAGTATCGAACTTGCTTTGCGGTGACTAATTTTGCACTCTTTCTCCACTGAACATTGGTACTCTGGGCTAGAATGCTTACTTCCATCTAGAACTACTGCATACAAGGCATTTGTCAATGGTTGCAGGCTCATTCTGAAACAACATACAACTATTCGGGCAATTGATTAATTGCTGAGCAGTCAACTGGTGGGTGTACGCAATGAAGTCGTCAATCCTTTGGACATATCGAGAGGACAATCTATCCGGCAAGTCAATCCAGGTCTTGTCCATCGCTTCAAGCACAACGTCATCAAACGTACTGAACAGGTGGATGATATATGCTTCAATAACTTAGCAGTTGACACCTATATGTATGCTCATTTGTAAAAGAACCTAAATGCTTCTCACTACAAGGTAGTTGGTCCTATCCCATTCGAGAATGCACGATCTATCTCTTATTCAACACGACATTTCCTCGTTCTACTGTTAGATGAAATTTTGGCAGCATCTCCGCGTAGTTCTCCAAACACACGACATAAAAGTGGTGTTTCACGCATTTATGTATGTACCTAAAGAACAACGGGAGTAGCTACACGAAACCTCGCCTAACATAGAACTCGCATAGTCAACGTTGAGTACAAGATGGATAATTTCGTTCCCAAACTGTCCAAACTGGACAATTCAAGAATCGTATATATCGATTTGTGCATCCACCTAGCGAAAACGAATCAGGCATTAAAAAACCCACATTATCGCATCGAGGATGACCAAATTGATAGTCATGATACGATTCTCGAATGGGTCTAAGTTTCTTTTTTTTTAAATGAATGTATACTTATGCATGAAGATAAATGTACTATTTAGATTAAAATAGGGGATGTTTGGTATGTTGAGTCAGCAATTGTTTCGATAATTCAACTATGAAAGATAAAATTTCAGAGATTTAAACGAGGATGAGTAACCTCTGAACTAGGGGCAAGATTTGAAATTCAAAAATTTAATTATTTACTAATTAGGACAAGCACATGCTTGTGTGAATTGGGGAAGTGTAACTCCCAAACTAGGGTCAGAATTTGAAATTAAAAAAAAATTAGGTGGCATTTGATTTACTTTTGTGTTTTCTATTTTCTGTTTTTGTTTTATGTGTTAAAAATCTCAAAATGAAGAAACAGAAAATGCTCTATTTTCCTTATTTTGAAAATTTCCTTATTTTTTGTTAAAAACTCTCAAAATGACTTTTTATCTTTTTTTATTTCATGTGTAAACTCATTTTCAGTTTTCGAAAATAAATTTTGAAAACACAAGTAACCAAATGAATTTTGAGTTATTTTTCTTATTTTTAAAAGTATAAAATGAAAAATGAGATCAAAACAGAAAATAGAAAATAAAAACAGAAAATGAAAAAACAAACCAAATGACCCCTTAAGTATTTACTAATTAAAATATGTATATATAAATTTGTCATTTTTTTTTGGTAAGTTATTTGTTAGTATTCTATTGACAAGAAGCTCTAATTTCATCCTTTTATTTTTTAACAATTATTATTTTAACTTGTTAGATGAAATTTTATTCATTAAATGAATTTTTATAAAAATTCAAATATTAGAAATTACAAATTTCACTCTTAAAATTAAATTTTAATTTCAAGACTCCCTCCTGGTTTACCCTCAAAAAAATTAAACCTTTATGACATTTTTTCTAAAATTTAGGTGACGTTTAGAGTGATAAAAAGTAAGATAAAATGAAATAAAATGAGATAAAGTATGAATTCATAATTCATACAGTAAAATGAAAGACATATAATTTTTAAAAATATTTACAAATTTTCAAATATTTATTTTAATTTTTAACAAATCAAACGTAACCGCAATGCAAATTGCCCTCGAGAGAATAGAATATTTGTAAGTTTCATCACCATTTCATGTGACTATCTCGCTAGCTCCAAATTAATATTCAAACCAAAAAAAATTCCCTTCCCAAGGCTACGTCACCATCAACCAATGCTAACTTGGCTTACACGAAACACCTAAAAATAATCAATTAGGGTACATTTAGAGTGAAAAAAATAAGGTCAAGTGAAATAAATTGTTAATTCGTAATTTATATAATGAGATAAAAATAAATAATTTATAAAATTTTTATTATTTTTCATCATTTTTTAAAAATTTTTTATCACTGTAAATAGAGCTTTATTATTTTCAAAATAATAACTCTTTAAAATTACCATATCATTTTGATGATTCTTTTTTTTTTTAAACCTGTTTAGAAAGCCAAATTTTAGCAAAAATAAAAAATAGAAATACACAAATTTTTTATTTGTTAAATATTTAGTATATTTCTTGAAAAATATAAAAAATTTAAAAAATATATAAAAAATTAGAAAAAGTCAATAAAAATTAGAGAAATTTGATAAAAGTAAGAGATTTGTGATAGAAGTAGGTAAAAGTCGAAATTAATTAATAATTTTGAGTGAAAAAGTTGAAAAAAAATTAAAAAATCTAGAATTTTTTTAACTAAATTTGACACTCCAAAAATCAGTCATGTGGTGATTATTGTAAGAAGAAAATATCACAAAACATAGTTTGACCTCATTAAACGAACCAAGCCAGTTAAACAAAGGGAACACTCTAAAGAGGAGTGAACAAAAATATATATATATATATATATATGAGGCAAAACGAGAGAAAAACTAGTCAATTTTTCCAGGACTTACGCTAATGTTTAATCAACCCTGTCACTATACATTCCCTATCAACAGTGATGAAAGACTGAATGCTTAAGGGAAAAGTAAATAAATAAATTGAAGAATTGATAAAATTGAACTCACAATGAAGAATCTGAGAATTGATATCAATCCTATCCTAACTATTACTACCACAGAAACAACCAAAATGAACAAGCCAAGATGGGGAAAAAATACAAAACAACTTAAGCATAAACTCAGAGAACCCACAAAGCAAAACCCTCATAAACATAACACAACACCATACTCTTCAGAAGTAGAAACCAAGGGGAGAAAGAGTGTACGAGTACCCGCTTAAGCTTGCCTAGCTGCCAAAGCCCAGAAAATTTCCCCTCCCAACAGATGTCCAATGATTTAGCAAAACCCTAAAAAAAAAATAAATAAATTTGACACTCCAAACACATGCTTAATAACATAAAACTATCCTAACAAAAATGGACCAGCACATTATTTTGGTTAAATTTTTTGATAAAAAAAAATATAGTTGTGTGGTTGTTTTAATTGTCTCCACATTTACAGTTCCATAAATCCAGCGCTAACCAAAATGACACGAATAAAAGCTAGGTAGCTAGGGACGAACAATCATATATATATATATCACTACAAGAAATAATCTATTAAACAAATTTTAGATGAAATTAATTCACATAATCTAAACCCACAAAAATTTACAATACATTCTCTTCTCTAGTCAGCTCAAAAAAAAAAAAAGATATAACCGAAGCTTTGTAAAAATTGTAGATTGGGGGTTCTCTCAAACCCTTCCACACTTTTGCTCATTACACATGCCAATGGCCAGTAGCATAGGCTTGGAGTTAGAGGAGCATTCGGTGGAGACACGGTGAGAGAAAGAGAGAGAGAAACATAAAGAGAGAAGAAGAGAGAGAAATCTATAGATATAGAGAGAGAGAAAGAGAGAGAGAGCTTATCTCGTTGGAGAAAAGTAGCCGGTGCGGGGAAATGGTGGCTATCGGATGAACGCAGTGGACCAGAGAAGTAAGCTCGTGCAGGAAAACGCAGTGGACCGAGGAGCTCGCAGGGGAAAGAAAAAGCAGAGAAAAGTTGCAGCTCGCGGGGGAAAAGAGAGGGGTTTTTGGGGGGAATTAAAAAGTCTATGGCCGACCGCCTGAAGCGATCAAGATTGCTCGATTAAGCGGCCAAGAAATGTTCTTTTCTCGACCGCCTTCTAGTGGTCGTCCGCTTGGTGGGTCGACATTTCCTCCATCTGTAGTAGTGTTAAGAATATAAAAAAAAAATAAAAATAAAACCCCTTCGGGGGTGGCCGAGTGGAAGTCGAGCTTGCCTTAAGAGCTTGGGCCTCTCGAGGTTCTGGGTTCGACTCCCCCACGGGGGGGTGGGTTACCGCTGTAATGGCGGGAGCCTAAAGGCCTCCTCTCGGTCGTGCCGGTCAGCCAGGGCTTGCCTAGACTGGTTAACTCTCCAGGGGCCGTTGCCGGCTCGGGTCCTGGAGCGTGCTTCGCCCTGTGCGCACCCCAGTACGAGGTAGCGGCTGCGGACTTCCACGTACCAGAAGAATATAAAAATAAAATAATATGATGGTTAAAAATTTTAAATTTACAAAATGACTTGAGAGTAATTTTTAGAAGTTAATAAATTTTGAAATTTACATTTGATGAATGGTTGAAGAGTATTTCAAAGAATCAGAAAGATTCACCAAAATTAGAACTTTATTAATCTTTTGATTTTACTAACACTCCTAATGTTTCTTTTATCTAATGGTATAGATTTATACTATATCAAGGGCCTATTTGATAAATTGACAAAAAAAAATTCTTATTTTCTCCAACTCCTAATTTTTTTTAAATTTTTTCTAACTTTATTCATCAAAATTACCAAACAAACCCAAAAAAAAAAAAATTACCACACAATTTTAAAAAAGTTACCAAGATATCGCAATGACTTCTCAATTATTCGTTATTAAATTTACAAAAAAAATAGAAATACAAATAAAACCTCTGTCTATATACAAATGTATAAATTTACTCCAAATAAATTAACTTCCACACGAGAAATGCCACACGACATGCATAACAATATATTATCAAATTGCCACGTCAAACATGAGTCGGCTATTGTTAGTCGTATGAATGCATGTGCTTGAACCAAAATATATATATATATATATATATAATAACAAAATAAAGAAAAAAAATTAACTTTTTAAAAAGGGGATCGTGACAGGCTTTGGATCCATCAAAAGGTTCAAACTTTAAGTTGCTTGAATTTTCCGCCTCTATTCCAGCCACAATTGCCGAAGGCTTTTATTTGTCTAATTTAACCATACCAGATCGACATATCGTGCCCTCATCCACTTACGTAGTAAACAGACCATCTAGCACCAACAGATACTCCAAACACTGGTTTAATTTTAGACGCCCGAATTTCTCGTTCCATGTTACCAAACCTTATCCATGTACTAACCAACAAAAACGTTTGAGTTTTCCCTTTCTTCACAAGCACCTATACACATGGACAATAATATATATATTTGCATTTACATCAATTGGTAACAAAGCTGATTCAAATACTAACACAAGGGACAAAAGCCATTTGTACATTCAAACTACAAAGACAAATTTATCATTACATTAGTGATTTATATATAACCTCGTCACAAATTTTATTCCTACTACTGATCGCAAAATACAGAATTAACTTAACGATACTTGATACTTGTGTAATGAAATTATTGAGAGTTTGATAAATAAACTAACTATTAATCTCGTACTAATCACAAAATACATAATCAACTTAACGGTACCTAATACTTGTGCAACGAAATTGATGAAGGTCGGATGAATATACTAACTACGAACACATACACTTTTTACTTTTGCATGATGAAACACATATCCATTAATAATTATTCAATAGGAATTGCCATTCGTTGTGATTCACATGTTGACAATAGAATATTCAACACTTCGACTGTATGATAAGTGTAATTACTTTTTGGACCGAAGACGGTCATAAAAGTGAATTTGAACACATAATATTATTGTAAATGCCAAATTAGAAACAATCATATAACAAAAGCATCTATAAATTTTATATTAAATCTATTTAAAAAATAAAAAATATTTTATATTAACATAAATTCTTTTTATCTATCCATGGTTGTGAAAAAATTTTTTCTTATAATCGATTTATAATTAGTAGTGTAATTTGGGTTGGGTAAGGTTCGACCCGCCTATTGACCCTACACTTAAGAGATGTTCGGAGTGACAAAAAAGTAATAAAATTTGATAAAAGTTGTGAGTTCGTAATTCGTATAGTAAGATAAAATGTGAATAACTTTTAGAGATTTTCAATGATTTTTATAGCTCTAAACGTTGTCTTAGTCAACTGGCCCAACTCTATTTTGGGTCAGGTTTGGTCGAGGTCAAAAAATTTCACCTCTAGCTTGCCTTAGTTGTCCGAACTTATTTTTTTAATGTTTTTAAATTTTTCTATAAAATTTATAAATACAAATAAGACTAAGAAAAACAAATTGAATCATATAATTAACATTTTATTAATAACTAAACAATTATATAATTAACATTGAATTCAAATTATAAATATAGACTTTTAATTACAAAAATTGTCAAATAAAAAACCAAGTGCAAATTTAATAGATAAAAATTTGTAATTTTAATAGGTAAAAGTTTGGGAGTAGAAAGCTTCATGAGAGAACTAGAGAAATTTGTGATTTTTGAGTTGAATATATGTGAAGTATTTTTAATAGAGGAATGGGAGGAGTTTGTAAATAATTGGGTCCTTTTGTAATTAAAAAAAAATTAGCCTTGGCGACGGCTGGCTAAGAAAAAAAAAAGGCTACTATGGGGGAGGGGGGTAAGAACGAATACGAAAAAGAGAAAAAAAAAAGGGGTAGCAACGGCTGGTCGACGGAAAAAAGTAAAAATCTGAAGGAACGCGCAGTGCAGGGGACATGATAGGTCAAGTCCGGTCGGGCGGGGGGAAAGTCATGAGCTGGGATAGGGCGGCAATAGGGTAGGCCGAGTTGTGCAAATGATTAGACCGGGGCAAGAACCGGGTCGGATCGGAGTCGGATTATGAGTAGACTCAATCTGTTTACAGGTCCATTTATACTCATTGGGCACAAATTTACGTGGACTCTTAAGCTTCATTTGGTGGCATTTTTGTTTTTTTTTAATATTTATAAAATTTTATAAAATGGTAATAAAAATATATTTGTTAAGTCTATTTATATTTTTTTAATTATAAAAAATGAAAACTTAAATAAAAAATGTAAATAAAAAAGGTGTTTTAATTTTATTTTTTTCTGTTGCAAAAATTTTGTCGATTCTAATAAGTTGTTCATTTTTGTTACTTCATATTAAAATTAATTATTTTATTCAAACACTTTGTTAAACTAAAATTATTTTTAATAAATTAAATTAATATGTAAATTTATTTCAAATAAATAATTAATTAAATTAATTAACAGAAAATATGTATTACTAAATTATTTTTAGTAAATAATAAAATAAAATATATTAATTTAATTTAATTTAGTAATTATTTAATTAATATAAATATATTTTATTAAATTATTTTTAATAAATATTATAATTTACATTATTTAAAATAATTTAATTTAATAATTAATTTACCTATCATAATTAATAACTAATTTAATTTATTAAATATGAAATATATTTTATTAAATAATTTTAATAAATATTGTAATTAAATTATTTAAATTATTATAGAAAATATTTTATTCAGTTATTTTTAAATAATATAATTAAATTATAATTAATATATTTTATATTTGTTGGATTAAATGATATAATACTTATATTTTATTCAATTGTTTTTAATAAATAACATAGTTAAATTAAATTAGTATGAAAAATATATATTTAATTCAATTAATTTTTTAAAAACTAATAAAATTAAATATTTTTTGAAAATAAAAAATTAATATTAATAATTATAAATAAATTTATATTTTCAAATGTAGTTTTAATTTTTATTTTAAGAAAAAAAAGACAATAGAAAATAAAAAATAAAAAATAAAAATATATAAACGTAAATAAAAAAAAAATTTGACAACATTGTTAAATGGATTCTTAAAATGTAAAACTCGACGTCAGTTGGGCCGTCCATTGACAACAGTAGACGGACCAGCACCCCGGATTTGAACCAACTTGAAAACAGTCAACCCAAGTCCCCTTTAGTGCACCCACGGTTTCGTCCATCTGAAAAGCAGGGCCGGGCGATGATCACTAAATATTAATTACTTATTCGGTAACTAAATCTTAATTACTTATACTGTTTGATTTGTTATAAAATTTTAAAAATTTTTGAAAAATATTTGAGAATTTTTAAAATTATTCATTTTTTATTTTATTGTACGAATTACGAACTTATTACTTATTTCACTTTATCTTACTTATTATCATTCCAAATATTCCCTTCATATAAGTAATTAGACAAAAAAAAACAAATAATTTTAGGATTAATTATATAGAATCATCCTTTAAATTATGATCATGTACTATTTATCTCTTTTAATTAGAAACACTACACATAAATTGATTAAACTATTAAAGTGGCATTTAGTTTATTTTTCTGTTTTTTATTTTTTGTTTTCTGATTTATATATTTTATATTTTAACAATCTCAAAATAAGAAAATAGAAAATACTTTTTTTTTATTTTGAGATTTTTCTTAGTTTAAATTGAAAACGCTTGAAACGACTTTTTGTTATTTTTTATTTCATATGCAAACTCATTTTTTATTTTCTAAAACAAATTTTTAAAACACAAGTAACCAAATACATTTAAACTATTTTTTTTTTCTTTCAAAAATGTAAAATAGAAGATGAGCTTAAAAAGAAAATAAAAAAACAAAAACAAAAAACAAAAAGTATAAAAACGAACCAAAATGACATCTAATTTAGGGTATGTTTGGAGTTGCATAAAATAGTATAAAATTGTAAAAATAAATGTCTCGTAATTCATGCAGCGAGTGAAAATTTTAAATTTTATTATCTCGTAATTCGTGTTTATAAAGATTTGTAAGATTTTATTTTATTTTGGAGAGCTCCAAACGGAGCCTTATTAGAATCTATTATTTCTTTACACTAGTAGTCGTAATTTTGAACAAAATTTATTCAAATAATTTAATGTAATGTATGAAAAAAATTATTATGAACTAAAATGCTTAGACATAAATTCCTGTACACAAAAACTAAAACTGGAAATATTTAATAGGAATAAATATCTTAAGAAATTTACTAAAAATATAGAACTAAAATGCATTTAGCTTTTTATGTGAGCTGTACTTTAATTTAATAAATTATAGAATACTTATTTTATGTAGAATATGTGTACATTTTTTTTTTATCTCACATCCGTGTTAGTTGATTAAATTTTGTTAAAATTTTAAATTTAAGTGTCAAGAAAAGACACATTTCTACAAATTAATATTTAAAGAATGAATGTTTATTAACTTTTGGTCAAGTTGAGTAAAGTGATATTAGATTATAATTTAGCGAGTGATCATATAATTAATTATAATTTTACATAAAGTAATGAATTAATTGTAATTTTAGCATAGAAATAAATACTCTTATATAATTTATTAATGGCAACCTTCACAAACTAAAAAGATAAGATATAAATAGGAATAGTAATTGCATCTTATTCGGCTTCATAAATTCTAGAATCGTGTTGCTTATGAGCCGTTTGGTAATGCTGTCGTTTCTCTATTTTTTATTTTCTGTTGTCTTTTTTTTTTTTAAATTAAAACTAAAATTACAGTTAGAAATGCAATTTTGTTTGGAATTATTAATTTTGCATTTTCATAAAATATTTAATTTTGTTAGTTTTTCAAAATTCATTTGAATTTAATAAAATATATTTATATTAATTTAATTTAATTAATTAAATTATTTATTAAAAATCTTTTAATTCAATAAATATAAGTATAGTGAATTATAATTTAGTTATATTATTTATCAATAAAAATTGAATAAAATATTATGATATGTATATTAATTAATTCAGTAAATATAAAATACATAATTATAATTTAATTATATTATTTATAAAAAACAATTGAATAAAATATATTTTATAGTAAATTAAATAATTTAATTATGATATATATTAAAAATAATTTCATAAAATATATTTTAAATTAAATTAATTACTGACCTCACCTAGTAGAAAAAGGTTTGGTTTGGTTTGGTTTCGTTTATATTTTAAATTAAATTAATTATAGAATTAAAACAAACTAATTAATTTAATTATGATTTGCATTAAGAATAATTTAAAAATTATGTTTAATATTAATTAAATTAAAATAATAAATTAAATTTATTATTTGTTAAAAATAATTTAGTAAAATATATTACACATTAATTAAATTAAATTAATTTTATTATTAAAAATAATTTAATAATATATATTTCAAATTAATAAAATTAATTAAATTAAAATAAGTAATTTAATTTTATCATTTATTCAAAATAATTTAGTAAAACATATTTTATATTAATTAATTGAAATTAATTTTATTATTAAAAATAATTTAATAATATATATTTCTTATTAATTAATTTAGTTTAATTAATGCAATTTAATTAATATAATTTAATTATTTATGAAAAATAAATTAATAGAATATATTACATATTAATTTAGATAATTACTTTAATTAATTTTATTTAATTATATTATTTATTAAAAATAATTTTACTTTAATAAAATATTTGAATAAAATAATTTATTTTAATATAATGTAACAAAAATAGACAAAGTGTTAAAATTGACAAAATATTTGTAATAAAAAAACAAAGTGACAACACTTTTTTTTTTTATATTTTTCTGTTTATGGTTTCAGTTTTTTTGAAAATAAAAAATATAAAAAAATTTAACAAATATGTTTCTATTGTTGGTTGTTAAAATTTTTAAAATATAAACAAAAAATAGAAAATAAGATTGTTACCAAACAAGAGCTTAGTGTTTATATAAAATATCTTAAATTTTAGTTAGCATGTTAAATAATTAATTTATTTAAAATAAGATCAAATTATATCAATTTCAATTTAATATATTTATGTTGTATCATGTTCGCATTTCCTATTAATAACTCTATTTCCTATTAATAACTCTATATTAATTCAATAGTATTCGTATGTTGAATTCAAGCCGCATTCTCTAATCGTGTTTAATATTTTCATCCAAACCTATAAATCAAGTATTGGATGATTTTTTTTTTATGATTTATATATCCAAATAAATTTTGATGATTTTGATAAATTCATTACCTGATTGAAGATGAGCAAAAGTAATCAAATTTTTTTTACATAATAGTTGGGTTTATTGGGTCGACTTTGAATTGAATTATTATTATTATTATTATTATTATTATTATAGTAATGTTCGTAGAGTGCATTTGAGATTTTGGAGTCATGTTTGGACTTAAGTCAAAAAAAAGTTGACTAATTTTAAATTGTTTTCAAATTTTGATCAATTTTATAAGGAACTGGAATAGATAATTACTATTAACAAGCCAAAATTAATAAGAGGTTATTTGGCACCATCAAAAAAATAAAACTTTGCACTAGTATGCAATGTGTGCCATGTTATTTTTTAGTTAAGTATTTGATAAAAATTTATAAAAATTAAAAAATTTGGTAAAAGTTAACAAAAACTAAGGAAAAGTAGAGAAATTAAAAGTTGAAGAAAATTGATAAAAGTTAAATATGTTTGGTAGAGAAAGTTAAAAAATATTAAAGAAAATTTTATTTTTTTGGTAAAAATTGGTGAGTTAAACACCCTCTAAGTTAATACCATTAATTAGAATAGGTTTTTATCTTTTTTTTTTCTTTTTTTTTAATTATTAAAGGGTGTGTTTGGAAGTGAAAATATAAATTTTTAGCAATTTTTGCTTTTCTTGTTTTTTTTTTTTTTATATTTGTCAACACTTTATAAGTTACTTAAATATTCTTAAATGTTTTCCAACTTTCTTGCTAAACTAAAATTTTTGCCGTCTGCTAGTTATAAAATATGAATCTAAGTAATGAACAATTTCACAATACAAAAAATAAAGAAATTAAAAATAAAAAATTAATGAGGAAAACCATTCATGAATGAGGATATAAAAACCTAGGATCACAAAAATCAAAATTTTCATTATGTACAAATGGTTCGTGATACCATACACAGTTTACTATGCCAATTGACTGCACCGATAACAGTGAATGACTTTTCCAACATATGGAGAAGAATTTTCACCCGCACTCGATGAAGAACGCGCTCATGTTTTTGAATTCCATCAAAGAACCCACGCACAAATATTTGATAGTTTAAACTATCATAACTAAATTGAAAAAGGTCAACTATAAGTTTGCAAAAAATATGTTCTTCTCTTTTTAGATGTGCTTCATGACCCGAAGAGAAATTCTCTGCTTATAAAACACTGAAACAATGAGAAAGTTTCTATTTATAAAGCACTCAAATAATTCAATTCTTCATAAGATTATATAGTTTCATATTTTCAAATTATTTTAGAAAATTTTCCAACCCCTCTAAACATTAAAAAATCTTCTAAGAAAATTTTTAAATCTATTCCTTGGCCAAACACCTAAAAATACAAGTTCAAAATAATTGTTTTGTCACTAATTTAGCAATTACAAATAGAAACTTAACATAAACAACCAAAAGTTTCAAAAATTTCTAAAAATTTCACCAACTTTTTATTAAATAATCAAAACTTACTAAAAATTATCAATATTTTTGCCAAATACTTGAAGTTATTAAAATTTTCTAAAAATTAATATTTATTATATAACACGTAAAAAATTACATCTTGTAATTTTTGTTAAAAAATTAGGAAAATTTTTCAAAATTTTAATTTCTCAATACACTTAGAGTTTGAGAAGTGAAAAAGCTAACATTGTTTTGGCAGCTAAAGCTAATTTTTTATTTGAAATAAAAAACTTATTTTTTTAATAATTTATTTTTAAATTTTTATTAATTTAATATTTTTATCTTTTAACATTTAAAAATAATTAAAATATAAGAAAATTCATCTTAAAAAAAATCAAAAAATTAATTATCTCCTAACTGTTCTTCCCAAACACAAACCTTATCTGAACCCTAATTTTCCAAAGAGCCAACGGTTACACTGACCCCACATGCCGCGTAAGGCTGCTCTGGTTTAAACGGCGGTGAGCTGTCAAGCCTATCTCTCTCTCTCTCTGTGCAACAAAATCAAACTGAAATAAAGACAGTTCAAAAACCGCTCTTTTCTTTTCCTCCTACGCCGCAGCCCCTTAACTCTCTCGCACACAGATCTCAAAACCATTCTCTCTCTCTCTCTCTCTGAAATCAATGGCGGCCGCCCCAGCATCCTTCCCCTCCCCGCGCGAAGATAACGTTTACATGGCGAAGCTCGCTGAACAAGCCGAGCGCTACGAGGAGATGGTGGAGTACATGGAGAAGGTCGTCGCCGCCATGGACGGCGGCGAGGAGCTCACCGTTGAGGAGCGCAACCTTCTTTCCGTCGCCTACAAGAATGTGATCGGCGCCCGCCGGGCCTCGTGGCGGATCATCTCGTCGATCGAGCAGAAGGAGGAGAGCCGGGGGAACGACGACCATGTGGCGGCGATCCGTGGCTACAGATCGAAGATCGAGACCGAACTGTCATCGATCTGCGATGGCATTCTGAAGCTGCTCGATTCGAAGCTCGTTGCCTCCGCTTCAAACGCTGACTCGAAGGTGTTCTATTTGAAGATGAAGGGAGATTACCATCGGTACCTTGCGGAGTTCAAGGCCGGAAATGAGAGGAAGGAGGCTGCCGAGAATACACTCGCGGATTATAAGGCGGCTCAGGTTGGATTTTTTGCTTTTATTTTTTTGTAGGGTTAGGGTTTTGATTGTGCTGATCCGCTACATATTCACTGTTTGGTTTCTGAGAAAATATTGAAAAATTTTGCTAACTAGAATATCAGGTTCTTTATACTGAGCTGCGGAAAATTCTATTCCTTCAAAGGAATTGGGTGTTATCATTAATCAAAATCCATTGTTAATTTGTTTGTCTGTTATATGTTGCATTTGTGAATTTAGGGTATTAATATATTTAGGCAATTAGGCTTGTGCCTCATTGTTCTTTCTGACTTGAAACTGTATGTAGTATAATTTTTTGGTCATGAACTAACCCTGTATGTTAATTACAGCAGTGTTTGGGCCATCATCTGCTTTCTTTTAAAGCAGTAATTGAACTCCGCACTGTTTTGTGCTGCCAGGATATGGCAATTGCAACTATTTGGCAAGTTTAGCTGCTTAAATTTGTCAGATTATGATTGTTTCTGTTAATAAACATCAATTACATTGGTCTTTGCAGGAAATTGCCAATGCAGAACTACCTCCAACACATCCAATCCGGCTTGGACTGGCACTTAACTTCTCTGTCTTTTACTATGAGATTTTAAGTTCTCCTGATCGTGCTTGCAATCTTGCAAAGCAGGTGATGAAACCTGCTGTTCTCGTTTCTACATCTAATTGTTGCAGAGTTTTCCACAGAAAACTGATCGTGAAAATCAGAATTCATTGAGTCTTTGTATTTTTTAATCTCGCAATAAATTCACTAGTGCTGTTTCAGATTTTTTTTTTTTTATATATATTGCTGACTTGATAGCTTCTGTTGTAAAGGCTTTTGATGAAGCAATTGCGGAGCTGGATACCCTAGGGGAGGAGTCTTACAAGGATAGCACCTTGATCATGCAGCTTCTTCGTGATAACCTCACCTTGTGGACTTCAGACATGCAGGTCTTTGTTCAATTCCTTTCTCTAGAGTTTACGCAGTTTCTCTCTTGGCTGTTTTACTTATTGAATGTCTTGTTGGTTCTAATTCAGGATGATGACGCCGAGGAGATCAAGGAAGCACCCAAGCCTGAAAATGGACATTGACATTTCTTGTCTTAGGATTGATGATTGCCTGTGCTTTGTAGTACTTTGCTTTCAATTAAGATGTTGATTGTTGAGTATCTATCGACTATGGTATAGGACATCTTGGATTTTTCATTTCATGTTAATATCTTCTCTTGTGGAGATGTTGAAAGATTTCTCTCTTTTGAGCTTGTATCAAATTTGTCTGCTCCAGTTGTTTGCGATTATTCTTCTTTTTTAACAGAGTTTCCTGATTGACATTAACCAGCCTTTTTTATTTATTTGGTGACCTGCGCTGTTGGTCTGTCCAATCAAATGGAAGACTTCAATAGGCCAATGCCATGCTCTATTTGGTTCAAGATTCCATACATGTGATCTTGAATTACAGAAAAGTATTATAGAGAAATAGCCTCCTGTAGTTGGGATTGAGGAGGTATCATGAGGTGTAGTTTACTTTGCTCCTAAGGAAATGCTTTGTATTTGTTCGTAGTTATTTATTAATAGTAATTATCGTGAAAAAAAAAAGTATTATGCTATTTTGAATTTAATTCAAATTTCAATGAATTTATTCAAGAAGTCAAGGTTGAAGGATGTCATCAATTTCTTTTCCTCTCCATTTTTGACTTTACCTCTGCAAATTATGTGAGAAGTAGATATTCAGCTGGAAAATGCAGGCACGAGACACTGCAACAATTTGGGCATATGGATAATAAAAGTGACATTACAATCTTGCGGGCTACATACCATTTTCCTCTTTTCAGCATGAATGTGCGACTTTTTGGTTGCGGGCATTAGAACTGTTATATTGAAGCCTGCTGCTGCTGCTTCTTCTTGGAGGTGTTGGAGGTGGTGGAGAATGGGCAATGAGTCTCATTGCAACTTTTGTGCGTTGGTAGTTAACAGTTGTATGGAACCAGTAATTCATCGTATGTTGTTGAAGCTGTTGAACATGGTTGGTGCATATTGGACCATTCAATTGGTAAGCAAATTAATCGTCTCGTCTTTAGAATCATAATTTGTGTTTGTATTTGAATGGCTTAAAATTAAATAAACGTGTATGTTTCAATCTTAATGCTTTTCTTCGGCTAAACCTCAAAAGAAATAGAGAAAGGTTTTCATCATTTTTTTGCTCGATTATGTACATATATTTTCTTTTCACAGTAGTAGTGGGCTTTGGCAGGGAAAAGGAAATGTGTTATACCCTCGATTCCGCGATCCGGGATACGAACTAGAATGCATGCAAACATACAATATTAACTTAGACCTTGTCTCAATCAAAGCTAGACAACAACGAGAGCAACAATAAACAAAATATAAAATATACAATTGCCTTACCACATAGAATCGAAAAAAAAAAATGTATACAAAAGATTACAACAAAAGAGTAACTAGGAAATCTAAATCTCCTACTCCATTGGTTCTGTAGGCAGCCCTCATCTTGGAGCTTGTAACAAGATCTATAGGAGAACGAATACGATCTATACACGGATGCTCACTATATAATAAGTAATATTCAAATTATGCACTACAATGCCACCATCTTGATCATGCAGCCTCACGAAACAATATATTCTTATTTAATAATCATCATCACAAAACCACGTTATGACAAATAAAATCATCATACCAAAATTAGCTTCGTCATACAAACAATCTAACCAATACCGTCGCCATCATCTTAATATAAATAATTAATCGATGCCATCATCGCATTCATGTTGCCTTTCTACCATTCGTTAATGTGTACCATATTCTTCTCATTCGCATTACAACCAACCATCACATCAATATATTTATATTTTAAAATCATGAGTGTGCTAATGTCATCATCTTAACTCATCGCTATCACATCACCACTATTTACTCCCATTGCATACGCACATGCAAACATACATCCATACATAATTATATATGCGTAGGCACTCTATAAGATTGGCCCATGACCACCGAACAGTTCCAAAAACATCATCATCTGATGTTTTCCTCATTTTGTGGGTGCTAGTCCATTGGATATAATAACCACATAAGTGTTGTTTCGTGGATACTAAGCCACTAAGTGTAATAACCAAACCAACGTCATTATGTAAGTTATTAATCTGCTAGAATAATTACCAAATCTGTGTGCAAGGTTAGAGACTTTCAACCAATGGATACGTATATCCTCTATTTTATAGTACTCTTGACCCAAAATCAACTCTTGCACACCACAACAATAGGATATCCAAATCCTGACACATAGGACACCACCAAATACCCACATGGCTCATTACGTTCCATCTTATTATGTTCCTCTTATTTTATTCATTATTAACATATCAATTCATTTACCCAATTCTTGATTTAACTCATAGCATTATAAATTAAATAATGTAAACAAACACCAATTTTTATGATACATCATCAAACTAAACAATATTTATAACATGCCTTCATTTATAAAAAGGAAAGAAGAAAACCAATTGACCCACTGTAATGTGTACGCCGGAATAAGTCTTTACTCACGCTTGGACACTCTGGTTATCGTGTGCAAGCAAGGTGAAATCTCATGCTCACTCTAATTCCGAAATCCTCAGGCGCATGAGGGGTCCATTCTCGTGTGCACGACTCACTTGCCATGTTGACATGCACATGATTGAGCATAGTCCCTGTGAACGCCTAACCGTAGGCCGAAAAAGTCAAAAAAATTTTCTAGTTCAGCTTTGATACACTTCACTCCCTCCCCAACAATATCCTCAACAATACATCACAACAACAACATATACACCTAAATCATGCTATAGGAGTTCTTATACATCATTCATGCAACAATTTTAACCAAATAATATCATTCATCACAAACCTAACCCGCACATCTTATGCACATGCAACAATTATATATATATAGATGTATCATCTTGACCAACTGTAAAGAAGATCACCCCCAATCCATGCATCATCACATCCTCCATCAAATACATACACAACCACTAACGAGCATACAAAAGAAAATTCTTACTTCAAAGCAAATAGATGGAGAAGCTAAAGAAGAAGAAGAAATAAGACACCTGAGCTTCACCTGAAACAAAGGACCACCACCACCTCAGCTACCACGACTTGCCAAAGTCTCCACCACCTCACCACCACACTCTCCCAAGCTCATCTAAACCAAAATCAAGCTCTCAAACCAACTACTCTAGAGTAGTTGACTAGAACTCTTGACTTTCTTAAGGGAGGTTAAGAGTTTAATTCCAAGGCCTAGCAAACTTTAGAATTTTCCACACAAAGCGTAAGTCTTAAATTTAATCGGTTGGCATGGTTTGTTGGGTGTTGCACGGACTCTTGATTTACCAATTGACTACGTGGTTCGTTGAGGGTTGTAATAAATCGATAGGATTCCGGATCACCAAAAAAGAAATCAAGCTCTTATAATCACCCAAACTCCCATTCTACTCTGTACCTCTCTCTCTCCCCCTGTGAACTACACACACTCTCGCTCTATAAAAAAAAAAGCCCTTAGCTGCCACCCCTCACGCACACTAACGCAAGACAAGGAATAAAAACGTGAGCAAAACAGGGGGTGAGGTCGGTGATGGAAGAGCTTCAATAGTCAGAAAGGTCCCTTATTTGATCGCCAAGGCAAAAGCACGGAGGATGGGCGGCAAAACATGATAGAAGGTTGACACAGGCATCATGTGCATGCGAAGAAGAGTATCGTGCACATGAGGACCACCCGCACAGACCGAAAACACGAGAAACTCAATTCCATGTGCATATCAGGCACACAACTAGTCCATACGCACGTCAGACACACAACTAGTCCATGCACACGAGATAGCCCACCCTGTGTCCACGCTTAACTCTCTCACGGGCCGTGCGCACGCGGAACACACTGGGCACCTACTCCCATGCTCATAACTAGCCAGACCTTTGAAAAACTATAAGAGTTGAGTTTCAAACTCAACCAAAATCAAAATCTAACTCAACTTCTAACCACCCAATCGAAAACCAAGCAATCAAGTAAACTCACACATCAATTAATAGCCATACTGCAACATATAATTCAAAAGTCCGGATTATAAAGAATAAAATAATAATAGAAACATAGGTTATTGCAAAATGAAAACCGTTTTATGAAAATGTGAAACTAAACGGCATCAAAATCTCTTCAATCTAAAAATTACCTTTTAATCTGCTTAAATATTATCTTCAGAAAATGGAACAACTCTATATACCAGATCCAAATTATTTTTGATATTTTCACCCTTATTAGGTTTGAATTACTGAATAATTAAACACAGTCTCAAAGTGCGAAAAAATAAAAGAGATTGAATACAAAAAATTTTTACAAGAAAAACTCTTCTCAAATAAGGTAAAAATAATCTCGAGCTGTGAAAATCAAAATTTTCACTATGCACAAATAATTACAAGAAGAACCACGATGGCATACATAATCTACTCTTTCAACCTTTGCTGCACCAATCAAAATTTTCATTATGCACAAATGGTTACAAGGAAAATCACGGTAATATACATAATCTACTCTTTCAGCCCTCACTACACCGATCATAATGGACACTTTCTCCAACATACGAAGAAGAATCTTCACTCAAACTTGAAGAAGAGCACACTCATGCCTTCGAACTCTTTCAAAGAACACACACACACAAAAAGCTTGATAGTTAAAACTACATTGACTAAGTTAGGAGAGGTCAATTATAAACTCACAAAGAATATGTTCTTCTATCTCTAAAATTGCTTCAAGACCCTAGTAGAATGTTTCTATTTATAGAGCATTTAAAAAATTCAATTTTCATAGGATTACATAATTTGCTATTCTTAAAATCTTTTAGGAAATATTTTTTTAAATATTTCTAACCTCCTTAAATATGAGGGAATCTTTTCAATTCTATATTTTTTACATCTTAACTAAATTCTTAAAAGTATAAGTTTGAAATTATTATTTTGTTCATAATTTTTCGATTATAAATATAATCCTTGCAATTTTCTAATCTGAGAGCATTTTTGTGTGCATGAGCAAAATCATCAACCAAATGCACGTTCAGATAAAAGTGAATGTGAGCTTAAAAACGTGTTTATCTTCTCTTTTAAGGAATTCTCTTTTGTTGTTCGATAAAATGCAAACTCTCCAACGCGTGATAAATACATATGATATAGGGGGTATTTGAAGTGACAAAAAGTGATATAAAATGACATAATTTATAAGTTCGTAATTCGTGTAGTAAAATAAAAAGTGAAAATTTTTTTAAAATTTTCAACGTTTCTTAATGTACCAAACGCACCGTAGTCACTCAAAACTTAAATTGGCAAAGCATGTAAAGTTGGGCCATCGTATTAATATCTCTTTTTAATCTCAATTTTAAGCCCTTTCTTTTCAGTCATAATGGTAATGCATGTTTGACTTCATATAAATATTAGAAAAATGTGTTTTAGGGCTACAGTGGAAAATATATTACTGGGGTTACAATATTTAAATAAAGGATTAGATTATAATTAAGATAAGTTTGATTGGATTAATAAATACTGTAATAAATTATGTTTGACAAATTAATAAAATTTGATTAAATTTTGACTTTTTATTTAAATACTACAGCCGCTGCAGTATATTTTTCACTGTAAGAATACTAAGAAAAGAGATGAGGGTGGTCACCTGTTTCCAATTGTTTAAATTTCACCATCTATTATAAAGTCAACGTAAAATGCAAACATATAAATAATTAGAAATGATATCCCCATTTGAAATATTAAAGACAAAGGAGGTCAATTATGTAATTGGAAGTTTTAACAAGTCAAGCACTATATGTTTAAGGCGTGCTTGGCTGACTCAGCATGTTATAATAAGCCTCCGTTTGAAGTGGTAAAAATTTTGAAAAATTATTGCAAGTTATTTTTTTTTTTTTTTTACTATACGAATTATGAATTCATAATTTATTTCGTTTTATCTCATTTTTTGTCACTCTAAACACATCTTAGAATAGTTAGCTCGACGCTACAATAACGCACCGGTTGTGATCGAATTTTAAGCCTAGAAAAGTTCACTAAACAAAATGTGCCGACCCGACATAGCCCGCGAAGCTCAAAATGTTATAAAAATAATATTTTGATTCGTTTGTAATTTGTAAACATTTTTAAGTGTGTGTGGAGGGTTCCAAGGGTTAGTGAAAAAAATCCGCAGTAGAGATTGCAGTGAAAAAATAGAGAGTCTAGTTTTATTTACACTTTAATGATACGTGACTTTTTATATTCTATATTGATTGTATTTTAATTAGATTTTTTTAACTTTTATTTTTATTTTAAAAATAATTTTAATTAAATTAAATTGGAATCATTGAATTAAATACAATTAGATCTAGACCTTTTATTTTTCACTACAGTCCTTGCAGTAGATTTGTTCACTACAATCTCTGTAGATTTGTTCACTACAGTCCCTGGAATCCTATTTAGAGTCGTATATATTTGTATACATTTATAAAAGTTGTAATCTCATAATTTGTGTTATGAGTAGAAATTTTAAGTTTTATAGAGATTTTTAAATGTTTGTAGAGATAGAAAATGCTCCAATATTGTATCTACAACGCATTTTACTTTCAATAAAAATTAAAAGAAAATTTAATTTTAAATTATTTTATAAAACGAAGTCAGCACCGACCAACAAACAAACATTAATTACTAAAAAAAAAAAAACATACAAACATGTTAATTAAAAGGGTCGGTCAACACAAAAAATGACGTCTTGTCAACTAAAAGTGTAGTTCGAGGGTCCTTTTAACCCCATACGAAATGACCCCTCGCTCCAGAGGGAGGTCTCATCAACCGCATTAGCTGGATACCCTGTCAAATAGTTTTCTTCTCGGCTGTAAAAGATGATAACTCTCGTCCCCGTCCTCAGAGTCCTTACTCCTCGGCTCTAAAAAAATGATAGAGGAGATAAATCACAGTATACAACGGTCTCTTAAATAGAAAGATCAATACTTAATGCCCACAAGAAGTCACCTTTACAGGGGGTGAAATTCTCACATTGCGGTTGCCAGAACTCGATCTTGCATCCACGACTGCAATCTACTGCTCGAGTACCAATCGTGCTACACCCACGAGAACTAATTTTCTCCTGATACAACGCAATCCAGTTCGACCAAGAGTAGAGCAATGCTACAGAATTAGAAAATTTTACTAAAATTTTTGATCGAAATGATTGACTTTGTTGTGAGACTATCAATATGGGAGCACTTAGAATGCCAAAAAAAATAAAAGTTGGAATCGATGTGACGTGACACATGATCAATTTTAATTAGAGGAATTTAAAAATTTTTTAAATTTTTTAATTTTTTGAAAAAATTTGGCGCCCTTTTAAATAAGAGATCCTACTAAAGAATGTTTTTATTACAAAAGTATAATTACTGCATCATTCTAGTATAACTTTCTGGGAGATATTATGGAAGAGAAGCATTTTCCTTTGAACAGTACCGGGTTTTCAGACCCAAGCATATCCGGGTTTTCAGACTCCAAAAGGTTCAAATTGTTAGGGACAAGGCATTTGAAAGTGTTGACTGAATTGCCATGAGCTGTTGCATCCCACTGGGGAGCTTCTTCACTTTGCTCCTCAATGAGATTTATTGCTAAAAACCACACAACGATTATCTAATATGTAAAGAATGAGAAATTTCTGAAGACAAGCATGGACAAGTAGTGTAAACAGTCATGCTTTTCTTGGTCCCAGATGCAAAATCTAAGAAACACTAGCAACATTTCGTTACATTGACTAACCACACAACCTGCAATCAATTCAAAAATGAATACGACCAACAATGATGCAAATCAAGAAATGTGCTCTTGGAGATAGGCCAAGGCCAAAAGTTCAAAGAAACCTTACGACCAAAGAGAGACAAGCAGTGGAAAAATGGGTTTGCGGCATTGTATCAGCAGCAGCAGCATGTACCAGATTTATCTTTCCATACTACTTGATAGATTGTAAGCAGGCACAAGAACAATGTAGTAAATAATTCTCTTAAGAAAAACCTACTTAAGCAAGATTTGCCAAAAAAATGCAAGCCTTATTGCAAGGTGATATCTATAAATTCTTCACCACCAAAAATGACATGGAGCATCTTCACATTGTTATGTACAGTAAATGGTTGCCCACTTGATTAAATGGGGGCATTATTCCGAAATCTAATTAATTTTCTGTTGTTATCAGTAGGTCCTGAAGACTATACTAATCTTAACGAAAGAAAAAACCAAAAAATAAGGTGCTTAGATGGACATGGTTCCATAAATCAGAAACTGCATGGATGGAAACAACTTATTCAATGGATGGTTCCTTTTAGGGAGAAGTTCTTCTTTTTAAAATATCTCCAAACTTCCGTAACCATGCATTCTTTTTCATCTGCAGGCTCCTCTCACTATCATTGTCTTCATTATCAAAATGGGACCCTTCTAAATGCTCCGAATCTTCTGAATTTATTGTTTTTGCATCATTTGCGGATGAAGCTGACATGGTTCTGCGAAAGGGTGCATGAGGCTTTGTACTTAGCAAACCTGCAATATCAAATATTGAGCCCTCAAGTGCCTCAGCCCTATTACGATCCTTATAAACAACCTTCTCATTTTCATCACCGTGGTCATTTGGAATTGTCAGCCCACTAATTTTGTTCTTGCCACTTTCAGACTCCTCTGCCATTGACCCTCCTTGCTCCTTATCACCAGTCCTTGACTCCTCTGTTAATGCTACAGAAAGAAGCCTTTGCAGCTCTTTTATGCTATCGTTCGCTGCAGCTTCTTTGATCCTAAGGCGTTCATTCTCTCGGGTAAGAAAATCTACAGCTTCATCCTTTGCAGCATGGGAATCCTGGAGTTGGGAATTCTCAGCCTTAGCAATGCTTGCAGCTTCTTTTGCAACATTAGCTTCATTTAGTGCCTGCTTAAGTATATCTCTCAATTTGAAATTTTCTTCCCTTGACGCCATTGTCAAACCTTTGGCTTCTTTTAGGGACTTGATCAGTCTGATTTTATCTTCTTGTGCACGAGCCCTCTCGTCCTCAGCACTTTTTATGCACTTAACAAAGCCTATTTCCTTATCATTCCATGCCAGAAGTGACTCCTCAGCTTCTAACCTCAGTCTCTCAACAGTGTTTTTGTGTAGCTCAGATTCTTTCTTTGCTTCGTCCAACATCTTCTGATACTTATCCTCAGTGCTCCCCACCATAACCTTGAATTTTTCTGCCTCCTGCTTTACATGCTCTAGCTCCTCTTCAGTTAAGCACAGTTTATCCTTCATCTGGTTGGCTTCTGTTGCAACTTCTTTTAGTGCTAAAGCTAGATCATCCATGGCCTTTTTGTTCTTCTCTTCAGCCTCAATCGCCAACTTCAGTTCACTTTTAAGTGAATCCATCTCATCGAGTAGACTCTTGGCCTTTGATGAGGCAACTTTCTCACCCTCTTGAGCAAGAGCCAAACTCTCCTTCATCAATTGAAGCTCAGCCCTGATGCTTTCAAACGCTTCACTGTCAGAAGCTACGTTCTCATAATTATGAGCTCCACCAAGATCTCTATTACTTTCCATAGACAAAACCTCCAACTTTTTTATCTTCTCATGAAGAGAAGCAACTTCGATCTTGGATTCTTCAAGTTCAATCTTGGTTTGCTCAAGCTCTTTGGTTTGGGAAACCACTGAATCAAACATTTGGGTTTCAGATAGTTTTCCCCTCTCTATTTCATCCTCGAGTTCCTGAATTCCTTTCTTACTTTCAGACACCAATCCCATTGCACGGACCTCAGAGGCTTTCAAATCACTTAACTCCTCTTGCAACCTATCGAACAAAACATCTCTCTCCACCAATCTGACTTCAAATTGTTTTGCCTTCTTGAGTTCAAGCTCCAATGACTTGATATTCTTCTCTTTCAAGTCCAATTCTGTTTTCAAATTTGATACGGACTTTCTGAGATCTTTAAGCTCTGGGCATGCCTCTTCTGCCTTTGGAGAAGATATTGCCTCACTGAGCTTCATATTGGCTGCCTGAGCCACCATTTTCATCTCACGGAGCTCATCAAGTGCTCGATCTTTTTCTTGCTGTGCCACATCCAATTGCTCTTTCATGGCCCTCAGCTCCTCCTCGAGCTCACTCATAGTTTGCTGCATTGTGGAATCTCTAGTGAAATGTTTCTACAATCAAATTACAAAGAAAAAAAAAAAAAAACCATCATCAATCTTAACGCACGAATTCAATCCAAATTAAATCAAATAACGTAAGACAAACAAAAGACCAGAACAAAACAACACCTCGGGTGAATTAACAACCTTGGAGGGATATCTCTCAACAGGTTTAAGGGCATTTGAATCAATCTGCGATATCAGAGGGTCCCCTCTACAAAGCTTCGAAGCATAGATGGTCCTGAAGAGAACCGATTTGTGCTTTTTTCTTACGAAATCGGAAGACCCAGACCTACAAACCGCGCGAATCACACAAATTCAATCCCTTTTTGAATACTCCACAAATTCAATACCGAAAACTTATCAAAACAACAATTGTTTTTTTTTTTTTTTTCAATGGTTATATTTCATCCATACCCAAAAAAAGCAAAAAACGTGTGAAAGCACAATGAAACTAAAAATAGAATTTACGATACAGACAAAACCAGTGGATATTTATACAAAGAAATGTTGAGCGCAGATATAGAGAGAAGAGGACAGAGAAAATTTGGCGCATACCCTGATGTCGAACGTAGCATCTTGGATTCGTTGAAGTGACTGGCGATGGATATCTTGCACTATCTTTGGAAAATCAGAAAGACAAAAAAATAGGGACAAAATTAGCGTAATCAATACAAATTTTCAGACACAAACAGAGAGATTGTTACTACCGGCTTTGAACAACGTCCGGAGTTGGCGGGTTCTCCGCTAAACTCTGTGCCGTAACCTGAAAAAAGTGAAGAGAGAGAGAGAGAGATATATATATATATATATATAGAGGGAGGGAGAGGTTTAGAGAGAGAGAGAAAGAGTGATTGGGACCGAGTGAGAGATTTCGCTGACGTGGGAATTTGGCAGGAAGCCTATGTAGAAGGACTAAATTGACCTACTAGTAACGAAAGTGCCCCCGCAGTCTGACTTTTTGCAACTTGAACGATGAATTAGGTGGCGCTTGGATGAAAAAATTTAAAAAATTTTGCTGCAATAATAATACGTGATAAAATTTAATTAGTTAAAATTAAAAAAATTAATAATTTTTTATAATTTTTGATATATTTTAATGTGTCAGACACCACCTTAATTAAAGTAAAAGGTTTAATAACCCTAGTGCTTAGGTAAATGTTGTAATGGTTGTTTGGTGTGTAAAATTTTATTAATTTTGTATATTAAATTGATACATGTCATTATCTTTTTAGATGTTGTATTTGGGCAAATTTTGTTAAAGTTAGAGTAAAAATTAGTAAAGGTTAAAAAAATTAATCAAAATTAAAAAAGTTAGCAAAAATTAATATTATAGTTGATGGAAAAAGTTGAAGAAAGTTAATAGAAGATAATTTTTCTCTTTCCTTTCTATAAAACTTGATAAATCAAAATACTCTTAAGTTTCAAATAGTCAATGGCATGGCCGGACCTATATAGAGGTAAGAAAACAAGTGACTTGCCCCTTTGGGGGTGGTCGAGTGGAAGTCGGGCTCGCCTTAGAGCTTGGACCTCTCGAGGTTCCGAGTTCGACTCCCCCACAGGGGGGTGGGTTACCGCTGTAATGGCGGGTGCCTAATGGCCTCCTCTCGGTCGTGCCGGTCAGCCAGGGCTTGCCTAGGCTGGTTAACTCTCTAGGAGCCTTTGCCGGCTAGGGTCCTGGAGCGTGCTTCGCCCTGTGCGCACCCCAGTACGGGGTAGCGGCTGCGGACTTCCACGTACCAGAAGAAAACAAGTGACTTACTTGATTTTGAATATAAAATTATTAAAATATTTTTACTATTTTAACTTTATTAAAAAATAAATTAATTTAAAATAAAGGTATTTTGACTTTATTAAAAAATTAAGGTTAACTCAATTTTTTTTAACATAAAAAGGGTCTACAAAAATCGAACCTAAGTATTTTTTGTGAAATAAAATACATTCTCCTACTAAACTACTAAATACTTTTGTGCATAATATTAAAGAATATAACATAATGAATTTTATAAATAATTAAACTTAACAATAATTATATTTTTTTAAGTAACAAGAAGCATTCTTATTAAAGCTCAAGTTCTGTTAAAAGAATCAGTTAAACTATTAAATTGTAAAAAGTATATTCGCTAATTTAATGTCTAACAACAATTTTATATATCCCTAAAAAATAATATTATTTCCACTTTACAATTCCGAGATAAATTCGTTATGTCCTTCTTGAATATATTCGGTGCCCTTAGTGAAAATGATGGATCCACCCCTGACCAACGACTCATTTTGTGCTTGGATGTCCCTTGTAAACTGGATTAATAGAATATGGGCTTGACCTGGGTGTCAGCTCATATTTATTAAAAAATCAATGCATATAACACTAATCAAAGTAAAATTTTCTACTATAATCGACCGATCTGACAGAAAATTACCTGGCTTATCAACTCTTTTATTTATCGTTTTTATTATAATTCATAAATTAGGAGATACATTTACAAACATAAACAGAAAGGGCACAATATTTCTCCATCAATATCTGAATTCTTTGGCGGTAGGGTTAAACCACCCGATGAGACCAAAGTTTCAACCCTAACGAATGTGAAATGGAATTATCCTTTGCAAATGACTCTGCAATATTAAAAAAATACTGGTAGTATCTACTATCTATTTTATTTGTATATATATATATATATATATATATATGTTTAAACTTTTTAGTCTAAATTGGTTGGCGACAAACTGATAATTCACACACCATTTAACGAACAAACTTGTTTATGTGATAAAGTTCGTAAAGTTATTATTAGTTAAACGGATTTTGATAAAGTTGTAAATGAACTAAGTGTTTAACAAATCTTTCGTGAACAAAGTCGTTTATGTTTGTTGGTAAGCTAAATAAATTTGAGCTCATTTTTTAAGCTTAATAAATAAATAAGTCAAATTTTGACTATCAAAAAAAAAAAAAGTCAAATTCAAAGAAAAGCAAACTTAACTAGATAAAGCCACTAATAAGTTTATTTGTCGTTCTTAAACAGACCCGTTTTAATGTTTATGAACAAATTTTGTCATTTACTTATGGATAATGTTATTTAAATATTTGTAAACATACTTATTTATAACTCGTAAAAAGTCTCGTCTAAACGTTAATAAACAAACTCGTGAAAACTCTTATATACTATTCGTTTAACAAGTCAATAATTAAACACATTAATTTAAGGCTTATTGGTGAAGTTTAAAAAAAAAGTATTTTGTTTCTTAAACTTTTTCTTTTTTTCTTTTTTTTTTAGTAATCCAAAATTCTCATCGATTTGTTATAACTCTCAACGAACTGCATAATCGATAAATAAAACAAGGAGATTATAACTCATGAAAAGTCTCGTTTAAATGTTAATAAACAAACTCGTGAAAACTCTTATATACTATTCGTTTAAATAATTAAACACGTTAATTTAAGGCTTATTTGTGAAGTTAAAAAAAAAAGTATTTTGTTTCTTAAACTCTTTCTCTTTTTTTTTTTTTTTAGTAACTCAAAACTCTTATCGATTTATTACAACTCTCAACGAATTACGTAACCGATAAATAAAACGGGGAGATGTATATTGCTCCTCACACACATTCTGCTTGAGTTAGGAATCGAATCCATGTGGTTTATGTAGAGAGTATATACACGGGCCACTCGAGTTAACCCCAAGGGGCTTTGTTTCTTAAACTTGTTCATTAATATATATGTGAACATATTCAACAAAACAAAAGACTCTGTAAACAAGTTTGGTCATAAGTAAATTCAATAAAAACTCATAAGCAAATTCAATAAAAGCTCAGTTTAAACTCAAACTCAAAAATATTTTAACAAACAATCTTGAATATAATAACTCAAGCTTGGTAAAAGTTTAACTCATGATCAAGCTCGCCAAAAACTTCGACAAATAAATCTTGAACACTTCAATACTCTGCTCAACTCGACTTATTTACAACTCTAAATTTTGGCCTAATTTAAACTTGAGTTAAAAATTTTTAATTTTATTCATGAGCCTACCTAAAATTGTATTATGGGCCTCCAAAGTTGAGAAATATTTCTCAATAAAATTTTTGTTTCTTAAACTTGAGTTAAAATTTTTTAATTTTACTCATGGGCCTACCTAAAATTGTATTATGGGCCTCCAAAATATTTTAAAACTTATTCTTTAACATGTTACTTTGGTAACTAAGAAAATTTTGATTTAGCTCAAATTCGGGCAAACAAATGATCACTTTATACCTAATCCCATTTTCGACCCAAATTTGCATTGTGACCTTCCCAAAAAAAGTTAAAAAATATTTATCAACATGTTCCTTATACAAAATATGATTAATTTAAAAAAGTTAAAGATATTTATCAACATGTTCCTTGTACAAAATATGATTAATTTTAAAAAGTTAAAGTGAACCTCCATGACTAAACAACCAAGCATGATTAAAAATTAAAAGTTTATCCTCTTAACAATTATTCCTCCAATATGTATTCCCTTATTTTTAACTCCAGACTAAAATTGCACCTCCTTGCGTTAAAAGGAGTAAATATTACCCATATAATTTTTAAATCTTTTTTGAATTATGTTTTTTGCATTTATGAAGGTGTTAATTTTAACATTTAAGAATTTGGGTAAATGGAGTAAAACTTTTTTGGAATTGTAAGGGTTAAAAAACATTGAGTTCTCTCGTGCAAAATAAGATATCTCTTAGATTAATGATGATTTCAATTGTAATTTCTTAAAAATTGACTGTTTCATCCTGAAGTCTACTTTAAATCTAGATTTGCATTACAAACTTTTAAAAAAGTTGAGAAATATTTCTCAATAAAATTTGTATGAACCAATTAAATTCTCTACACCAATTTGAACTCAATCAAATAAATTATAATTTTATCACTAAATTTGTTTTTTAAACAAATTTACATTTTATACTTCTCAAAAGCCTTCAAAATAATTCATCAACGTGTTTTTTTATCAATAAAGCACTTTTTGGCTAGATTTAAATTCAGGACATGAAAATTATTGTTTTTAGCTCCATTTTCGATTTAAATTTATATTTTATGAGTTCACCTCTAATGCATACATACATATATATATATTTTATATTTTACTTATATTATCTACAAATCTCATAGGGATCTGTACAATAATAATAAAATTGTATACATTTATTAAACAATATATAAATACCTATTAGACAAAATCAGTTAAATTTTTTATTTAAAAAATATATTTAAACTTTAATTTTTTAAAATTTTATTAAAAATAACACTAAAATTAAAATTTCAATTGTAATGCACCTAAAACTTAAATTTTAAATACATACACTTTTACATTTTACGTCATTTATATAACAAAAAAGTTTAAACATTTGAATTTGAGATATTTTTAACGGTTGAATTTGCTAAATGGCCACAATTATTTTCTCTCACTTTTTTATTTTTTTGAATACTTTTTATATAAAAGATTTTAAATTAATATTTTAAAAAATATGATAATATTTATAATGAATAATAAAATTTTATACCTTAATCTCTTCTTATTTTAATATGTTATTTTTACACTTTTTATGTAAATTTACTTTATAAATTTAAATTTAAACTATTTATATGTTAAATTATATTTTTGTGCCTTCAGGCACAAATAATTGCTAGTATATATATATATATTGCAAGTAATTCTCCTTTAATCTTTTTTTCATCTCCTTTAATATACAACGCTTTCAAAAAAAAAAAAAATTCCTCTAATATATTTAGAGAGAGAAAGTGAATGGGACGGAGGGAGAGATCTTTGAAGGACTAAATTGACATTCGAATTTGACCTTATATAACGAAAGTGCCCCCACTGTCTGATTTTTGCCATTAGGGCGGTGATTAATTACACCAAATTAAAAAGGGGATGAACGTAGTCAGTGTAGGGATGACAACGGGGTTGATCATAGAGGAATATAATAATATTTAAATTTGAACTCTAAATCTTTCACTTATCTCTAAATTTACCTCGAACTTCAAATAGATATTTTTTTAGATCCCATCCCCGCTCTAAACAAATTATAGATATATTCACGGATATCTAAAACTCCAAACCATCAGTTCGCCTCCAAATCTGCCCCCAAGTTGATGCATAACTTGATTGCATATTTAATCTATTACTACCAAATAATTCATCTCTAAAATCAAAACAATACATAACATTACCACAATAATAATTTACCAAAGTAATACATAAACATCTCCAAAACTAATATTTTTCTAAAATATCATTTAATTAATGAGTCACCTTCTCTATATATTTTTAAAAAAATAATTTCCATTTTAAAAAAATATTGAATGTTTCATGAAATATTTTAGTTAAACTATTTAAAAAATCTATTTTCTAGAGAACTCTTTGAATAGCAATATTGAAAAGTTTAAAAACATATTTTAGCTGAAAATGTTAGAAATATAGGGAAAATAATAAACTATTTAAAAGTCAAGAAAGAAGTTACTTAATAAAACAATAATATTATGTACTAAAAATAGGAAAAATAAAATAAAATAGTAAATAAAATATTTTAATTATTTTTTAAATTTTGTATCTATATATTTTTCTGGAAATAATTGAGTTTACAAGTTATAATGGGATTTAAAATTATATAAATTTATAAAAGTTACAGTTTCATAATTCGTGTAGTGAGTAAGAAATTTAAATTTTATAGGGATTTATATAATTTTGTAGGGTCCCAAATGATATATCTTATGAAATTTTAAATTTACCTCTTTAAGTTTTATTGATTTTTGCGTATGAAAGAAATAAATTGAACTTTTAAACTTCAATTTGCACAAAAGTAAAAAAAAAATTTAAATTTATAATTTCTTTCCCAAACACACCCTAATTAATATAAAACGATGACAATTTTTGTTTTAAATTTATTTATCAATATTCATTTTAATGATAATAATAGTGAAGTTCAATAAGTATAGAGTATTATGAACGTGAATATTGTTTGTCGTGGTATAGTGACGATATTGTCATCATAATTTTAAATGATTAGGGATTGTTCAGATACTTTTTGGGACAGATCAGGATAGATTGGGGCAAATCGGAGTAGATTCAGATTGAATATCGAATTCGAAGCAGATCGGAGTGAGGGCAATCTCATCCCCATATCTAATCTAATATCCAATTTTTTTTTAAAAACTAAATCTAAATCCAATCCAATCTCCAAAAAAAATTGAATTTCACATCCATTCAACTCGAATAATGAATTAGGTTCGAACGGATCGGCTAAAATGGCCATCTCTAAGTCAATGGCTCGTTCTGGGCCTTGGAGCTCCCTGTACAACAATATTTTGGGCTTGGGCCTGGTCGCTCAAGCTTTGGCCCAGGAGCGGCTACCACAAACCTGAACACAAAGAACCAATCCAGAAACAAAAACAGCAATTTATAACCCAAAATTCCCAAAAAAAAAACTAGCTTTTTGATTTTTTTTTTCCCTAACTTCGTTTGTTTTCATTTTAAATATTTATGAGAAAAATATTTTATTTACGTTTTCAAAAATTACAGTGCCATTTAATTTGTTTTTCTATTTTTTATTTTTAAATTTTGTTTTTTATTTTTTATTTTAAACTCATTTTTCACTTTACACTTTTGAAAATAAGAAAAACAACTCAAAACGCATTTGATCACTTGTGTTTTCAAATTTTGTTTTAGAAAATGGAAATAGACTTACACATGAAATGAAAAAGGGTAAAAAATTGTTTTGAGCATTTTTAACTCAAAATAAAGAAAATTTTAAAATAAGGAAAATAGAGTATTTTCTATTTCTTTATTTTGGGATTTTTAAACAGAAAATAAAAAAATAAACCCAATGACACTTATTTTTTAAAATATAATTAAATCTATTTTCCTTAAAAATATTTTACAGTTAAATACAGAGATTTAGGTTTTATTTGTTTCAATATAAAATAATTATACTCTTATTTTTAGAAAATATTTTTTTTAAACATAAACATAATAATTTTTTTTTTTTTTTTTTTTTTTTTTTTTTACAAAACAATTTGCATAAGCGGAATCTTAACATAAAATTTGTTAATTCGAAAGATTCGTAAAGAGGAACAAAAATCGAACGAATCGTGAATGTGTTAGTGTATCGTACAACTTGAATACATACTTATATCATTTCAAATATTTTTATTGTTATTATTTTATTTTTTTTTTTTTTTACTATACAATAATAACACGAGGGAAAAAAATTATGAAGAGTAAGGTCAATGGATTACATGTGACAAATAACAGTGACACTTTGTCCAGTCTAGGAGGGAATAAGGCAGTGTTTGGAATAAAAAAATCAATAAAATTGATAAAAATTACAATTTTGTAACTGTAATTCATGCAGTATATGAAATTTTTAAATTTTAAGAGATTTGTTTATTTATTTATTTTTCTAGAGCTCCAAACAACTTTTAATTAAAAATTTACAAAATTTCATACAAAATAAATATAATAATTGTACGGGAGATCGTTTGTAAATTTTCATTTTAATGGTGATTTTGATACGAGTTAAAAGAGATAAACATTACTTTGAACAAGTTTTAAGAATAATTCATAAATAAATCATTGAACTTATACTTAGGGCCTGTTTGGTTTGCCATTTTTTGCTGAAAATCTCCAAAAATCTCTATAAATCTCTGTTAACTTTATATCACATCAACTTTTTCTCTCACTGCACGCATTACGAAATCTCTCCAAACCACAATTTATCTCAATTTATCTCATTTTTTCTTACTCCAAACAAACCCTTAATATATAAATACATATATTTATTTCAATTTATAACAATTTCATTCCCGAATTAAGGAATAATGTATAAATAAAACTCCAAACTTATTCTCAATGTACAAATACGTCTTCATGGTCCAAACTCAAATAACATGTTAACATAGACTAAATTTTTAGTGTATCACACATGGCAGTTAGGGAAAATTGTCTCATGAGTGCTTGATACATCAACTTTTTTGTTATCAAACCACTATTAATTAATGCTTAATAATTTTTTTAGGTTAAATTTGCTCGAGTTAAGGTTAAAGTTTTAATTGAAGTGAGCCCCACATCTTCAATTTTTTTTTTTTTTTTTAAGTAAGTCCCATATCTTCATTTTTACTGCCTTATACTAAGGTGTGTATTTGTACCTTAGGTATAAATTCGAAGGTTTATTTGTTTATTATTCCTTAGTTCATGGATACAATTATTATAAAAATATATATATAGGCATATTTGTATATTGAATATAAATTCAGGAGCTTATTTGTGCATTATTTTTTGTTGAAGAATAGAATTATTATAAATTAAACTAGAGAAGGGTATTTGTAAATTATGAATAAATTAAGGGACTTATTTATGCATTATTCCTAGTTTAAAAATGGAATTGTTACAAATTGAACTATAAGGGTGCATTTGTACATTAGATACAAATTTTAGAGCTTATTTGTCTATTATTCTAAAATTTTACTATGTTAGGCATATTATATAATAAATTAAATAGGTTAATATTTTTCGTTCTTAATTGGTTAGATGGTAACTTTTTTAAATAGAGAAGTAAAAACTTATAATTTAACAATTATTCACTTATCTCATTAATTTTAAATTAAACACCCTGTAGGCTTAAAATGGAATAATTGTTACTCCTATAATTTTTAATTCTTTTATCATATTTATTACACCATAAAAATCTAAAGAGTTAAAAACTTTTCTCTTCTAAAGAGTTAAATATTAACCCTTAGGATGACGGATAAAGTAGATGAAAATTTGCTAAAATAAGAAAAGCTAAAAGACATTCAATTCTCTTAAATTTTTATCAAGTGATAAACTCTCTTAAAAATAGTCATTTTATCCCTAAGCCCGTTTTCACATAGATTCGTATTCTGAGTTTTTTCAAAAAGTTAAGAACAAGTTTTTTTATCAATTAAGTAAATTTTGAACCAATATAAGTTTGGTTGATAAATTGTAATTTTGCATCTTTGTTTATTTAGGTCTAGATTTGCGTTATGGACTTTCCAAAAAACTGCAAAATATTTTGAAATAGGTTTTCCATTAGTTAAAAAAAATTTAGACTAATCTAAATTCAAGCCAAAAAAATACAATTTAATTGTGTTTATCTTTAGCTCAAATTCGTACTTAGGTCTCCAAAATATCTTAAAAATATTCCTAGAAGTATTTCCTATTATCTAGCAAATTTCAACCCAATCTAAACTTTGGCCAAAAAAAGAACGTTTTATTCTTGAGCCTTTTTGTCTGCCTAAATTTGCATTTAGGTCCTCCCAAAAGGAAAAAATATTTCTTGGTTTGTTTTTTATTAGTTAAGCAAATTTTGGATTGATAAAAACTCAGGCAAAAAAGAAAAGATTATTTTACTCATAGCCGTATTTTTAGCTAATATTTGCATTTTAGGCTTTCTAAACGACTGAGAAATACAAGTTTTTTTATTTTAACAAAGTAAATTTCAAACTAATCTAAATTTAAGCAAAAATTTAAGTGTCATTTGATTTACCTATTTTTAGCCTATTTTTCATTTTGCATTTTTAAAAACAAGAAAAATAGCTCAAAACGCATTTAATAACTTATGTTTTCAAAACCTATTTTAGAAAACAGAAAATGGGTTTACACATGAAATGTAAAATGGTAAAAACTCGTTTTGAGTGTTTTTAATCCAAAATAAAGAAAATCTCAAAATACGAAAAACAGAAAATATCAAACCAAATGCATTTTCTATTTTCCGTATTTTGGGATTTTAAAAACATAATATACATAAAACAGAAAATAGAAAATAAAAATAAAAAATAAAAAAATAAAAATACAAACCAAATACCACCTTATTGTTTTATCCCTAGTCTCATTTCAAATTCAGATTCACATTCTTGGTTTCCCAAAAAATGTGAGATAAACCTTGACACTTTTTTTTTCTTTATCAGCTTAGCATATTTTAGTCCAATTAGAATTCAGGTAAAATTGACTACCTTACTGTTAAACCCATTTTTCTACCAAATTCGCATCTTGGACTTCTAATCATGGAAGGTGGTCTCTTTTTGGAAAGTGCTCACTTTTTAAACCATCTAAGAAGTTCTCTCCACATCTTTCAGTATAATAATTTTAAAGGTAATGTTATATTACTCAACATTTTTCAAAAAAAAAAAAGTTAGCAGAAACATTTGAACTCTAGTGGGCTTATGACTTTAATTGAAAAAAACACCCATTTAAATACACTTTAATTTCAAAAATGCAATTCCCCCATCACTCTAATTATTCTGGTAGAGTAGTATATTCCTAATTTTAAACTTCACCAGATTCTTCCTCTCCTAGATCGGTTTGTCTGGGAGATCGATGCATTCTAACCATAATAACTCCATGCAAAAATAATTTCAGCAATATCATCCACTGTCTTCATTTGTAAACTAACCTTCCTGAGCTCTGAATGAATCTCATCAATATTTGGATGAGATACGTCTCCTCCCAAGAAAAAATGCATCCCATTGGCAATCTCCACCCAACTATATGCTGGTTGCTTTTTAACTCCTTGCTCTTTCATCAAACCCCTCACTCGTTCAACTTCATTCCACATGCCAGCAGCAGCATACATATTAGACAACACAACATAAGCCCCGGAATTCTGAGGATCCAACTCCACAATTTTTTCTGCAGCTAATTGCCCCAGCTCTACATTTGAATAAGCACGACAGCCAGCAAGAAGGGAACCCCAAACCCCTTGGTCTGCTTCAAATGACATCGTTTGGATTATCTTGTAAGCCTTCTCCAACTGACCTGCTCGTCCCAGTATATCAATCAAACAAGCATAGTGCTCAGACCTAGGAATAATTCTAAAATATTTTATCATTAAGTCAAACCAGTACAAACTCTCATTCACCATCCCTGAATGACCACATGCAGATAATAAGCTAAGAAATGTTATTCCATCCGGTTCAATTCTGTTCATTCTCATCTCGTTGAAAAATGCAATAGCTTTCTCATAGAGGCCGTGCTGTGCAAAAGCAGCAATAATGGTGTTCCATGAAACAAGGTCTGGATTGTTGAGATGTGCAAAAGCTAACTCAGAGTCGAGTATGCCACCGCCCTTGCTATACATGGTAACCAGAGCATTACATATAGAGACGTGTGAGTCAAACCCGCTTTTAAGGATGATTGCATGCGTTTGTCTTCCTTCATTTAGCGATGCAAGACTAGAGCATGCAGTGAGAATTGAAACAAGGGTAGAGCGGTCTGGTTGCATACCCTGCCTGAGCATTTGTATGAGCAACTTCAGTGCCTCCTCACCACTGCCATTTTGTGCATAACCTGAAGAATGCAAGAGATATGTTTATCTCAATTGCAAAGCTACAAGCATGCTTTGTAAAAATAATGACAAGGATACAACCTTTTTTGGCCTAATTTACACGGGGTTACAGCAGGTACAACTATTTAAAAATCCCTCCAACTTCTGTACTCTTCATTTTTAGAATACCAAACTAAAAGTATTATCAGGAAAAATAATCTAGGTCTCATGATTTGGAAATGTTGTAAACGATATATGCCACACCTAGTGTTTTTTTAAAACAAAGGACACCTATTCCCAGGCCAGCTATGCAAGAGAGGCTTAGGGTAATAATACCAACTTAGGTGATTGCTAAGCCTTAAAAGGAATTGCCTAGCCACCTCAGACCCCACCCAAGTAGGGTTTCAGTATATAGTCACTCAAATAATAGTTTCTTTTTTTCTTTTTTTCTTTTTTCTTTTTTTTTTTTCTCTTGACAGGCATTTAAGTACTACCATATAAACTGCCTTATTCCTACAGTTTTAACTTGAACACGATGTTGGTGCTCTAACATCTGTTTGATATTTGCATAAATGACATCTGACAGACAATGTTATAATTCAATTAAGTTTATTCATGCAAAGATGCCTTCACTGGCAAAGGGAAATCTTAATCATGGAAGAAAATGCTCGCAAGCACTTTATACCAGGAAACAAGGATTAAAAAAAAAAAAAATTAGGAGTTGGCCCAACCCAAACAGGATATTGAAAGAAGATGGGTCATTCAATGATCATAGAGCCCACTAAAAGTGATCGTATTTTAAAACACTGATAGACTTACAAGCTGTGCAGAAATCACAAATTTCGGGGAGACCAAGTTAAGTTCAGAAAGATAGTCCATTCTGCACTAAACTTGACAGTTTAATTATGCAGTTCAAAGCACAGGGCTAATATTCCTGTCCTGCATAACCTATGGGAAGCCCCTAGACCCACATGGGTACCATCGCCTCTACTTGCCTGGTTGTCTCCAGAACCTTTGTCAGACCCTAAATTCAGTTTGTTTCGTATAAAATCAATTATCAATAGAAATTAGTTTTGTTGTCACGTACTAGTTCTGTAAGTTTTTGAGTAACTTTCTTTAAAACAGAAGTCCGCCCAACAACCATTCAAATTTGAAAGCCAGTAATCATATCAGAAACAAGGCAAACAATGTAACCAAGAGTTGACGATCGATGTAAGTCACCGAGATCAGATTAGAATTAGTCATTGAGGAGTGCTTTCTGATTAATTGAATTTTCAATAATGAGAGGAAACCCGTTATGGTACACTAGGCTCTTACATACCTGTTATCATTGCATTAAAACAGACACAATCCTTGCACTGAATTTCCTCAAACAGAACCCTCGCATTTTCCATCCTCCCCTCCTTACAGTAACCTGTGATCATTGCTGTCATTGCAACAACATTCTTAATTGGCATCTGATCAAACAATCCCCTGGCCTCATCAAATCTCCCATTCTCCACATATCCGCTGATCATCACATTCCAAGAGACAGCATTTTTATGTGGCATGTGATCAAACAAAGCCCTCGCCCGCTCAATCTCCCCATTTTGAGCGTACCCATCAAGCATTGCAGTGTAAGAAATCACATTCCTCCTCGGCATTTCATCAAACAGCCTGCAAGCTTCTTCAATCCTACCGTACCTAACAAAACCCGAGATCATTGCATTCCAAGAGGGTGTATTTCTTTCGGGCATGGTGTAGAAGTACTCAAACGCGTCATCTATGCTTGCGTTTTCAACACAACCCGCAATCATTGAATTCCAAGAAACCACGTTCCTCACAGGCATCAATTCAAACAACCTCTTGGACTCGTCGAGGCACCCATTTTGCCAGTACCCTGTGAGCATGGCGTTCCAAGAGACAACATCTTTTGTCGGCATTTGATCAAACAGTTGGCGGGCCGTTCGAATCTTGCCAGCGCGGGAGAGGGCGCCAATCTTGACATTGCAACTATAAACATCTTCAGCTGAACGGAATCTAACGGGTGGGAGAAGGAAATGACGACGGTCAAGGTAATGGAGAGAATGGTTGTTGTTCCTTGTGACGAGAAATTGAATACTGGGTTTGACAGAATTACATAGGCGAGAGAGTTGATGTGCGGAAGAGAGGACAAGCATAAGTACCCTACGTGATAACAAAGACTGCCAGTAGCTGGATCATCGGGTCTCAGCAGACAATCACCATGTATTACTTGCTAGAGGCAGTGATTTTCAACTCCACTGTCTTCCTATTTTAGTAAAATTTATCATAGTTAGACGATACAAATTACATAGCATGCAATATTTTCTTTTGTTTCAAGATTAATTGCTTTACTTAAATAGCAATCACTTAATAGGAACACTCCTGCAGATGAACCCTCCAATGCCTATTTTCCAAATTATTAAACGATTAATTGTATTTATATCCGGCTTTTTACATTTGAATAATTACACTTACATCTCTTAACATTTAAAAATTACACTTATCTCTTGTTGTGACAAACTCTGCAATTGAGAATTTAATATAATAATGAAGTATAAAAAATAATTATGGGTAAAAAATAAAAAATAATTATAACACACAAAGGCATAACGAATTATGTAGTTCGGCATAATGTCTAGGTCCATGAGCAAAAATAGGAGAAGAATTTTACTCTGACAAAAGGAGAATACAAAAAATGAAAAAGATACAAAATATTTCGGTACCAAATTGTAACAAGTACCCAAAATATATCTTACATTACAAGACTAACACTTAGTCTTTTCTCTCACACCTCTCGACAAAACAAAACTATTTTTCTTTTATTTTTTTCTCTTTTTCTTTTTTGCACACCTTCCCGATATTCGAAGCTCTCTTTTTATACTTAACAACCAAACCAAAATAGCCAACCTAATTATTGAGGACAAGCTAGAAATTCAAAGAGTAGATGCTTGTAAACCATTCGGTTGGTAAGCAAAGCACCACAAATAAACTTTAGAAAGTTAAGTTGGACTTTCCCAACATGGGATTGCCAACTTAACAATTCTCCCCCTCAAGCCCATGTGTGGGTAGTCACAATCATCTCCTATCTTCTCCATAATACCTTAGAGATCCTTTCAAATGCAATAAACACTAATCAAGTCTAAGCAATGCTTGAACTTCTAAACAGAAACTAGCTTAGTCAACATATCAGCTTGATTATCTGTCGTACTAATCTTCTGTACTCCAATACGTTCTTAAGATATAATTTCTCGAACAAAGTGATATCAAACATCAATGTGTTTGGCCTTCTTATGATACATTTGATTTTTAGTCAAAATATGGCACTTTAGCTTTCACAATATACTACAGTAAGATCTTGTTTCAAACTTAATTCGCCAAGCAAGCCTTTTAACCAAATATCTTCTTTTACTGCTTCAATTATTGTCATATATTCTACCTCCATAGTGGACAAAGCAACTGTAGTCTATAATGTTGCTTTCCAATTAATTGCAGAACTTGAAAAAGTGAAGACATACCTAATTAGAGATCTTCTCTTATCAAGATAAGTAGCATAATCTAAATTCATGAACCCAATAACAGTACTATTTGCACCACTACTTCAAATACTAAACCAACATCTATAATCCTTCTTAAGTACCGAAATATTCATTTCACTGCCTGCCAATGAGCTTTACTAGAATTAGCCATGAATCTACTCACAATACTGACTACATGTGAAATGTCTAGACGAGTATATATCATAGCATACATGAGGCTTCTAACTGCATTAGCGTATGGCATACGAGAAATGTCTATCTCTTCTTCTTCAAACTGTGGTGACATGGCCACTGAAAGCTTAAAATGAGCAGCAAGTTGAGTACTCACAGGCTTAGAGTTTTGCATACCAAAACATTCAAGTACTTTCTCAATATATACTTTTTCTATGACAAATACAACTTTCCCCCTCTTCTATGACTGTGAATTGTCATGCCCAAAATCTTCTTCCCTGGACCCAAATCTTTCATTTCAAACTCACCACTAAGTTGGGCTTTTAACTTGACAATCTCGCACATGTCCTTTGTAGCAATGAGCATGTCATCAACATATAATAGCAAATATACAAAAAAAAACTATTTCCGAGCTTTTTGAAGTAGACACAACTGTTATACTTACTTCTATAGTAACCATGCTCAATCATGAATGTGTCATACCGCTTATACCACTATCTAGGCGATTGCTTCAAGCCATAGAATGATTTTTTCAATAAGCAAACACGGGCCTCCTTTCCTACAACAACGAACCCTTCTGGTTAATGCATATAAATCTATCTTCAAGCTCACCATGTAAGAAAAATATTTTAACATTAAGTTGTTCAAGCTCTAATTCAAATATAGCAACCATAGTAAGCAACACGTGAATAAAGCTATACTTCACAATTGGTGAGAACACTTCATTAAAGTCCGCAACTTCCTTTTGACTATAGACCTTTTACCACCAAACGTGTCTTGTACCTTGCATCTTCCGTTCCTGAAATTCCTTCTTTTCTTTTGAAGACCCATTTGTACCCAACAATCCTTTTGCCCCTAAATGGTTTCACTAGCTCCCAAGTCTGATTCGTCTGAAGAGACACAATTTCTTTATTTATAGCAACAGTCCATTGTGTTGACTCATTATTTATGACAACTCCATGATAGTCAAATTTGAATTAAGTTATAAAAATTATGTTGAATGAATCATTAATATACTACACTTGGAACGGTTTGGAACCAATTCTTTCATTTCATTAGCTAAATCAAATTCTTTCATTTTAAGTCTTTAAATTCTTAAGTAGTTTAAGTTTTCAAATCTAAATCTTCCTTGGAATTTTCAACAAAGCATTTCCTGTGGATTTGATTTTGGTCTCACCAAGTAAATATTACTCTACACACTCTTGCATTTGAGAGTTTGAATTAGCATTTTTTTGTGAACAGTCAATCACCACACATCTATCTTTTTTTTTTTTTGGTAATTGCTACACTTTCATCTTAGTATACTCATTTTATAAGAGTGTTAACTGTTATTGATTTAATACCATTCCATAAAATATAGTTAGTCTTATAACTATCCTATAAAATTTTTTTTTTTCAACTTAGCCAATATCCTATAGTCATATAAGACACTCAAGACACTTCTTCATTTTAATCACTCAATTCGGTTCTTATAGATAACATCATCTTTAATTCCTCCATTAAGATGAACAATTGATCCAATATATTGAAAATGATCATTTTTTTATATTTTATCTAATATAATATTATTTATGAACAACATACACTAAGGAGTATACTTTTAAATATATTTAGTGAGTTCATCCATAACTAAGTGACAAGATAAGAGATCAAAGCTGATTTTTAGTGTAGACCAATTGTAATTGAAAAATCATCTGTATTAGTTCCAACAATTCTAACACTAGTAACTGTTCCATTAGATATGTCTTTGATCACTTTATTTTACTTTATAGCAACTCATTTCTTTTCCAATATATACTATAAAATTTCTCTTCCAACTCCACCATATGTCTTCTCTTGTGTGATAAAAATCATATGAAAATCTTTCTTTATATTTATATATATATTTCATCAATGTCATTGAGAATGTAGTTTCGATAATCGATTTACTAAGTATAAAATCAAATTAATTGTTAGATATTTTTCATACTTCTTACCATTATCTTAATCGCTCTTTCCTATTATATCATTAACTCACAAGCTTAATGCCTCAAAGTACACTCTTATATTTCCTATTATTCCATTAAATAGGCACTATATTTTTCTTCTAGGAGTGCATAAAAAAAATCAAACCAATCCAATCACTTTAGTTTCAGTTGGTTTGGGTTTATATCAAAATCAGTTCAGTTCTGTATTAAAAATTAATAACTCGATTTTTTGGTTCGATTCGAATCTCAGGCTAGTAGACAGAAGAACCAAACCGAAAGCGAATCGAAAATAACCCAATCCAAACCTACCCTAACTAACTCAAAAAATATAATATATAATATATTAAAAATAAAAAATAAAAACATATTTTAAACCAAACAATGTTATATATAAATATATACTATTAATACACTATAGTACATTATAATCCTTAAACAACTAAAGATTGGTAGAATATAATTTCATTAGCAGAGCTTACTTTTGAATTACATTTCCCAGTTGATATACATACTCAATAACTACAACTAACCAAATACTATCAATCTTTTTTTAATATAACCAACAAATGTCAAAAAAATGATAAATTCAGTTATACTATGAATCCAACACACTTTGTAAGTGTTAGTGTCCTCACATTTTTTTTTAATATTTAAGGACTAAAAATAAGTAAACCGGGTCAATCTTAAATCAAATTGACCCAACTTGATTTAGGCTAACCTAAAAACTGAACCAACCCAATTTGATATTTGCAGTTCGGTTCGATTCAGTTTCATGTTAAAATGGGTTCAAATTTAGGTCCAATTTTCAAGAACCGCAAAAATTGGTTCAATTATGAATTATATATGAACCCAAACTGAATCAACCCGTGCACACCTCTATTTTCCTCCATTTATTAGGCATCTTATTGGTATGTAAGATCTTGATAAACAAATATAGTATACCAAATTATCCTATCATCTCCTAAGCACTTCGCTTCGATCAAAATAGTATTTGGATCTACAAGTTTTTCAATCTTCATTTTTATTCATTCTCTTTTATTTTTGTAAATCTAATAACCCTATGTATAAAATATACATTTTTATCATCAACAAGATCATTAAAATATCTCATTCTTTTTCTACGCTTCTTCGCCTATCTTTAATATCTTCTTTAACAAAAATTCTTTATTTCTCATTTTTTTATAATTTTCCTAATACAAGTTTTTACCGTCACTTCTTTAATATGTCTTAAGCATTTTGCCATGTTATATTTATATTGGTTGCGTTTGGCACACAAAAAAGTGAGAAAAAATGAGATAAAACGTGATTTAGGGAAACTTTTTGTATTTGGTGCCACCATTCAAACCGCGTTTTTTAGAGATGAATAGTAAAATTTTATTCCGACGGATTGGATTTCCGTTTGAACAGATTCAAAATTGTAAGTAGTCATGACTTCTTTACATTGCAATCTGTCTAAACGGATTGTAGAAATCATTTGGACGAAAGTTGGCCGTGCAATTCTGTCGGAACAGTTTTAAAAATGCTACAAAAAATAGTCAAAGTGTGTGTCATTTGGTAACTTAAAAGTCCATGACGCGAATAACGAAAAAAATTTTACTATTTGATTAACCGAATTCTAGTTATTGACTTTTTTTTGGAAATATATTAAACGTTTTTTGAATTTTAAGAAGGCGGGAATGTGTAAAATTTTATAGAGATTTTCAAAGATTTTCATCAAACTTTGGTGCACCAAACACACCCATTATCATCCAAAATTTATTTTCCTTCTTTAATTATTTTATCCATGAGAGTCCTCTGTTTTCCTCCTTTTCAATTTCATCAATCAATTTTTAAAAATGTATCTACTCTGTTCTTTACCTTCCATTTTTTAATAGAAACACCTAATACTGGTAATATATATTATATCATTAGGCTCTCTTAATATTACTTTACAATATTTATATGAAGCACGATTAACATTTTAAGTAAAGAAACAAAATTTATTGAACTATCATTACATCTGCTTTTTCACTTACATAAGTTCCTAGCTCTTTAAAACAAATATTTACTATTATTAAGTCATACGTTCTGGCAAACTCTAAAATTAATCCATAATTTTCATTTTTTTCCCTTCAAATTCATAACCTATGCACCCTCTTAAAATATTCATGTTTTTTTCCTACATACCCATTTAAATTTACTGTATAAATTTCTTCCTCGTTCAATATCTTAAATAAATTTATCTATGTATTCTTAAAAGCATTATTACGTTGCTACAATAAGGTGATTGTATAGAAAGTCAAAATTTAATAAAAGTTCAGAAAAATGTAACACATAAATCACTTTTTGACATTTCAAAAGCAAACTCTGATTGAATAATCATTCGAACAAATTTCTTCCTTTGGGATATTTTTTTTTCTTCAAATCTCTTTAAAATTTAAATTTTTTACTCACTGCATAAATTATAAAAAAAAATTTTACTACACAACTTTTGAAACTACAATTTTTACAAATTTAAACAATTCTAAGCATCCCTACTATGTCAAACTTTTAAGCTAACAAGATTTATTCAAACGTGATCGAATGACTCATTTAAATAATTTTGGTTAAATTTTTTTAAAAAATTAATAAAATTATGTAAAATTTAGAAAAACAAACACAAAAAAAAGAAAACGATTAAAAATTAATAACTTGTAGAAGCTCGTAAAATTTTAAAATAATTTATTAACTTTTTACATCCCAAAAAGGTCCTAAATCTTACCTTAACGGGCCGATTGGATGCAGCTAAAGAAGGGGGCATAAATTTTGCCCGTGAGCCCCACATTTTTTGCTTGGTTTGGCAGCCAAAATGCTTCCTTTCTCCCCCGAATTAGATTTTGCATGGTATTAAATTTAGCCCCCGCAGAGGGATAATTTTTAGCTAGGGTTTGGGCTAGCTAAAAATTATCCCCCTTCAAGTGGATAAATTTTTGACGTTTTTAACCTTCGTTAATAGTATTGTTAACTTGATTAAAATAAATATAATGTTAATAAAAAAAATAATAGATAAGCCAACAAGTCAAAATAAACATAATTAAAAAAAATTGGATAATAACCAACCATTCAAAAATACATATTTAAAAAAAAGTTTTTTAAATAAATTTATAAAAAATTAAATTTTCAATGAAATAAATAATATAACTTCAAATTGTCCAAAAATAATTAAATAGAGTGGGTTTTACAATTTAATATTTAATTTAATAGGTAACCAAGTTTGGGACATCACAAGGGCAAAAGAGTCATTTGACTCTTTTTATCATCATTCACATTCTCTTATTTATAAAATATCCAAACCAAGTCAAAAGTTATCCCATTCATAAACATCACATTAATATGGGTCAACCCTCTAAAAATAATATCCCCTCTTATCTTATACCCCCTCTAAAACTTATCCCTCTAAAATTTTAACACCATCCAATCGACCCCTAAAAACACTAATAATAGAAATCCTATTTTCTCCTGTCCACTTACTTTTTATCTTGCTTACTCTGCTAAAATGCCCATTAGTTCTCTTAAATGTCCTATTAATCATACTCCAAATGATTATATAACGTTCTTTGCTGAGCTAAATTCTTCATCCAAACCCAAATAAGAGGACTACGTCACAAATAGAAAACACCCCAATCAAAATATTCTCATTTAAAATCATGCTATTTGATATTAACTGTTAATTTATCTCAACTTTCCTCCTTTATTTGATATTAACTGTTAATTTATCTCAACCTTCTTCCTTTATCCAAACGTAAGACTTAGCTAAGTTAAACCTCATTTATCCAAACTTACCTAAATCTGCTAAAACAAATACACGAACATAATCAACCTACTGCAACCACAATCCTATATTCGAATTTGGTACCAACCATGCTAAAATAAATATTACACCCCAACTTCATAGTTGACTAACTTGATTTGAAAGAAAAAAAAAAAAAAAAATTGCTCTGGAACCAAGCCATCCAGATTGACTTGGGAGCTGTTTGAACTCTAATGAATACTAAAACAAATTTTTAAAAATTTTAACTTTTTCAAAGTCTAAAAAATTTTAATTTTTTCCCAATACATTCCAAAAGATTTTAACAAATTTTTTAAAAAGATTAAACTGATACTTATATTAAAAATTTCACAATACCCTAAAAATTTTTAATATTCTGCACCAAAATTTTATTACCTATCATTTTACCTAATTTTCCACAACTTTAGATGCATTTAATTTATTAAAAATCACTAAAAATTTTTCAAAATTTTTAAAAATTTCTAAATATTAATTCCCATAAATTATCTCACTACCTATTATTTTATTTCATTTTTTACCACTCTCAAGCACCCATCACATCAGCTACAAACATTCAACTATCACTGCAAAACAATTTGTTACACTTCAAATTTTCAAAAATTTCACATTTAATCCTCTCTACTTTTTTGCCACTCCCAACGGTCCCTCACAAATACCAAGATTGTCACATTGCAACACCAACAACGGTCCCTCGCAGACACCAAGATTGTCACATTGCAACACCAACGACGGTTCACCATCATCGGCCATGACTTCAAAAAGTAAAACATGCCACAATATTAAGGATGCATTTTGCCACCTAAAAAACGCTAAAAATTTTTAAAAGATTTACTATTTCATCTCACTGCACAAATTATAAACCCATCAATTATCTCAAAATATCTTACTTTATTCCACTTTTTATACTCAAAACACCCCCCTTAAATCCCCCCCCCCCCCCCAAAAAAAGACTAGGCAAAACACTTGTAAGAACAAACCCCATCTTACATTAGCTGCAAATATATAGAGATTGTTCAACACCATGGGTGCGACAACAAAAACACAATTCAATGCAAAAGCATGTCATCCTAATAAGAAGAAGTCCAACACATCCCTACCTTTCACAACTGCAACTACTGCCATTCAGTAAAAACTAACACCACCATCTATATATTGTCCAAACAGATGAAACCAAGAAAAAAAAAAATACACCACCAAACTACCTTCCCGTCATCAGCAGCAAAGCAGTGCCCTACCACATTATCTCAAGCCCGCTCGCCCCTGATCCTCCTTGCCAGCTGAATGTCCTTGGGCATGATGGTTACACGCTTGGCATGGATGGCACAGAGGTTAGTGTCTTCAAAGAGACCCACAAGGTAAGCTTCAGCAGCCTCCTGCAGTGCCAGCACCGCATGGCTCTGGAAACGCAGGTCAGTCTGCAACCAAAATTAAAAATCAATCACAAATTCACACATCAAGAGCATTCTAAAAGCCCATACATAAGAAACAACTACATTCATAACAATTGCAACGCATTGATCCCTCAATTACCTTGAAGTCCTGAGCAATTTCACGGACAAGCCTCTGGAATGGAAGTTTCCTGATCAGGAGCTCAGTACTCTTTTGATACTTTCGAATTTCACTGAAACCCAATTACAGAAAAGTTAATCCTCCCCACTAACGTACACAAATCAGGCTGATACAACATTGCCTTATCAGCTGCTGTCCCAAGGTATCGGCAATTTTTTTTTTTTTTTGTCATTCTTCACAAAATCACACTTACCGAAGAGCAACAGTTCCAGGTCGGTATCTGTGAGGCTTCTTAACTCCTCCAGTAGTTGGGGCAGACTTACGAGCAGCCTGAAACAGCACTTCGTATTAGACATAAAGGAGGGAGAGAGCGACACGAGCGCGCGCACACACACAACTTTCATAGGAAAACATGCATGCGTACAAAAATACACCCCCACCCCAAAAAAAAAAAAAAAAAAAACACAAAATATATACATTTGTATGCACACACACACACACAGACCTTAGTAGCGAGTTGCTTCCTAGGAGCCTTTCCTCCAGTGGACTTGCGAGCAGTTTGTTTGGTACGAGCCATCTGATTGAACAAAAAATCGATGCATTAACGGGTTGATACCGAGCAAAGTAACATATTCCTGAATTCCTAATCTCAAATCGCCTAACCGTAAAGTCTAATATCATCAACCAAAGAAAAATCAAATTTCACAAGAAAAAACAAACAAAATTTAATCGGAAATTTTCATTTACTGGATTCCTTCTCTCGTAGTGGATCTATTGAAAACGTTCAAAAATCTCCACAGCAGAAACCCTAATTTAACCCCCAAAAAAACCGTAATTTAACCCCAGAAAAAATCCACAAGACTAGAAATAAAGGCAATCAGATACCTTGAAAATCCAGAAGAATAAAGAGAGAGGCTAGAGCCACCAAAATAGAAACCATCTTGAAAAAACACAAGACCAAAGGAAAACGGAGGGGGGAAAATCCACAAATCAGAAGCATTAAGAACCAAAAACCATAGAATTGCATGAAGAATGACCATAAAAGAGCCAAACAAGTCAAATTCAAACACTACTTAGCTACACGAAGCACAGAATTAAAACTTACCTCTCAAGAACGAAGAGCCACTCCTCTCTCTTCCTCTCTCCCTCCCTCCCTCCCTCTCTGAACAGCGACCGAAAATTTTAAACTTGAACGACGTAGATGGGTATATATAGTGCGAGAGCAAAGGCGATGAAAGTGAATCGAACGGTTAATCTTTAGTATCCGTGTGTTTTCTGATTACAGCATCGACGGTAGCCGAATGCGTGGCCTGTGTTTTCTGAACAGGAGTGGACGGTTGGGATGTGGATTCTGGTGCCTAAGCCGGATCCTACAGGTTCAATACTCCATTCCTATTGGTCGACATGTTTCCACCGTTTTTTCAAAAACATGAATGGGGGGTGTTTAGGTTGTGACACGAAGTTAAGGTTTGGTTTGGGAAGAAAATTAGTTAATTAAAAATAAGTTAGTTAATTTTGTGTTTGAGAAAGAAAAAAAGTAATTTTTTTTAGATAAATTTTTATTTTTTGTTAATTTAACATTTTTATCATTAAAAATTTAAAAGACGATTAAAATATAAAAAGATGAAATTGATCGAGCACTACTGAAAGTAAAAAAAACCGACTATTAGCCGGTTTCTCAAACAAACCCTAAAGTTTGAGGGGGAATCAGATCGGGTAATAAAATTATAGAAAACAAGTTTTACTTTTATATTTTTGAATGATTTGAGGGGAATAATATGTCAATTTGGGTAACGTTTGAAGTGGTAGAAAACATGAAGGAATAAGAAAAAATGTTATTTGAAATAATTTTTAATGTTGATGCTTTTAATTCAAATTATATTTTTTGAAGATTAATTATGTAATTTTTGAATTTTTACGGTAAAAAATTAGAGAGAAATTATGGGTACAGTTTTTTGGGTCATTTCCTACATTTATATTAGAATTTTTTTTAAATTATTAAACTTTTAAATTTTTGCATGAAAAAAGTTAGAGAAATAAATCGTAAGAACAGTGTTTTCAATCTGTTTCCACGGATTTATATCGGATTTGTTAAAATTTGTTAAAAAGTTATTGAGATTTGTGAAAAAAATTATTAGAGTTTATAATAAAGGCATTGGGGTTTATAAAAATTTGTTGAAATATGTAGATATATATAGAAATTTATAGATATTTCACGAAATATGAGGTGACCAAAACGTGTTAGAGAATTTTAGAGATTTTCAGATATTTTCAAAGATTTTTGTTGATTTTTAATAAATCAAACATTACCTTGGTATATTATAAGTTTATATTTTGGCATTTGAAATCAATAAATTTAATGTTAATTAATAATAATAATCGTTTAAATATAATTTTATTAATTTAAATAAAAATTTAATTATGAGTATGAATAGTTTAATATAATAAATTATAACAAATTTTAAAAACTTATAAAAAATAATTATTTGAAATTATTCATACAATAACTTTATCATTTTTAAAAATAGAGACATTACTATTTTGGTACTATATACTAACAAAATTTGTAAGTATTATTATATTAATTAAACTCTCTCACTTATCTGTTAATATAATTTAATATTAAATTCATCTATTTAAAATTTTTACTATTTTAAAAATTATGAATCTTGCATTTTTACATGAAAGTGATCTCTTCTTAATATTATTTTTATATAATATGTTTTCTCTCCTTAATACTTAAATCCATTAAAGGTTGGTTTGGTAAATATTAGTTCTAATTTTTTTATTTAATTTTCTTTTCATCTTATGATTTCTTTTTTACCGATATTTGATTATCTTTTTATTTAATAACTTTCAAGCATGTTATTTATATTTATGAAAAAATTACAAAAAATACTTGCAAGTAGAAAACTCCACGTGCTTATGAAAAATATTTTTAATTTTTTATGAATTTAAATAATATGTCTAAAAATTATCAAACAAAAAACGAAGTTAAAATTCAACTATTTGAGTTAGTTATAAACAAAATTTAGTTACATTTTTAATAAAAAAAATCATGTATACTAATCTAAATTTATTTCTCCTATACTTTAAGAGATATATTAATCTAAATTTATATCCCTTATAATTTAAGAGATACATAAATTTTATTAGCATCTCTTATAATTTAAATTGATTTTTTTATTTTATGTAAATTTTATCAATTTAAAAGATAAATAAACTAACTATTACAAATTAATAAAAAAAAGAGTTTTGTTATAAATAAGGCGTAAAATATCTCGAGATTTTTATGCATCTAATTTAAAAGTAGGCTTACAAGCAATACACCAAGTAATATTTGTAAAAAAGCTGTTAAGTAAAAGAAAGAAGGATACAAAGGTATACATAAATTAGCACTTTTCTGCAATAGTCTTCACAGATGGTGAAACATAAGCAAGCCCTGCGAATAATTCACCCACAAGGTCACTTAGAACCATCACACCCAGAATCAAAAACCACCTAAAGGCCACTTATACACAATCACGCCCAGAATGAAAAAGAACCAACCTAGGGGAAAGAACAATCTACCTTGCCATTCTGCACACAAAAACAGCAAGGTCCATCGTCCAGACCGCATGACACTGGAATAAATAAAAGCAACCCAGCAACAAAAATCTTCTGCATTGCCAGACAAAAATCCTTCTATTGTCTTTTCAACTTCTAAAGTTTTCAATTCCCTTTAGTTCTGAAAGCAGAGATCTTAACATACAAACTTGATTGTCTATCTCTGGTCCCAACTATGTCTCATTGAATCGAAAGCAGTCTGCAACATCCAGATGGCTTGCAAGCTGGAAGACTGCTGACTCCACAACTTCAGAGCCTGGCAAGACAGAATCAGGAAGTTCGGGTAGGCAAATGGGCACACATTGATTGCTATCTTCCGAGGGGGCAAAAAGAGTCAGCACTGCTCGGCAGAAAATAAATCTGGCAAGAGGACATCAAACAAGCGTACCTTTTAACAAATCAGCACAAAGTAAAAAAAATTGTAATTGAAAATTCTCTTAATGCATCTGAACACTGGTCATAAGGTTTTATTGATTTAGGTGGAATATTAATCTCACCAAGTTTAACAAAACATTGGGCTATATATTGTTTGACTTGTGACATTGGCTTGGGTGCTAACCTACACCGTGATGACATCAAATACTGCGTTTCATAGTTTGCTATGATACTAGAAAATTCTAAGCAATTTGTGAATCAATATATATATTTTTATAGGTAATTTGTGAATCAATAGTTTAATCCCATCTTCCTATGATTGTCCGGCTATGATTGCATTATGTGCCTGAAGTGGAAGAATAATTATTGAAGAATACTTCGTCAAAAAGGAAGTAACCTAAGAATAAGCCGTCGCAAAAATGAATCTGATAAAACTTGAGCCCAAACAAGGTCCAATGTAGTTGATGTACAGAGTATCACTTCCCACTCCGACAATGAAGTGGAAAGTCGCTTGTCAGCATCATTGTAAACATCCTGAAAGGAGAATCTCATCAACAGGCTTACAATAGCAGTAAGTTCAGTAATTTTCTTCTTCTTTTGTGTGCGTGAATGTGTGCGCGTGCGCGCGCGCGTGCGTGTGTTGAGTTCAGTAAGTTTTCCAACTCACAGCATCATCCGCAGAATATGTTAGGCCAACCAATTGGCAAAATGCTTGCAGAGGAGCAGTCAAGAACAAGGTAAACTGACTTCCATTTTGTGTCACATCAGTATTCTTGAATGATGGCCTCAAAGGGGAAAGAAGAAGAGCAGCTGGCTCCCCCCTTTCTGCACCATGCAGAACCTGGAATTTACTTTACTCATAAGCAACTTGACAGATAATCATGATGTCTTTACTTCATAATGAGAAAAGGTAGAATGCCAGAGGCTTAACTGACATTTAAAAGCATACACAGATTCCATAATATCAACCTTTTTGGACTTGGCGTCCCCCGCGCCCCCTAGGGGGGGCGGCGGCAGGGTCTGAGGTATCACAATGGAAGAACACTTCACATTGGACAAAGCTATACCCCTAATATTGTAAAAACAACAAAATAATCTGATAGAGATTTCAAACAATATGATTGGATGCAAGAGATTTCACAGTAATTCTGGAATATCCTAGTAGCGTCACAATTTACCATTCGTCAAACTGATTTCAAAGACATCCTGAGTTGTGAGAATTTTATGCAGTTAGAGATGACCAGAACAAACCTTCCTGTAATTGATAAATGATTTATTACAAGTAAAACATGAATACCCCTCAAGTCCCCCCCCCCCAAAAAAAAAAAAGAAAAAGTAACTCTCAACATTTTGCACACAAAAAATTGGAAGATATCCCTGTGACATCCTCTCTTTTTTTTTTGGGGGGGGGGGGGTAAGTCCTGTGACATCCTTTTGATTGGAGAATAACTTGAACATACCGTACAGGATGAAAAACATTAGTGCTGCTCAATACAAATGGTATGTCTGTTTCTTTTCTTTTTTATTTTTGTTGGCCCGGGGTTGGGACGTGAGCACTACTCTATGGCATCATCATGTTCACAAAAGCAAAACAAGGACTAGAATCAATGCACAAGTTTTGACAAACCTGCCTTGAATGCATGGCTGTTGTCACTATCAATGATCAAGAAAAGAGGTCTTCTGGTAAAAGGAATTATATCGGCAGGGTACAGACTATTTGAACCTGAAATTAAGGTTTTGGAATGGTTCATTTAATGATAATAGAAGACTTACCAGAATGCATCTGAAAAAAAAAAATATAGTCATAGAAGTTAAAATATGTTTCCAACCTCCATTTCTGCTAGGGCCTAACCACAAAGAATCCTCGAGACAGTGACCTGAGTTCCCTTTGTCATCAGCATGGTTTTCGGGCATGGAGTTATTCTGGCCATTAGAAGTGTGAGAAACAACTTTGACTTTTGAGGGCTTCTTTACTACTCTTGACATTTCCATCTGCGAAACATTACTATCACTAACCTTCCCTGAATGAAGATAACTGGTGTCAGTTATACAGAATGAGAAGCAGTGTCCAGTTCATCTCTAAATTAAGAATAGTAAAGGAGGCTACCTGTTGCTGATATGTATACTAGCATCACACTATCCAGAGGAAGCTCCTCACAAATTGTAGCAATAGCCTACCATACATAAAACACCAAAAATAAATGAGCAAATTAGATAATCATACAAGCAAGGATGGAAACTCTATAAATGAAACATCCATGAAACATATAGAAGAAATCAGGAGAGAGAGAATCTGAAGGCGTCTTTTTGGCATTTTTGGGAGATATTTGTACATATATAGAGGAAAATTGTGTTCATAGAAGTGTTACCCTAGTGATTTATGTATTGGAACACAAATCCTGAAACAGGGTACGCTTCATTCCAAAACAATGCATTAAGCAATAAGCAGCCCAAAATTTAAAGTTCACTTGAGGTATAAAAATCAAATACAATAAACTAAAACCCAAAGTGAGCGAAGTTTTGGCAACATAAAATGAGAACAAAAAAAGGGGCTATTTCTTTATATAATTAATTTTAAAAACAAAAGCGAGATTTTATTGAATGTCTAATCGTTAAAAGAAATTTTCTCCAGAAATACCATGAAGTCAGTGTAATCCATACAAGTCAACCATGCTCTATAAAATTTTAAAGAATGTGGTAAACCATATACCAAAAACAATTTGCATTCTGGGTAAGATAATTTTGTATATGCCATGTGTTCAAGGTATTGCTCTTTTGTACATGTCTACGTGTGCCCTATTTATACATCCTGTGTGCAGGGGTTGCAGTGTAATTACCAAAGGATAATAATCGTGCACATTGCACATGCACTGGCGTCTAGTACATTTATAGAAGAGCCAAAGCAATTGTTCCTTTGTGAATTTTCTTTGAACTATCATTTCAATCCCTTTCCTTTGATAATCTTTCTATAAACTATTAACACATAATGAAACTTAATTTTCTTTTCAGAACTAAATAATAAATATTGAAGTCCTAACCAGGGCTGCAAACTCTTTGTAAATACCGAAGTTCTAGCTAAGGCCACAAATGAATTGAGTTATTGCTACGCCACTTGCTGAGAACTCATTTATATTTATTTTTCTTTTGATAAACAACCTGACCTTGAACAACAAAATAAGGTTCGACTTAGCTATTTTACAATAAATATATATTTAATATATAACATTTATAATTCCTTTTTATAAAAATAATATAATACCTAAACAAACTGAGTTGAACTCAAGTTCGAGCTTGTAAATTTGAAACAAGCCCAAGCTTGAGTTACCGCTTGGGAAGAAACAACCTTCTTTTTTTGGGGGGGGGGGGGGGGGGGCTTTTTGGCTTTCTGTAACATGAACAAAATTACGCTCCTACATGAGGGCTTCTCTCAAATCATGAAAAGCAAATATGTCAAACGAATTATTTAAAAAAAAAACTAGCTTAGAAAAAGCCAAGCTTTTTTCTTCCCAAACCATGCCTGAGATATGTGCTCACCCTCTCAAAAAACAAGCATAAACCAAGCCCAGGCTTTACTTCATAACAAAGTTCACCTCAACTAGGGTCATTTGCACATCACTCCTAAGTCATAACTTCAAAGATTCCTTTCAAATGTCCCAAGTGCATCAATGTCACAATTATTCCAAAAATAGATATAGCTAATGGACGACAGAATTTGCATAAACATTACATTTACATAGGCTATTTAGTGTTCACTAATGAATGATTAGCCACAATAAATTCCTTAAGTTGCATGGAAGTGTGTCACATCACATGCATTACATGTGAAATTTACCCTATAGTTTTATCTTTATTTTTCATTAATTCAATTTTTTCCTACTTTTATCCATTTATGTACAATTGTGATTCCATCTTTTCCTTTATTATTTCCCAACTCCAGGCTCTCCCATTTCCTGAAAACCATTTCTTCCTATTTTGCTAGGTCAAATAACTTCCCAGTTACACTTTACCTCTAAGAAATTGGGGCGCATGAGTTTAAATTTTAAATTCATTGCAAATTCCTATTTTCCCCCTTCTAAGAGACGGGTTGAATGCCTTGCCAAAACAAGCGGATATTTGGGAAAGATGATACATTAACTATGTCTTAAAAACAACCAAATATTTTCTCCCATATTTTTTTGAGTCCCAAAATGTGTCGAAACATCCAACCATTATGGCCTAGTGGCTAGTATAGAGTAACACCATATGTATGCTTGACAGCATGTTCACTTTTCATCTTATGCCATCTATATTAGAGTATCCAAGCACATTTTTAAAATCAGCTGGCTCAAGCTTACTTACTATGGTCTCAATGAATTTTGAAGTTTACCAATTTTCCCTAATTTTTAATAGAAATTCCATAGCTAGTATATCTTGTAGTAGCTTTATTGATTATATCTCCATATTTTGTTGATTCAATATGGTCAACTAGTATTTGCTCCCTTGGAAAGGATCAGAAATTCCTTATGATACTTTTTTTTTTCTTTTTTTGATACTAAATGTATCCCCAACTTTGGCAAACTAATCTCCTAGCTTTTGACCCACCCCACCAGAACCAGGAACCTGGTTATGTTGAGGGTGTCTTATTGAACTTAAAACTCACAAGTTTGAGTTATCCAAGGCAATTGTTAATCCCAATCATACATTTGCGTTTTCTGGAACACAAGAAACAACATAACCATCTCATTTAATGCACTCCTCATTTTTCACTTATCAAAAAAAAAAAAAAAGGTAGTCTGCCTTTTTTAGCCACGAAAAACAGAAGTTGGCTCAGTAAAAAAAACAAATGGCAATACGAAATGTCAAGTGCAGTGCAAAGGATGATGCTAAAAGGTCAAAAACCATTCCTAAAGAAATAGAAGATAAATCAGGAAAGATTTTGAATGAGCAATTCTATAATGCCTGCATGTGGCCTAATGCCAGGAAAGCCTGCAAAATGCAAGCAGCTGAACCACAAAAAACCACAAAAACTGAAACAATAATATTTCAATTTGAGTGTTGCTTCTGAGTCCTCAAGGAAAAGCAGCAACTATATAGACTACCATAAAAATAGGATTTGAAATGGAAGAGATATCACATTGTACGGGCTTTTAACACTCACAGCTATCAATTCTGTCACTGATGGGCGATAAAGGATAACCTTCTTCGGATTTGGAGGCAAAGTAGGATCAGTCATATCAGCAAGCAAATTTATGTCAATTATCCCAGAAGCAGCAGAGTAATCGATTGGAACACAATTCTCGCGTGATTCAACTGAATGCTTTTGATATAAAGATCCAGTGGGTTCCCATTCCAAACATTGCAGCATTCTGAAAGTGTCCAAAGGAAGTTCGGCAAATTTGACCTAGATAACAGTGCAGAACAGGACAATAAGTATCTGTACAGTTAATTTCACATGTGGAAATCAGATAATGCGGCACCAAACAAAATATCTTCACTTAGAAAAATAGAAGTTAAAACCAATTACTTCATTGCGGTGATAACTTGTCAGCAGTGCATCTCGAAACTTTAGAACCTTTTTTGCATGGTAACGCGCCACATATGGAAGAGAAGCAGGATAAGAATCCAATGTCGCACAATATCGCAGAGGCCTAGGATTAGTAAAGGTTGTGTCAGATTTCATAAACCGAACAATTTCTTGCACCAGTGTCTTCCATTCTTTGAAATTGGTTTCCTGAGAAGGAACAGTTCAAATATCATTCATCCAACTCAATGTTGCCAGTGCACCAATATAATTCATTTATTCTTTTGCAACTGCTCATCACATTGATTCTCTCAGTTCGATGCACAACTTGAATCTAACAAGTTATTTGATGCGTAACGTGAATCTAACAAGTTAGCCTATCTTATGTGTTGGCAATATCAAACAAACACAAGTCCTAAACCCTCAAAAAAAAAAAAAATGAAAAAAAGAAAAACAAAGAAATAAACAGAGAACTTAGCATCGAAACCTGGAAAATAGAATATCAAAAAATAAATAAAATAAAATAAGGCACCACTAATGTCAATTAAGAGAAAATTTCAAATTCTAACAAAAACTACCAGATAAAGGAATATCTAATTTGCCTAGGTATCAATCTCATATCTACAAATACAAATATGAAAATAAAATTCAATGAGGTGAAGCTAATCTCACCCAAACAAAATTCAGAATTTTCATGAAGTTACACTAATTAAAACAAATTTCGGAGTCAAATAGAAAAATTATACTGCAAGGTGCTTTAAAACTTCACGTTAAACTATGTAACTATCAGATTTAGATCCAATAACAAAAGATAAAAATAAAATTGTCAAAGGAGGAAAGCAATGCGTTAATGTGCTGCATGTAAAGAGGAATTTCGAACCCGAAAATTCGCTATGCTATCATTAACAAGAGCCTTGAACCTTTCCACGAGAAGTTTCACCATCTCTGGTCGATTCAGTATCAGAGAGACCAACAAAAATCTCGCGTAAAATCTCAGTTCCTTGAACCTCAACCCTCGGTCCTTGGCCGAACCCGTTGATCCTTCGAAGTATCCTCTGTTCAGTACCGCCTCGTAGAATATATACGATTCGAGCAAGAACCTCGCCTCGCTGGTCCTCATGTACTGGCCGAAGTAGAGCTGGCCAATCCGAGAAGCGATCTCGCCGATTTCCCAGCGCTGGAGGCCCGCCTCGACGAGCTTCTTGCGATTCTCTTGCTGGTACTTCCACAGCTTTGTGTATGCCTTGAACACCTTTTGGAAGTACTGGTTGGGACCTCGTCCGTATGCCGGCACGTCGCGGACTCTAGCGAACTTCCTCTCCGCCCCCTCTACCAGAGCTCGGAAGGTCCTCGGAACCGCGTCGTCCGCCATGCCTAGCTTCGGGTATTCAGTCGTCGCCAGCGGTCATGGGAGAATCCTGTAATGCCGGAGATCTACATATATATGTAGTAAGAGAGAGAGGGAGAGAGAGAATGGAATTTTTTTGATAGTCAGCTGTGAATTTCTGGATTTATGACAGTCTGGTCGTTTTATTCTGTTTTAGTTTTTAAATTTTTTTAACAGTGGCTGCGTCGAGGAGAGAGAGTGTTTTTAGAGAGAGAGAGAGGAAATGCGTTCGGATTTCGGACGACTTGAGCGGTGAGTCTGTGACCTTTTTTAGCCAACACCGCGGCGACAGAGATGTAACGGTTGATGAGAACCAATATTCAGTGTGATTATAGGAGTAGGGGTTTGCGAATCTCAAACCGTTAGATTGGTTTTTGTATTGCGCCAGAGCAATCGAACGGTGCATTACTCCCGATGACGTACTCTCGGGGACTTTTTATTTTGGATGTGCTGTCAGCTGTGAATTTCTGAATTTGGACGTATTAGAATCCATGTTCTACTTTACACCAACTTGTTTGATTTGCCAAAGCTTGGTTTGACATTCACCCATACCATTTAGGCCATGTTTGTTTACTTGATATAATTGAGAGATTGGAGATATATAGTGAATTTGGCGTACTAAAAAATACTGAATATTTTTAAAAATTTTTAAAAATTATTTACTTTTTATTTTACTGCAGAAAATTTTTAAAAATTATTTACTTTTTATTTTACTGCAGAAAATTTTTAAAAATTATTTACTTTTTATTTTACTGCAGAATTATGAACTCACAAATTATCTCAAATTATCTCACTTTATCTTATTGTTTGTCACTCCAAACACTCCCATGATCTATTATTTTTTATCAAATTAACTTTAATTCTGTGTTAGTTCACAGTATTAGAATTTTGGACTGGATTTTCTATCTCTGGTCCAAAGTAAGATGACATATCTACACACTGGGATTTGTTTTCCGCCAAAATCGAAAGATTCAAAATTATTTTATGTCACATTTTATATCAAATCATATCTTTTATCTCATTTTATATCTCACCAACTAAATATTAAAAAAATAATTTGACATAAAAAATTAATCCAACATTTTATCTTTGGTGTGTTTAGAGTTGTATAAAAGTGTATAAAATTGTAAAAGTTAATGTCTCGTATTTTGTGCAGTGAGTAGAAAATTTAAATTTTATAGTTTCGTAATTCATATTTGTAAAGTTTATATTTTTTTTTACGAACTCCGAACAAGGCTCTTATCGTATTACTTATGCCTCATTGTCTAATTCATCCAATCAAATATAACCTTAGATTAATATTTGTTTGACAAGTGTAACAGAGTGCATTTAGTTTGACCTGCTTTTTAATTTAAAAAAAGTAATTTAAAATAATTCATATACAAAAAAATAAGTGATTAAACTAAATATTAAAAAATCTTAAATACATTTTTTAAACCCTTTAATTTTCAAGTTTTCAGACAACTTAATTGGTACATATTCGAATGTATTTTTTTTAAAACTTTTTTTTTATATAATTGATGTCAAAAACATATTAATTAATTAGCCAAAAACTACTAGTCTCTGAGTACCCTGCCTTATCCTACCAACGCTGGCCCAACTTGTCTCCCTGGGCAGCACAACCCGGACCACCCTTACTAGTTTGTCAAAATAACAACGTGAACTAGTTTGTCAAAATAACAACGTGAACGGGTGCAACATGTGGCCGGAAAGGGAAAGGACTCTGCTAGATTTCGTCTTTGAGAGCAATGTCTCTTGAGCTTTTCTTACACTGCGGCCAAGAGTATGCACTGATTGTGTGTGTATTGTTCTTAGCAGCGGTGGTGTTTGAAATTTGAGTCAGCGAGATTTTACCGCACTAATTTAAGAGCATTTCTGTTTTAGGCTCCGTTTAGAAATAATTAGCATTGATTAATAGTTAATAGTTAGTAGTTAAAAAAAGTTGGCTAATTTTATTTTTGAAAAAGAAAAAAAAGTAGCTAATGACTAATAACTAGCTAAAGAAAAGCTAGCTAATTTTGTATTTGGGAAAAAAAAAGTGACTTTTTATAAGTGACTAACTTATTTTGTTAAATTGACATTTTTATCCTTTAAAGCTTAAAAGAAGATTAAAATATAAGAGGGTAAAAAAATCTAACTACTGTTAAAATAACCCTTAGCCAAGGCTAAAGGCTACTCTTCCCAATCAGACCCTTAGAGCAGCAGGTGATTAATTTTACACTTGTTTCTATTCTTCATTATATTTGGGAGAAAGAGTAACCATTATACTGAGATAAAAATTATCTTTTATGACGGTAAATTATTACTAGTAGGGAAGGTGAGTAATAGGAAATAATAAAAAAATTACATTATTTTTTCTCAATTAACTTTTACCCATTTAAAAATTTTAGCATTCCAAAAAAACATAATAATTACTATCTGTTAATATTTATTTTATCTATCTAAATATAAGTATCATAAATTTGTTATCTCTAAACTATTACTAAACGAGAAGAATTTGTTGTGCTACAGTTGAGAAGGAGAAAATAGGAAAAAAAAATATGTTGGTCAGAATGATATTTCAAATGTGAGACTTGGGTAAACACCTTTTTTTGGGGGGGGGGGGGGTAACAACTGAGAATGACCATCTAAATATATAGCGCTTGTAGGTCCCATTTATTTTTAGACTCTATTCATATTTTTAAAAATATATATTTATTCATGTTTTCAAAAAATTTTAGAAATATGGGTAAAAATATTTTTTTTCAAAAATTTTACATTAAAATAAATGAAGCTTAACATAAAATATTTTTGAAAGAAATCTAGCTAGGCATATTCATGAATTCTTTTTTTTTTATACACAAAAACTAGTAAAAATATTTTTTCTTAACATATTTTACATTAAAATAAACAAAACATTATTAACTCATTATTTTTGATCATTTACTACAGTGAATATTTTTTGAAAATATAAGAAATTAAAAATAGAGCGAATTTAGCATTAACATAAAAGAATATACCACATGCAATTATGATTGACACGACTAGACAATTACAATCCTTAATTTTAAGGATCATTAATCACAATAAACAACGTCTTTAAATTGTGAGAAATTAAAAGTGAAATGTATTTAATATTATCACTAAAAGAATACTAAAAGCCAATTTGACAACACAATTTTTTATAATTTTTATTAAAAAAATATCTAAAGTTATAAAATGTAATTCTCTATGCATTTGGTAAAAGTTTACAAATTTTTATCAAAAATTAGAGCAATTTTCTAAATTTTGTAACTTTAATGTAGGTGGTAACCTTTTATGCATTTGATAAAATATAAATTTAAAAAAAATAAAATTTTGAACTTCTATTAAATTTAAAATATATATATATATATATAATTAAATGTTATTAAAAATTGATAATTTCAAATGCATCCTAAATGCACTAAGCAATTGTCAGGACCATACAATTATGGACGATGATTTTGTGCTCCCACAATTACCCTCATTAATTTTAAATTATTGAGTTTTGCTTACCGGGCCTCTTCCGCTTAAACATTTAGAGTATTTAGTCAGATAAAATTAATCAAAATTTATTAATTATTGTTAAATTTTTTATATTTTTTTAATTAAATTTCGTCACATATTATTTTTATATAATTATTTTATTTTATTTTATTTTTTTTGACTAACTAAACACCTTTGATATCAAGATAAACAAACGGAGCCCCGAAAGGGGTAGTCGGGTTGGTCAAAGGTCGGGGCCGTTGGGCTCGAGTCACGTGAGGTCTCGAGTTCTACTCTTTCAGGAGACGGTCTTTTCTCTTAATGTGGAAGCGATCTTCAACGGCCTTTCCGGCTGAGCCGGTCAACCAAGATTTACCTAGGCTGGTTTATCTCCTCGTAATTTTTTATCGGTTAGGGGCACGGGGTGAGTTTCACCCAATGCACACCCATAAATAACAACTGTAAACTTTTTTCCGATCCCAGAAGATAAACAAACGGATGTTCATATGAACATATCATCATAACATAAATAAAGTTGCTTTGTCTCTTTAGTCATGGGACGCTGGCTTTATATGCCTTTGAACGCTTTTTCCAATTTTCAATACAAGTCATTTTCTTTCGCTTTATTAGGTGAAAGCATTGTCGCCTAAGGCTTTTTTCTCAAGTTTAGTACAACCAATATTCAACATTCATTAGCGAATGGGAACACGTGGATGGGTTTGAACCCATGACATAGGGGAGCGTCGCCTCCCGTAAGTTGACTTAGGATGCGTTTCGAGTATCATAAAACAATGAAAAATGTGATTTAATAAAATTTTAGCATTTAGTTTTTTAAGGCGTTATCATGTTTTTTTAAGGAGGAATAGTGTCGTGAGAGCCGTTTTTTTAGTACTTTTTTTTACGGATTTTGGAATAAATTTTTTAATTTTTGCATTAGAATGTTAAGTTTTAAATTTGTGGAAATAGATTTTTCAATAATTTTCCAAGATTTATATCAGAATTTTTTAAAAATTATGAAAAAAATTTTAAGATTTGCAGAAAAATTATTAGAGTTTGTATAAATATTATTAGGTTTGTAAAAAAATGTATTGAAATTTGTAAAAATTTGTTGAGATTTGTAGATATATTAGTAATAACCTGTACCTACAGCAGTCTAAACTAAATTAGTATTAAGTTTTTTTATAGTTAAAATTTTGGACAAAAAGTTCAAATCGAAAAAAAATATAATAATCTATAAGTTTAATTTTTTTTTAACTTAAAACTATAACAATTACTGCATGTATTTTCGTCTTTCTTTCACTTTCTAATTAATTTTTGATAAGCACCGTAGAAAAAATAAATTATAATATTTTAATTTAGAAGGTTCAATTTCTTAAGAAATCATAAGCGAGCAAAATTTAAGTTGACAGTTTTGATTAACATATGATCTCCATCCTTAAAATATAGTAAAATTTAAAATGCTTTAACTATTTTGTGAGATTGATAGTAGTGGGGTTCACTAGAATAAAAATTGAGCGAGAAGTTAAAAAAATAAAAATGATCTCAATAGTTAAATAAAAAATAATTTTTAACTATTGGATCTTATTTTGTGAGGATGATATTTTTAAAAATCGTCCTATTTTATTATATAGATATATAAATTTATAAAAATTTCACGAAGTATGAAATGGGTATAATTGTTAGAGAGAGTTATATAGTTTTTCAGAGTTTCTTAGATATTGTTTGGATTTTTTAACAAACTAAATGCACCCTTATTTAGATAGGGTTTGATTTAGTAAAAAAATTTAAAAATTTGCGTAAAAGTATTACGTAATGAAATTTGTTTAGATAAAGTTAAAAAGATTAATAAAAATTAACATTTTTTTATATTTTCTGAGAATCCAAATTCTATTTTAATTTCATTGACATTTGGCTTCTCTCTCTCTCTCTCTCTTTCTTTTTCTTTCTTTTTTTTTTCTTTTTTGGGTAGATTTGCGTTTTGTTTCATGCAATGCCCAAGTTTTTATATTTTTTAAGTCATTCAACAACAGGAGATCAAATCTTCTAGTTTTCATTGTCCTTGCATTTAAACTAATTAATTAAAACTTTGATTGACTTTAGCTATTAAGAATTCAAAAATTAAAAATAAAAATTCTTTAAATTTCTTAAAAATATTGAAATAAAATTTGAAAATAAACTAATAAGGCGTTTTGGCATCAAAGATCAATTCTCTCAAAAGTTTACAACAAATAGTCAAATTAACATAAAAAATTGCCGTCCACTATTGTAATTTTATGTGCTTAAGAAATTTATATGTACTATAAGGCATATTTGGTTGGAAGTAGAAATAAAGCTAGAGTGAGGTAAAGTCGCAGATGTGAATGAAGTAAATATGAATATGGGAATAATTGTGTTAGTATCCATAAATAATTAGTTTGATGGTAAGAATAATGTATGTTTAGTAGGATAAGATAAAAGATAAAATGAAATAATAAAATAAATAGATAACTATGTTAACTATACATAAAAAAAACAAGCATTCATTCTAATAAGTAATAAAAATGAGAATAATTTTGTAATGTTACATTTGGTTAAGTAAGATAAGAGTGGAATGACTATAGATATTTTTATTTTATTACTTGGTAGCATTTCTAGAGGGGAGAATAACATGCTCATTCTATTATTTATTCTTTTCATCTGAGAAATGGCCACCTTCTCCCAAAACTATAGAATTGACTTATTAATTTATACTCCCCATATCTTATGAGCATGAGCCTTAGCCTTAGTGGAATATTTACGAAATATTCTCATTTTTATTCATTACTAGAATGCGTGTTTTTCTATATAAGGGTAATATCAGTGTTTCAACTAACCACTTAGTATAAGGCACTTAAATTTTTATTTATGTAATTTTAATTTAATTAGAATTTATATTGGATTTAATTAAATTTAGTTGTGTTGTGGGCTAAAGTTGGGGTCAAGGCCCTTGATTACTTTTATTGGAGCTAACTTATTATAAACAATTGTAATTCAATTTAATTTTGACCAAATTAACCAAGTGATTAACTATGTAATGTTTACTTGACCCAATTATGCCTTAACCGAATTAAATTGACTTAACTCGGATTTATCTTCGACTCGCATTTTTCAGCCTTAGTCGGGTACCACCCAATTGGGATATCTACCAATTTTACATTCGTTGACACCTGTCACTTGGCAGTCACTGTGTACACATATATAGATAGATGATACATGTATATAATGCATCAGTTGGTGGTCCAACACATTGTTAGTGGACTTCACTTCTTTCATTCCCTATCGTTAATCCACTCTGGGTGGGGACACACTACAGGCTGCGATGGGTTAGCCCACAGTATGGCTCAGTCCAGTGAAAAAAAAAATTATTAAGTAAATTTTAGATAAAAAAAAAAAATTAGTACAATCTATTTTTTGAATAGTACAACCCATCCCTCAAATAGTCCAATCTTAATCAACCTTTTATGAGATCTTCAATTTATTGAGTTTTGACTTATAGTTAAAGATATTTTGTAATCCTGACTCCGCACCTGAATCCACCTAAGTTTCCACTTTTGTATGCCTTCCATCTATATATGTCTTCCACTTCAATGTTATATCTATGATATATGCATGTATAGCCTTTGTAAGTTTAATTGAGAGAGACCAGAGAGAGCTTGTGGGCTTTGAGGGAAACTGGAGGAGTGTTTGGCAGTAAAAATTCACCGCCGGAACTGCTCACCACACTAATCAGAAATTCACTCGTCGACCTGCCGAACACAAGGAAAAGAAAGGTTACGGCCATAGTGGATGTCTCCAACTGGAAAACCCTCCGATACTTGAGTCAGCAGATGCTTTTTGTGAGTTAAAGAAGAAATGTAAAGAGTGCTATGTTAGCAATAATGAATGTACCTAGGTTATGGAGTCAAGTGTAGTATTTATAACATGGTAAAAGTAAATAAAATAATACCTGAAAATTCAGTTGTGATGATACCTCTTATATTTTTCCCTCACTCTTCTTTAATTATCTTTCACTTCTCATTTATTGCCATTACTTCTCATGTAATGCCATTACTTCTTATTAATTGCGCATGGGCGATTAAACGCGGCCGTATAGCCAGAATACAACTCTAGAACTGTTCACTTGTCACATCTGTCTGTCATTTGTAACGAGACAAACTAACTTGATTAACTTTTAGTCAATAAATCAAGTTCATTTAATACTATTAGGCATTTATGGTTAGGGGTGCATTTACAATATTGTGGGACTTATATGCGTGGGCGATTCAACACGGCTGTATAGCCAGAATACAGCTCTGGAACTGTTCACTTGTCACATCTCTCTGCCACTTGTAACGAGACAAACTAACTTAGTTAACTTTTAGTCAATAAATCAGGTTCATTTAATACTATTAGGCATTTATGGTTAGGGGTGCATCTACAACATTGTGGGACTCATACTTAATAAATGTGTTGGTATCAGACCAATGCTGACCACTTCAAATTCCCCGATCAACGGAATGCCACGTGTCCCATGTAAAAAAGTGGTCGTCACAGTGCCACGTGACCTAAATTTATTCTGTCCCAACAAAGAGGAACACAAGGAGTAGAGGCTCGGGTCTTCATTTCCATTTTATTTATTTATTTTTTTATCTAAATATTAAAAGAAGGATGATTCTTTGCTTATCCCTTAAGAAAATTTTGAAACGAGACAATGGTTGTGTGTGACATAAAGTTTTAAACACAATTATATACATGTTTTCGTTTTACTGTATTATGGAATTTGGTTGAAGATGCCTTTATTATGTGATATATTAGATGTATAATTGTTGGACTCTGAGGCATATATGGTCAATTAGTACGATTTTTATTTTTTTTTCCGGGATATGAAAATTTACCATACGTTCTCCTCACGCTACTTGGGTTTTCATTTCATAATTACCACGTGAAAACACATTAATAGTCATGGAAAGTGATGGGGATTTCTAACCAGGGACTCTGCGAAAATTAAGTCAGATGACAAGTTACAATATTTTAGAGAGAGAATATGGTCATAAGTGAGTATGCCTCAAATAGGCGTATACCTTGAATACTTGTAGGTGTAGAAAGTAAAGATTAGTGGAATTTTTGATTTGACTGTAATACTTTATTAACTCATTTGTTTCCATTTCTCTTTAGTACACAAATGGCGATTTAGGATGCATATAAAGTGCGTGTGGTGAGTCTTAGAAGGTTGGTGAAATGTGACAGTTGTGGAAGATACTTTTTTCTATCTTATCCCTTCTAATAATGAGACTGAATTATTTCAATTACTTTCTAACCATATAGTTATAACTTAAATGTGATAGTTGCGGAAGATACCTTTTTCTATCTTATCCCTTCTAATAATGAGATTGAATTATTTCAATTACTTTCTAACCATATAGTTAAAACTTAATTATAATAAACTTTTTCCTATGGAATCTATGTCCATATGGTTGCGAACATGATCCTGAACTCAAAGTATATATTTATTTTATTTTATTTCAAGTATAATACATTTATTGAGTGTGTGACATTCACACCTAAATTTACAAAATTTAGATTGATTATAGAAGTAACTGCAAGTGCTTATAAGAGAACCTGAGTTGTTTATTCCCATGTTTCACTCCTGTGTTAATATTTAAAGCTTTTATAGATAAATCTAGAGTTTTAACAGTAGTAGATTGACATTTTGTTTAATAGGTTTTAAAAGTTATAAGTTTGTGTATATTTAGTAGCTCGTGGGATTCTCTATTTATTTTATCTACAAAAGTAATATAAAACTTCCAGATTGTGTGTGTGTTTTTTTTTTTAATGTTGGTATTTATATAAATTGTGATTTGAGTAGAGGATTTAGAAGTGTTCACTCTATTTAAGATATTAAATATGTATTCTAAGATAGGGGTACGACATATCATTTATCCAACTTCAAATGTTTTTGATAAGCCTTACCATTTTTAGATAGGCTTTTATCATTTATCCAATTTTAGCTTTTTTAAGATAAGCCTTATCAATTTAAATTTTTAAGTTCAGCTCTGTCCTCACACATTACTTTTTCTATCTCTGAAATTGTTACTAGTTAAAAATTAGCTTTTAGCTACTTAGGTGGCGTTTCGTTTACTTTTCTATTTTTTTTTTATTTTATGTGTTAAAAACCTCAAAACGAGAAAATAAAAAATGTTTTATTTTTCTTATTTTGAGATTTTCCTTATTTTGAGTTAAAAAGTCTCAAAAAGAATTTTTTTGCCATTGTTCATTTCATTTGTAAATTCATTTTATGTTTTCTAAAACGAAATTTGAAAATGCAAGTAACCAAATAAGTTTTGACCTGTTTTCCTTCTTTTTAAAAGCATAAAATGAAAAATAAGGTCAAAAATAGAAAATAAAAAATAAAAGCAGAAAATATAAAATAAAAAAAACCAAATGATAACTTAATTTTTTAACATTTTCTAAAATGACCAAATTTACCCTCTTACACTCTAAATTTCTTTTAAAACATAGAGGGTAAAAATGCTAATTAATAAAAAAATTACAAAATTAGTTACTAAAAAGTAAATTTTTTTCCCTTCCCAAACAAAAAAAAAGCTAATTTTTTGCTTCCCAAACTAAGTAAATTTTTTGCTTCACAAACCAAGCCTAAGTATGTTAAACTTTTTAAAGTAAGAAAATGTATGATAGGGGAAGCTTAAGGTATTTATTAATGGGTGTTTATGGCACTTATTAAGGGTCCAATAAAAATATATCATCTGATCATGCATCGCACTTTTTTATGCACGACTCTATTGAAGTGTAAGATAATACCAGACGGGGGACTTGAAGCTACTTTTCAACTTTAGGCTCCTGAGGTTGAATTCCAAAACCGTTCAATCCGTTTGGAGTTTATATGATCTTCAATTTAAAAATATAATTGTTTATTTTTAAAGGGATAAATCAGTAAATAATTAAAAAAGAGAAAAAAATTCAATAATTAAGTTTTAAATAAAGAGAGAAAAAATTAAAACAAAATGAGGAGAGGGAAAAAATTAAACCACGCTAAAGATAATCTAGGAATTCCAGGAATGATATGTGAATCCATTTAATCTTCATCTCTCGCTTGAAAATATTTATGAATGAACCCATTGAAGATATATGAATCCATTACAATTTACAAATTTTGTTTATATATATATTTTGTATTCATGTCTTTTGTACTGATTGCAACTTCAAATGAATTTACATATATTCATTGGATTTTTTTATTGTTGTCGTATCTTTTGTGCCGATTGAACCTTCTAATCCGATGAATTCACATATTTTCACTGGATTAACTTTAATGGATTCCGAGATTTTTGAATTATCTTCATCAATCCTTTGGGAATTATCACAAACAATATTGAATTTCCAATGGATTTACATATCTTCAATAGATATTCTTCAAAATAATCATTTAGATATATTTTCAAGTAAGAGATCAAAATTAAATGGATTCACATGTTGGATGAATGATGAATTATATTTTATGGAGTATTTTAGCTAGTTTTAATTTTTTTCTCTCCTCATTTGATTTTAATTTTTCTCTCTTCTTATTTAAAATCTTAGTTATTTACTGATATACTCATTTAAAAAAAAAACTATATTTTTCAATTAAGGTTAATCAACCCCAAATGAATTCAACGATTGAGATCCAAATTCAGGCCCCCATCCCGCTATTATCATGTAACCTATATTCATTGTCCCTTAATGAGTGTGCACTGGAGCACTTAAATATATTTAGGGAAGATATCTATGATTTACATCTTTGAACAGAAAAAAAGTATTTATAATTTACTCCACTAAGGCTCTATTTAGAGCTCTGAAAAAGACAAACAACCATAAAAAAAATCAAAAAATTTTTAAAATTCTTTAATACATTTTACTCATCTTTTATTTCATAAAATTTTTATAAATTTATATATCTTCATATATCTCAACAAATTTTTGTAAATCCTAATAAAGTTTTAACAAATTCTAATAATATTTTCACAAACCCTAATAATATTTCTATGAATCTAAAAAAATTTTCAGCAGTTTTTAAAAAGTTATAACATAAATCTGTTAGAACGAACTAAATTCGTTTAAATGATTTTAAAATTAAAAATTTCTGTTTAAATTCATTTAAATGAATTTCATTTATGAAAAACTTAATTTAATGGTTGAGATCAAAACGTTAAAAAGTTAATCAAATCACACTTTTTATTTTTTTTTTTTAGCTCCAAACGCTCGAAAAAAGAAGAATGGAAAATGAAATATGTGTTGGCTTAACACCGTGCGTTCCGTCTGACGCATCTCGCAACCAATTTGGCGTTGCGTGAAGGAAATATTCTCCCTTCTTTGTGAAAAAAAAAAAAAAAAAAGGGAGACAAAGCGCAGGATCAGGGGGAACGAAATAGAGTTTTGGGGGATCGAATCGCCTGTCGTGATCCGTTCGCTCGACTTGGTCTCTCCCCTCAAAACTTCTGCAGAGACTACAAGCAGCGAGGAGAGAATTTAGAGAGAGAAAGAAGTTGAGAGTTATAGAGAGAGAAAAGGCGGAGCGAGAGCGATGTGGGTGTTCTATTTGATCTCGCTTCCGTTGACAGTGGGCATGGTGATATTCACGTTGAGGTACTTTGCTGGCCCAGAAGTGCGTCGCTACGTCCTCTTCATCGTTGGATATGCCTGGTTTTGTTCTCTCTCCATCATCATCCTCGTCCCCGCCGACATTTGGACGGTACAGAACAGTCTCAATTCCTCCGTTTCCCCCTTTCCCCCAATTTGATAATCTAGTTGAAATTGACTTCATCTAGTAAATCATTTGGCTGAAACCACTTTAATAGAGTTCACTGTAATTTGGAGTTGCTGTATACTATCATTACTTGATTCAAAACATGGACCAGCTATCCTCGCTTGACATTCTTTAACGACACTTGGTTGCATTAGCTTGTGATGAACTTTCTTCTTAGAGTGGATACAAATTTTTATATAATTTTGGTTTTTTCTTTTTCTAATTCCTTAGGAAGTGTGGGACAAGAGATGGCGCGTAGTGCCCTGTGCCTTTGAATTGAAACAGTTCCTACAGGGGTTAATCTTACACTCTGCAGATAATATTGTTTATCTCATACCGGGTTGTGGGCAATAATTTTTCTTCTGAATGACACCCATACTTTTTTGTTCTAGAAAAGTCACTGTTGTCCAATGAGGTTTACGCCAAATCCCAGACATTGATCACTGATGCAATTTTAGTAACTACAGGGACTAGATAGACCTCGACTGAAAACTGAACACTGAGCATTGAGCGCAGTAGTTCCTCATATAAAAATATTCTCTCTATTCTGGAAGACTATTGTTTCTAGTATTGGCAGGATTGGACAAGCCCTTGTTTCAAATGTGTTCCCACATCATGGATAGCAATGGCAATGGGGGGCGGGGTGAGGATCCTTCCTTTGGACCATGGGTCCATGCCATGTGTAGGGCCAAGGTGGTGATGTACCACAGTTCTGATACCAACGGATGCAAGGTTGATATGGGGTGAAAAATAGAAGAACTTTTCACGTAGTGGAGTCCTTTTTTTTTAGGTTTAAAAGCAATTTTTTGGCTACTTTGATAAGTTGGTTGTCTCGGGGGCAAAACCCAAATCTACACAGTTTTTTTACATATGTTGATATTTGAGATTTGATGATGCCTCTGACAGTGCTTTACAGGGGTGGCATCCCATGATGCCTTTTTGAATACAATACCTTTTCTTATATTAAAAAAAAAGAATAAAAATAATAAAGGGAATTAAGTTAATTTAGTGTATAAATAGGGTATAATATATGTAACAGGTTATATAAGGAATTTAAAATACAAAAGCGCATCCTTATAAGTTAGTCTATAAATATGGTGTTTGAATTGAGAGTGCCCTATCTTGCCCCCGCCCAAAAGTCGATGGGGTTCTTGTTGCCCCATTCTGCTTGTACTCTAATTAGACTCACCCCATATTTGTCCCAACATGGTCAGGGTAGGCTGGGAACCTAGACGCCTATAAAAAAAAAAAAAAAAAAAAAAAAAAAAAACGATTGGCTTATTTTTCATCCCTAAGCATGTATTCTATTGGTGGCAGTTTTCATTCAATTTGACATTGAAGGCTTAGCTGCATGATGTCCTTACTATTAAGCACACTGATCATCAGTGAAAGAGTGTCATAGTTTACAACTAAAGCCTCGAAAGGGTTGATTTTTGCACATTGCGCGGTAGGCATTCTAATTTTATTTTCTATTTGACGGGGTGACTGGAAAGCGTAGCAGATTTTTGTATCTTTTTCTCTTGCGAGGAATGATCTTGAAAATTAAATACATGGCTGATTACAACTTTCTTATGCCCCTACTTAAAATGAGTTCTTCTGGAATTCTTTATGGTCTTCACTAGAATTTATGGATTTGCACTTCAGATTGATTTCTGGACAATAACTTTCTGGGACATAAGGGCGTGAAATTGATATATGATAAAGTAAGTTTTAGAAGGGTGGTTGAAATTATTGTGAGTAGATATTGGCATTAACCAATGGTTTGCATTAGAAGTTGGGAGATGATTAAGGGTGGTTGAAATTATTGTGAGTAGATATTGGCATTAACCAATGGTTTGCATTAGAAGTTGGGAGATGATTAACAGCACTTTTTGAGAATCTTTCCTTTGTATTAGTGGGATGCAATACAGAATGTGATAAATCTTGGAAAATTAATTATTAGGCTATTAGAGGTTGCTATTTGGTGTAGCAGTGAAAGCATGGACTGTAAGTATGGGAACTTTGGTTTGAGTCTGAGAGTAGCCATTTTGTTTTTAACTAGCAGTCTTAGTAGTAAATCATTATTTACGTAAACCGATTTACTCTAAATGGTCCTGCTAAATAATTGTAATATAACTAACTTTGGATTTCTTCTTTATAACTCAATGCACAACCCCTCTCTCTCAAATTCAGGTGGCCTCAGGCAGTGTAAGGTTGGACAAATAACTTTGTGATGCAGAAGTTACATATCTTTAAACACTGATTATTAATGGTGGTGTTGTGACATAATGATTCATAATGTTGACCTATTCTAATTTGCTAATGTCAGTGCCAATTTTGAGAGATTCCACTTCATAGGGCCAACAGAACATGTGCTTATAAGCTGTTTTGTGGAAGTTATGAATGAAGATTAAGTGAGCATTTTTTTTTTGGGGGGGTGGGGGTGAGATTTGATTAGAGTATTATGATTTTGCTTACTCACTAGATCCCTTAGCATCCTTTGTTATTTCTTTCGAGCTAATTTCTCTTATGCTCTGTTTAGATCCTGAATTTTATTACTTGAAAAAGAAAAGAACAAGGGACTAATTTACATATCAATTATTTGGCTGTGGATGTTAGGGGAATGATGTAGACCAGGTTGCTCTTGCATTATTGGAAGTATTTTAAGAGTCCATTTTGGAAGTTTAAAAGTCTATTGCACAGCAGATTTTAAGAGAGTTTTGAAAGTTTTAAAGAGTCTGTTTTTGAAGTCTAAAAGTCTGTTTTAAGATTCTGTTTTTGAAGTCTAAAAATCTGTTTGCGTAGCAGATTTTAAGAGTCTGTTTTGGAAGTTTTAAGATTATGTTTTAGAAGTTTAAGGGTCTGTTTGTATAGCAGATTTTTAAGGGTCTGTTTTTGGAATTAAGCTAATGTTCTAGTTTAATCTAGCTCGCTGATTTTCCTTCTTTATTCTTTTACTCTTTTCATACGTGAGTGCATCAGGGAAGAAGTATAGAATTTGGGAAATGAAAAAATTACGTAAATTTATTGAGAAATGCCTCATTTATTTCCCATTTTTAATCCAACCATATAAAAGTATGTATTCCTTTTCCTTTTCCATTTCCTTGTCTTGTCCCACGATGAATCTCTTAGCCTTGATATTTAATGGGTGATAGGTTTGTCAATAGGCTATGAATAAGGATCAGTTTTGCGTGGCTTGCCTATTGTGAATGGTAGGATTAATTTGAGAGATCCTAGGCCTACAAGGTTAGGGAAATTTGCTGTGCTCGAGGCCTCCTAGCAGTAGGAACTATTGTTTGAGAAATTATTCAATGGTACTTTTATTAATTTCGTGGGTTGCTTACAAGAGTTATTTAAATCAAACTAAACTTTTTAAGGGATAACAAGCCTATCCCAATGGCTTCCTAATCCGATCCTAATACTCAAGATATATCCTAGCTGACTAGAGAACAATTTAATATGCCTCTTGTTTATTCTTCCTGAGACTATGACTGTAATTAATACTATTACTTGCCTTTGCATTGTGCATCCTGTTCCCTTCACACATTCCACTAACCACCAATTCCTTCCCAATCAAGCTCCTCCTCTTCCCTTCTAGATGGACCCACATGTGTCTTCTACTTGACTTCTTCTTTACTTTAGATATGCCTTCACCATTTAAAGATTACTCTTGTCCTCAGGGGTGAAATAGGAAGACCTTAGCTGAAACTTGTCCCAGCCTTGCCACGTAGCAGCAGCAGGAGAAAATCCCTCCCTAATGGACAATTATCTCACGAGTGTTGGAGTTGCACCAGGCTGAACTTGTGGCCTTGGTCCGAATACTTAGGGAATACAAAAGCTATTTTCTGTTGCGGGCTCACTTGCCTTTTCAGTAAAGACACATGAAGAATTAGATGAATTTTTTGTTGAGTCTCTTTGGTAATTAGGTGGCATCTCCTTGATGCTTTTAATAAAATTATTTTTGTTTTTGTTTTTTTTTTTTTAAAAGGAGAAATTTTGAAGTAGTTGAGAGCCCCAATTCTTGTGCTACCTCGCCTATTTGAGTAAGAACAAGGAACTGTTGAATCTTGGGGCCAGTTTCTGTTTTTTCTTCTAGGTCATGATACTTTGTCTATAGGGCTGTAACCATAAATAAACCCAATATCTCAGAGCAAACACCTTCTCTGTATGATTGGAATTACTCACACACATATATATTCAATTTATTTGGAGAAGCATGCAATTGCGCCTTCACCTGTCTAACAATGTTATCCCTTTCCAACAAAAACTTTTCAACCCATTCTACCTTCATTGTACCATGCAAATAAGCCAAGAGTGTTGGAGGTTGGGCAATTCATTTTGGATGTTTCTTTGTATTTTCCAAAGGCTTCTATTGCATTTTGGGTAATTCGTCATGCTAACATAACCTTAATTAAGGTTTGTTGTTTATTGTAGAATAATAATGATCTTTAGGGCTTGATACTTATCCTTTTGATGTGGATATACTAGCATATGAAAGTAGTTAGTTTTCAAAGAAAGAATTAGAAGAGATGAATCGTCTTCCTCTCCTAAATGTTATTTATAATCGTTGTGTCCACCAAATTAGGTAATACAATCAATCAAGCAATTGAAGGAAATCTTACAAAGTCTCTCAATCGTCCTAATCATAACAATTATCTTAATTTATCCTAATCAAAATAAAATCTCTCCAAATATTCTAACACTTTTCCTCAAGTTGAAGCATACACGTTGAACGTGCCTAACTTGCTAGTCTTGAAAGGAGGATTGTATGACTTGGTAAGAATGTTGCCTAATTGGGACAGAAGGAACATAGGGAGTGCAAAGCTCGCTATGAAGCAACAAATTACAGATAAAGTGATAATTCACCTCAATATGCTTGGTTCGCTCATGGAAAATAAGATTGTTTGAAATGGAAATGGCAGCTTAGTTATCACAAAACATAGACCTTGTTTGAGGAAAATCAACGCCAAAATCTTGAAGAAGGGATCGAACCTAAAGTATTTCAGAAGTTGTATGGCCCATGGCTTGATACTTAGCCTCGGCGCTGGAACGAGCCACAACATATTGCTTCTTGCTTCGCACCAGATTATCACCAATAAATGTATGATTCCCAAATGTAGAATAAGATCAGAATGGCTATTTTCCCACTTAGCATCACTAAAGCCTATCACTAACAACGAGGAAAGAGGACGATAGAGTAAACCATGAACACGTGTCCCTCTAAAATAATGCAAAATATGACAAACTTCTTGAAGATGTGGAGAGTGACAAGCATGCGTAAATTGAATAATAATGCTTGCAGCATAAATTGAATAATAATGCTTGCAGCATAAGCGATGTTAGGACGGGTGACAGTAAGATAGATCAGTTTGCTTGCTAGATGTTGATAACAACTAATGTCAGAGAGAGGAGTACTAGATTTCGTATCAAGCTTAATAGAGGAATCCATTGGAGTCTTAGCTAAGCAAAATCCCAAAAGACTAGTCTCAGATAAAATATCCAAAACATACGTTGGGACAAGGAGAGGCCCGCATTTGATCGAACCACTTTTATCTTAAGAAAGTAGTAAAGAGCATCAAGATCTTTTGTATTAAACTGTCAACTCAAATGATAGTTCAGTTTAACAATACCATACTCATCATCCCCAGAGATAATAATGTCATCAATTCACACAATCAACACAATAGTGCTAGAAGAAGTGTGATGAATGAAGACAGAGTGGTCAAAAGAGATTGGCTAAAACCATAAACAAATCGATCAAACTAAGTACAAGGAGACTTTCAATCCATAGAAAGCACAACGCAAATGGAAAAATCTAATGTTTACTACCTGGTCTGATATAATCTAGTGGTTGGTTCATATAAACTTCCTCTTGAAGGTCTCCATGTAAAAATGTGTTCTTAATGTCAAGTTGATAAAGAGGTCAAGAGCGACTCACAGCAACCGCAAGAAGGATCTTGGTAGAATTCAGACGAGCAATAGGATAAAAGATCTCTAAATAATCAACTCTATATGTCTAAGTGTATCGTATAAGGCAGGCTTTGAGACGTTCAACAGAATCATCTGGTAGATATTTTGCTGTTTATACGTGACGACATCTGACCATATGCTTACCTGAAGGTAAAGGTTAAGGAGTAAGTTTCCAGGTGTTATTTTTATACGGTGCACTCATCTCCTTGTCCATAGCGTGCTTTTATCCAAGGAAAGATAAAACCTTCGTATATGACACTGGAATGGAGATAGAAGATAGAGTACGAACAAAAGAATGCAAGTATCGAGAAGCATGATGATAAGAAAGAAAGCTGGCAATTGGAGGTTGAGTGTAAGTACGATTACCACGTCACAAAATAATAGGTAAATCATCAGTGGAAGGAGGAGATGATGCAGAACTGTGGACCTCAGACGAAGTAGACGAATTGGATGGGCCATAAGAGACAACAAGTCTATGTTGAGTTCGCTGATATACTTGCAAAGGAGAATTAAAAGCCAATGGTAGCGGAAGAGCATGATGAAACTCCCCCTGAGTGCTTGAAATGAGATATTATGAGAGTTGTGCCCTTGAAGTAGACAAAAAGTAGACTTCGAAAAGGCAACATTAGCATTACAAAATGCCGACGAGATGGAGGATGATAATGGCAATACCCTTTTTGAGTTTGGGAATAGCTAAGAAAAATGCATTTCTAGGAATGAGTAAAGAGCTTATCTAAACCAAGATCAAGCACATGAATGAAGGCTCGCTGCCAAACACACGAGGATTTAGGGAAAAATGCTTACCCTCACGATATAAAATAGAGAAAGATAATGTGTTATCCAAAGCCGTAGTTGGTATACGATTAATTAGATGGCAAGCGGTAAAACAATATCCCTCCTCCCCCCCCCCCCCCCCAAAAAAAAAAAACTTTGGCACATACATATTAAACATCATCATTCGAGCAACATCAATCAAATGATGATATTTGCGTTCATCAACACCATTTTGCTAAGATGTGTGTGCAAGCTGTCTGTTGATGAAGATCATGATCAACACAAAAAGATGCTGTGACAAACTGAAGATTTTCCAAAGCATTATTAGAATGAAGAACCTTAATATGTTCGCCAAATTGAGGGAGGATCTCATTATAAGAACAATAGAGATTGGATCTCTTTTTCATTAAAAACAACCAAGTCATACGAGAATAATCATCAACAAAAATTCCAAAAAATAGTGATATCCGTTACTACTAGAAACACGAGAGTGCCCCCCCCCCCAAAAAAAATGTTTGTATGAACTAAATCATAAGACTTAAATTGACGACTGACACCGCGACTCAGAAATGAACTACGATGATGCTTGCCAAGTTGACAAGCTTCACATTCAATACTAATATAGGATTCAAATTGGGAATACCTAATTTAAGTTCATTTAATGATCGGTGACCAAGATGAAAATGCCACTGGAGTGGGGAGACTATCGCACTCAAAATGGAGGTACTGGAAGTGGAGAAACTGGCAGGATCTAGATGGTATAGTCCATCTCTCTTATGCCCCGAACCAATCATCCTCTTAGTTTGGAGATCTCGAAAAACACAAGAAGGTTGTTAAAATTGAATAATGTAAAGACTTGATCAATTGAGTTACATATAACAAATCAAATGGAAAGTTAGGAATAAAGTTACCTAATTCGTTCAACCCCCTCCGACCCACATGCGAGATCGCGTGACCCCAAATGGGGTGCGTTTGCTACCTAAGTTGCAAAAGTGAATGACCCACCATCCCACTACGTTGGTCGCATCATGTTTACGGGGAGATGAGTAAGAACATCTGGGAGGAGAAAGACATGGAGCGTTGACTTGCTTGTCTTGAACTTGATGCTTATTGTTACTTCCATTGCCGGCAACCATTTCCTTTCATCACGAACGCCATTGCCTTCTTTGTTGTTGCCATCTCGATGACATCGCCAGTCATCGCCCCTTGTTGTCATCGCCAGTTGTCAATTAAAGCTTCATTGAGTTTGTCGTTGCCATCGCCAGTTGTTGAAAAGCTTCGTCGATTTTGTCCCTTCGTCGACATTTCATGGCCGTCGCCAATTGTCTAGTCCGCTGAGCATTTTTTTTGAATTGTTTTTTATTTGGTAAAAAGAAATAAAAATGAAAGAGATAATTAATATAGGTACATATATATTTGGTTGAAGCTGAATGGTCTATTTAATTAATACATACATATTTACTTGTTTCAAGTCAAGATAAACTCTATGACTTCTTTTGCTCTTTTTGTTTTAACATACATATAAATATATATATTTGATTGAAGGTAGATAATTAATTTAATTTTGTGTTTTTCGTTCACCTCATCGAGGAAGACTGTAAGACTTCCTTTGCTTTTTTCAAGTCAAGATAAACTCTACAACTTATTTTCCTTTTTTTAACATACATATAAATATATATATATATTTATGATTGAAGGTAGATAATTAATTTAATAGTGTTTTTTTGTTCACCTGATCGAGGAAGACTGTAAAACTTTCTTTGCTTTTTTCAAGTCAAGATAAACTCTACAACTTCTTTTCCTTTTTTTAACATACCTAAAACTTCCTTTGCTTTTTTCAAGTCAATATAAACTTTACATTTTCTTTTACATTTTTTATTTTCCTTTTTTTTTTCCAAATTAGGATAAGAAATTATCTAACTTCCTAGTCAAATATGAATTCTATTAGTATTAACTTAATTTTTACTTAGATATGAATTGTATTAATTTTAATTAAATGAATTATGTTGATACAATTTTTGAAATGTATTTTTAATTTTTTTAAAATGTTAAAAATATAAATAAAATTAAAATCTAATTGAATATTAAATTAGTCATAAGTTTTCAAATTTATTATATAAAAAATAACTTAATTAACTTGAATTTTTAATTTTTAAATTAATTTAAATAATTATTTTGGAAAATATATGTTACAAATAATTAAATAATAATTGATTTGATTTCCTAAATTAAATAGATTTTCTTATTTATAGCTAGGGTTTTAATGGCCAATCAATAATTATTTTAAAAGATATATACCATAATTAATTATAAGATTTGTTATATAGTAAAATAATTTGATTAAGTTGAATCTGTCCAACTATGCGCACATGAGGAAAGAACGGAAAGTAGGATGATATTTTTTAATTCTTAAATCAATTTAAGTAATTAATTTGAAAGATATATACTTCAAATAATTAATTAATGTAATTAATTTAATTTTCTAAATTAAGTACACTTCCTAATTTATAATTAAGGTTTGTAATTGTCAATCTATAATTATTTTAAAATATATATTACAATTAATTAGATGTTGATTGGATTTCTTAAACTAATTAAAAATTTTCTATTTATAATTAGGTTATATAAACTAAATTTTTTACACGTTTCCATATATCTTCCAAAAAAAAAAAAAAAATCAGAAAAGAAACTTTAGCGGCAGCCTTCATTTCATCTTCTTACCCTTTGTCTTCATAGGTTATATACTCTAAACTTTTAAGTATTTTAACTTTTTATATTCACTTGAAACTTGTTTTCATTTATGATTTCTTTTGAAGTTTGGAATGATTAAATTATTTCTAGCTCATTTTGGGTACTAGTATAATGATTTAAATGAAGTTTTATTCTTTAGATAATTTCCTCGTCCGTGTTTATTATTACTATTAAATACTCTATATATATTTTATAATATACATTATATATATATGTATATTACATACACTACTGCATATTAAACCAAATAAAAATTTAAAGCGAATTGCGATCTAAAATAGTGTTCCAGCTAAGTATACCCCCAGCGTACTATGTATTGGCCAAGATACCATACTACGAATCTATACCTATGCCACATACCACATCGACCCATGAACCTTTTAACTAACTGTAAAGATTATAGGGAAAGGAAATTGAAGAATGAGGACGAATTACTCCTTTATCAATAACTGGACAAGATTATCCATCAACTAAAAGTATTATCTCGACAGGATTCAAATCAGAAAATAAGAAAGATTTTCCCAAAATGTCAGAGCTGGCACCAAAATCAATAGCCTTAGGTAGAGGCAGTACATACATTGTTACTTGAATTGGCTAAAGTAACTATAGAAGAGGTGGATGGATTGGTAGCATGAACCGAGTTGAGCTGTGAGATCAGCATGAGAATTGGGCACTGGAGCCGAATCAAGTAGATTAGCTTGGACTGAAGTAAAGTACCATTAGAGACATGGTGAATTTGGTTAGTACTATCACAATAGGTACATTTACAATCTCCACACCTCTAAGATCAACTAGCACCATGAGAACGTCCCTTGAACGAGTGACCATTGTGTCCTCCTCGTATGCCACCTTGAAAGTTGCTCGATCATTCTACCAAGACACCAAAGCAGAAGACTCTGAGGTAGGACTAAGAGAGGCACAAATAGAAGAATGTTGGCCTAAGGATGACCGCAACAAATGGGATTAGGCATTAGCTGCTATGGGCAAAGTCTCACTAACCAGATTTAATCTTTGAATCCACGTAAATTTGAATCAAGACCAGAAAGTAATGATGCAGTCATAAAGTCCTTCCATCATTGTCATTGTCAGATGAGATTAGCAGTAAAGGGACAATATTGTAACAATTGGTCCCACAAACTCTTGAGTGCACTGTATTTAGAAAGAGGGCAGCCATTCTGCTTATTAGTGAATAGTTTTTCATATAGTTCAAACACTAAAGACACGTTAATTTGTTGGGAGGAGGAGTCAGAAAGAGAATCCCAAATCTTGTTAGATGAGTCATAAAATTCAATTGTGGTGGCAATTTGGGGTTCCACTCGAAGCTATGCCATAACCATCCCATAACAATAGAATCTTCACTAGGCCAATTATCATAAGAACGACCAGTAGATGTTGGAGGTAGTGAAGTGACAAAATTCAACTTCTTTTTTCCGTTGAGATAAATATTCATAGCATGAGCCCCGGCCATGTAATTCACTCCATTCAATTTTTTAGATGTAATTGAACAGGGAAAATTATTATCATTTGATAAGATAATTTTGGATTTAGTAGTAGGAGGCTTAGGTTGGCCTAGGTTGTTCGGCCATGCCAGCAAATGAGATCAAACAACAAAGTAACAATGATCCAAGTAACACATCTAGGCTTAAACATCAAGCGAATAGACCTTTTCAAGCAAGTTGAAATAGATTTGTGAAGAAATATGTAGCTTGAGAGAAGAAACTCATTCTGACCCAAATCAGTCAAACAAATCAAACATTCGTGTCTCTAACCATACTCGAAATCAAAAGGCAACCATGGTAGAAGAAACCACAGATAGAACAGGCGTCTCATGTATCCTCATGTGCCATCGGGGGTGGTGGCGGTGTGGCCCAGGCGTTGACGATAGATGTCGCGTGTGGCGGTACGTGAAGGACTTTATGGCTAGGTGCTTCCCTGTATGGTGGTCGTTGGCAGTCGGCGGTGTCTTTGATAGTGGTGTTTTGGTTGGTCACTGCTCAGAAGTAAGTGTTTTGAAACTAGGCGACTGTAAGCCCTACGTTTAAACCTTGGACTCTGATACCAAGTTAGATTTCAAAGAAAGAATTGGAAGAAGATTAGAAGAAATGAATCCTCTTCCTCTCCCGAATGTTATTTACAGTTGTGGTTTCCACCAAATAAGGTAATACAATCATTCAAGCAATTAAAGGCAATCCCACAAAATCTCTCAACCGTCCTGATTATAATAATTATCCTAATTTATCCTAATCAAAATAATAAAATCTCTCCAAATATTCTAACGAAAGTAAATGCACTTGTATCATGCAAGCAAACTACCCAGATGTGTTGGCTCTTAGTGAGGAGATGTTTGACTGGATTATTGTATCAGGGTCTTGAGGAATCATGGTTTTGAATCCTGATCATGTCGTAAAGTTTTCCTTGCTAGTTCTGTGCTTGGGGGAAACATTTGTATTAATCCTTTGTATGACAACCATATATTCTGTTTTCAGCTGGATGAGTTAGTAATATCCAAAACTATTACCTTTTTCTTTTCTTTTTTGTTTTTATTTGGCACACTCTTCTTATATATGTAAAATGTTAGTTCATTATCTTGATATTAGTGATTCTCTTTGTTGTTTTATAGACAATAATTGGTCGTCAGAATGGAGGCATTGCCTTTTTTTGGAGTTGGTCATATTGGAGTACATTTTTGCTTACTTGGTATGCCCCTTGCATCTTTATGGACTGCTATATTCTCGTGCTGCTCTATTTAGTGTACTAAATCATTATGCTGAACATCGTTAGAGTTCATTTGAAAATTTTCTGCTGGATTCTCTTTGTGCTTTATTTAATGTGAATGGTACTACCACCTTTCTTGTTTGGTAGTTAAGATGTCCCTGTTTGGTAATTAAACTTATTTAGTTAAATTAATACAAGTGAAGAAATGCAAACATCACTATATATTTAACGATGAATTGGATTTATTACATATCTAGATGGTTTATTCCTCTCTTTGTTCTCCTTTCATGATAAAAACCTCAGTCTTAATAAATATCATTTTATTCTAAGAAGCAATGATATGAACACCATGGGGTATGCCAAAAATATATGAATTGGATCTAGGGCCAGCCCAACATTAGTAGAGGGCTAAGGTGAATTTAATGAATAGGCCCTTTTTATAAAAATAATATAAAATTTTAATATAATATAAGATATTTTAAAATTTTTATTAAAAAATAATTCTTTTAGCCATTTGAGACATAAAATTACTTGCTAAATTTTAGTGTAGCTCTTTAAACAATAGTTTTGAGATTGAGTGGGCAACAATTATTATACAATTAATTTGGAACTCAAAGTCATTAAATATATTTTCTAATTGTGTACATCACTTTTAGAAGTAAAGATGAGGGAGAATATCTTATCATTGGTGGAAATAAAAAGAAAAATAGTCCATTTAGATTAATTCTTTTGATCAATATATTATAGATATTCTTACAAGGTATTATTTTTACGAATCAAGATAAGTTTTAAAACTACTCGAGATTAAGATAAGTATTGAAATTAAGAAGAGGATAAGATTAAAATAACTAAATAAATTACTAAAAAAAAGTTCTCCAAATGAAAGCTCTCAGCGCATGATAAGGTAAACTCTGCTATCATGCACCATTTTAGGAACTCTAGTAGGTGGTTCCCCTCTTCTCAAAGGGGATGTATCAAGAAATCCTTTCAAGTAGATCATGTCACTATTGATATTGTTGAGGATTTTAAGTTTAAAGGAGGCATCAGAATTGTGGAAAGAGGAAGAGGTTATGTTCGAGTAATGGTTTTATACGAAGAAGAACTACGATGGCTTCGGAAAAATTGTTGAAAATCTCAAGGAAGGGAAGAAAGAAAGCTGCATTTGGGCAGCATCAGAGGAGGAGCCAGAACAGTGATATGCTCATTGATCTCAGATGGTCTTGGTAGAATGCTTGAACTCCGTCTCTTTGCACTGTTTGGGAAAAGACTAGTTGTGATTCTAGAATTGACAGATGGGAAAGGTTGGAAATTTTTTGCCAAGCTCATAGAAACCTTCCTCCCTAGGAGTTCTCAAGTTACAAATAAAGCCTATATTCAACCTGGTTCATCCTTAGTTTAGAATGCTGGAAGATTTATGCAGCGAACAAAGAATTCAAGATCCTATCTTCAGGCTGCTGCTCTCCCTGAATGGAATGCTTACAAAATTTGAAGTTCTTTCAACAAATAGCATGTTATAGTCAACTTTGATGATACGGTTATGAGTAGTCACAATTTGAACAGATGTTTGGTTGGAAGTTTTGGAGGTTCAGACTCTCCTAAGCTTGATATTAACAAAGTTCAAGCATGGGTGCATAGAAAATGGTCTTTTCCTGGAGGTGTTACGGTTAAAGAATTAGATGATGATAGATTCCTTTTTATCTTTCCCTCCAAAGAGATCGCTACTCAGATTCTAAAGGAAGACCATTTCATAGAAGGGAATTATCTATTATTAGATGTTTGGCATAGCTGTATTTGTTGCTCTAGAAGAGGCTGGAACCAAGGCTCTGTTTGGATTAAGATAGTGGGTATACCAGTTTATCTTTGGAACATCAATGTGTTTCAGAGTATAGGAAATTGCTGTGGTGGTTTTCAAGGTATAGAAGAGAACTAGAGTAGCTCTTCTAATTACAAATGGATCAGAATTAAAGTTAAAGGTGATGGAAGATCAGTTCCGACGTCAGTTCCTTTGCTAGTTGGTCAATCCAAATATGATTGTCCAGTTTGGGTAGAGCGTAAACCATGGGTGGACTGGTTTGAAGCATCCTCCATCAATGGAGTTTTCCAGCCACCAGTGGGGAAGTAGAAGGAGGCGTGTGGGTTTGTAGCTGATTCAATGCATGATCCCATTCTTGGTATTTGGAAAGCCAAAGTAAATCAGAAGACTGAGGTTTAGAAATCCAAAAGACACTCCAAAAATGTTAGGAAAGTTAAATGGATTCGGGTAGGTGGAACATCAAAGGAAACAAAGAGAGATGCTTACAATTCAATGAACCAGGTAGGCCACCCTTCAATAAATAAATTTGAGATTCTTGGTAATTTGAAGGATCAGGAGTTATTATCTCCTATTACAGATAGTAAGGTTCAAATTAATGGTGATCTTTCTCAGTCAACAGCAGTTAATGCTGACAGTTCTCAGTCAGCTGAAGTTATTGCTGACAGAGAAAAATTCTTTAGGAAGAAGTATAGTTCCAGGAAGTTGGTTATGAATTCTAAACCTGATAAAAGTACATCTTTGTCCTTAGTCCCTACCAATTCAGCCAATAATGCCAATAGGTTGGGAGATGACTCTTTCTTAGAAGAAATCTTTTAGCCTGAAGATGAACTAGATTAAGAGAATATGTCCTTGCCTCTAGATTGTACTCCCCTTGCTTCCTGCAGTCTGGGAGAATGGAATTCTGATATCTTATTACTAGGAGATTGCGACCATGATCAGCAAAAAATTTCTACTTAGGTTATTAATAGAATGAAGTCTTTTAAGAAAATTCTGGGGATCTCCAGTGAGGACTTAGAAGACAAACTTATGGACTTGCTTTAGTCTATCGAAGAGAAAAGAAGGAATCAGCAAAGTAGAGAAAGGAGAAAGCAAAAAAAAAAAAAAAAAAAAAAAAAAAAAAAAAAAAAAAAAAAAAAAAAAAAAAACAGTAAAGGTGTCTGAGAACTAAAGAATCTGCAATGGTCAATTTCTTATGATAAAGGAACTTAGCAGGATACTCAGTTGGCTGCTTTTGGTGAAGATAGGAGTAGGAAACCATTACTATTGTGTTTTAAATGAAGCCAAAAATTCTAAGTTGGAATGTAAGAGGTTGCAGTGGGATGGGGAAAAGGATGTTAATCAAAATTTCTCTTAAGGCATGGCACCCAAGCGTTGTATGTTTGCAGGAAACAAAGTTATGTTTTGTTGATGATTCTATTGTTAGATCTCTGTGGGTTGGTAGCTGGGTAAAATGGGTTGCTCTTGATTCTGTTGGAGCCTCAGGTGGAATTTTGGTTATGTGGGATGATAGGAAACTGTCACTGTTGGATTCAAAGGCTGGGTCTTACTCTTTATCTTGTTTGTTCAAGCAGTTGGATGAAGAAATTTTTTGGTCCTTTACTGGTGTTTATGGGCCAGTTGATAATAATTTAAAAGCTGATTTTTTGGAGGAAGCTGGTGTTGCTATGTTTCGATGGAATGTTCCTTGGTGTATGGGAGGAGATTTTAATATGGTTAAGAGCATTGAAGATAAGTGGAACTGTAAGAGGTGAACTAAGCATATGAAAATGTTTTCTGAATTTATAAATAATTTGTGTTGTATTGACTTGCCTTTGGGAGGTTGTAAATACACTTGGAGCAATAGCACTAGTACATCAAGAATTGATAGATTTCTTGTGTCTAATGATTGGCAGGACTTATTTCCTGAAGTTTCTCAAAAAACTTTGTCTAGATTAATTTCAGATCATTTTCCAATTATGCTGGATGGGGGAGGATTAAAGGGAGGTCAAAACCTTTTAGGTTTGAGAATATGTGGCTGCAAGTTGAAGGTTTTAAAAACATGATAGCTGCATGGTGGCAAAGCTATAATTTCAGTGGCACAGCTAGTTACAGGTTGATGCAAAAACTGTCATGCCTTAAAGCTGACTTAAAGAAATGGAATGCTGAGGTTTTTGGAAGAATTGATCATCAGAAGCTTCAACTTGAAAAGGACATTCATCATTTGGATTTATTGGATGACGAAGGAAAGTTTGATTTGGATAGAAGTAGCAGAGAGAGTAAAATTTTGGAGTTGAAGAAAATACTTCGAATGAAGGAAATTAGTTGGAGACAAAAGTCTAGAATTAAATGGCTCAAAGAGGGTGACAGAAACACTAAGTTCTTCCACAAAATGGCTTCAGCAAATAAGAGAAGGAATTGGATTGACAGATTAAGGTTTAATGGCTCAATCATCGAAGATTAGAGAGAGATCAGGCAAGGTATTCTGCACTATTACCAGTTTCTATTTAAAGAAGAGGCTATGTGGAGGCCAAAGGTTGATGACTTGGAATTTTCCCAGCTCAGTTCCACTGATACTGAGGATCTGGAAAAACATTTTACTAAGAATGAAATCTTCCAGGCCCTCAAAGATCTTAATGGTGAAAAAGCACCTGGACCAGATGGATGGACTATTGCCTTTTGTCAGAGTTGCTAGAGTGTTTCTAAAGAAGATCTGCTACAGTTCTTTGCTGAGTTCCACCAAAGCAGCTGATTTGTTAGGAGCATGAATTCTACATTCATTGCTCGTGTCCCTAAGAAGCCCGGTGTAATGGATGTTAAAGACTTTAGGCCTATTAGTCTGGTTGGAGCTGTTTATAAAATCTTTTCTAAGGTACTTGTTAGCAAATTAAAAACAGTCTTGGACTCTCTAATTTCATCTTCTCAGAATGCTTTTGTGGGTGGAAGACAGATTTTGAACGCTGTTTTAGTAGCAAATGAGATTCTGGATTCGAAGACTAAGAAAAAGGAACCCGGTATTGTTTGTTAATTGGATATTGAGAAAGCTTTTGACCATGTCAATTGGAAATTCTTGATTTACTTGTTAGGTAGAATGGGATTTGGTAGCAAATGGTGTCAATGGATCAAATGGTGCATATCAACTGCTAGATTCTCAATATGATCAATGGTTCTCCTGAAGGTTTTTTTGCTTCTTCCAGGGGACTAAGGCAAGGAGATCCTCTTTCTCCTTTCCTTTTCATTTTAGTCATGGAAGTGTTTAGTAGGATGTTGTAGCAAGTGGAAGCAGCTGGTTTTATTGAAGGATTTGCAATCAGCACTGATATATCATCTTTCAGTATATCTCATCTGCTGTTTGCTAATGACTCAATCATTTTTTGTGGGGCAGACTTGATGCAATTGGGTCATTTACGCTGTACATTATTAGGGTTTGAGGCGGTCATTGTTTTAAAAATAAATCTTCAAAAATCTGAGGTTATGGCAGTTGGTATTTTGGATGGTTTGGGGGATTTGGCAAATATCTTGGGTTGTAAGATTGGCTCTTTTCCTACTACTTATCTTGGTTTGCCATTGGGAGCACCTTAAAAAGGGCTCACCCGGTGTGCAAGCAATCCCTGACTAGTGGGGGGTAGGGGGAGGGTGTGCGCATTTGTACGTAGCCTTACCCTTGCATTTTGCAAAGAAGCTGTTTCCACGCCTCGAGCCCATGACCTACAGGCCACCAGCGAAGCAATTTACCGTTGCACCAAGGCTCGCCCTCTAAACATGTTTTGGAGCACCTTACAAATCTAAAAATGTTTGGGATCCTGTTTTAGAGAAATGTAGGAGTAGATTGGCTGGATGGAAGCTCAACTATCTATCGACTGGGGCTAGGATTACATTAATTAAGAGTGTTCTAGCTAGCCTACCAACTTACTTCCTCTCTCTATTCACAGCCCCAATTTCAGTAATCAAGGAGTTGGAGAGAATGCAAAGAGATTTCCTTTTGGGAAGAAGTGAGGAGGTATACAAATATAGTCTTGTGAACTGGAAGGCTGTTTGTAAACCTTTAGAGGCTAGTGGAGTGGGTTTTCGACAATTGAAACTGAATAATGAAGCTTTGTTAGGAAAATGGCTTTGGAGATATGCACAGGAGGATAACAAACTTTGGAAAAAGTTGATTGCAGTCAAATATGGTGAAGAGTTTGGAGGGTGGTCCTCTACTTCTGTGTCCAGTTCTTATGGTACTGGTTTATGGAAAGGAATAAGGAGGATTTGGCAGACTTTTAGTAGAGGTATTTTGTGGCAAGTTGGGAAAGGTGATAGAATTTTATTTTGAAAACAAGATTGGTTAGGTATTGGATGTCTTTCAGAAGTTTTTCCAGAAATCTTTGCAATTGCAGCTAATAAAGAGGCATGTGTATCTGATTACTGCAACGGTGTTGGCATCCAAAGCAGTTGGACAGTGTAGTTACGCAAGAATGTGAATGACTAGGAGTTTGATAGCCTAATGTCACTATGGAATTACTTTGTTCTGTTCAATTGACTAATACTACAGATTCTGTTGTTTGGAGGCAATCAAGGAACAAGGTTTTTTCCGTGGAGTCCTTTTATTCCTTCTTACAAGGTTGTAACAAGGATGTTTTTCCATGGCTGAAGATCTGGAAAGTTGCAGTCCCTACTAGAGTTATCTTCTTCTTTTGGTGTGCTATTAAAGGAAAGATTTTGACAATGGATAACCTACAGCACCATAGATATCTTTTAGCTAATCGATGCCCGCTGTGCCTTAAGCAAGAGGAATCTATTGCTCATCTCTTTATTCATTGCACCTGGTCGACTGAGCTATGGAGCTTGATTCTTAATTGTTTTGAAGTTCATATGTGCTTTCCGGAAGATCTTGGTAGTTTCCTTTTGATTTGGTGGGGACAATCTTTGGCAAAAAGGATAAAACATACTTGGAACTTGGCTCCATTTTGTCTTTTTTGGATAATTTGGAAAGAGCGCAACAGGAAGATATTCGAGGATGACAAGAGGACTGCTTTGAAGATAAAATGTTTATTCCTAAGCTGTTTATATGGTTGGGCGAGAGAGGGAAGTGATCTAGATCTTTGCTCTTTTTTTAATTTTCTTGATACTTTGAGTTGATCACAGGTGTTGGGTAGTTTTGTAAAGTTACATTGTTTTTGTAAGTATCATCCTGATGCTTATATCTGTTATTTGAAATAAATTTTACTTATCTTTTTCAAAAAAAAGATTAAAATAACTAAATACATTTCTATATTTTAAAATTTTGGGCCTTTTTATTTGATGAGGGTCTTAGGTGATTAGCTAAGTTGCCTAGTGCTTAAGCCATCCCTGATTGGATCTAAGATTTTGTTGAGTTGAATTATATAACTATAACATTGATGAGAATATTGATTCAACATTTTAATGCAATAACTCAAATATATTTTCAGAAGTAACAAAAGTTGAAATGGAATGTTTTATGATTTTAGGAGTTTGACTCCTTAAATCTTATTTGTATCATAATCATATTTGGAAAAATAAACAATGTAAATAGCATGTTTAATATGTATTTCAAAAGTTGAGTTGCATCTGACATGTATTTTGATGTGTCCAAAGTGTATGTGTGTCGGACATGGATATGGTGCCCTCCTTAAAGTGTCTGTGCTTCATAGATTTTGTTTGCCCTTGCTGTCATGCATATTTACCATGTTCTTCTTCCAAGCAGGGTTGTGGTGCCCCTTATTCAGGGTTTTGAAGATGCTGGAGACTTCACTGTGACAGAAAGGTTGAAGACAAGCATACATGCAAATTTGATGTTCTATTTACTTGTCGGATCCGTTGGTCTTTTTGGACTTTTTCTTCTCGTCATGATGCGCAAAGATTGGTTAGTTTCTCATCTTTCTTAACTTGTTTTTCTTTGTTGTAAATTCAGTTTCCTTGTTTATAATAATATTGGTTCCAGTTTTGATTTCTATAGATTTACATATGCTTTAAATTCAAACACTCAGTGTCATGTTAAAAGGTTTTGTCTAATTTAAGTGGGTTTCTCTGCCGGTCATCTAATTAAAACATGTCTTAGTATTTGCTCTATGTACTGATTGCGTTTAGTTTTTTCCAGCCATGTTTTCATGAAACTGACACAAGTCACTTCCAACTTCATGTCGGGATGTAGGAATTGCAAAATCCTTAAACCCTTGGTTGTGTATACAGGGAGGCCAAAATGGTTACTTACCTTTTTATTTTCATTTATGTATAATTTATCATATAATCGCAAACTATTTTGGTATTAACTCATAAAAATAAATTAAAACAAATTAAAACAAATTTGGTATTAACTTGATATCGTCCTTCTTGTGCATCTATCAGCCACTTTATCACATTTTTTTCTTTGTCAAATTTGACCAAAGCTTTTAATAATCTGTTCTTTGAAGGAAGAAACCATTAGCTACAAACAAAAGATGAAAACATTTTAACCCTCCAGCAGCGTCCAACGAGGAGGAATTTTAGCAAGCACTATTCTAATTTTACACTCTCAGAGTGCAAATTTCCAAGGTTCTTCTATGTGGATAACATATTCCGCATCAGCCCTACCTTCGATATCCCATCACTCCTGTGACGAGTCTACTGCTACTGCATCAGCAACTTTTTGCCTTCCAAGCAATGTCCTTCTCGCATAACGTCCCTGTGGGGGCACTTACATGCGAACATTCCGGCTCTTGGGGGCACTTAAACGCGAACATTCCGGAAGTTTCTGTTGGGATTTAGTGTGGAGCCTGTTTTTGTGTGTGGTGATGCGGATAATGATCTGATCCGAAATAATGTTGTGGTTTTATTTTGGGATTTTTTCTGAGGCTTAGTCCATGGAGCGTAGACTTGGGCCGATAGGCCCAAGTCGTAGCGCTCATGGACAAGCCTTTTGGGGGTCCGGGGGCATCGCTTCTGGGAAAAATTTTTGGTGGGGTTAAGATATGTAGTGTTTGAAGACCCTACAGCCGCCGTATATAATTCTTTCTTCAAAATAGTGAAAATCTCTCTGCAACTTTGAGGACGTAGGCACAATTGGCCGAACCTCGTAAAATCTTGTATTCTTGTTTTTTGATTGATTTATTCTTCTTGCTCTCTGTTGTTGATTGCGTTCCTAGCAGTTTCTTTGTAACAAGAATCAACTCCTTGGTCTAGGAGTAAGGCCAAGGGTCTCTCCTCCTACCCACCTAACTGCACATCACCACTCATGGGACCATTGGGAACATGTGGATTGGTGGTTGGAGTTAGGGCATTCATTGAGATCTCTCTCCAACTGACCTAAGAAGAGACTCATCCATACATTTAATGCATTTGACCCAATAATTAATGCCCTCAATTTCCACTGCCAAGTGGTGCCCCTATATTTGACATTAGGCCTTAACATCTTGGATGTCTCAATATCTTGTACTGATACCCAAAGTATTGTCACCATTGCCCCTCCTGGCAAGCACCTCGATACACTCAGCCTCCTATGCCTTCATAATTATAAGTCTGTTTTCCGGCCAAGTCCAAAGTATTATAAATACCTCACAACCTATCACATTTAAGCCATGTTTTCCGGCCAAGTCCAAAGTATTATAAATACCTCACAACCTATCACATTTAAGCCATGCCATTACACACCACCTACCAAGTCTCTCTCTCTCTCTCTCTCTCACTCTCTCTCTCTCACAACTATCCTAACTTTCACCCGCTCCCCACTGGTGAAGTTTGTTTTTTGATAAGTAAATGTATTCAAAAGGCATCAAGGGGGTACTGCCGCTATACCAGAGCCACCAAGGCTTGATTACATCTCAAAACAAAACTCGACACTCAAATATGAAAACTATCAATAAAAGTCAGAAAAGTACGTAAATCAAGGTCCCCCAGGATAACCAACTGAACAAAATTGCCAAAAAATTGCTTTTTTTTTTTTTTTATCTTGAAAAAGGATGACCCTGCTCCTTAGAAAGTTCTATTCCTCTTCATGCTTGCCTCCGGTGAAGTTCCGCCATGGACGACGGTCGGCATTGTCCCAGAACGATTGGAACACCGCACAATACTCCGATCACCCACATTCTATTTGAATTTACCTATATTTAGATGCTTCAAAATTAGGCATGGGGAGCTCTGGTCCAGATGTCAGTATTTGCCTTATCTAGCATACTTGAACAATACTCATCTGATGAACATGGCATAATTTACATGCATATAATCTTAGTTGTTCTCAAATGGCTTTAATTGTTAATCAATTTCTTCAGAAAGTCCTTGTTTATGATATGTACAACTAAATATTGAGTGGTATTTTCTTAATGCCTCTCTCTCAAAATGACGTACTTCTTTTATTGATCAAAAGAAAAACAATGTACAACTTATGTTGCTTGATTAAGAATAGAAATGACTCTGTGCAGTTGATTTTGTTGTCTATTTATCTAAAGTTTCACATTCACCTGTGATTTAAATATGTTGACAGCGTGGAAATGTGTAGGAAGGAGTTGTCCTATAGAAGAGAGCACTGAAATCTACATTTCATTTTGGGCATTTTATGATGATGGAAAAGTTTCTTTCTATCCATCCACAGAGTGGTTGTGCTTGAAGTCTAGGTTTGAATGGATTTGTTGTAATCTTCCAAATTTCCAATGTTTTAGCGGTCATTAATTTATTTCAGTTATTTGGCTTTTGTTCAATTTCTAGCTTTAATATGTCAGGGGATTTTCATTCAAGCCCTATATTTGGTGGTTGGTTTATGGTTTTGTTTGTATATTATGGGTGTAATTGCTTGTAGATATACCAACTTGATGTGAGCTTTCAAAATTGGAAGTTCTCACAAAATATGGGGATATTCTCTTTCTAATGAATGAGAAGCCTAAACCTGCTTTTAAACTATTTGCTTGTATGTACCCCTGAGTACATCAACAGGAATTACACACGTGCAGATTAGAAAAATCGGGTAAAATGCCTAATTGTAACCAAGCAAATAAAGTACACTATGTTATCTGTTTTGGGAATTAGCGAGTTACCTAATTACTTGGGAGTTCATTAAATTTGAGGTAGGGGGAAATTTTTTTATCTATTTTGGTAAGTACCTTTTCACCTTGTTTAATTTGAATTCTTACTCTATCTACTATAACTAGGATTGGCATTATAACGTTCAACTTGCTTCAACTTCAAACTTAATGACCTGCTACTGTTATATGTATTTTTTTAATTTATTTGCCAACTTGCTTCAACTTCAAACTTAATGACCTGCTACTGTTTTATGTATTTTTCTTCTTTGTTCAAGATTTCCGCCTTTGTTTGGCAATGCTTCATAAAACCTGTAGAGCTACCATTGACCAACGCTGAGAATTTGATCGTGGATATACACTACAAAATTCATTGCTTCCCTCTACTTCTGAAACCTCACGTAGTTGAAGTCACCACCTAAGCATCTTAGTCCATCCCATTTGTATGCCATGTTGCTTAACTACTCCCAGAACTCGGCCCTATCCCTGCTCGTTACCATACCATAAACCCCTAAAAACATCCATTTCACTTCTTCGTCAATACACTCAAAATGCCCCAACATTGTATAGCACCCACTCTCTTCAAGCAACGAAAGCCCCTTATTGTCTCACATCAATAGAATTCCCCTAGAGGTTCCCATTGTTGGAAGATGTCTCCACTTGACCCACCTGTAACCCCATAGGCTTTGAACTCTGTTGTCATTGATGTCTTCCAATTTTGTCTCCTGAAGACATATTGTATTCGGTCTCCACTTCTTCAATGCCAACTTTATTATGCATCTTTTCCCATGTAATTCAAAGCCTTGTCATTCCAATTAATGATCTTGGGCTTCATTGGTTAGACAAGCAAAGTGCAATACTACCTGCCTCCTTAGCTCCTCCCACCTTCCTCCCTTTGACGGTATGCATAACAAAGGCAAGCACTCAATAGTTGTCAAGTATCACTCTCTTCCCCATTTTCACCCTTATTGTTACCTCATCTTCTTAAACCCCCTTATCATCATCGCTCCTTCCCACTCCTCACAGTCTGCCTTCCTCTTATCCTCCAAAATATACCCCTGAATTTTGGAACTAGGACACGATACGCTAGCCTACCACCTCCCATTTACTATCATAGCTTCAACATTTATTTTATCCCCCAACATAGTCTCAGTATTTGGCCCTTCTGAAAATTCTTCACCCTCTTTCAAATCTCTAGTAGTTTCCTTTCTATCCTCGGTCTCTCGCACATGCCTGAAGTCCCCCTGTGCCACCCCTTTGACTCAACAACCTCAGAGCTTTCCCTTATGTGCCTTTTGGTCCACATGCCATACCTATCTACATACCCATCCTTACGAACAAAAGGATTACACGTGCCAATAGAAAAGGGGAGCAATGCACTGAAGAAGAAGGCAAGAATACAATCTTTTTGTTAGTTTTCTTACCTGAATAGGTTGCTTAGATATAATAGGCCCAATTTTGTCATAGCCCATTTTCTTTTAGCTTAAGTCAACAAACCTTCCAAAGATATGGGTTGGTTTATCTTCCTTTCGAATTTCTAAATTAAACGCCTTGGGTTGGGCTTCCAAATGGCTTGGCCTGTTGATGAGCCCACCTTTCTTAGCCCCCAGTTGTCTATGGTCCAACTCCTTCCTCAATTTATTGAAGCCCATTGACCCTTGCCCTGATTGGAACCACCATTTTGGCTCTTCTCTGAAAAAATATCTGCTTGCATATGACTAGCATGCCTCCCACCTCCTTGTAGAAATTTCATTCGTCTACTCTCCCTATACACTATGTGAACACGCGCCTATGTAGCGTCTTCTTCGGCCTTAACGATTGCTCAGCCTGGTTCAAGCTTGCTGGAATTTTGGAAAAAAAGGGTCTACTCTCTATCCATGGCATCACTTCCAAGCGGAATACCCCATTATCAATGATCGCTGAAATCGCAATGTCTCAAGCATCCCCCTTAACCATGAGTTTGGCCCAACTAAGCTTGGATTTGTTTTTTGTCGCTCTGTCAATCTCTAAAAGCCCCCCACAGAGTTCACTGTTGTTGCACCATAGCTTATTCGTGCAAAGATGAATCGGCAACCCAAAGTGTCTCACCCATGCAACATCTTGTGTCTACCTCGTCCTTACACCACAACCCTAAGGCTGCCATCAATCTAAGAACAGTGGGATTCCTCTCAAACTTCGGTTCTGCTCCCGTTGCTTCTCTAAAGCTTCCTTTATGAGTCGAAAATGAAAAGAAATATTCCTTCTCACATAGGACGGACATTAACCCTTCCCACTGCTCCTCACATACCTTTTACGCATCTCCTTGCCTCGGCGAGGTCAAAATGGTTTGAACCTAACCCCCCAAACCTTCCCATAAGACATTGGTCTCGTTGAAATAGCTTGATATATATTGTTGGGCCTATTTCCTAATAATTTAAAATTTTGGGACAATTAGTGACTCAACATGGTATCAGAGCTCTAGTTCTAGGAAATTCTAGATTTGAATCTTATTATTCCCCATTTATTGTTGTGCACTTTGTTTGCTTGTGTTAGTGTGCTTTATTTAATTTGGTTTGCTTGTCTCTGCTCTACGTGCAAATTGGGGTTGTACGTGAGGGGGAGTGTTGAAATAGCATGATATGCGTTGTTGGGCCCATTTTCTAACAGTTTAAGCTTTTGGAACAATTGGTGACTTAATAGGTTCCAATTCTCCCTATCACCTTTGCTTGGATCCTTCCTAATGCTGAGTCACTGGGTGGTGCCTTCCCCTTTGATACAAAATCAGAACCTTTGCTTCGGCCAACTAGGTGTTGACGAGACCTTAGCAAAGGTTTGGGTCTTCTCCTTTATCAACTTCCCCCTTCCTCTTGGATCGAAATCCAATAGCATCACCGTAAAAAATCCCTGCTCCTCATCTTCCACTCTTTAAGGAATCACCAAAAATTCTCTTTTTCTGAGGCGTGAATGGGTGAAATTCCAACTTCTGATACCCTGTAGTAGGTAGGTCGGTGCAAATGAGGTCCATCTCCCTCTGATGCACCTCCTTAGTTGCCTTAGCCTTTTTTCCCCCTTTCGACGCATTCAAGCACATGTTGGCTACCCATCTCCTCTCCTCTTTGAAGATCAAGATGGCCTTCTAATATCCTTGCCCCTATACTAGTTTTATCTTGTCCTTTTGGTCATCGTTGACTATGTTGATGGTGGTATCCCTGCAGAACAACTTTCTTCTCACCGTCTATTTCACTTATATTGCTTCTAATTTTAAAATATTTTAATTTCTTCAATTTCAATTTTTTATAGGAACATGTTCTGAAAATTATTGTTTTTTTTTTTTTCTCTCAAACCACTTATTAAATTGTTTGGCTCTTACAAGACCAGCCAAGACTAGCATTTGTTGTTTACAAAAGGAAGGCTAGTCAAATAATGCTATCACTTCCATGGAAAGTTTTTTTTTTTTTTTTTTCACCATAACATTTAGTCCTTATTATTTTAGAACCCCCCCTCCCCAAAAAAAAGAAAGAAAATTCTAGCAAAGGTGAAATTATAGAATTGCTCTTGTTAAATTCAAAAGATAGCCAGCATCAGGGGATCATTGGGTTGCATAACCTAATTTCTTGCTCTTATTGTAAGATAACCTCGTAGGATATAAAAAATTGTTAAAACTAAATACTAAAGAGGGGAGCAGTAGAAGGAAAAAAGGTAGTTACACATTAATGAATAAAATTAAAAACTAAAGGCGCGTTTGGAGCGATGAAAAATAACCAAAAAAAAAACAAAAACAAAAAATTTAGTTTGGGTAATTTTTTAGCATTTGGTGCGCAGCCACCAAATCACGTTTTTCAGAGATGAATAGTAGAATTTTTTGACTTTTGCGTCAGCTTTTTGAAGGGAAAAATTGTTCGAACGGTTTTTTTTGGGTTCGTTGGAACAGTTTTATGTCAGAATTTATTAAAAGTCGTTGAAAAGTTCTTGAAATTTGTAGAAAAGTTATTGGGGTTTGTGGAATGTTATTGGAGTTTGTAAAAAATTTATTGGGGTTTGTTAGAGGGTTATTGGGATATGTAGATGTATATAAATTTATAAAAATTTCACAAAGTTTGATAAGTACAAAATGTGTTAGAAAATTTTAGAGATTTTCAGTGATTTTCACTGCACCAAACACCCCCTAAATAAAAATAGAAGTGATAAGCAAATATGGTATGGTTAAGTTCTCGCGCGTTACACATCCCATTTGGCCTTTGCATAAATGAACATATTTGGTGGGTAATAGGCTTGTGGGAAATTTGTCATGGACTCCCAAGACTAGTTTAGCAATAGATGCCCTTTTCGGGGAGTGCCAAATTAAATTGAACTTCCGTTGTCTGCACCTTTGAAAAGCGATTTTGTCCAAGAGTTGGGAGCAATTTTAGTTACTCCGAAACCAAACCAAGCCTTTTCCCACTAGGTGGGGTCGGCTATATGGATTTGACGACGCCAATCAAATCTGTTTAGGGCCATGTCCTCCGTTAGATCTAGGTAGGCTATTTTAGTTACTCGGGTTTAAAGATAATTCTTTCTTTTCTCCAGATCAGCTATACTTTATGGCCTTATTTATACCTCTTTTGCTCATGTTATTATATCTAATTCACTGGAGCAGTTCTCAAATGCATTAAAGTGGATATTAGTTGGTCAATATGTAAGTTGACATCATTCCAAAAAGGGACAGCTGGTTTAGTTTCTGTTTGGGGTCACTTTCGTGTTCCTTTAAATTGAAATGGTGAGGTGATTGAACTTGGTCATGGTTTTTTTTTTTTTTTTTGTTAAGTAACTTGGTCATGGTTGATGTAACTGGATGTAACTGGTTCTGAATTAGGATCCAAAATGTGATAAATTGGTAATTAGAAAGAATTAGTATATGCATCCTTGACGGTGGATGATGATAGAAGTGCCATTATTGTCTATTGACTATTTTTTCATTTGGTTATTTCAAAATCATAGCCCCATGTAACAGTGGCATCAGCTAATGAGTATAATTGGTTTTATATCGTTTGCATTCCACTTGTATATTTGATCAGAAAAAAGAAAAAAAAAAGTTTAATTACTTTCTTCTGTCTTTTTGATTGATTGCTTTGTTGACAGGAGTGGAAATGTATTAGGTTTAGCCATGGCATGCTCAAATACTTTTGGACTGGTTACTGGTGCATTTCTTCTTGGTTTTGGTTTGAGTGAAATTCCAAAGAGTATTTGGAGAAATGCTGATTGGACTACTCGCCAAAAGGTTCTTTCTCATAAAATTTCCAAAATGGCTGTGAAACTTGACGATGCCCATCAAGAGTTATCAAATGCCATTGTGGTAAGTGCTTTTCAGTATATCAATTTGACCGTATCTTTTCCCTTGCTGAGAGAGCATAAGTAAATATAAATAATAAGTTGTTCATTCCCTAGCAACTTAAGCTTTTTAATGAGATAGTAGCTAATACTTTAACATGGTATTGGTAAGGGTCCCGCGTTCAAATCTCATCGCTACACAAAAAAAGTCAACAGTCCCATGTGTTTGGACTCTTCAAAAAAGTCGATATAAATAATAAAGTTGTTCTCTCCTTAACCATTTAAGTTTTTGCGTAAGATGGTGACTAACAATTTAACACCTCTCTTTGTTGTACAAAATGTATGAGATGTGTGTGTGTGTGTGTGTGTGTGTGTGTTTTTTTTTTTTTTTTTTCATTCTTTACTCTCTAAAGTGCATCTTGAAAAAAAAAAAAAAGCACTTTAAGATTCCATAGATTTTGTTTTGCAACGCAAGGAAACTGAATGAGATAGAATGGGAAAGTGATACATTGTGTTCCTTGGTCTTGGTCATCAATAGAAATTAGATGCGTAATTCAAGTACTGCCTTAGAAATAGCAAAATGTGCCTTGAAACTGTAGCTATGCCTTGGTGTCTGACACAAACGTGCAAAATAGGTACTTACTCATTAGAGTGATAATATCATAATAATGCTGGGTAAGATTTCTGGGGATGAACAGGTGAATAGATTTCATGGATTTTTCCAGGTTTGTTAGTTCTGAAAAGCAAAATACTTTGTAGGTGGAACATGCTATTTAACAATAATCTGTTGAGAGAATAGGCTGCTTCATTATGTTCCTGATTCACCTTTTGCAATTTTGAGCAGGGACAATTTTTTATGTCCGCATATGCCAATATTGTAGTTAAATTTGTGCTTTAATCAACTTTGTATACTTGTTTACTTTGTCAGGTGGCTCAGGCAACTTCCAAGCAGGTGTCCAAGCGCGATCCTTTGAGACCCTACATGGACGTTATTGATAATATGTTAGTTCAAATGGTATTTCTGAGTTTTCTTTATTTCACAAACCTATAGTTCCATTGTGGTTCTCGCATACATAATTTAATTTTTCAACCTACCAGTTCAGGGAAGATCCATCCTTCAAACCCCAAGGGGGGCAATTAGGGGAAAATGACATGGACTACGATGCGGATGAGAAATCGATGGCGACACTGAGGCGCCATCTTAGGGTGGCTAGAGAGGAATATTATCGATACAAAAGGTAACCAAGAAATTAAATATTGTTACAGTTTCACTACTATAGAGCTTTGCTTGTATGGATCCTCATGTTTGCTTTTTATTTATTTATTATGCGGTTCTCAGTTTATTATTTGTATCTGTGAGGGTGAGCCTTGGCACAAGGACAAGGTTTTCTCGTTTGTGAGATGTAGTTCGTGGTTCAATATGTGGAAAGTCTATCCAGTTATTGGGTAAGACTGCGCATGTTACCCCTCACCAGAGCTTGTATAGGCTGGAGCCTCGTGCACTAGTGACCTCATCTGTGATAATGTTCCCAAATATTTTAACTGCTGCATATCATTTTATTTATTTATTTTTTAAGTTTGTACAGTTTTTCATGCTTGTGCATTTACTCTTTTTTTTTTTTTGATCATATGTACTGTTCTTCTTCTTCTTCTTCCTTTATTTTTTTTTTCACCTATTTTTTGTCCTCATTCACGGTGGTCGAGGTGGTAAAGCTTTTGAAGAAACTTCAAAGGAACTTTCTGTGGGGTGGAATGAGGGATGGTGCTAAAGACCACTTGGAAAATTGGAAGTCGGTGTGCTTCCTATGTTGAAAGGGGGCATTTGGATTAGAAATTTGAGAAAGTTCAATTAGGCGCTTCTAGGGAAATGGCTGTGGAGATATGCCAAGGTAGGGGATAGATTGTAGCAGAATGTGACAGCATCCAAGTTTGGGGAGGATTGGGGTAGTTGGAAATCAAATAAGAGCTTGGGTTTACACGGGACAAGTTTATGGAAGGGCATTAGGAACAAATGGCAAGAGCTTGAGAGAAATCTTATGTGGAAGGCGGAAGGGGAGAGTGAATCCATTTTTAGAAGCACAAATAGGAGGGAAGCTAATGAATTTGTTTCCTAAAATCTATAATGTGGTAACTGATAAAGAAGCATTAATAACTGTGTGTAGGGTTGGCACGTAACTAGGAGAAATCTGCAAGATTGGGAGTTGGAGAGTTTTACTTACCTCATAGAGTTATTGTATGCTTCCAGGATAGAGGAGGAGGAAGTTTATTCTTTTGGTGGTGGCAAAGAAAGGGGAGTTCCAAGGGAGGTCGTATAATATGGTGCTAGTGGGGAGAGGGGAGGGGATTTTCCGTGGGATAAGTTATGAAAGTCAGGGATAATTCCTGAAGTGGCTTTTTTTGTATAGTGCGTGAATAAGGGAAGAGTCTTACCATTCACAATTTTTGACCGGGGTGGGGGGGGCATGTATTGATAAATAGATGTTGCATATGCAAGACCCTAGAGGAATCCATTGATCATTTATTTGTCTACCATCAATAGGCAAAAGAGCTTTGGGTTTTGTTGCTTTCTAGATGGACCTTCCCTAGAGAGGTAAGGAGTTTTTAATGTCTTTATCCTGGGTAGCAGAGGCATGGAAAAAGGCTCTGTTCATCGTCCTTTGGATTTTGTGGAAAGAGGAACAAAAGAAGCTTTCAAGGGGTCGGGACACCCATTTTTAAGATAAATAGTTTTTTGGTTTCTTGTTTGTATGCTGAGGTAGGGGCCAGGGATAGAGCTGAATCTACACTCGTATTTGTATTTTCTTGAAAATGAGTATATAGTTGGATAGGTTCTGTTTGTTTGGAGAGGGGCTTTTTGTTAATGCCATGATTAATAAAATTTCATCTATTTATAAAAAAATGTAGAAAATATGAGTATATAGTTGGAAAGGGTCTGTTTGTTCTGTTTGTTTTGAGAGGGGCATTTTCTTAATGCCACGATTAATAAAATTTCATGTATTTATCAATAAAAAAACTGTATAACACTGTTTGGTATTATTAAAATTTTGAACTATTTGACGATATCTAGCTGAGTGTTTACTATATATGTATATATTTATACATTCTCGTAAGTTGTGTTTACTGTTTGTTTCAAAAAAATTACCTTGTTACATCTAATCAATAATTGGTTTTGCAGTGAGTATATGAAGTATGTCATGGAGGCTCTTGAACTAGAAGATACAATAAAGAACCATGAACACTGTAGTGCAACTGGATGGTTTGTTTCTAACTTAAGCATTAGCCTTCTCTTTATTCAGTGTTACCTTACATTTCATATATTTTATATAGATGTTACTTCGTTCACCATTAGGACCTATGTGATATGGTATGTGGATATGATGATGGAGCATCCAGATATGCTTCAGAAAACAACAACTGGATCCAGATATAAGGAAGGAGTATCCAGATACCCTTCAGAAAGTACTGTTATATTTGGATTTGTTGAGGGAGTATCTGGATACCCTTCTATGGTTCCCGCAGCTGCTGATGAAGACCTCCTCTGTCAATAGATGTAGTGGCCCTTCTATGTCTCCAAGCAATCTCCTTTGGTGGTTTGGAGATTTCAGTTCATCTGCACTAGTTCTCAACCATTGACTCTCTCTCTCTCTCCCTCTCTCTCTCTCTTTCTCGGCCAACTTAGCTTCCACGTATTCCAACTTTGGTGGTCCAGCAAGTATAGTGCCTATTGTACTTCTCGTAAGGCACTCTCAGCTATCCTACTGACCTCCAACCATCCACAATGCTAAGATACCCTGCATCACTTACGGCTGCATGCATCATGTTAACACTGAATTTTATTTGTTTGACCATCCCATTTCGACTCTGTTATTGTATTTTGTTTTCCCATTTTGACTCTTGATTGCAAAAATAAAGATTCTACCATTGCAGGAAATTTATTTCAAGCCTCAGACCTGACCGAACTGGCAAGTTGGGGCCTCTTTTTGATACAGCCGGTAATCATCAGATCCACTAACTTGTCTGCTTATTTGAATTTTTGCATTATTTGCTTGATTAGTTCATTTTGCACTTGAGAAAAAGGACAGAGTAGTAACTTACTAATTATTTTGAAACTTCAAATCTTTTATATATGTGGTGAGTTAAAGTAGTAAGTTTATTTTCCTTGTTGCATAGGCTTCCAATGTGGCTTCAAATAGGAAAGTATTAGTGCAGAAATAATGCTTAATTTCCTTCATGTCGGTAGGTTCCTAAGTTGGATATTAACTGCTGAAAAGCCTATGCTTTTCTGTGCTGCGGATGGCAGGCATGTGCATTTAGGTTTATTTTCCTTTTTTTTTTTTTCTCTCTCTTTGTTTATGTTGTGTCGATATGTTTTGTGAGCTTATTGGATAATTTTATTATCCATATTTTATGCAATATTGTGTGATTTTGAGTATTTGAGCTTGATAACATGGTTTTTGTTCAAGGTTTAATTCTATGGATAATTAATGCTCCACTTCTGTCCAACTGCCTAACATTTTTGGCTGCTTGCAGAATTAATCTGGCGATGTATTGTTTGGAAGCAACTTAAGAAGCTGCTGGCCATTGTTCTTGGTTGCATGTCAGCTGCAATCCTTTTAGCAGAGGCAACACTATTGCCCAGTGTGGTTAATTTATCTCTTTTCTCAATTCTCATAAAAGCTGTAGGAAAGGAAGAGGTTCTTGTGCAGGTTAGATTCTGGAAATTTTTAATTGGGTTTCAAATTACGTGGTTATGCTTTTGATGCAAGAGAGTTCCTTCAACTTTATCTTTTGTCATTCTATTGACCAGCCAAGTTTTCATATTTTAGGTACTAGAGTTTCAATTTGCCCGTGTATGTGAATGAACATCTACATGCACTTCGTTTATTTCCATGTTCATCTTTCATTTACTCAAACAATCATGGTGCCTTAGAAAATAGAGCACCCAAATGATATGACTGTTGTTCAGTTACTTGCGCTATTGCTGCCACTGCTGCTGGTGCTGGTGGTTCATTCTATTTATTAATTATGTTGATTTTTGGAAGTGTCACTCGTACTACAAAAAGTTGGCTCCTACAATATTATATTTCATAAATCTTCACAAACTTTTTGTAGTTCCATCTTTCCCTAAAATAAATTAAAATTCTAGTTAGCCCCTTAAATTGCAATAATAGAATTTGACATGTATGATGTAAATGATGGATATATACCATCAAGAATGGACAAATGAATTTGAAAAAGAATGCCCAGGGCTGCATGTATCTTTATTTTACTGTTATAATGCTGTAGGGTACAATTCAATTTAGCTCAGTTTGATACTAGTTAAGGATGTGAGATGAAGAAGATGAGTTGCAGAGCAGAAGAGAGAACAAAAGAGAAGAGGATGAGTTGCAGAAGAGATAAGAAAGGGAAGGGAGCTGGAGATATGAGAAGAAGGGATATATGTCTAGGTGGTCGTTGCTTGATATAGGCCATTGGATCAATTTTAGCATGAAGTGAGGATTGCATCATCAAGTGTCATTAGATCAGTGGGGACATCAGATATCTGGACTGTCCAGATCAAAGCTTTGGCCTTCTCAATCTTGACCATTTGTTTGAAACGCAACTACTGTTAGTATAGAGCCATTTAATAGAGGAAAATAATGACAAGTCAAAGCCCTCTGGATGCTCAGCAGCCAAGGTAGTAGGTGGCCAGTCAGTCAAAGAGACCGTGATGGTGTTATAGTAGATTAAATGGTGGATAAGGGGCAATTGATAGGTGTCACAGTGATCAGTGAGGAGCAACTCAGAAGGCTTATTAGGAGGATCTAGAAATTAGAATGGGAGAACGGGCTCCGGAGAATTCATAAGGTTACTTACCCAAAAAAAAAAAAAGAATTAATAAGGCCTAAGGTGTTGAAGGCCCAATACGAGGACCAAGAGAGTTGCAAAGGAAGATTTGGTGGCCTAATCCAGTCTTAAAGTAGTTCTCATCATTTGGCAAATCAGCACACACTAGTCTATTTCCTAGTTGATGTAGCATTGGCCCATGATTGACTAATCACTGTAATACACTAGACTTAGGTTGGTTAGTCAATATAAACCAGAGCTGATAGTTAGTTAAATACAACTGCAATAAATGGCAATATAATTGGAGGAAGGGTGAGAGTATAAAAGGCGATTAAATTAAAAGACAGGGAAATAAAATCTTGAATAATTTCTTCTTTTTTGGAGGTTGAATCATTCTTGAAGTGGTTCGATCAATTCCTTCTTTTTCTTCCCTTTTCCTTCATTTTTCTTTTAATCAAACACTTAGAATAGGTCATTCTGAGACCAAATCTAGAAGAATATTTCATGTGATATTAGAGTCCGCATATCATGCACAGGGACGTCAAAAGTACCCGTACTTGATTGGTACCCGCTTTATTTATCCCGTTCAGGAAGGGTATGAGGATACTAATAATGGGGATGGGTATGAGTATGGGGATTTTAATGTAGTCCTTGAACGGAAACAAGGACGGGGACGGGTATGACAGTCTCCACCTTATCTCGTACCTGTTTAGATGCTTATTTGTTAATTTATATATATTTTTTTAATATTTATTTAATATGTATATATATATATATCTATAATATAATTTATAGTTGTTAAAGCGTGGCGTTAGCTCAGTTGGTTGAGATCATCCCCGACCGCTCACCCGGCTCGGGTTTGAGCCTCTCCCTCCCTCGCTTAACTAACAAAATATATATATATATATATATAATTTATAGTTGTTATTATGTTTGGCAGATAAAGGGGAACGGGTATAGAGAAAATATTTATCCCCAAAACGGAGACGGGGATGGAGAAGAATATTGCTAAACGGGGACGGAGAAAGCTATACCCGCTTCATACCTGCCCAGTTGACATTCTTAAATGGTAGAAGGCACAAAATAGCCATACAATTTACAGAGTTACAACCACAAATGATAAATTTGTAGAAAATGTTTTGAGGCAAAGTTTGAAGAACAAAGTAGGAGATTAGATTAAAAGTTTGAGGAGTTATCCAATCAAGTTTTTTCAAATTCAGTTCAGATTAAGGTATGGTGATCACCTAAGTGGTAATGGAGCCGATTCTTCCCAATAAGATGCACAATACTGTCAAGAACAATGATTGAATGGAAAAACTTGACACCTTTAGAGTTGTCCAAGCATATTTATGTACATAGAGTAATGTACAAATTAGGAAACAATTAGGGAGTGTTTGATTGGCAAAAGTTTGGCTAAAAAGTACAGTAAAAGTATAAAGATTTGTTGTAAAAGTGATATGTGGTAAAATTTGATTGGAAGAAAGTACAAAAAGTTAGTAAAAATTGGTGAGTTTTGGTTGGTTTTGGCCAATCAAACACTCCCTTAATAGTCTCCCTAATCAAATTAGACATCCTAATCATATCTTATCTGCTAGGAAAGTATGAAAAATACATGTTTACAATCTTCTAACACACACACTCAAAAGTTAGAGCATATATATCATACCTTCTAAGCATGTTGCAAATACATCTAACTCGAGCTCCCTTAATGGACTTCAGTGAATAAATCAGCAAGCTGATCTTCAGACTTAACATGAATAGACTTAATTATATTCTATAGGATTCTTCTCTCAAAAAAAAAAAAAAAAAAGAAAGGAAGCAGCAATCCACCTCAATGTTCTTTGCCTTTCATGGAATACTAGATTTTATGCAATGTGAATAGCAGCCTGATTGTGAGAACTAAACTCCTAATTCCTTTGTCATATTTTATATCCAGGTTAACTCACATAAGGTGTAAGCCATGGATCTATATTTAAGACTTTGCACTTGATTTTACTACCATTGTTAGTTTTTTGCTCTTCTATGACACTAGATTATCTTCAATGAAGATGCAATAGCTTGTAATAGAGCATTTTGTCTGATGGTGATCCTACCGAATCTGCATCCATATACCCTATATTGAAGTATGTCCATTATTCTAATACAAAAAGCATTTTCCAAAGAATCCAAACACTCCCTTCAAATATATCAAGATTTAGACAATTGCCTCCCAACGATTAGTACAAGGTGATTTTAAAAACTGACTAATCACACTCACAGAAATGAAATATCTAGTCTCATCATTCAAATAGTTTAGCTTTTCAACCAATCTTCTATACTGACTAGGATTCTTTAATAAGTCACCTACAACTACTACTAGCTTCATATTAGGTTCATTGGAGCATTTACAGGTTTAGAGCCCAGTATAGCTATCTTAGATAACAAGCTAAGAACATACTTTTCCTCTGTAAGGGTAATATCTTTTCGTGAGCAGACCACCTTAAGAATTACTTTAGTGGCTCTAAATCCTTGATACTGAACTTACTTTGAAGGAATAATTACAAATTAGTAATGCCTTTTTACATTACCCCTTGGGATAATAATATCATCTACATATACCAAAAGCTATATTATTCCATGAGTGAAGTTAACAATAGAAAATAGAATAATCAACTTCACATTGAGGCAAACCAATCTCCATAACCATAGCACTAGGCTTGCAAAATCATGCTCGAGGAGATTGATTAAACCCAAGCAATGATTTCTGCAAATTGCAAACGAACTCAAAATATCCCTGAGCAACAAACCTTTGAGGTTGCTCTATGTAGATTTTCTCCTCCAGATCATTATGCATAAATGCATGAGATGGTGGCCAAGGAGATCAAGAGACAAACAAAAGTGATCTTAGCAATAGGAGTGGAAGTCTTCGAGAAGTCCAATCCATATACCTGGATATATCCCTTAGCGACCAAATGAGCTTTCAAGTGGTCAAGAGAGCTATCAGGATGCACCTTGACTGTATAGACTAATCGACAGCCAAGAATTGACTTCCTGTGAGGAAGATTGGCCAATTGTGCGAGTATTGTTGGCTCCAAAAGCTGACATCTCATTCTCCATGGCAGACAGTAGGACAAATTTTCATTGACAAAGTTAGGGGTAGAGATAGAGGACAACAAGGAAACAAGAGAATGATAAGGAGATAAGGCGTAATATAACACAAAATGAAAAATGGGATGAGAAATACATGTCCGTTTACCTTTTCAAATAGCAATGGGCAAAGATAGATCATTTTTAGGAGTTAGAGATGCAAGCGAGGACAGTGAAATTCATTAGCATATGCCTTGTAGTTATCAACTGTTCTTTTCTCAAATGTTTATTTATTTATTTTTTCTCCTGATGCTTACAAATCCGTAGTACATCGTAATTTATTTGACCTTTTGGTTGAACGTCTTATTCTCATCTTAAAATTTTTAGGTGTCTGCTTTTGTTCCACTAATGTATATGTGCGTCTGCACATACTATTCATTGTTCAAAGTTGGCATGCTGATGTTTTACTCTCTTACACCAAGACAAACCAGCTCGATCAAATTGCTTATGATATGTTCGTAAGTAGCTTTATTAGCGTAAACTGAAAATTTATAATAGCTTCTTAAACTGAAGCTTATTATTATTCTCTTGCCACGTCTCTTTCAGGATGGTTGCTCGATATGCTCCTCCAATTTCATACAATTTTCTTAATCTCATTCGTCTGGATGAGAAAACTATTTTTGAGAAGGTGAACTCTGTTTCATCACATCCTTCATCTTTGCGTTAGAATATTATCTGATTTAAGGGAGTTTTCTCATAAAATTTTTCTTCCCCTGTAAAATTGACTAGTAATGGCTTTTCGTTGCAGAGAATGGGAGACATTGACGATGCTGTTCCTTTCTTTGGTAGAGGCTTTAACAAAATCTATCCTCTTATTATGGTTATTTACACTCTGTTGGTTGTCAGAAATTTCTTTGACCGTGTGATTAATTTTTTTGGGAATTGGAAGATATTTAAGTTCCATACGGACGCAGATGATATGGATGGATTTGATCCATCAGGAGTACTTATCTTGCAAAAAGGTCAGCATATCATATTTTGATAATTCTGTTAACAAATACTGAATATTCTTGCAATATCAAATATGATCCAGACCATATGCAAATATTACCAGCAATATAGGACCTGCGTATCTCCCCCCTCCGCCCTCTCTGTTATTAAGCATGCCATGTTGATCCCCCAGCATGCAGGGCAACTTGCTGGTTCAAGATGCTTATATGCTTTCAATTTTGTATTCTATATTCTCATCTCTCAGAAAGAACTTGGATTGAACAAGGGCACGAAGTTGGTGAGCATGTTATCCCATTAGCAAGGAATTTCAACAGTGTGAGCATTGACGTGGAGTCTGGCAGCAACAGCAGGATGGTATGCAAACATCACTTGAAAGCTGAAAGCACCAGATTTCTAATCGTGTCAATTTTTATTTTTTTTTTTAACATAGAATATCAATTGGAATACAGTTTGATTTACATATACAACACAACGTTGCTAAATGAGGCCTTAGGATTTCTCATATTCATTGTAGTTTTGATTGAAAGATCTCCTAGTTATATATGTGCAAATAATTTGTTCATTACTATTCTTGCAGTTCATCCTGATAACTCCCACAATGGTTTATCTAATTATCTAACTTGTAAACTGTTTTAGGATAGGAAGGATGTTGAAATGAAGGCAACAACCGATACAGTTAGGGGGGAAGTGAAGGGAAGTTCATCAAAACCAAAACATGAGGTTGACAGATACAGTGGGAGCCGAGAAGCCATCAGCAACAAATATGCTGCCATTCGGGAACAGAGCAGACAAGCATCCAAGAAGGCACCAGCGGAAAACATCTCCTCCACCAGGGTAACTTTGCTAGAAGCAGGCAACTCTGAATCTGGTAACACACCGTCTTCTGGTTTAGCTTCAAAATGGGCATCCATGAAGTCAGGTTTTCAAAATTTCAAGGCTAACATAGAGGCCAAGAAGTTCCTTCCACTTCGCCAACTTAGGGATGGTAAACTCATCTCTCGTGCATCTTCATCTGAATCACTCGATGACATATTTCAGAGGTTGAAACGACCAGCTATAGAACACGAGAACAACAGTGATGATGAGGATGAAGAAAGCGCAGAAATCAGTTCAGAATCTAAAAGGTAACATACCGAGGTTTGTGTAGTTGAATCTGTTTTACTTGCTTGTGGTGTAAAGTTGGCAGTGGGAGTAAACCTACTCCCCCATGATGTACAGGTCCCAATAACAGTTGACTAGTAATTTCTTATCAATTCCTTTGGCAGTGATTTCCCGATGTAATTTTTGCTTCTGGGGATATGCATCAATCCTGAAAACTGCATAGGATAACTGATTGAAACTCCTTGCATACGGGAAAGAAAAATGAAGTTCCACTGAAGAGAACAAAAAAAAAAAAAAAAAAAGCTATACTTACAGTTCATAACACACAGCATTTTGGAATTTGCTCAAGACTACTATCAAAATGTGTCTGCACCAGACTATGTTCTCTGTGTGGCATTTACCCAGGAGAAAAAAAAGAAAAAAAAATGTTTTGTAGGGAATTCCCTATCCTCATGACTCCCAGGTCTTCCCCGATTCACCAGGTATCAATTGACTGATGCTTGATGAAAAGGCTTCTATTATATGGGAGATTAACATTTGGATGGCTGAGCAAATAGGATATTAGAGGTTCGATGCAGTATCTGTGAAGCTGTATTAGTCTGAGATGTGACCCGAAATTTTCCTAATTTCCAATTTTTTGCTGTTACGTGCATGAATTCAGAGGCTTTTGGCCAATGTACCAGGGAATCAAACTTTTTCTCAATTCGTGCAAATTTTGTTTCCGACAGAGTCCGCCAAAAGTCCCGTCATTTTTTTTTTTTTGGGTGGGATGGATACAACCATGTCTGCAATAAGGAGTACAAACTAGGGGCCCTTTGTCTTAAAGTAGAAAATACCAACCAAGTCAACAATAAGGAGTACTCTAATCTGTTCCGGTGGATCATCAAAGAGAACTAATCTCATCTTCTTAGATAACTGCTGCATTGGCAAGAACATCATCAAACTTGGAGAAGGCGTGTGGCTTATGGTACACTTGCATCTTATGATGATGAATTTAGGGTTTTCGATTATAGACTCTTGTGGTTGGTTTGGCTTTGGCTTTGTCGCTTAGTATCCCTTTCAGAGCCTTTTAATATTCACATTGCTTCAGCCTTTTGTTCTCTAGAATGATGGTTAGAACTCTATAAATGCCCGCGTTTTTGCTTCTAAGCTTGAAGGCTAGTCGAGCTTCCTTACGTAGCTTCAAATCCAGGATCTACTTTTATTTCCGAATAGTCCGTCAAATCCAAGAGTATGAATAATTTCTTAAGCAATAATGTTATTAAACAATCTCGTAAATACTCTGATAAAATTGATCATTGTATAACACCTCTTCTTAAAGGTTGCTTCCCAATTCTGCTAATTCTAGGTGTATTCCATTCTAGCCATTGCTGCATGGATTCCTAACAGAAATTAGCTAAAATTGCAATAAAGTAAAATCCCCAAGCCAATATAAAGAAGAAATACCATAAGACAAACTTCACACACGACCAAAACAACTTCATTTTAAGTAACAGTTATTCTCAAAATCTTAATGGTTGAATTCTCCTTGACGGTTGGTTTGATTCCCTCGTGCATTGGGTGAAAGCCTCCATGAATTCGTCATGCAGCTCACAAATTTCCCAGTTGATTAGGCTTCAACATTCCAGCAACCAAACAGTGTTATTATTATCATTATTTTCGTTCTGTAATAGGGACAACAGTATTGGAAAATGATGATGTTCCTGTCGGCAGCTGATTCAAATTGTTTCTTTCTTGGCTTGGAAAGATTCATGACTGCCTGAATTTATCAACGTGGCCAGTTCAACTAGGTCTCCCTATGCATTATCAAAGATGGTTGTTCACACACCAAATCAAAGTGGCATCACCCAAGTAAGAATCCACCTAAAAATAAAAAGAAAATAGCAGAAACTATGAACTCAATTAACATTCACGTGTTCTCAATGGTTTTCAAAAGTAGAAAAAAAAATGGAAAAACAAAAAAATAAAAAAGGCCACAAAAATTGGTAAATGATATACATGTTCTTCAATCGTTCAAAAAATATATAGAATTGTTCCTCGCCATCCCCAAAAAACAAAAAGGCCAGAAACGTACGTATTTGGATTATTTGGAAGCATCAGCCGCCTCAGTAGTTTTAACATCTCTTGGGCATTGGGAGACGTATGGCTTCAGCTGCAAAATTGCAAACAATAAAATGAGATAGTTTATATAAATAGAATAAGCACACGCTTACAGATGGTGAGAGGAGCTCAAGCAGCTATGTTAATTGGTAAACCTAACAACATGCTTTACTGATCAGGTAATGAAAGTTTATTGAGTTCCATTACTCCGAAGGAAATCATTTCCTTGATTAAAAGGGCCAATCAAGCAGCTGTTTCAAGAAAAAACGGAGAAGTTTTTCACCTTGTATTTCATAAGCTTATTAAAAAAAAAGTAACATTGTAAGACCAGGAAGATGTCATACGTTTTCAAGTTGTCAATAACCTGAAATGAGTTCCACTGTCTCAAGGGACATGCATGCAAAATTGTTCATGCAACAAATGACGCCGCACCAAGAAGCACTTCCTTTAACCTTTTAGTTAAATTGGAAAACAAATCTACCATTATTCATTAGGGGTGGAAAATGAGTACCTTGAAATCAGTTAAATCAGGGACCACATAATTTGGTAGCTTTTCATTCACCACAACATACCCACCTGTACCAGTATCATAATTACAATAAGTAAACAAGCTAGAAGCAGTACATGTTCCAATTAACCCCCAGCTCAACACCCTCATCCCCTTTCCAAACAATAAATAATAAGACAACGAAAAATGAAAGTACAATGAGATGATAAGAAAATGAAAAGTAAAGGAGAAAACACAAAGACAAACAGAAAATATGATCATAAATTTTCATATCCATTTCAAAAAGGTTGTCCAGAAAGGGCGGTCAGTGGCTGCATGGCAAATAAAATAATTCCCTATTCATGAATTGATAATTGGGCTATTAGAGAGCTATCTAAAATTTCCAACACTATCTCATATGAAATATAAAAATTTTATTAAAGGCATAGTCACATCTACGGGAGATGGTCCTGAAATCATTAGTTCCAAGTTTCTACTTCCACTGAAAATTATGCAGCCATCATTTCTGTGTTCAATAGAATACGTAGAATGGTTCTGCTTGAACATGGGATAGCAATCTGATTGGAAAAAAGTCACACGATGGAGAGGGCAGGCATTGAGCTTGATATGGTTTTTCCATTATACAGGACAATATTTATAAGAATGAAATTGATAGTGCATCTGAAAGTGCTAGCGTGAAAGGAATTCATAGTTTAACTTGACCGTTTCATCACTCTTCTCTTTTCCTAATCTTTTTCCCCCCCTTGAGACATCAATTTTTGTACATGTAGGAGAGCCCTCCATCACCACATATTTTTATGCGTCATGCCAAAGTTTTTAAAATTTCTTTCTTCTATTTAAAGTATTATATCATGTAAGGTAAATGCACTTCAAGGTTGTGGGACTTAGTTAAACTACCATTTCAACTCTTGATTTGAGTTTAGAAACATTAGTTCTTATCATTTCTCACCAAAAAAAAAAAAAAAAAAGAATGATCTAAATATACTTTTACTTGCACCAAGTAAATGACTTCTTAAAGTATGAACATATAGTAGTCTTAACTATTACAATGATCAATTAATATTTTGTTAGAGCTTCACTTTGTCGTGTCATGTAGTACCTAAAATGCATATCCACATATGTGCTGCTTAACTACCACAATTACATAGCTTCTCTATATATTTTCATATTTTCCATTTGTCATTTGTCAACGTTTTTGGGATTACTTCATTTTCCAAAAGAAAATTGTATTCCAATTTTGTTATATTCATAGAGTGCCCTAAACATGATTGCATAGAAGTAGTTTAATCGGAGTTAAAAAATAGCAGTAATTTATATGATTTTACAAGCAATGCAGTGATTATGTTAGTCATGTTTGCTTCAACATTAAGCTGATATGTGGTTTCCTTGTTATCAAAAGGCCAGACTGATATTGGAAAAGAAAGTTGGATATTGGGGAACAGTCCAAGCAAAGAGCTGATCTGGATGTTGTGACATGTCTCTCATCTATGTGTGGTTAAGGTTACGCTGTACACTTGTATCCAGTTTCAGCAAGTGGGTTCATATAGTGCAATCCCTTCAATCTTAGGGGTCACCCAAAAATCATAAAATTGGATTACTGTTCCCTGCAACCAACTTAACAGCAAAAGTACAAGTCTAGGATGGTTTTACAGAACATGGAGACTTTATAGTAAGAGTGGAAGCAGAGGGCTCTGTCCTAGACATGGTTCTTTGTTGGTGACCTTTCTGACATCCCTCTCCTTTGTGAAGATAGGGGAACTACTAAACCACACAATTCATATATCCCCACATTTGATTATGCTTAGGGATTTAAAGAGGGTCAGGCCAACCTAGTTCATGACAAGCTCTGCTGTGCCCCACCTGATGGTCCATACTACCCTGGTCCAACGCCATGAACCAATTCACCCCACCCACCACTCCCCTCCCACCTTTACAATTTCATTTTTTTTTCTCCCTGCCAGTGCACTGCCACCAATCTCTCTCTCTCTCTCTCTCTCCCCCCTTTCTCTTCTTTCCAATTGTGAAAAGGCTGTTGTTTACAATATTTTTTTTAAGTGCCACCCACCCCACCCTCTTCCCCCCATTTGACCATTTGCATTTTTTTTTAATTTTCCCAACAACCACTAGTTCCCCAATTTTTTTAATTACAAAGTCACTCCCTCCTCTTCTTTCTATAAATATCCCACCATTCTCACTTCACAAACCACACTATACTAATTTTATTTGTAAATGTTCTTTTATTTGTTATTGTCAGTTGAGATTCTTTGCAAATCAAAATAATTTATTACAAAATTAAATGTAATTGGAATTACATTAAAAAAAAATTTAAGATCAATTGGACAATTATCTTATTTTATTTTATTTTAGATAATTTATTTTAAAATATTTTTAAAAGATATTAAAAAAAAAATACATAGGGACAAGGTTAGGGTTGGATTTTCCCAACCTGACCTAGTCACCACAAGGGCAAGGAGGGTCAAGGGCAAGATGGGTGGGGTCAACCCATTTGACATGCCTTATTGTGTTTGTCTTCATTGTTTTCAAGTTTGAGTATGGCTCTAAGCAGAACAATGCTCTTGAGGTTTCCTTCCAACAAGGTTGCAGGCTTTTGGAGTTTATTCTCAATGTTTTTTTTAATTAACTGCCCCATTTCCAGTAGAAGATGGCAAACCTCTTTTTAGAGATAAGCATAACATTTGTGAGTGTGTACACAACTTTTTAAAATACAAAAAGAAAACTCTAATGGCAAAAGGCCTTATGCTGAAAAAAACAGACCTTCAATGAATTAAAGAATCTGAACAACAAAGGAGTGTTAAGTGTGAGTGGGCAACCACACCTTTGCGTGTATGGAAACCAGTAGGCTTGCAGTTCTTCCCCTTGTAGTAATCTCGTGGCCCCCGTTTTGAAGAGAGAATGTCAAGTGATGATGTTCGCTTTCTTCTCATTGCCCTTCCTAGACCTAAGATTAGCCCTAGAGGCATCTTTGTTCTAGGCTCCAGAAAAACAAATGAATTTAACGTGGGATGTAAAAAGGCCTATATAATCAAAGGGATAATGCATGGAAATTTGATTACATAAGCAGAACTTGTACGTGCAGCAAAACAGGGGTAAGATTGATGCCAAAAAAAAAAAAAAAACAATATTCGAGTTCAGAATTAATAATAACATGGACAATCATATAAGCACACATTGCATAATATTAGCAATCAACTTTCCAAACTCATTGTCTCCTCACGTTCTTTTTGTTTACAACAACAAATTTGACCAAACATTTACATTTGACAACCAATCACTACTTCACCAATCATACAGGTAACTATGCTGTACACTACCCTGTACAGCGCACCAGCACAACGTTTTAAGGGACACCAACTTCGGTTTGATGAATAAAGAATAAGCACAATTTATGATGTTCAGCAGATAAACTCTCTGGGTACCAATCACGGAATTAACTCCCGCCTAAGCGAAGAGAACAGAATCAGAATCACTTGAAAAAAAAAAAAAAAAAACTGAGTCAATCATGGAATTGAATCCTGCCTAACTCGATGTGTGAAGAGAACTGAATCAGAAAATCCAGAAACAACCAAGTTACTACATTTAGGTAACCGCTAAAAGATCATCGAAATAACAACGCCAGAATCAACTACATGGTGAATTCAAAAACCATTTCCACAGCAGCGTACAGGAGATTAAACGACACAAAAGGGAAAAAAAAACAAAGTTATCACCAAACAAACTCAACAACGTTAAATTAAATCATTAGACATGAATATCCACCAATACACCCAATCAAATGTTGCTCAACAACTTATACATTTGTGTATAAACATATATATATATATACACACACACACATATATAGGTTAGAGAGTGTTACCTATCCAAGTATTCACGCACTGGCGCAGAGAATTTGAGGGTTTAGGGTTTTTTTTTTTTAAATTACCCAAAAAAAAACAAAAATGGTTTTAGGGTTTAGCAAAGCAGAGTGGAAGACTGTTCGTCGCTGATGAGACACCACGAGTCCGGACAAACCACTAAAAGGCCATTATGGGCTTTCAAAATTGGACTAGGCTTTCCCAACGCAGCCCATTAGGCCTCAAACTGAGGACTTTTTAGTGAATCCACTCAGCTTTGGGCTAGTTCGCCTGTATATCTGGAAACAGCCCCTGGCAATATAATTAACGCCCACCAGATTAACGCAAAATTATTTAATCTATTTAAGCCATTTATGAATAAAGCTAAATATAAAAAATTCAGATTTTAAAATTAATTATCCAAACTCTGCTAATTATTAAATCAATGAGTAAAATTTATTATAAATGCAAATTTTATGACTAAAAAATAAATCCATAAAGGTTAAATTTTAGAAATAATTATTCAAATTACTCATGCCTTTAAGAATATTTTGATTAATATTATTATATTCATATTTTTTAAAAAATAAATATAAAAGAGTGAGATATGGTTTTGTGAGAGAGAGAGAGAGAGAGAGATAAATACTAATATAAAATTTTATTTATTTAATAGATAGTAAATATCCTATTAGATTCCTCATTAAATAAAAAAGGGTAAAATTAACCTATAAAAAATGGATTAAATATTTCTGTATTCACTAACTAATAAGGATAAAAATGTCAACATATAAAAAGGGCATTAAATGTGTTCTAGCATTAACATTCTTTCCTCTAGCATTATCACCATTTTTTGAGATAAAGTACAAAAATCACCCTTACACTTTACCCTCAATCTCACTTTGATCTCAATTGTTTCAATTGCGACAGTCAAATTCATACACTTTTGGTCAAGCACCAATCAGCTCCCTCCATCTATTATCCGTTAAAAACCACCATTAAAAGGAGAGTAAAATTGTCATTTTGTAAGATAATCCGCATGGCAAAGTGATGGCGTGGGACCCTCGGATGACATGGAAGGTAAAATTATCATTTCGCAAGATAGTCCATGTGGCAAAGTGATGATGGGGAGATTTTTTGCCACATGTTTGTTACCATGGAGTAGCTTGACTTTAAAAATAAAAATAAAGCATAATAAATTATGTTACCCCATGGATCAAACAAAGAAACTTAAAGATAAAGAACTAACAATGAAACCAGCTCACCTAGGGTTTGGTTTGCATATGGTTCCTAGATAATATTTATATATATATTGAAAAACTGAAGTTGATTATCTCTCATTATAATTATTGTAATATTTATATATATTTATAATATATATATTTGTATAGAATATATTTATAAATAAATATTTATTTATTTATATAATATATATTTAAAATCTAAAGTAGATTCTCCTTCTTCTATATAAATATTATATATTTTAATATATTATATGAATATACAAATATATATTATATAAATATTATATATTCTCCCTCATCTTTTAATATGTATAAATATATATTATATAAATATTTATTTATAAATAAATATATATAAATATATTTTACATAAATATTATAAATATATATAAATATTATAATGAGGGAGAATTTACTTCAGCTTCTTAATATATATAAATATTGTCTGAGAACCTTACACAGATTAAGCTCTTAGTGAGTTAGTTTCATTGTTATTCCCTATTCTTAAGGTTCTTGATTTGATTTATGGGGATAACATAATTTGTAATGCTTTATTTATTTATTTTTTTTAACATTAAGCTACTTCATGACAGCAACCTGCATCAGCCAACGTCAGCACACATAGATGAGTGAGCATCTAACACATGATAAACAGTCTTTATGTCATCCAAGAGTGCTGTGTCATCACTTTATCGCATGAACCATCTTGTAAAATGACAGTTTTACCCTCTCCTTAACAGTGATTTCTGACGGACAATTGACGAATGGACCTGATTAAGGTTTGACCAAAAGAGTACGGATTTGACTATCATAATCAAAACTATTGGGATCAAAATAAGACTAAGGATAAAGTGTAGCTACTCCATGACAGCAACTCACATCAGCCAACTTCAACACATATGGAGAGTAAGCATCTGACACATGACAGACAGTCTTTACATCATCCGAGGGTGCCACATTATCACTTTACCATGTGGACCATCTTACAAAATGATAGTTTTACCATCTTTTTAACAATGATTTCTAGCGGACAATAAACGGAGCGACCTGATTAGTGCTTGACCGAAAGTATAGGTATTTGATTGTCACAATTGAAACCATTAAGACCAAAATAAGATCGAAGATAAAGTGTAAGGGTAGTTTTTGTACTTTACCATTTTTTATATGCATAAGTACGTACAAAAAGAATAGTTCAATCTAAAAGACTCATACTTGGTATTGATCAGAAAGTAATACATACGAATGCCTGTGAAATAATATTAAACATTTATTGCATTTTTGTTATAACTTTATGAATGATTTGGATATGAATATAATTAAAAGCAATAATCAACGAAGAGAGTCATTTCATATCCCATTACAGTATTTGCATACCTAAACGTTATAAGCTCAAACAATCCATATATAATCAATCATAAAATTTTCTATAAGAGGTGCTTTTTTTTCTATTTTCATATTGTATAATATTTATTAGTCTTGGTTTTCCTACGACCTTCATTAACATTTATTTTTTATTAGTATTTTTTTTATGTTCTAACTTTTTTTTACAGCTAATGATTCTTTTGTGTATGATTTTATATGTACTTTACTGCAAACGAAATATACTGACACATGTTTCAATAAACATTCTATTATCCACTTCCAATACTGGATAGTTACTCACATATAAAGCTTTCTCACTAGTAATATATAAAAATATAATCTCGTTTAGTTGCAGTAATATAATTTAAAAGGTTTTGTTAAATTTTTTAATAGCCTTACATAGATTTTCAACATATTACATATGTCTTTGAATAATCTCTTCATTTCATTTTCAATAGAAAAATATGTTAATTTGAAATTAAAACTATCAAACCAAATTAAAAAATGGTGTTTTGGTTTGACTTGATTTTCTTCTTAAACATTTTTAATTATGGTTTAAAAAATTATTAAGTTGATAACTAATAGTTCGATTGTCACGCCCCTAACCTCAAAATTCAGGATGAGTAGCATAAGAATGTGAAAATTAAATAAAATAAATAAAGTCCCATCCAAATTCAATTCACAATGAATTATAATTGTCGATATATTCAAAATCATTATTCATTCTTATATGAAATAATATTTGAATACATCAACATCAATTTATCAATAACATAATTTACTTCAATACTATTCTTAATGACCACATCTAAGGTCTACACAGTTAGAACATATACTATAGTCATACTTATATCTCTTAAAATAATGATATTGTGAATATAGGATGCAAACCCACACTTGAGTCACGCAATCTATAATATAAATAATTCAACTCAATTTAAAAGAATAAATACTATTATATTATCCAAAGTTAATACCGAACTTAGACTACTTAAGCTTAAGCTGCTTAAATATCCCATTTCAGGAATCAAGTTACCGTAATTCCTATCTTTATTATTTTATGTTCACAACTTAACTCTTCATCAATAAATCACAAATTAAATATTCTTATAATTAACAACTTCAAGATATCAACACACAACAATAATATATGCAATCTCATGCAATGGATAATGATGGAATGTAATATCAATGCATACTCTAATCTCTACCTACCTCCAATCATATCTCAGGACAGATGACGCTTAGCAAAGCACGTGGGGTCACCAATCGTACCATTTACGCTTATGGCAAACAGATATCTCAATATATATACACCAAGTAGGAAATCATGTCACACCCCTACCAGTGTAAGATTCAGGGGAACCGTGTTATATCCCTTAACCCTTCTACTAGGTAATCGTGTTACACTCCTAGTCAGGCATCTGTTTTTTTTTTTAAGTAGGATATAATCAATTGTGAGGAACCGTGTTACATCTCTAGTTAGGCATCTGTTTAACTCAAGCAAAAATTAATATAAATAGTATCTTAAGATTAATGTCTTAGTTCCAATAATTAAATTCTAGTCATATATATCAACTGAAGATCATTCGGTAATTTCAAATCTCATTTTATCATTTTCTCAAAATCTTGAATCCCGTCTATATATATAACCCGTGTCTCAGCACGTCAATGATATCAACATGTCACTTTTGATCAATCAATGATCACAATATAAAATTAGATGATACAACCTAGCCCCCATGCATATGATATGCTTAATCATATAAATAAATATCATTTTAATATAAACATGCATTCTCATTAAAAATTAATAATAATTAAGTTTGGGCATAAAACATACATTTAAAAATCAGTTTTAACATTTTCAGACATTCTGCCAACCTGGTGTCTACACACCAAAAGCTGCAGTTGGGACACCCCCTATCCAGACACCCTATCCAGCCGATTTGGACACCAAAGACCAGTGCCAAGTTCTTAGTTTCGTTTTCAATGAAACCCAACTCCAAATCTTCCTCAAATCACCTATCCAAGTCTCAATTTCAACAATAACTTATATATAGACATTTAAACACTTAAATAATATGTTTCTACAATATTTAATCAAAAAATAACTCAAATATATATATGATTTTCACATTTATATGCATGTATATATACACATACATTCATATATAAATATATATACACAAATCTAATGATATTTATCCAAATCAAGCATATATATACATCAAAATCATCATAACAATGTTTAAAACACAAATATAAGTCCCATCTACCTCGAATCCAAAGAGAAAATAAGAAAAGAGAAGATTTTAGTTTTGGCCTTCAAAATATCGGCGTCGATTTTTCCCACCTCGAGTGAAATCACGTCAACTGACACTACCACAACGTTCACGGTGTCGAATGCTACCCCGACCCACTAATCTTTTTCCTTGAACCCATTTTCTCTTTCTTTTCTCTTTTCTCTCCATCTCTTTCTCAGTTCTAAAATGGCCGAGAGCCAAAAGAATAAAAAAAAAGAAGAAGAAAGGAAAGAAAAGAATGGCTAGGTCTTTGGCCTAGTTGTCTAACCCAATATAAATTCAGGTCACATCCGAGTCAGGAAAAATAAAATAAATTAACCCAATCTCATAATAAATATTTTATTGGCTCAAAATAAAACATAAATGGCTAAAAATAAATATCGGGTGTTACATTGATTTAAATTTTGAATATTGGATTTAATTGTAGTAATGTTTGATTTGTCAAAAAATTAAAAATTAATATAAAAGTGAGATATGATAAATTTTAATTACAAGTTTTTTTTTTTTTTTTACTTTTTTTTTTTCGAGAATCGAATCACCGTCTGCATGGACCATAACATCAGACACCAAACTCAGTGCCACGTCCTAGCTAGCTTGGAAAGAAATTTAAATTATATAAAACTTTAGGATCTTTCGCAATTAGGGGCCTAAATTAAGCAATTATTTTATTAATTTAGTGACTAACTTATCATTATATCTCTCATGAATTCTTTAACCAATGTTAATTCAACCTTTGTACCATAACAAAAGTGAGGGAGTTTTTGAGAGTCTGAATTTTATATAAAAAAAAAGTTATAAAATTTTTATAAATTTTTACAAATTTACTTTTATTTTTATTTTTCGTGCATATCATATTCTTATCCACTTTTAACTATAAAATGGTTACAATTGTTTTGCCCAAATCGTTTGAACAAATATTTTAAATTTCATTCAAATAGTTCTATCAAAAAATAACTATTAACACTGAAAAATCACTAGCACAATAAATATATATATATATATATATATTGGTTAGAAATCATTGAACATCAAGCACGTATTTCATTCGAATAAATTTTACCAAGAATTTTGAATTTTTTCTGAACGTTAAAAATTAACTATGATGTTATGTTTTTATTAACTTTTTATCTTTTTAGGCAGCCTAAATTTTTTCGAGCTGATCTAAAGATAAATTTGGTCTGATTTGATTGATTGCATGACATCCATATAAATTCCAAACGTTGACGGAGTCTATGCGTAATATCCGTTGGCATGAGTTGGCCCCAAAACAGCCCGACTTCTTTGAAACGTTCGAGATGACCCAAAGCAGGACAAAAGGGCACAAAAATCAGCGACGGCTCAGATCATTCATAGGGATCTGCACATTTTTGGAAGCGAGTGAGAGAGAGAGAGAGAGAGAGAGAGAGAGAGAGTTGTGAACCAGTGGCCAGAGAGTCAAACATGGCTGACGGGATGAGAGACAAAAGACAGTAAAATGGGACCCTCTTCTGAAAGGGAGACAAACTGTGGGTTGTTGCCAGTCATGCAACTACCAATTTTTTTTTTTTAAATTAAATTTTAACTTTATTAATTTTTACTAAAGCTGCTGTTGGCAAAATTGACTGGTGACGCTAGTTACCAGTTATTAATTTTTAAATTTTTTTAAAATAATTAAACTTATTACTTTGTATTTTATATTTTTTAAATATTAAAGAATAAAAATATTAAATAAAAAATAATTTAAAAAATTAATTACTAAAAAATTATCTTTTTTTATTAAATATTAAGAAATTAACTTTTTTTCCTCTCAGACTCAACCTAAATATAATCACGAGGATCAATTTTTGGCTAAAATTGTCAAAAATTAACCAAAATTAGCGCACGCAACACTCCCACGTAGTGTTGTTAAGAGTCATTGAATCAAGTATCGAGTCCATATCATATCATAGTGAGCTTCTGATATTTGAATGATGTTTAGTTTACTAACAAATATAAAAAAATATTTTATTTTGATCTACTTTTTGTAATTATTTTTAATAAAATTTCGCTACGTATCATTTTTACACCGATTTTTTATTTATTATTATTTTTACCATGTAAACACCACCCTGACGTAACTGTTCACATGAATATAAACATATTTCTGCAGTAAAAGATAGTACAAGCTTTCCATTCGTTTAAATTAAAGATTAATTTATGCAAGGAAAAATATAAATATATAAGTAGCATTCAATTAAATTAAAAATATTACCTTTTCTTTCTTTGGTATTACTAAGAAAATGAGAACTAAATGAATATATATTTGTTAAAAATTTTAAATTTTTATTTAATTAATTATAAAATTGAGTATATAAGTTTTGCTTTGATTTTTTTCTCCATACATCCTTGCCCAAATGCAGTCTTTATACATCAAGGGTTTGCACAATATATGAGAAATAAAAATAAATGTTATCTTCAAATTTAAACTTAGTGTAATAATCGAAGAAGGTGAATTGTTTCATCATTCATTTTTTTAAATATTTATGTCATTTTTTTAAATATTTATGTCGTATTTTTAAGGCATTCATATCAATTATTATTTTTAGAAGATTTTTTTTTTATAACGGAGCATATAATAATTTTGAAAATTTTTTATTCAACATCATCTTTTATCAATTTTTCTAAAATAGCGAGAAGTACATTGGGTCCGTTTGGTTTACTAAAAATCACTAAAAAATTTTAAAAATCTTTGAAAATCTTTAAAAGTTATCATTTTTTATCTTGCTGCACGAATTATGAACCCACAAATTATCTCACTTTTGGTGTGTTTAGAGTTATATAAAATTGTAAAAATTAGTGTCTCGTGTTTTGTATAATAAATAGAGAATCTAAATTTTACAATCTCGTAATTCGTATTCGTAAAGATTTGTAGAATTTTGTATTCTTTTTTATAACTCCAAACGAATTTTTTATCTCATTTTATCTCACTTTTTGTCATTTCAAACGCACTCATAATCTCTTTATATCTAGAAAGTCTTAAAAAAGATTATTTAAAATAAATAATGGCTAAAAATATTGACATGACATTATTTTTTCATTTTCTTCTTTTGAAGAAAAATAATATATATTAAAAAATAAAGTAAGATATATCCTCACCCTTCCATCTTTATATTTATATTCTCACCCTCCTCGAATTAAAAAATGGAAAAAGACAAAAAAAAAAAGTGTGGATGAGACTAATTAGAAAATTATGTTTTGAACCATTAGGTGAGAGTCGGGTAAGCACTATTAAATATATGTTTTTTTTTTAATATTCAAGGTATTTAAATCACTTTAATAAAGTTGATAATTTAAAATCACATGTCATATTTAAATTTATAATTATGTTTATTTAGGTTAGTATTTAAATATTTCAAGACTTAATAAGTATATTAAATAATTAATTTATTTTATAAACTTATTAAATTTGTGTTGAATTATGTTACTTTTAAAATTATATTTTTGCTTCATATTATATTAAAATATTTTTTTAATAATTTATATTACAAATCACATCGTATTGCAATTATATTATTGAATTATGTCAAATATTACCAGCCTCCCCTCTGTCCGCGAATTTATTCACGGCATTGCGGGTGGGGGTTCGGGGGTGGATGTGGGGTCTACATCCCACCAACCATGTGAGCCTTGTAGGACCCACAATTCCACCAATTTCACTCATCTTGCATGGCTGTGCTGCCAACACTTCAATTTAAAGCTAGCATTTTTTTTTAATTGCCTAGCTATTAAAAAATTATTTTTATGTGTGTTTGAAAATTAAAAAAAAAAAACGTTTAGCAGTTAATTTTTTTATTAATTTTATATTTTTATTCTTTAATATTTAAAAATTTTAAAATATAAAAAAATAAATTTAATTATTTTAAAAAAATTAAAAAATTAGTAACTGCTAACCAAACGAACACTTGTAATTTTGACTTTTACGTTTGTTATACTCTTCTTAATTTGAGTTTCGTAAATAAATATAAATTTATTTATTATATTTAGTAAATGAGCTTAGATTTAAAAATTATAAAATAGTATGAGTGAAACTAAATAAAATGCCAAGGACAAAATTATAATACAATTTTTGAATCATGATATAAACATAAAATAATAAATACATTTTATAAGCATATTATATAATTATTTATAAAACACATCTTTTGATGTGATGTTTGTCCCACATGACATGAGAGAGAAACACTTCGGGGTGGGGTTGATTGAGTTATATTGCTGAGTTGGTTGGGTTCAACTGTTATCCTATGTGGCTAGCTTGCAGGGTATGGTTGTGCGCTTTGACTTGTTTTAGGATATAGTACAATAGCATATCTGTGTTGCTTTCAGAGAGAAGTCAAAGAATATATACAAATTTTAAAATTTATAATTCAAATAAATATATGTATAAATGTATATTATATTTTATAAAATTATATAAATTATATTTTACTTACATTATCTATAAATGGGGAGCTATACAACAACAATAATAAAATTGTACACATTTATTAATGTACTTAAAACTTAAATTTCAATTGCATATACTTTTATATTCTGTGTTATTTATATAATAAGAAAGTTTAAAATTTTGAATTTGAGGTATTTTGAATTGTTGAATTTACTAAATGACCAAAATTATTTTTCTTTTTCTTTCACTCTTCCCATATTTTTGTGAATACTTTATGCACAAAAGATTTTAAATTAATATTTTAAAAAATGTGATAATAATTGTAATAAATAATAAAATTTATGCCATAATCTCTTTTTATTTTTATAAGTTATTTTTAAACTTTTTTTTTATAAGTTTACTTCTTAAATTTAAATTTAACCTACTTACATATGACATCATATTTCTGTGCCTTCAGATACAAATAATTGTTAGTATATAAATATTAAATGGAATATAATCCGTAGCTAAGTAAAATTTAAACTCAATTTTTTTATTTATTAAATAAATAAATTCCATCAAAGCGTAATTTATTGATAAACGTTGTGAATTATTGAAGCCTTACGATCCTTTTCTCACCCAATTTTTTTCTTTTTAAGTATCACGATGGAATCACTATTAGAATATAACATCTCTTGAAAAATTAGTTGATGCCTAAATCATTACCTTTGGAATAAATTTTGGATTCACTTTAATTTGTTATAACGATCAACAATTATACAATTCGTTTCAATATATAAGTTTTCAATATATAAGTGAAATCGAGAATGGTTTTTAGGTTGAGTTCGGAAAGAAAAAAATTAATTTTTTGTAACTGATTACTAGTTACTTATTAAAAAATTAATTTTTTTTTTTTTGTGTTTAGAAAGAAACAAAAATTAATTTTTAATTTTTTTATTAATTTAACATTTTTATCATTCAAAATTTAAAAAAATTTAAATATAAGAGTATAAATTTAACCTTTTAAAAAAATAAAAAAATTAATAATTAATAGCTCAACTACTAATTTTTTTTTTTGTCAAACGAAACCTTAGTTTACAAGCGCCTGTAATCTGTACCATGAACATCGAACATCGAGCAACAAGTGTAGCGCAAGTTATAATTTACTTTTATTCTCATGCTCATCTCGCAATATCAATTTCTAGGTTTCTTTTTCCCCTTCCTCAATTATAAATTACCAGTAATTATCCACATCAAAAAGTACAGAAATATAATTTAACATATAAATAACTTAAATTTAAATTTATAAGACAAACTTACATAAAAAATTATAAAATTAACATATATAAATAAAAAGAGATTAAAGTATAAAATTTTATTATTTATTACAAATATTATCATATTTTTTAAAATATTAATTTAAAATCTTTTATATAAAAAGTATTCGAAAAAAATATGGGAAGAGTGAAAGAAAAAGAAAAATAATCTTAATCATTTAGCAAATTTAACAGTTAAAAATATTTCAAATTCAAAATTTTAAACTTCCTTGTTATATAGATGGCACAGAATGTGTTTTATTATATAGACAAGAAATTGCCTATACTTAAAGGCACATAAATATAACTTAGCCTGCAAATATCTTAAATGTAAATTTGTAAAACAAACAAAAATTGTAAAAATAATTTATAAAAATAAAAATCACTAATCAAAAGAGATTAAAGAATTTATATGGTGTTTAATAAAAGTGTATAATTTTATTATCATATTTTTAAAAAATTGATTTAAAAACTTTTATAAAAAAAAATATTCATCAAAATATGGGAAGAGTAAGAGAGTATATTTCTATGTGAAATGACCGAAAAGGTAACTAAAGTGGAGAGGAAAAAAAAAAAAAAACTAATTCTAACTATTAAGCAAGTCTAACGGTTAAAAAATACCAAATTTAAATTCTTTAACTTTCTTATTATATAGATGACAAATAGTGTAAAAATATATATTACATAGTAAATTTATTTATAAAAATTGATTATTCTTATTTATATAAATAAACAAATCTTTCAAATAAAAATTTAGCAGACGAAACCCATTAAAAAAAAAACATATACCCATCTATATGCATATATATATATATATATATATATATATATATATATATATATATATATATATATATTAGAATCTAGTAATGCAGCTGCGCCACGTAAGATTTAACTTGCGTTCCGATTGTGATACGTGACACCCAATTATAACTATTTTGCGCCACGTAAAACTTAACTTGCGCTACGACTGTGACACGTGTATGATTGTGATATGTGGCACCTAATTATAGTTTTCTTAATTATCTTATAAAGAAATTAGTGTTTTACATAATTATTACTTATTCACAATTTTTAATTTTATTCAAAATAAAATATTTATGAATATCACTTGATATTTTTATTTAATTTACAATTATATTTATCATATAACTTCTTATTTTTCATTTTTATTTTTATTTTTATTTTTATTTAAAACATATTTTTATTTTTTATTTTTTCTATATATTAATAAATTATTATTTAAAACATAATAAATATTATTATAATTAAACAAAATAATGTAAAAAAATATTTACCCTGTTAAATAAAGGTTTTAATTATTATTATTATTAAAGAAAATAATGTAAAAAAAAATTTAACATGTTACATAAAGATTTTAATTTATTAACATAAATTTATAATTATAATTATTTTAATTTATAATTATATAATCTAAATATAATTAGTATTGTACATAATTAACATTTATTTACAATTTTATTCAAACTAAAATATTCATGGATACCACTTGATATTTTTATTTAATCAACACTTTTATTTAATAATTATCATATAACTTCTTATTTTTAAATTTTTTATAATTTAATAAATTATTATTTAAAAATGATAAATATAGTAGTAGTTATTATTATTCGATAAAATAATGCAAAAAAAAAATAATTAACCTGTTAAATAAAGATTTTAATTTAGTAATAAGTAACATGTCCTTTATTATTTTTATCATTGGGTAAAATAAGTGATATATTTTACATCAAATTATAATATTGTTTATTAAATTATATATATAAATATTATAATATATTTATCAAAAAAATATCAAATAATATTAGAAATTAAAAAATAAAACTAGCAATGAATAAATCAATCCAATTGAAGTGCTACTCAAGCTTTTATTGGATTTGGACTTTTAATTCGATCAAAATAGTATTCTAATCGGAGTAGAAAACACATTAAAATGATATTCTAATTTAAATAAATTAGGACTCTTCTAAATGTAAAATTTATAAATACATATGAAGCTTTCTTTTCTTTGAAATTTCTTAGAGACTTTTTATTATAATAATTTTCTCTTTAACTTTACGATTTGTTAGGTACATACTTAATTTTTATTTTTTTAAAGTTTTTTTTTATTCTTCTGAATGTGAAATCTATAAATAGTTACAAAGTTTTTGTATTTATTTTAATTTAAAATTTTTAAAGTTTTTATATGTAATTGATATATATACGCACACACTGTGGTAGGAAGAGTAGAAACAATAATTATAAAAATTGTTTAATTACATGAGTAAATGTTGTTATTTAATTTTTTTACTTTTTTTTTATTTATTAGAATTTAAATTTAATCAAATCGATATTCTTGATAGTATTGATATTTTAATTCGTTTTACGTTCACTATTTGATTGAATTTATATAAACAACAAAACATATTACTTTCAAATGTATTTTTACAATTTTAACTGTTTTAACATATGATAGTATCATCAATTTAACTATATAATATGACTAATCCGTGCATTACACGAGCCATATCACTAGTTATATATATATAAAGTAGACTCTAACAATACCGTTGCACCACGTAGCACATAATTTACACTACGGTTGTGACACGTGACACTTAATTATAACTATCTTACGCTATGTAGGATTTAACTTGTGTTACGGTTTTGACACGTGTATAGTTGTGACACGTAATACCTAATTATAGTTATCTTAATTATCTTATACAGAAATTAGTATTTTACATAATTACTACTTATTTACAATTTTTAATTTTATTCAAACTAAAATATTCATAGATTTCGCATGATATTTTTATTTAATTTACAATTTTATTTATCAAATAATTTCTTATTTTTTATTTTTATTTAAAACATTTCTTATTATTTTATTTTATTTATATTTTAATAAATTATTATTTAAAACATAATAAATATTATTATTGTTATCAAACAAGATAATACAAAAAATATTTACCCTTTTAAATAATTTTTTTAATGATAAATATTATTATTATTATTATTATTATTATTATTAAACAAAATAACGTAAAAAAAATAATTAGCCTGCTAAATAAAGATTTTAATTTATTAACATAATTTATCATTATATAATTTAAATGAAATTAGTATTGTACATAATTACCTCTTATTCACAATTTTATTCAAATTAGAACGTCCGTAGATATCACTTGATATTTTTATTTAATATTTTGTTTAATTATTATATAACTTCTTATTTTTATTTTTAATAATTTAATAAATTATTATTAATATTAAATAAACTAATGCAAAAAATAATTAATTTGTTAAATAAATATTTTAATTTATTAACAAGTAACATATCTTTTATTATTTTTATTATTAGAGAAAATAAGTAATATATCTTAAATCAAATTGTAATATTGTCTATTAAAATTAGATATATTGTAATATTATTTATTAAAAAAGTATAAAATGATATTAGAAATTAATAAATAAAATTGACAATGAATAAATCAATCTAATTGAAGTGTCAATCAAACTTTTCTTAGATTTAGACTTTTAGTTCGATAAAAATAGTAATTTAATCGGAATAAGATAGGAATTCAAAATGGTATTTTAATCTAAATAGAATATGATTCTCCTAAATGTAAAATTTATAAATAGATACAAAGTCCTCTTTTTCTTTTTTTCTCTTTTTTTTCAAATTTCTTGAAAACTTTTTATTATAATAATTTTTCTTTTCGACTTTGCGATTTACTAGATACATACTTAAATTTTAATTTTTAAAAATTTTTATATGTAATTGATATGTGTTTTGTATGTTTTTATATGTAATTGATATATATATATATATTGTGATAGGAAAATTAGAAACAATAATTATAAAAATTGTTTAATTATATGAGTAAGTATTGTTATTTTTTAACCATTTTGATTTTCTCTTTTATTTTTATTCATTAAAATTTGAATTCAATCAAATTGATACTATTGATAGTATCAATATTTTAATTTGTTTTACGTTCACTAGCTATTTAATTGAATTTGCACAAACAACAATATATATTACTTTCAAATATATTTTTACAATTCAACTATTTTAACATATGATTATACTCTCAACTTAATTATATAATATGATAAATTTGTGTATCGCACGAGTTATATCACTAATATATATATATATATATATATATATTTTATGCACAGAAATAGATAGAAATGGGGGTAGAATTGCATTCATGTTTAGCAACTCCTCCAAGATGGACTACTCTTAAGGAGTCCAATCAATCTCGATATCGAGGTTGTGTCAGAGCTTTCCTTGGGTGGCTTTCATTACGGAGTTATAAACAAGAGGTATTAATTACTCTTCGAGGGTCCAGACCCAGCCACACCTCTCTTTTTTCCTCTCTCATGTCATGTAGGACAACTGTCTCGTCATGGATGTGTTTTATTACATAGATTAGAGTTGTACTTAAATACAATATTTGTGAAAATTACTTTATTTTTATGTAGTTTAATTAAGAGTATAAAAATAAAATAATATAGTGATTTAAAATTTAAAATTTATATAAAATGACTTAATTCAAAATAGTTTTTATAAGTTGGTAGATTTAAAATTTAAAATTGATTGGAGATTGAAAAGTATTTTAAAAAATTAAAAGAATTCATTGAAATTGAAATTTTATTAATTTTTAGACTTCATAAATATCTCTAATGGTTCACCTATACACTAGTATAGTTGATTCTATATGTACTAAAAAAACATTGAACATGGTAGTCAAAGAATCGTTGTGTTTGGAATTGTATAAAAATGTATAAAATAAAATAAAATTGTAAAAAAAATATCTCGTAATTTGTGTAGTGAGTGAAAATTTTAAATTTTACTATCTCGTAATTCATGTTTGTAGAGGTTTGTAAAATTTTATTTTATTTTATTTAATTTCAAACGGAGCCAATATGCATTTGTTGGAGGTAGAGCACGTGAAATTCCTATATTTTCCGTACTCAGAAACACAAATTTCTTAATAGCTACTCCATGTCGATTTAGCAAAACTCATCCGACAATTGTGAGAAACGCACGTACATTTTCAATAATTCAATTACTAACCCCCAAACTGAAAAATACTTAATCTATCTATTTGTTTCACCAATAATTATCTCCATTTTGCTTTTTTGCAAGAACTATTATTAAATTTTTTGATTTTACTCCAATTATTTTAATTCATTAACATTGCATTTGAAAATATTCCTTTCTAAGAATTTATTTGATTTAAAAATAAAAATTAATTTAATTTGATTTAATAGATAAATTTTGACGTTTGAAACACACGTTTGAATTTATGAATTAAATTGAATTGATTTAATAGAAATACTAAATTTAACCATATTAATAAAAAAAAATATTGTAAAAATGATATATAAAAATAAATTTGTTCACTTATTTAAATAATTTGAGAAAAAATGATTTCTCGTCAAATTTTATTATTTTACGCTAAATTTCAAATGATATAGGATTTCTAAAATTTAAGTTATGAAATGGCATTAGATCTAATTTGTAAAATCATATTTTAATTTCAAACATAAGAATGGGTGATAATTCTCACCAAATGAAATCAAAATCTATCAAATTTACTATTCCAAACAACGTGTAATAAAAAAAAAAAAATCAACTTGTCTTATAAAACGTAGGGATCAAAACAAGTTAATCAAAATAATTTAGTTTGATTATAATTAGATTAATCAAATTTATTTTTATACATATAGACATTTAATCTCTAATTTGTTTTACCAAATTTACTATTATAATATTAGCTAAAATTACCAGAATTACCCTCTTACATTTTTTTTTTCAAATCATAAAAGGTAAATATGTCACATTAACAAAAAATTAAAAAGCTAATAGCTAAAAGTAATCTTTTTTCCAGACACAAAAAATTCAATTTTTGGTAATCAACTAAAAAAACTAATATCTAAAAGCTAATTACAAAAAAAATTAACTTTTAGTTGCTTTAATTTGTTTTTCATTGAAACGATTAAAACTACTCTCTCATATTTTTAATTTCTTTTAAATTATCATTTATCAATAAAAAAAGTTAAAAATCTAACTAAAAAGAGAGCTTCCCCTCTCTAAGCCCCCCCAAAAAAAAAAAATAGTCATTAACAAAAAAAAATATATATATATATATATATTATTACTATTCTTCTTCTCCTTCTCAAAGTAAGCCTTGCATTTACCACTGTGGGAGTTTTTGATGGTGAGGAATCGGCCACGCTCCCCCGTTTGGGGTTTTTGGTTGGGGAGGGGGGGGGTGTTTGGAATCACCCCTACACGTTGGCCGGTGAAGTCGAGAGAACGGCAGCAAAAAAGACCATCAGTCCGTGGCTTTTGTTGGACAGAAATCCTAAGTGTGAAATAATAAAAATTTATAAATAAAAATAATTAATTGTTTATTTCATAAAGTTAAAAAATAAAATAAAATAAAATAAAACAATATTTTTAATATGATTAAGTAACTTTAAGTAAATTTTTAGTGTTTAGTAAAACAAATAGAAATTTTTAATAACATTTAGTGACTTTTTGTGTATTTGATAAAAATTTTGATTATTAAAATAAAATAACTATTATACCCTCGCCAACTCAGTAAAAAATTAATGTGTTGGCGATCTGTCATATAGGATTATTAACAACTTTTGGTATTTTACTAAATACTTAAAATACTAAAAGTTTGTGTTTTTTTTTTTATTTTTTTATATTCCAAATAAAGCTTGAGTGATTTTACAAATTCTTCTTATGTTCTTATATATATATATATATATATATAATTTCAATAGACATAATTATTTTTTAAAAATAAATCTTTACAAATGTTAATAAAAACATTTAAATTTAGTTTCGTACAAGAGAATATATTAAAAATTATAAAAAAATTTATGTATATTTATGTTTTTAACAAGCATATTAAAAATTAATTATTTTTATTTTTATTTATTTTACTACACACCTAAAAAATTGTCAAAGATTATTTAATCATGTTAAAATTATTTTTATTTTATTTAATTTTCTAACTTAATGAAATAAAAAATTAATTATTTTTATAGATAAACCTTTTTTTTATTCTTCCACACAACACACTCAATGTCAACAAAATAAAAAGCCTAGCAGCTGCGTCAATAGATAAACAAAAACGACCGCGTTTTACCAGAAGCAGCCACTGCAGTCGAGGGTCGACTGCAGCCCCCCACTTTCCGCTCCTTTATGGGCCACACTGTCTGCGCTACTTGGACAGGTGTACGAGCCTGTAGGGCCCATCCATGAAAGAGCCTTGCTCGTGGGCCCCACTTAAAGCGCCCCCCGTCTTTATATTTTTCCCCACAACGACTTGACTTTTAAGCTGTCGCCGAGGCCTGGCCCAGCCCATGGAATCCGGGGGGGCCCTGCTTTGAAACCACATCAATGCATCCTGCCAATGCTGTAGACTCTTCCTTGGTCTTCTTCGGTAAACTTTTGAATGGGCTGCATTCGGCAAGTCACGCCACCAAGGGCCGTTGGTTAATACTGTCATTTTTTTTTTTATATTTATGTGTTTATATTTTATATTTTTATTTATTATTATTATTATTTTAAAATAAAAATTAAAACTGTGCTTAAAAATATAATTTTATTTATAATTATTAATTTTATTATTTTAATAAAATATTTAATTTTATTATTTTCTAAAATTAATTGAATTCTTTAAAATATATTTCGTATTAATATAATTTATTTTAATTTAATTTTTAAAAATCATATATTTCAATAAATATAATAATATAGTAAATTATAATTTAGTTATATTATTTTTTAAAAATAATTGAATAAAATATAATTATTATATCATTTAATTCAGTCGATATAAAATATATTAATTATAATTTAATAATGTTATTTATTAAATTAATTTAATAATATATATTTTGTAATAACTTAACTAATTTAATTACTATATTTACTAAAAATAATTTAATAAAATATAATTGATATTAATTAAATTAATTAATTTAAACTAATTATTAAATTAATTACTTAAATTATTATTTATTAAAAATAATTTAATAAAATATATTTTAGTTAATATAAAATACAATTCATATTAATTAAATTAATTAAATTAAAATAAATAAATTTATTTTATTATTTATTAAAATAATTTAATAAAATATATTTCATATTAAATAAATTAATAAATAAATTTATTATTTATTAAAAATAAATTAATAAAATATATTACATTTTAATTTAGGTAATTAAATTAATATTTATTTATAGTTTATTTTGATAAAATATTTAAATAAAATAATTAATTTTAATATGATGCAATAAAAATAGATAAAATTTTAAAATTAATAAAATATTTGTAATAGAAAAAAGGGTGAAAGCACTTTTTTTTATTTATGTTTTTCTATTTAAGTTTTCATTTTTTTTGGAACACAAAAATATAAATAGATTCAACAAATATATTTTTGTTGTCTGTTTATAAAATTTTGAAAATATAAATGAAAAATAAAAAATAAAAACATTACCAAACGAGATCTAAATATTTGGAGTGAAAAAAAGTTAATAAAAATTAGTAGATGCAACAGTATTGTAATTTATGCTATGTAAAAATATTAAAATTTTATAAAAATTTATAGAGAATTGTATAACTCTAAACGAAACTTTATCCTAAATTTTCAGAATATATGTGCATTATATATATATATATATATACGTGTATGCGCGCGTTTTTTATGCCTTAAGAGGACAGAAAGATTAAAAAATTTGTGCTAGCTAACATAGGGGCTATTTGGTTGCTTAATTTTCTCTAATGTTTCTTTTTTTTTTCTTTGCTAACTTTTGTTTTTTTATCCCTTTTGGTTAATTTTGAACTTTTATCAATTTTTTTTTTCAACTTTTAGCAACATTTTCTAATTTCTGCACAAAAATTACTTGTACCACCAAAAGTTGTAAAAAGTTAAAAATTTCATTCCCAGGCATCTAAAAAAATGTAATTGCTAGAAATTATTAAAGATTGTTAAAAAATTAGAAAATTTTAATTTACCAAACTGCCAATACGGTAACTCGACAAGGATCCCAACAACTTGAGTTTGTTGACTTTCACACCTTTCACTTTGATGCTATTGTTTACCAATAAATGCTTTTTTAAATCAATATTTGATATTATAATGCGTGTGTTGGGAATTGTTTAAATTAGTATAAATTTATAAAAATTGTAATTTTATAATTCGTGTTGTGGATAAAAAATTTAAATTTTATAGAAATTTGTAAAAATTTATAAAAATGAGAAGAATTATGCATATGAAATTCGGACGGGACCGTATAATCGGTCTGATTTTTTAGCCAAATTAAGGAATTGAACGAGCGAATTGATGTGAAATTCATTGGTCCCGCCCATTGCCCGGCAATCAAAAATAATCTTATCCACTACTAGAGATGGATGCAATTTCACAAGTCTTCGAGACCCGTCTAGGTCGATCTATTTATTTTAAAATTTGAATTTGATTTTGAGGAATTTGGGGTGAATTTCAACAACATTTTGAGTACGATGTGTTGTCTGAGTTTTGTTAGGAAAATATTAAAATTTAATTTTATTAATTAGCTATTATATATATGAACCGCTTAAAGTGACAAAAAATAAAATAAAATGAGATAATTTATAAATTCGTAATTTGTATAGTGAAATAAAAAGTGAATAACTTTTATAAATTTTCAAGATTTTTAAAATTTTTCCGTATTTTGTTTTACACATCGCGCAAAAGGGATCCATATTTTGTAAAATTATAAAATATATAATTAATATTTAAATATCTTATTATTTGTTAAATTATTAATTATATGTTTCTACTTTATTTAGTTATTTTTAATTGTATAAATTCTTAAAAGAAATATGGGATAAATAGTGCAAAGTTAATTTATAAATTAAAGATAATTTGATTGCATGAGCTTAGATCGCTATAAGGTTTAGTTTGGGAAGAAAGTTAGCAAGTTTATTTTTAGCTAGCTAGTAGTTAAAAATAAGCTTGCTGAATTTGTGTCTGGAAAGGAAAAAAAGTAATTTTTTTGAGGTGAAAATGTAGTTTTTATTAATTTGACATTCTTACCCTTGAAAATTTAAAAAAAATTAAAATATAAGAGGGTAAAATTGGATAAACACTATTGAAGATAAAAAAAAATCGACTAGTAATCGAGTTTCCCAAACAAACCCTAAGAATGAAATCAGAGATTGGAATTAAGCCCAACATCCACGTAGCATTTTCCATCCTTATCCATTGCACTAACTCATGCACTCTTTCGTACATAGCCCAAGTCAAGTAAATTGAAAACTCTGTTTCGCTTCAAGTGGCAATTTGCGCTTGCTTGCGGGTTCAAACGGGTGATAATACGAAAAAGATTAATCTTAATTCGATCCGATTAATTAATTAAATGTGTTTTTACGTTGAATCTCAACACGACGTATTTATTAAATGAGTCACATGCATGTGTGGTATGTCAAGATACATGTAAACCATTAATTAAATAGATGAAATTATACGTGACAACACAAACACGATTAGTAATTTAAAATTTACAGTTCGCACGTAAACACTTTTATTTTTTTTTTATAAATAATATACATGATTAATTAATCATACTTATTAACTTAATCAACAATTAAATATAAAATAAGAGACCTAAATTTTGGACTTGTTTGGTGCGGTAAAAGTTAGGTAAAATCTCTGAAAACCGCTAAAAACTTATAAAACTTTTTAACATATTTTACCTTTCTCGTACTTTGTAAAATTTGTATAAATCTACATATATAAACAAATTTTTACAAATCTCAATAAATTTTTTATAAACCTTAATAACATTTCCACAAACTCCAATAATTTTTTTACGAATTTTAAAAATTTTTCAACAACTTTAAAAAAATTCTAATATAAAACTGTTCAAACAGACGCAAAAAAATTGTTCGAACGGATTGCCTCTTCGAAAGTACTGATGTAAAAGTAAAAGACGACACTACTTATCTTTGAAAAATATGATTTGGTGACTACGTACCAATGTCAAAAGTTACCAAAATCACAATTTTTATTATTTTTCGTTATTTTTCAACGCTCCAAACGCCTCCTTTATCTATTAAAAAAAAAAACAAAATAAGAGACATAATTAATCATACCTAATAACTTAATCGATAATTAAATGTAAAATAAGAGACCTAAATTTTATCTTTAAAAAACCAAAATAAAAGACACTATCGCAATTCTTATAAACCACTGCCTCCCAACATATGACCAATAATTCTAACTAAACGGGTCAAGACAGGTCAATGCAAGTGATGTGGGTTGACCAATATGACCCAATTATTTTGTTGGTCGAACTCATTTATTTCGAACCAATACTCGCATAACTTTGTGTTAGCTTGGCTCTTGTTGGAGTTTTCTTTTTCTTTTTTTTTTTAATTTTTTTTAAATTTTTATAAATCTCTTTAATGTTTAAATTTTATATTCATTACACAAATTATCAAAAAAATTTTAATTTATTACACAAATTACGACATTATAATTTTTATAAATTTAAATAATTCTAAAAACTAACTCTTATTTTGTCAACTTTAATTTTAACTTTTTATCCGTTCTATTACTTTTAACTTTTGTTTTTTTTTCTATTACTTTTATCCGTTCTATTACTTTTAATTTTAACTTTTGTTTTTTTTTTTTTTCTATTTTCTTTCTGCAAATTCTTACCATTAATATTCTCGATCTTAAAACAGCTGTCTCCACACTAATGCACTGAAGTAAAAATAAAAGCTAGTTTGGAATCTAGACATACCCTTTTATTAATCAAACCATACCAATGGAATATAAGTTAATTTCGTGCATGGGGGATTCAAATTCAGAGTTCACATGGTGTTGCCTTTATTATTATTATCATTATTGTGAAACTACCTTTATTAAATTTCAGAGAATAAAACCTAGGATCTGTGCCACGAAGCACTCAGCTCAGATGTGCTTGTCAGGGAATATCTACATATAGTTAATAATTAACAGTAACAAACAGAAATAATGGGACAAAATATTGATGACCCATTAATCAATTAACCATCGAGACAGGCATATTAATTAAAACCAATGTAACTTATTAATCACAAGTACACACGAGCTTGAAGGTCGGCCATTGGCAGGCCTTTAGTGTGCCTCAACTCGCACACCCGGGTTCAACTTGATCGCTCTATCTCGGGTACTCCTTTCGCGAAAATAAATAAATAAATAAATAAATACAAGCAAGTTAATTATTAAAATGGGTATTCTCAAGGACGGAGTCAGGAATTTAACTAGGGAGGCCAACTTAACTAAGGAAGGCCCAATTCGTATAAATTTTCACTATTAGACTACTATTCCATTATATGGGATATACATATAATATATATATATTTTTTTTTGGGGAGTCATGGCCCTCTATGGTCGTAACGTGGTTCCATCCCTGGGTATTCTAGTTTCGGGAAAAAATTATCTCACGTGATGGTCAAATAAGAATGACTTCCACGTTGATGAACTCTTAAAGCTAAAAAAAAAATACGCATTCATATAATTACTAGAATATTCATTGCACAAATGATCGCACATTGAGCATAAAATTATTGCATCGAGCCTTGCATTCCATCGTGTGTCTTTTTTAAGTCTAATATATACATACTCTGGTTTATCATTTTCAAACGATTTTATTTTATTTTTTTAACATTAAATCATTTTAAATAAATTCTTCAGTTCAAGGGTTACATATATAACCAATTAAACAACTTTTCCAATCATGCTAACATCATTTAGCACAACATACATGGCATATGAACCTACATGCAAAATCATGTATGAATCTTCATTTCAAGTTATATATATTTAAGTTATATAAAGACCAAGAATGTGTTAAGAAACTCAAAAATTTAACAAGTGCAAGGATGCAAAAATAATGAATAACTCTTCTCTTTACTCGATCTTTTCCTCTTCCTCTCTTTTTTCTTCTCCCAAAGTATCTTCTCTCTCTCTCTTTTTTTTTTTTTAGTTCTCCCTTTTCTCTCTTTTCTTCTCACACTACTCATACATACATTATGCAAAACGAGCTTTCAGTGTTTTCGCTCAAACCCTCACAACCCAAGCTCTCAAGACTTTCCTCTCAGTTCCTCCCCTTTCTCCCTCTTTTCTCAGCTCGTGCATATGCGGTAATGGAACCCCTATGCATGCAATGTGGTGTGAAATGGCCAATACCATTACTACATGGAAGCTCAAAAAAAGGCGCATATGTTGAGGTATGCTGGGACGGATTCATGATTTTCACCGAGAGGGGCATCAGACATATCTAAGAAGATGATAGCAAATTATGTCGGATTTAAGAGTAGAGGATAAACAATTAATTTTATTTTTTAAGGATAGATAAAATTATTATTAGATATTAAATCGATAAATATACATTTCACAGTTTAATATTTCAATTGGTCATTTTAGTAAAACGTAAGATTTAATAGGAATGTCCTTTTACTAAAAAATATATATATATAATTATTATCAAGTTTTATTATTTATGCAATTTATTATGTTATATTCTTTAATATTATGCACAAAAGTATTAATAGTGTAGTGGAAGAATACATTTTATTTCATAAAAAATATTTAGATTCAATTTTTATACGCAACTCTTATGCTAAAAAATTTTAAAATAACTTTAATTTTTTAATAAAATTAAAATATTCTAATTTTGAATTAATTTAAATTTTTTAATAAAAGTAAAATACTAAGGATATTTCAGTAATTTCATCACTTGCCCCTTGCCTCAATATAGGTCCGCGCATGGAGGTGTGTGTGGGGGTTGTCCACCCATGCATAGATGTATATATTTATAACTGATTAGTGGAAACATGTCAACAATTTAGAAACACATAGATGCACAAACGCTCGTTCGTATGAAACCTGCCAACGTGTGCCCGTGTGAATGAGTTTCTCACAATTTAAATAATTTTACGGTTTTAAATATGTAAAGGTTATGAAATGACCCGAATACTCTCGTGATAAACTAATACTAAATAATGCCAATTACGGAAATGAATAAAGTAATGATGAATGCATGGACTGTAATAGCAAAATGACATCTTCTTCACAATACAATAATATACTGTTTAAGGATAATATGTTGGAAAATTTGGAATTAAATAGGAAATGGTGAATAAGAAATTGCATTTCAATAGAGCACTCTTGAATTGGAAAGTGTGAAAGACTAAGTGGAAAGTGTGAAAACACTTGTCCCACATTGGAAAAGAGGTAAGAGGTCAAGTGCTTCATATATGGTTACACTTTTTATGAGTGGTAACCAATGTTAAATATATTATGTCTCGCACGCACGCACAGGGGGGTGCAAATCCTACGCCCCGACGGAGGCCTGATAAACTTCTGTCGTGTGCGAATGCCGGTCCGAAAAGCGGGTCTCGCGAATAGTCTAATTTTAGCCTTTTAACTATCCACCAGCGGCGGCAGTTATAGATACTGGCTTAATTAACATAATTAACAGGTTTAATTCTGCTGTTATAAACCTTTCGAATTTGAATTCTGAGTTTATTACAGAATTAAAGTTCTGTTAATCAATTCTGTAACTGCAGCAGGTTAATTCCTAGTTTGCCCCCCATTCCCCACATTATCTATATATATTCTGTTAATCAATTCTGTAACTGCAGTAGGTTAATTCCTAATTTGCCCCCCTTCCCCACATTATCTATATATACAGTCTTTTCCCTGCTTCCAGAAGTTACACCAGCAGCAAACGACTCTCTTTTCATCTTATTTCTCTGCGTATTTTCTTTTTACAGTGATAGTGTTTTGCGTTTGTTCATTGTTCGCCGAGAGTATCGAAGTGCTGTGCTATCTTCAGTGCTGTTAACCGTTGTATTTTGGGAAACAGACGTCCATACATACAACCTCGAGTACAGGTAGAGGGGACGAATCTGTTTTAAGGAAATTGTGTACATCACAGTCCTCGGTCTTCCTGCATTTTCTGTTCTGATAATATATATATATATATATATATATTACAACTGTTATTCTGATAAAAAAAATAATAATAATAAAATAAAAAAAATATATATATATTTTTATTTCTGCCTCTCATTTCATTGTTTCGTGGAAGTCATCTTTTCTTTTAATTTAATTTTAATTTTGTTTCCTCCTTCCTCTTTTTATTTTAACATAATATATATAGTTTAACAAACATAATTAGAATGAAACTAACACTAGTATTTTTTATAGAAGATAAATAGTAATAAAAACAGGGTTTAATATTTCAGAACATGAGCTTATTTTAATAATAAGAAAAAATGAAAAAAATTATTTTCATTAGGGATTGATTATAAATTTTAATATTTGTTATATTTATATTTATTTAATTTTTAATGCTTTTCTAATTATGAAAAATAAAAATGATATTATACACTCTTTAAATTGGTATATAAATTTAATAAAAAATATATTTCAAAGTATAAATTTATTTGTCTTGTAAAAAATTATAAAACTAATTTGTCATTTATAAAAATAAATTAGCATTTATATGTAATTTTTCTTTTAAATTATAACAGGCGATCATAGTTAGGGCAGACCCACGTGTACATGGGCTGTCCCAGCTAGTTTGGTTCAAATTCTTTTAATTCAAAAAAATATATATTTTTTAAAATTTAGTCTGCTCTAAATTTTTGTAACTCAATCCATTTTATCTTTAATCCATTTGTTCAGCCTATGTTCAGTTTAATTTTTTTTCAGCCTAACTTACTTTATTTTTAAATTTTTTATCCAGTTCAGGTAAATTTTAAATCTAAATCCGCCTCTATTCATATTTGTTTTGTTTTATATTTATTAATTCATAAAATAAATTCCTGCATGCATGTCACCTTATGATATGTTATTTGCATAAATTTAAATTCACAAACAATAGCAAAAAAAAAAAAAAAGGAAAAACATCTCTTGTGCGTCTCCATTAACCAATAGGAAAACCCCGAGGAAGAACAATCATCTACCCAGCATGAATTTATACATATAGAGACATAGAGAGATTCCAAGAATCCAATCAGCGTTGCGAAAGTGAAGAAACACAAAAGGGATCAACCTTCACATTCAAGAGTCATATGAGTGTTGTTGAAATATGCTACTATTGTAATGAAAATGTTCAGATTCCTTCCCCCTCATAGGTGATTGCTTTTTTTTTTGGGAAGTTTAAAATGGATATGCTGATATATATATATATATATAGGCTATTCTATATTACTGTAGGGAGAGAATTGCCCTTTACTAGCACACTGTTTCCCGAAGAATTTCACCGCATCTTTACGCCTATGCCAAACGGGAATCGAGTAGAAGGTTTGAGGTTGTTTGGCAATTCAATTTTTGTCAACTTTTTCAATCTTTTTCATCAAATACATTTTCAATCTCTACTAATTTTTTTTGACTTTTATCAAATACTCAACCAAAAACTAATATCACACATTTCACATCTTGGTACAAAATTATAATTTTTTTTATGAAGCCAAACATTAACATTAATTACGAACTGTGAAATCTCGAACTCGTATTGTTGAGGAAGAAACTTAAAGTATTCACCCAATTGGTGACAAATGCTATTTGAATTTTTTTTTAATTAAAGATTATTCAACTCTATTTTTTTATTAAAAAATAGAGTAAAAATAATGTGATAGTAGTATTACTACAATAAATATGAAGCATAACGGAATTTTTTTTTTTAAATGACAGGCTCGTATTTATGTAACATTAATTATTTTTATACAAAATTGTAGAAAAAAAAAAATTCTTATCGTGGAGTGCCAAGGCATCTCCATTACTCTCCAGTAATTTTACTAAACCATCCTTTACCGTATTAAAATTCCACAGTTAGGCTTAATTAGGCGACTCCTTGGCCGGCTCCCATTAAGCATATGGCTAATGTTAGTTGATGTTTGACAGCATGGATGGAGACCAAAGTGTTGCTTTCATCTTTACCCATCAAAGTATTATTATCTTATCTTTTTAAATATATATGTATCTATATACATATATATATATATATATATATATATAATATGCAGCCTGATTATATATATATATATAATATAAAGCCTGATTAATATAATGTTTATGTTAGTGTAGCTTTTCAATCTCATGTCCCTACTACCCTGCAAACAGGACAAGTGGATAACTAAAGTTTCAAAAAAGATGAAAGGGAGAGGTCCCCTACCCTAATTTTTTTGTTTTTTAATTAAGAAGACCGTCCTCACCGCAGATGTCATTTTTGAAAGATCTTTCCTAATCCAAAAGAGAAATTAAGAACACTGTTGGGCAAAATAATACTAAAGCTGTACTTGTGCCGAACAAATTTAGTCTGGTGCCACGTGGCACAGTGCCGAGCATACTCACATAAGCCACGTAGTCATTTGCCGAGCACGTTCCGTCGGGACACGTGGCGTCCCGCCGAACAACTGTTTATTGGCACGAGAGTTCCACGTGAGTGTTATACGTGAATACACGATTCAGAGTTAGTGTTCCAAAGAGTACCCTGAACCTCGACATCAATAAACAGTGTATTACCACGTGGCTATAGCCGAGGATCTTGGAAGCTAGTTTGCTCGGCCTATCTGTTGGCGGCTAATAAATGTCGAACCTGGGACCCACGGCCTTTAAAGAGGGCTCGTGACCATAAATGCACCTTAGTTAAGATTGAACTGGGTACTTGTCTCTGGGGATGTAACTAAATCGGTCTATCTCGTTACGATTTGGTGGCTGATGTGACAGGAAGACAGTCTGACCCTGAAATTCCGGTTGTAATGCCGTGTTAAGCCGCCAGAAGCATTAAATGAAAGGCATGGTGTATTAATGAGGGGTCTGAGGCATTAAATGAAGGGGAAGAGTATTTAAAGCAAGGATAGAAAAGAGGGACACGGCAGTGTGCGTAACGTCAAGTCGTAGGTATACTTTAATCATCACTCAGACCACTATATATAGGATATTCTACTGAACCACAAAGGTAAGCTGACTATTGCCAACTTAAGCTTTGACTCCCTTATTTCCATAAAGCTTCATTTCTTAAGCGACTTGCTGACTTAATCATCGGAGGGTTTTCCGGCCTGAGACATCCTCTCCGGCCGTCACCTTTCTTTCTGTCTTTGTTCGGCAGGTCGGCGATTGCATTTCCGGTTGGCGTGGTCAGCAGTTCCGGCGGTAATTTCTGCTGCCGAACATTTGGCGCCCACCGTGGGGCTCGTTGTCTAGCCCAGCATTGTTGTTCACTAGCTTTTTTCTTGTTTCTTTGTCAAGTCTCCAGTACTTGTCCACATAATGACTTCGGGAGGAAACACTACCCCACCACCATCTCCACGGGTAGGGGACGGTTCCACTCCTGCCAAAACTAAAGGGAGTGCGTTGGTTATCCGGACTCCAGGTCTGGAGCATGCCCGGAGAAGAAAAATGGAGGATCCTGAGGTACTAAAACGGAGAGAGGAGCTGATGGCTAAGGCCAGTGAAAAGCAGGCAGAACTGGAGGAGATTCTGCTGGAATTGAGTAAGGAAAAGGGAAAGTCCCCTGCTAGCCGTGCAGCTGATTCTGGGCAATCCGACTCGGAATCTGATGAAAGTTACGATGCTCTTTACAAGGACCCCACTGATGAGGATGATGGGGACACCCATGAACAGAAGGAGGTGCGCTCTCGCTCGCGACGTGATGTCTCTCCTTCCAGGAAGGACTCGCGCCGTGCTAAACCCGTCGCAAAACGTGACGTGAGATCTGATGTTGACGCGCCCATCAAAGCGCATCACCAAAGGAGTTCCTCAAAAAAGGTGCTGGAGGCGGACTCAGAGGAGGCGGATAGCTCGGACCAAGAAGAGCTAACTTTGAAGCGTAAGAAAGCGGGAAAGGCAAAGATGGAAGAGTGGGGGCAAGCAGAGGAATGGGGTGCTCAGGGCCTGAGCACACGAATGATGGCAAGGAAAGCCCTGGGGCGAATCTCTGCCTCCCCATTCGTCGATGAAATAATCGATGCGGAGCCTCCAGAGAAATTCCAAACTCCGAGACTTGATCTCTATGATGGGAGAACTGACCCCCTGGCCCACTACCGTCATTACATGCAGGCCATGACATTATGGAACAGTAACGATCACCTTATGTGCAAAGTATTCCCTTCCAGTTTGGGAGATACAGCGCTTCAGTGGTTCCATAAACTGCCCCCTGGCAGTATTCGGTGTTGGCAGCAACTGGCCGAGGAGTTCGTCACCCGGTTTTTGGCTAACACAAAACAGCCCAAAACCGCTGACGTTCTCCTCACAATGAAAAGAAAGTCCGGGGAATCCTTGAGAGATTATTCTCGCCGCTACCTGGAGCTCTACAATGAGGTGGGAGAATGCTCGGAGCAATTGGCAGTCACCTCGTTTAAACTGGGATTGCGGAAGGAGGATAGGCTGTGGCTCTCCTTGACCAAAAAGCCAGCCGCCAACATGTCAGATCTTATGTGCCGAATCGAGAAGTACGCCAAGGTGGAGGACGAGACGCAGCCGGCCGAACAGAAAGAAAGGAGATCCCAGAGCCAGACAAAAGAGAAAAGACGGGGAGATGGCCGCCGATTCATTGATGAGGGGAAGTCCGTCTTTGAAGTGGTCAATACGGTGTTCAAGGAGCCAATCTTCAAGATCCTCCCCCAAATAAAAAATAGGCCATATTTCAGATGGCCCGGAAAGCTGCCGGATTTCCCTGGGAAGGAGAATTCCAAAAACTACTGTGCGTACCATCAAGACAAGGGGCATCGCACCGGAGCCTGCCGATCGCTGCGACATCATCTGGAGGAATTGGTGCGCAGAGGCCACCTTAAAGAGTTCGTAGACGAAAGCAGAACTAGAGAAGCAGCCCCACAGGATAGAGAGCCAAGGAGGCAACGAGAAGAGACTGCCGGGGAGGAGGCAGCCGAAAAGGTTCAACCCCCACCAAGGGCCAGGGCGCGCAGAGATGTCCTGAGACCTGCAGTCATCCACGTGATTCATATGGAGCGGTGACCCCAGAGTGTCATCAATCATGCCCCTAATCCACCAAGTAAAGAAATCTTGGGCGTCGCGGGTCAGCCGAACAAGCGCCCAAGGACAGCCGCCATGGAGGAAATCACTTTTCATGAAGACGAGCATCCTGGTGTTCAGCTGCCGCACAATGATGCCCTGGTGGTCACTCTGGGCATGTTCGATTCAGAAGTAAGAAGAATCCTGATAGATGCAGGAAGCTCAACAGAAGTCATGTTCCTGAGCTTATTTAAGAAGCTCGGATTAACTGAAGAGGATCTGGAACCGGCAGAATGCCCGCTCATAGGATTCAATTCTGCTCATGTCTGGCCTCTGGGCAGAGTCGTCATTCCTGTCCGCGTGGGTCCGGTGGAGCAAGAGGTTGAGTTCACTGTTGTGGATTCCCCCTCTTCCTACAACGCTATAGTAGGAAGGTCATGGATTCACGCTTTGAAGGCGGCTCCCTCAACCTACCACCAGGTGCTGAAATTCCCCTATTGCGGGGAAGTGATTTCTATTTTAGGGGACCGAAATACCTCCCAAAAGTACTTCTCTGCCGCCCTAAAATCCAAAACGATCCCTGAACAAGTCCAACTGGCGGAACTACCCGAGGACACGCCAAAGATCGATGATGTCGGTGGTGATCCGCAGATGAAAGCCACAGAGGGTTTGGAGAAATATCAAATTGGCCCGGTTGAGGATGATAGATTCTTCCTGATCGGCGCTAACCTGAGCGCCGAGGAGAAACTAGAGCTAACGGAGATGCTCTTGAAGAATATTGGGACGTTCGCCTGGACTCCACACGAAATGTCAGGTATTTCCGCCGAAGTCATAACTCATAAGTTGAATGTGAATCCGGAGGTAAAGCCTGTGGTACAAAAAGCAAGGCGATCAGCTCTCCAACACGCAGAGGCTGTCATTGAGGAGGTCGGCCGACTGTTAGAGGCGGAGGCCATATGAGAAGTCTCATACCCGGAGTGGTTGGCTAATACAGTCGTGGTCAAAAAGAAGAATGGGAAGTGGAGAGTCTGCGTAGACTACACAGACCTGAACAAGGCCTGCCCTAAGGATCCATTCCCCCTGCCAAAGATCGACCAACTCGTTGATTCAACCGCTGGATGTTCCAGAATGTCGTTCCTGGACGCTTATAGGGGATATCATCAGATCCCCATGTTCGGCCCTGATGAGGAGAAAACTTCTTTCATAACCCCCCGAGGCATATACTGTTACAGAGTTATGCCATTCGGGCTGAAGAACGCTGGAGCTACCTATCAACGGCTGGTTACGAAAATATTCAAAGAAGACCTCGGACAGACGATGGAGGTCTACATTGATGATATGGTGGTGAAAAGCAAGGAGCCGAACACTCATCTCCAACATCTCCAGCATGTTTTCTCTACCCTTGATCGGTATGGGTTGAAATTAAATGCTGCCAAGTGCGCCTTCGGAGTTGGCTCAGGTAAATTTTTGGGCCACTTGGTGAGCAGAAGGGGAATTGAGGCTGATCCCGAGCAAATACGTGCCATCCAATCTGTTTCTCCTCCACGTACTAAAAAAAAGGTCCAGAAGCTCACAGGGATGGTGGCGGCACTCAACCGGTTTATTAGCAGATCATCCGACAAGTGCCGACCATTCTTTAGACTGCTCAAAGGGGCCAATAAGATGCAATGGGATGCTGAGGCGGATGCGGCACTGGAAAAGCTTAAAGAATACCTGACAACCGTCCCGATATTGTCAACACCGCAGCTGGGGGATATTTTGCAGCTATATCTGGCAGTCTCAGAGCATGCAATCAGTGCCGTCTTGCTGAGAGAGGAACAAGGGAAGCAGCATCCTATTTACTATGTGAGCAAAACAATGCAAGGAGCGGAGACCAGATATCTTCCCCTAGAGAAGCTGACCTTGGCATTAATAATGGCATCCAGGAAGCTAGCTCATTATTTCCATGCACACACCATTCAAGTTGTTACCGATCAGCCAATTGGCCATGTTTTAAAAAGGGCTGATGTGTCGGGTCGGCTAGCAAAGTGGGCAGTTTTCCTTGGCACATTCGACATAAAATTCATCCCAAGAACCGCGATAAAGGCTCAAGTCCTGGCCGATTTTGTAGCGGAATTTTCCACACCAGCCTGTGGTCAAACAAAAGACGTATGGCATGTTGAAATAAAGTCTGCCCCGGCTGAACATAATGAGGCCGAACAACCTTGGCAAATCGAGGTTGACGGATCTTCGACTAGAAAAGGAGGCGGCGTGGGCATAGTTCTGACCACGCCAGAAGGGGTCTCAATAGAATATGCAATAAAACTCGAGTTCAAGGTTACTAATAATGAAGCGGAGTATGAAGCTCTCCTGGCTGGACTCGACATCGCTCGGCGGTTGATGGCAGATGATATTGTAATAAGGACTGACTCTCAGTTGGTTGCTAACCAGCTGAAGGGTGAGTATATGGCTAGAAGTGAAAAGATGGCGGAGTATTTAGAAGTAGTGAAGAAGAGAATTGAAGGCTTTAATAAAGCTAGCGTAGAGCTCATTGGCAGGGATCATAATGCTCACGCTGATGCACTTGCAACGCTAGCCGCCTCTTCTCGAATAAGGTTAACTGACCAGGTCTTTATGGAAGTCATAAAGAGGCCGAGCATAACGAAAGACGTAGAGGTAATGTGCGCTGACCTAGCCCCATCTTGGATGGATCCAATCATCACTTACTTGAAGGACGGAACACTTCCCGAAGATAAGACAGAAGTAAAGAAGCTAAGAATAAAAGCCGCCAGGTTTTGGCTCTCTCCTGACCAGAAGTTATACAAAAAGTCATTCACAGGCCCCTATCTTCTTTGTGTTCATCCCGATAAAGTGCAAGACTTTCTTTATGAGTTTCATGAAGGTGTCTGTGGAGCACATACTGGGGGCAGATCACTGGCGCACCGAGCAATTACTCAAGGGTATTGGTGGCCGAAGATGGGATATGACGCTCAGGCCTATGTCCAGAGATGCAAGAAATGTCAGAAGTTCGCCCCCATTCCTCACCAGCCAGCCCAGGAACTCAGCCCACTTACCAGCCCTTGGCCGTTCGCTCAATGGGGACTCGACATTGTGGGACCCCTGCCTCCTGCTTCGGGAAATAGAAAGTTCTTAGTGGTCGGCACCGACTACTTTACTAAGTGGGTGGAAGCAGAACCCCTAGCGCACATCAGAGATGCTGATACCATTCGATTTATTTGGAAGAACATCATTACCAGGTATGACATCCCTAGGACACTTATTTCCGACAATGGGACGCAATTTGACAGTGCCCCATTTAGGGAATATTGTTCTAGATATGGAATCAAGAATATTTACTCTACACCAGCTTACCCCCAAAGCAATGGTCAAGCCGAAGCTACGAACAAAGTCATTCTCAATGGGATTAAGAAAAGACTGGAAGCGGCAAAAGGGAGATGGGTGGATGAATTGCCATCAGTACTGTGAACCTACCGAACAACCCCTAGAAGATCAACCGGAGAATCTCCATTCTCTCTGGCTTACGGTGTTGAAGCCGTCATACCCTTGGAAGTTGGCCTCCCGAGCATCAGAACTCTATCATTTGACAGAGGGGAGAATGATCAAGCTATGGGAATAAGCTTGGATCTAATCGATGAAAGAAGGGAACTGACAGCACTAAGGTTAGCCAACTACCAGCGAGAGACAAGGAGGAAATTTAATAAAGGGGTCAGACATAGAAAATTCAGCACTGGCGATTGGGTGCTGAGAAAATTGATGGGAAGCAGGAAAGATCAAACTGAAGGAAAGCTTGGAGCTAATTGGGAGGGACCATTCCTCGTCTCTGAGGTGCTCGGCAATGGCGCCTACAAGTTAATTGACATGGAGGGAAAGCCAATCAAAAGACCGTGGAATATAGCCCATCTAAAGTTGTACTATCATTAATTATTTTTTTACATTTGTTGATTAAAGACTTTGTACGTCTATTGAAAAGCAATCCCCTTTTTCAAGACAAAAGCAATTTCAAAAGCTTGAGATCACTCCCTGCTTAACGAAAAGACGCCACGTCTCTTTGGGTGGTGGCACGGAAAAGAGCCACGCTCGGCTTCCCGAGCATTGGTACGAAAAGAATGCCCCATCTCCGTCGATGTTGGCACATTCCTGGTTTATTTACTGACCAAGAAATGCTCTTTAGACTGAGATTCAATTCCTCGATCTTCTGAAAAGAATTATCAAAAGAAGCCACGCTCGGCTTGCCCAGCGTTGGCAGATTCCTGGTTTATTTACTGACCAGGAAATGCTCTTTAGACTGAGATTCAATTCCTCGGTCTTCTGAAAAGAATTATCAAAAGAAGCCACGCTCGGCTTGCCCAGCGTTGGCACATTTCTGGTTTATTTACTGACCAGGAAATGCTCTTTAGACTGAGATTCAATTCCTCGGTCTTCTGAAAAGAATTATCAAAAGAAGCCACGCTCGGCTTGCCCAGCGTTGGCACATTCCTGGTTTATTTACTGACCAGGAAATGCTCTTTAGACTGAGATTCAATTCCTCAGCCTCCTGAAAAGAATTATCAAAAGAAATCCATGCTCGGTTCACCGACCATTGGTATAGAAAGAACCCACATCATTTCTGATGGTGGCCCAATCCTGATTTATTCATCGACCAGATACGATTTTTTAAATCAAGATTCGATTCCTTGGTTTATTAATTGAAAAGAAAAGAAGCCACGCTCAGTTTCCTTAGCGTTGGTACAAAGGAAGCATGTTCTAAAAAGCTCAGCGCTAGTGTGCAAAAGCCCTCGTATCATAAAGGTACACTTTTCCGATGCTCGGCATGAGATTAAAAAGCGAAGATTTGTCAGAAGGTAGTTACCTCCGTTATTATGTGAAAGCAGGAGGACAGCCGAACTTATCGAGGTATGTGAGATTTATTAAAGTTATGCCTCTTTAGCAAAAGCTTGAAGTCATTTGATGAAAAGCAAACTACTACATGAGCTTGTTACCTCTGAAAAGTTTACTGTTTAAAGTATTTCTGTTAGAAGTTATGGTTGCTCGGCAAAGTGGTACAAATCCAGTCACCATACATACTTCAATACAAAGCATAAAATATGCAAACGGAAAGACAGATTGTCAATAGGGGACAATTCAAAAGTTTTTATTACATGCCTCAGAGTACAGTTACGATACATTTTACATAACTATCAACCGAAGAAGCTACCCTAAATCTAAGATGGGGCATTAACATTTGTTGTAAGGGTTTGTAGCTATTTCGTAGGAAAAAACGTCAAGGTACTCCTCGGCTGCACTCCTTATAATTTCATCAGCAAGCCAGTTAAGGCATTCCCCAATCAATTCATCGGCAGTTCTAAAGAAACAAAGACAGAGAAAAATAAAACAAGATTAGAGAAAAGTCAAACTACTTTCATTCACTTGGAATTAAAAGTTCTATATTGTTACATCCGAATAAAAGAAAAAAAATATACATATGTACAAGAAGGCTCACTTCTCTCCTCCCTTAGTAGGATCACTCTCCACTATTAGATCAATCTGTTCAAGCGCTTGGGAGGTGTCCTTCTGGGCACTATCCACCTCAACCTCCCCCTCGTCAATTGTTTCTTCGGCAGTATGAATTGAGGGAGTTTGAGGTGGATGCTCAAAGCTGAACTGAGGAATTGGGCGCTCTGGATCAGGATAAGGGACCTCCTTGTATATGGGGTTGGTGTGATCAATATTGTTCTTCTTCATTGCGGCCTCCCAACCCTCAAGAAAGAAGTCGTTGTGAGCGTCCCTCATCTGATCCACGCAGTCATTGATCTGGGCTTCCACTTCGGCTTTGGCCTTCTCCTCGGCTTCTCGGAGAGCAGCTTCTTTCTCTGCCAGGGCCCGAGTTTTCAGCGCAAGCTCTGCCCGAAGGTTGGCAAGCTCTTGCTTCGATTTCTCTTGCTCAGCCCTGGAAGCCTCCAACTCTTTCAGGAGTAATTCTTGTCCAGTCTTCGTGGAGGACAATTCAATCTCGGCCCTTGAGAGTTTGCCCTTGACCTCTAACAGCTCCTCGTCTTTACGAATTAGGATTTTATCCATTGATTGCACACGAGCTATGCTTCCAGCAACTTGGCCAAGGGCAGTATTAAGTTGATGCTCGATCTCCTTATTTTCATCTCAAAGCTGACTTCTCTCTTTTGCCAGAGCGTCATTGCTGGATTGGAGATTCTTGTTCTCCTTCTCCAAGGACCTCACACTCGCTTTCAACTCCTTTATGTCCGTCCTATCCTGCTCGGCTCTGGCTTCGGAGGCTTGGCTCCGAGCAATTAACTCCATCGTGTGGAGAGAAGTCTGTAGAAAGAATAGAAAGTTAGAAAAAATTATAATAACGAAAGGATTCACATAAAGGAATATTATAGTACTTACAGAGATGATGTTCTTCATCAGAGTCTTGTGGATATCCTCCGTCCTATTCTTCCTCGTGTTATGAACATCCCGAGGAGGGAGGATACCCTTGAGATACTCATCGGCGTGGTTGAAAGCTGTATCTTGGACAGTGAAGGGACGGCCTTGAGGGTGCTCGAGGCTAGGAATAAGGATTTGTGGAATAAATGGAGGGGAGTCTCGAATCGGATTGGCTGGATACTCGATGGCCAGAGGCACAGGCCCAATTGGTTGAGTAGGTAATGGCTCGGAGGTTCTTGGTGGTGCGTCTTTGGTGGGTGGCACGACCTTGGAAGGTGTTGGCCCCCTCGCGGCGTCCTCATTCAGCAGTTTCGACTGCTCGGCCGCTGGAGCCGTGTCCGCCAATTGTGTCTTGGCCCTCTTCTGCTCAGGAGGACCAGATGGTTTCTTTTGAGTTGCCTCCTGCTCCTTCCCCTTCTCCATTTTAACTTTCATTATCTGCTCGGCAGTTGAAGGAGCAGGGGCTCTCCCCTCATCAATCTTTCTCTTCTCACCAGCCTTTTGCTCGTCGGCCTTCTTCTTCTGGGCCTCTCCGGCCCTTTGTCCTTTTGCCTTTGCCATGGCGAGCTTCTTGTAGTCGATCTTCGGGGCCATGACTTCTTCTTCTTCCCCTTCTAAATCTGAGAAGTAGTCAAAGGCAGGGGGTATCTCATCTTCTTCTTCTTCTTCTTCCTCTTCCTCGTCCAAAAGAACAAATCCTCGCTTCCTCGGCTGTTCGGAAGGCTCAGGAACTGCTGCTTGAGGGGCTTGAACTTGCTCGGCAACCAATGGAATAGCGAATGGAGGGGGGCGAGTCCACCCTGGATGCCTTAAGGCGTAGTAATTCTCTTTCTCTTCAGCAGAAGCCCGGAACCACCACTGAAGACGCCTGATAGCCTCCGAGGTTGCGAAACCTTGAGGGGGGCGATAAACGTCTGATGAGAGGGGATGAAGTTGAACAGAATTGGAACCGCTCTGGCGAAGGGATAGAGATCTGGACCTCCGAGGAATTTGAACACCTCCTTCAGATGATCCTTGTCAGCATGAACACCAGTAGCCCAGAACTTCTTTGACTGGACAGCTGCACAGATATTAAATCAAACAGTTAGCATGCTTAGAAGTGAGGGTAAAATGCCGAAGAAGAATAAGAACTGGTAGCATTTGAAATCAACCAACCTGGGCCCAAAGAAACCCGAGGGACGATTGGAAAACGATCTTCGTCTGGATCGTGTGTCCAGTGACCTGTGACGACGCACAGGTCACTTTCCGACTTAATCGTATCAGGCAGCATATGGACCAAGGCCTTTTCTGGTCGGGATTTCAGGTACCACCTGTTCTCATCCTTCCTCACCTTTTGGATTGAGTAACAGTAAAGAAGATCCCACTCGGATATGTGGAATCCATATCGCCTGTTTATTTCTATTACCCCATTAACAATTCTATAAAAGTTGTGGGTGAGGTTCCTAGGGCCAAGGTCTAGAATGCTCATCATAGAACGAAGAAAGGGGTGCAGGGGGAACCTAAGGCCACCTTCGGTGATTGCCACTATGGGGAATTCTCCTGTTTCGCGCTCGCCTTGTTCGGCGAGCCTAATACCTCCGTTCTGAGGAATCTGGTATTTCTCCTTGAAAATCCTAACTTTCTCCTCAGAACTTAGCTCGTTTGCGAGTCTACCCATAACGGAAGATTTGAAGTAAAAAGGGGATTAACTCACCGGGAACGAAGAACGACGGGAAGGGTGAAGGCTCGCGAAGACGAAAACTCAGAGGGAAAGAAGCAAGGGAAATCTGATGGCTCGAATCGCGGAAAGGAAGTAAGAGAGGATGAACCAGGTATATATGTATATGTGTATGTATCTGTGAGGGTAACCGAAACGTTTCCAATGAAAAGGCAACGGGCGGTAAAAATGGCATTTATTACCGCCCTAATTTTCAAATTTCTGACCATTCACGTTTTAACACCTCGTATCTGGGAATCCACGTAAGCGGCGCGGCAGATGAAAAGCTGAAAGGGCACTACGCGTGTCGTCACGAGGAGAGAGAAAAGTCCAATCAGATTTGATGCGCGTCAGGGAGATACTAAACGACAAACTGTGTAGGAAGATTGAAGGATCAGTAAGGTAAGGCTATTCTGCTCTGCTACTGTGCTCGGAAAATATCTTTTTCCAACCAGAGTGGGGGCAAAATGTTGGGCAAAATAATACTAAAGCTGTACTTGTGCCGAACAAGTTTAGTCTGGTGCCACGTGGCACAGTGCCGAGCATACTCACATAAGCCACGTAGTCATTTGCCGAGCACGTTCCGTCGGGACACGTGGCGTTCCGCCGAACAACTGTTTATTGGCACGAGAGTTCCACGTGAGTGTTATACGTGAATACACGATTCAGAGTTAGTGTTCCAAAGAGTACTCTGAACCTCGACATCAATAAACAGTGTATTACCACGTGGCTATAGCCGAGGATCTTGGAAGCTAGTTTGCTCGGCCTATCTGTTGGCGGCTAGTAAATGTCGAACCTGGGACCCACGGCCTTTAAAGAGGGCTCATGACCATAAATGCACCTTAGTTAAGATTGAACTGGGTACTTGTCTTTGGGGATGTAACTAAATCGGTCTATCTCGTTACGATTTGGTGGCTGATGTGACAGGAAGACAGTCTGACCCTGAAATTCCGGTTGTAATGCCGTGTTAAGCCGCCAGAAGCATTAAATGAAAGGCATGGTGTATTAATGAGGGGTCTGAGGCATTAAATGAAGGGGAAGAGTATTTAAAGCAAGGATAGAAAAGAGGGACACGGCAGTGTGCGTAACGTCAAGTCGTAGGTATACTTTAATCATCACTCAGACCACTATATATAGGATATTCTACTGAACCACAAAGGTAAGCTGACTATTGCCAACTTAAGCTTTGACTCCCTTATTTCCATAAAGCTTCATTACTTAAGCGACTTGCTGACTTAATCATCGGAGGGTTTTCCGGCCTGAGACATCCTCTCCGGCCGTCACCTTTCTTTCTGTCTTTGTTCGGCAGGTCGGTGATTGCATTTTCGGTTGGCGTGGTCAGTAGTTCCGGTGGTAATTTCTGCTGCCGAACAAACACCAAATTTAGATTCAAGGTTTCAAGTCACTTAAATTTTGTCTCTATCTTCCTTTACTGATTTCACAAAACTTTCTATAGCTAGTACTGACGGCAAATTTGAGTTAGCATTTTCTTAATTCGTGTTGTGCTGCTTACTTGCTTAGCCAGCTTTGTTAAGGAAGGGTTTATGTGTTAGTCTTTGGCCACCTTATTATTATTATTATTATTTTTTGATGTTATATGATTTTTTTTATTAAAATTTTATTTTTTTGAAATTAAATTTTTAATAATTATGATGATAATGATGGTATTAGTCTTCTGCCACCTTTTTTCATGTTACATTATTTTTTTTATAAAAATTAGATTTTTTAAAAAAAATTTAGATATGTTATTGATAATTTATAAAAAAAATAAAAATAAAAATAACAACAACAACAATAATAAATATATAAATAAATAAATAAATAAGAGAACACGTACATATACACGATTTGCCTTTCTCCCCGTGAATTCAGCATTGCGTTCTTCAAAGCGTTTTGAGTTTTCTATATGCTTGTTTATGCAAGCATATCAATTTTTTAATTTTTTAAGCTATATTTGGACGAAGAATTTGTCAAGAGAAAAAAAAATACACATTTAAAAATTATTTCTTATTTGAATTGTAATAAATAACAGAAAAACAAATATATACAAAACTAAAAATAATTAAATTAAAAATTAATATATTTTGATTAATTATTTTATTTTATTATTTTTTCATCAATTTAAATAAGGATTTGTACAGGTGGAGTTCGAGCTCAGTTCGATAAAAAGAAAAATAAGTTCAAGTTTGGCTCGTGAATAATTTGAGTTAAACAAATTTTCAAAATTATAAAAGCCTAATAATAATTTTTTTAAGTTATAAAATTAAGAGGTAAGCCAATTTTAAAATAGTTTATTCTTAATTAATAAAATTTATTATTCTTAATTAATAAAATTTATTTATTACATAAGGCTTACAATAGGAACTTGTATGACCCAACAACTAAACTTTTGTTAGTTGATATGCCTTCTTTTATAAAAGATAAAACTTGTAGTTTTAAATGTAATTAGGTAACGTGAGACAAATGTAAAATAAAATGTATTTTTTTTGAAAGGTAAAATTTGAAATTTTATAAAAAAATAATTGGGTGTTACATCGCGTATTGGAGTAATATTATGAGTGCGTTTGGAATGATAAAAGTAAGATAAAATGTGGGTTTGTTATTCGTATAATGAAATAAAAAGTGAATAATTTTTAAAAATTTTTAGATATTTTCAGAAGTTTACACCAAACGAAACTTATATCATTCCATTGATGTTGTTTGGCTGAAAGGATCTCATTAATTGATTGAGATCCGCTGATGGCATGCGTCGAGACACAATCATATCATAAATGATATTTATTTTTATGAAAATTAATTTAAAATGATATTTTAAATTATAGATTAATCCCAATTCATTATTTATATATGACATTGTGCAATTGTCATTCTAGGTAATGGGATGTTTATTACGGGCTGATGCATAAAATTTTGGCAGTGAACCAACAAAGAGGCTCTCTTGTGCTTAATTGACCGATTATATAAACCGATGAGAGGCTGTGCTTGCACTTGTGGCGATGTATGTCCGTCCAGATCGTGTAAATAAGGGAGTAGTTTTTTTTTTTTTGTACAATTAAATTATCAAGCTCAGAACTTTCATATTTTAAACGATGATTCGAGAGTAGAAAATAATCGCCCAAACTATATGGTGGTGTGATAAATTGCTACGACGTCGTTCCATGAGAGTGCCGAAGAAGAATCCGAAATATATGGAGTAATGGGAACAAGGAAGAAGTGTCTTACGTGACATGACAAGGAGCATGGAAGTCGTGGGCAAGAAAACTGAAGATTGTGGACAAGAAGAGTGAGTCTTAGGAAAATATTTCTATTTGTTCCTATTTCAGTTATTTGTTTAGTGGGTCATGTTCCCTTAATTTTCTAAGTCCGTTTTTTTGCTTTAGTTAATCATGTACCTAGTTTGTTGGGAAGTTTGTTTCGTTCTTCCTATTTATGCTTTCAATGTAAGAATGTACAGGAGAGTTTTTTCAAATCAATCAAACAAATTTGTGGTTTAGTTCTGACCCAAATAGAGCATTGTTTTATTTTCTCTTTTTGTTACTTCTTGCTTTGATTGGGACCTTATCAATTGGTATCAGAGTTACGCGACTATGGCAACTAACAAAGAGAGAATTGAAATGTTAGAGCAAGCTGTGGGTGGAGTGTAAGATAGCATGCAGCAAATGGAGATTGGAATGGGAGATCGGCTGCAACGTCTTAAGGACACCCTCAAGTCACTATCTGAAACAATCCTATCATCAAAGGGGATTTTAACTTCACACAGTCTTGATCAGGGACACCAATCTCGCGTAAATTGTGAGGAGGCAGATGGTGGGAGGCTAAGTTTCACCACTCGTGCCACCAAATTGGAGTTCCCACGCTATTCAGGCGATGACACAACGGAGTTGTTCAATCGAACGGCTCAATTTTTCCAATTTCAAAGAACCATTGACGATCAGGAAGTTTCGCTTGCCTCTTTCCGCCTAGAAGGAGAAGCTAATCAGTGGTGGCAGTGGCTGAGCAAAGCATATTAAGAAAAGGCTCAAACAATGACCTGGGAGGCATTCATCGAAGAGTTGTGGGCTCGATTTGGACCCACAGATTGTGAGGATTTTGATGAGGCATTGTCAAAGGTGAAACAGACTGGAACTTTACGGGAATACCAGAAAGAATTCGAGAGATTGGGAAATCGGGTACAAGGTTGGACCCAAAAGGCCCTTGTTGGTACCTTCATGCAGGGTCGGTTTAAGGTGTTTTGAGGCCTAAAGCGACAATCATAAATAAGGCTTTTATATTTAAAAAAAAAATTGTAACTATGAAAATTGTAAATGCCAATTAAATTTAGTATAGGATCTATGATATAAATAAAAAAATAATTGAATTAGTTATCTATCGAATAATACATTGAAATAAAAATAAAGAAATAAAAAAATATTTTCTTCACAATATTCCCCAAATTAGATTTCCACCAAAGAAAATCACACCAAAATTAATCGTCAAATATCTCTTAAATAGAGTTACATAAACAAAACTAAACAAACAAGTCTTAAAGGAAAAAAAAAAAAGAAAAAAAGAAGAAGGAAAAAAAAAAGAAGGACTATACCTTCCTCAAACAAATCTAAGCATTGACAAAACTAATGATTTGTTATCGATGACGAGTTTTCGTTGACTGATGAAAAATCGTCTGAAAGTCGTATGTTAAAAAATAAAAAAAAATTCAAACTACTACTCTATGTTAAAAAAAAAATAAAACAAAAATTAATCTATAAATTTTTTTAAAACATTACCTCAAAAATCCCTTTGATTGATGTTGCAATTATAAACTTAATTTTTTAGCTTCAAAGTTTAAACTTTGAGAGATCGAGAGAGAGAGAGAGAGGGAGAGAGAGAGAGGCTGAGAGGTAGAGAGGGAGAGAGAGTGTATTAGGATTGGATTTCTACACATTAGAGATGATTTTATAAAATTTTTGATCTATAAAACTTTTGATCTTCCTTCCTTATAATACTTTTGATATTTCTTCTTTGAATATATTATTCTTTTCATTTATATAGAGGCTTTCTTTTTTTTTTTTTCCTTTCCTTACGAGCCTTTTCCTCATTTAGATTGAGACATTCCTTTTTTTTCTTATGATTTTTTTCTCATTTATATTGGACTTCTTGTGGTCAATTTTTTTTTTTCATTTAGTTTAATACTTTTTACATTTTTTTTTGTAAACTTTTTTTTTAATTCAGATTAGGCTTTTATTATACAAAATGTATGTTAAAAATATATTCCAAATATATTAAAATTTAACTATAGTATAAGAGATTTTAAAAAATTGGGGGCCCTCAAAATTTGAGGGCCTAAAGCGGTAGCTTTGATTGTTTTATGCTTGGGCCACCACTGCCTTCATGGGAGGCCTGAAGCCAGAAATCTCGGATGGCATTTGCATGATCAAGCCAAAGACTCTAAAAGAAGCTATTAGTTTGGCGAGAATGCGAGCAGAACAACTAGTGCGCCAATGACAACTCACACGCCCACCATCAACATCAAGAACTTCGCTGGCACTCACTCCTCTAGATCATGCGAAAACAGGAAACACAGTGAAGAATTTGTCGTGGGAGGAGATGCAAAGGAGAAGAGCTCAAGGGCTCTGTTTTAATTGTGATGAAAAATTTGTGGTGGGGCACAAGTGTCAAGGGCCACGCCTGCTACTGCTGTTGGAATATTGCAGCGACAAGGACGAGATCACCTGTGAAAACAACACGGAGGAGCTGCCAGAAGAGTCCGAATTTGAAGCTCAAGAGGAACCAGAAATTTCACTACACGTGCTCACTGGATGGTCCACCTCACGCACCATGCGGGTCACAGCCAAAATTGGTCCACATGAATTCATTGTTTTGGTTGACAGTGGGTCAACCCACAATTTTATTAGTGAAAAGGTTGCCAATCTTCTTCGCCTACTCGTAGTGCCAACGGAGCCATTTACAGAGCGGGTCGCAAACGGAAACCGATTGAAGTGCCAAGGACGATATGAGAATGTGCAGATAAGCCTTCAAGGTATACCATTTACCCTCACACTCTATTCTCTCCCGTTTACTGGGTTAGATCTTGTGTTAGGTGTGCAATGGTTAGAAATGCTGGGGTCAGTTTCTTGCAATTGGAAGCAAATGATTATGGAGTTCCAATGGAAAAATCAAACAAGGAAGCTACAAGGAGTGTAAACGAGGGAGTTGCATGTTTGCAGTCTACTTGCAAGTAATAGAAGGGATTCCGACCTCTAACATGCATCCAGATATGTTGCAACTCTTGGAATCCTATGCTGAAATTTTTGGTGAACCAACTAAGCTCCCTCCCGCTCGTGAAGTTGACCATCACATCAATTTGAAGGAAGGCATTGAGCCCATCAATGTCAGGCCTTACAGGTATGCCTACTTTCAAAAGGCAGAAATTGAAAAACAAGTTCAAGATGTGCTTAAGATGGGGCTTATACAATCTAGTACTAGCCCATTTTCTTCTCATGTGTTGTTGGTTAAAAGAAAAGATGGGACTTAACGATTTTGCACTGATTATAGGGCCTTAACGCAGTCACTATTAAAGATCACTTCCCTATACCTACAGTGGATGACATGCTAGATGAATTCCACAGTGCATCCTACTTCACCAAACTTGACTTGAGGGCGGGTTATCACCAGGTTAGGGTACATCCTCTTGATATCCAAAAAACAGCCTTTCGTATCCATAATGGTCACTATGAATACTTAGTGATACCCTTTGGTTTATGCAATGCCCCATCTATTTTTCAAGCTATCATGAATTCTATTTTTCGCCTATATCTTAGAAAATTCATTTTAGTTTTTTTTGATGATATTTCAATTTATAGCCCCAGTTGGGAAGCACACCTTAAACATGTTAAACAAGCCTTTGAAATTCTTAGGCAACACCAGTTTTTTATAAAAGCTAGCAAATGTGCTTTCGGGCAACATGAATTGGAGTATTTAGGGCACATTGTGACTCATCAAGGAGTGAAGGTGGATCAAAGAAAAATTGAGGCTATGGTCAAGTGGCCCCCTCCTACTAACATTACAGAATTGCGTGGGTTTTTGGGAATTACAGGATATTATAGGAAGTTTGTGCAACAATATGGAGTAATTGTCTAGCCACTCACTAATCTCTTAAGGAAAGGACAATTCAAGTGGGGAGATGAAGCTGAAACTGCTTTCGTTCAACTCAAACAAGCCATAACTACCACACCAAATTTGGCTATGCCAAACTTTAAGGAGCCCTTCACCACTGAAACAGATGCTTCAAGTGACAGAATCGGTGCTGTTCTTACCCAGCAAGGCAAGCCCATTGCTTTCATGAGCAAAGCTCTAGGAGTCTGAAAAAAATCCTGGTCCACCTACGCAAAGGAGATGTTGGCAATACTAGAGGCTATTCGCATTTGGCGACCATATTTGCTTGGAAAAAAATTCTTCATACAAACAGACCAACGCAGCCTCAAGTACCTATTAGAATAACGCACTGTCACACCAGAGCAGCAAAAATGGGTAGCCAAATTGTTCGGGTATGATTATGAAATTGTATTCCGCCCAGGATGAGAAAATTCGACTGCGGACTCCCTATCACGAGTGCCTGGCAGTCCAGTCCTTAATAATTTATTTGTGCCGCAGGTTTCTTTATGGGAGGATATTAAAAGGGTTGCTGAAAATCATCCTTACATGGCCCGTGTGACTCACCTAGTATAGACCCGGCTCTGGACAAAATACACAATAAGGGATTCATTAGCAAATTTTGGGAGGAATTCTTCCAACTATTAAGAACCCAATTGAAGATGAGCTCCTCTTACCACCCCCAAACAGATGGACAGACCGAGGTGGTAAATCAGTGCGTTGAGCAATACCTCTGTTGTTTCGTCCATCAACAACCCCGTAAGTGGAGCAACCTTCTTCCATGGGCGGAGCACTGGCACAATACTACATACCATGTATCGACAGGGATGACTCCTTTTCAAGCTCTTTATGGCAGACTACCACCAACGATCCTATGGTACAAAAGTGGTTCCTCTCTAGTCGAAGCAATTGATAAGAAATTAGTAGCGCGTGACGAGCTGCTGCGGCAATTGAAGCATAATCTGAGTATGGCTACAAATAGGATGAAACAAGTGGCTGATCGAAAAAGAAAAAAAGTAACGTTTGAAGAAGGTGATTGGGTCTTCCTCAAACTCCAACCTTATCGCCAACAATCGGCCTACAGATGCGCCCACCAAAAGTTGGCTAGCAAATTTTATGGGCTTTATCAAGTAGGAAAAAAAGTGGGGGCTGTGGCTTATAAATTGAAACTTCCGAAGGACACACGTGTACATCCCATCTTCCATGTGTCACCGTTAAAGAAAGCAGTTGGGGCTGGGTCAATGGCAAGCACAGAGTTACCCCCTATAATTGATGATGGTGTCATAGAATTGGAGCCGAAAAGGATTTTGGATACGCACTGGGTAAAACAAGGGACTAAGTTTGTGGAAGAAAGCCTAGTCAAATGGAAGAGGTTGCCAATTGAAGAAGCTACTTGGGAGGATGCTGTTTGATTAAAAACACAATTTCCTAGTGTGGACCTTGGGGATAAGGGTCCGCTCGAAAAGGAGGGTATTAATAAATTGCTACGTCGTTCCATGAGAATGCCAAAGAAGAATCCGAAATATATGGAGTAATGGGAACAAGGAAGAAGTGGCTTATGTGACATGGCAAGGAGCATGGAAGATCGTGGGCAAGAAAACTGAAGATTGTGGACAAGAAGAGTGAGTCTTAGGAAAATATTTCTATTTGTTTCTATTTCAGTTATTTTTTTAGTGGGTCATGTCCCCTTAATTTTCTAAGTCTGTTTTGTTGCTTCAGTTAATCATGTACCTAGTTTGTAGGGAAGTTTGTTTCGTTCTTGCCCCTTCGGGGGTGGCCGAGTGGAAGTCGGGCTCGCCTTAGAGCTTGGGCCTCTCGAGGTTCTGGGTTCGACTCTCCCACGGGGGGTGGGTTACCGCTGTAATGGCGGGTGCCTAATGGCCTCCTCTCGATCGTACCGGTCAGCCAGGGCTTGCCTAGGCTGATTAACTCTCCAGGGGCCTTTGCCGGCTAGGGTCCTGGAGCGTGCTTCGCCCTGTGCGCACCCTAGTACGGGATAGCGGCTGCGGACTTCCACGTACCAGAAGTTTGTTTCGTTCTTCCTATTTACGCTTTCAATGTAGGAATGTACGGGAGAGTTTTTTCGATCAATCAAACAAATTTGTGGTTTAGTTCTGACCCAAATAGAACATTGTTTTATTTTCTCTTTCTGTTACGTCCTGCTTTGATTGGGACCTTATCATGGCGGAACGCGTTAATTTTTCTTAAAGTTTGTAACTCGAAGGTTCGTAGGGTTTAGCAGGTAATTTTCTTCATTACCAAAAAAAAAAAATAATAATAATAATAATAATTGCCCAAACTAAATTTGTAGATTATTGATTATACCGGACTTATTAGCACTTGCTATACTATTTAAAAAAAAAAAATAGATTATATTTTTTCTTACCGTTGATCCATAACATAAAATTTGCGGAATAACAATTGGGTATTAATGATCGGAAAGTCATCTAATTGATTTGATTCCTTCATGAAAACGAGCGAAGTGGATCCTTCTAAATGATATGGGCGTAGAGAACTTAAATTAAACAATAAATAAATAAATAAAAGCGCTCTGGATTATGGTATCAAATCGAAGTCCCTTCTCCTATATACCTACTTATCATTACTATTGTTAATAATATTTGATGAATACTTAGTCGTCTGTACATATGATATTATATTTTTATTTTGGTTTTGAGTATTTATATGTCACAATTTTTTTTTTTTTAATTCTATGATGAATCATTTTATTATAAGTTATGTATCTTAAATGTTTTTTTTAATGTTTAAAAATTACATATTTATTCCATTAAATGTTGTTTTGTATTTTGTTTACGGTAATGTTTTATTTATTATAAAATTAAATATATTATGAAACTTACAACGAAATCAAGGCATTTTATACTTAACAATTGTGCATGAGAAAGCACCGATGAATTGACTATTGTTCACTATTAAAATTATTATTGTATTCAATATTTGCCTTAAACATCTTTTTTCAAGTTACTCAATCAAATGATCACTTTCATGTTACGCTAATTTTAATTTTTTTTTTAACAAATATCTCATTAAAATACTACACACCAGAATGGTGGGCTTTTACAGGTGTCTCTACTCTTTTTTTGATTTTTTTATTGTTTTGCTTTATTATTTTTAAAAAATTAATAAGTGTCTCAATACGTCTCTTTGTGTGAATTAAAAAAAATTAACCATACACGTCTCTTCTTTCGGCGAAGTTAGATGACATTCCCTTATCAATTCTACATTTCTTACGTACCAATGTGCTAGCTAATAATCTGCGCTTAAGACACACCTCAATTAAAACTAAATATGGATGTATATTAGGTAACGTAATACTAAAAGGTAAAATTTTTATCTTTGTCGATGTAACTTCTCAAATATTATCATTAAATTCAACTTAAGTTTCATTTGGAATAAGAAAAAATAAGATCAATTGAGATAAAATGTGATTTGGGATTAATTTTGGCACTATTTTTTTCTAAAAAGTCGCAAACCGTGAAACGATTTTTCAATATGTTTCCACGGATTAAAAATTCACAAAAAATAGCGACAATCCTTTCGACATGAAAAATATGATTGCATAACAAATTTACACATTCGGTTAACCTACTTTTAAATTTTTTTATTTTTTTAGTGAAATATTGAAATTTTTTGAAATTAGTAATAGCGGGAAAATTAGAGGTAGAGGGGTTGTTAGAGATTTATAGAATTTTTTAGAATTTTATTTTATGCCAAATGGGGCCTTAATAGTTTATTAGGATGTGAAAAAAATAAAAAAGTGAATGAGAGTTTAAAGTGAAGTTTTTATTTGTAAAAGATATTAGTCATTTGTTGAAAAATAAAATTCAATATCAGCTTTTGAATTTTAGTTTGTGAAAGAAATATTTTTAGAATGTATTGTGTTTTATTAAATAAATTTGTATAAATATACATAATTTCAAAAGAAATTACATCATAAAACTAAAATACAACTTTACTACTAATATTTCAATAAAAAAATCACGCCTTAAATTCCAAATTATATTTATTTTTGTATTTTTGACAAATTTTTTAATCCAAAACAAAATGAGTAAAGAATTTGTATTGTTCAATCGTTTCGTGTTGGGTCCCTCCTTGGCAACTAATGCATCCACTTGCATCTCGACCGTGGCTTCTAGTAGGCACATCGCCGACACGGAAGGTCTAGCTGCAGCTGCACCGACCCGGACCTTTAATCTGGCACGTGGCGAATATTCGGACCTTTGAATTGAGGGACACCAACTGTTCAGATGGTCCCCACAAAGAATGGCGTGTAGTGTACACCGGGAACGCGCCAAAATAAAATTCTCTCCCCCTTACTTTAGTTGCTTTTGTCGTGCACGGCGACGTCGTATTCATGAATCCGTCAGCAGTACTGTCGCCATCCAACGTTGTTAGTCCTTCCACGCCACTCTGGCCGAAAGTTGACCGTTCGTTTTGTCCGGCCGTTCACACTATAAATTGATTTTACTTGCCATGACCCACGTAGCCGTTTGCATCCTTAATTTTTTTTTAATTTTAAAAATTTTTTAAAGTTCTTAAATTCTTTTAATTAAATTTGATACGTATCATTTTTATATTATATTAATATCCATTTTTTATTTTTTAAACTTTTTTTTGAAAATCTAAATGCACCCATAATTTCACAAGTTCATGCCTGTTTTGTATCGAAGTGAAATTTGCAATTTTTTTTTTTGTTTAAATGTGGAAAAGGGAAGTTGTAACTTTCACCCGTTTGGTTTATCAATTTTTATCAACAAACCTTAATTTTTTTAATTTTTTTCAACTTTTTCTTAAAAAAAAAAGAAGTAAAGTATAAAAATTACCCCTATACTTTATCCTTAATCTCACTTTAGTTCCAATAGTTTCAATTACACTAATCAAATCCTTACACTTTTGGTCAAGCAACAGTTAGATCTTTCCGTCTGTTGCCTGTTACAAATCACTGTTAAGGCGAGAGTAAAACCATCATTTCAAGATAGTTCACGTGACAAAGTGATGATGTGGACACTATCCATCATGTGTCAAATTACTAATTGTCCACCTGGTAGAGTAGTGATGATGTGTCACCCAACTATCGTTAAGGCGATGGTAAAATCGTTATTTTGTAAAATGGTCCCACGTGGAAGAGTGATGACATGGAGACTGTCTATCATGTGTCAGATTGTTAATTGTTCACGCGGTAGAGTGAGGACGTGGCACTCTCGGATAAGGTGGAGACTGTTTGTTTGTCATGTGTCATACGCTCACTTGTCCACGTGTACCGATGTAGGCTGATGTTGGTTACTGCCATGGAGCAGTATCACTTAAAAAAAAATTTTTTTGAACCAGCAACGAAACTAATTTACTAAAGGCTTAGTTTATGTAAGGTTACTAAATAAAATTTATGTATATTAAAAAACTAAAGTAGATTCTTCCTCGTTATAATATTTATATAGAATATATTGATATATATATATATTTATGAATAAATCTTTATATATTTATATAATATATAAACAAATATATAATATTTGTATATATTTATATAAATATTTATATAGAAGATGTGGAAGAATTTACTTCATTTTTTTAATATATATAAATATTATCTAAGAATTTTATACAGACCAAATCTTTGGTGAGTTAGTTTCGTTGTTGGCTCTTTATCCTTAAGATTCTTGATTTAATTCTAGGGGTTGAATAATTTGTAATGATTTATTTTCCTTTTTAAAGTAAAACTACTCTATGATAGAAATCACATTTAATTGAGACGCTGTGAGCGTCTGACACATGACGGACAATCTCCACATCATCACTAGCTACTCTATGGCAAAAATCAATTTCAACAACTCTATGGCAAAAACTAATTCCAGCACATATGAATGAGTGAGCGTCTACGTCATCACTTTGCTATATAGATTATCTTACAAAATGACGGTTTTACCCTCATCTTAACTGTGGTTTCCTCACTTTAACGGTGGTGTCACGTTATCACTCTATCATGTGGGCCATCTTGTGAAATGACGGTTTTACCCTCGCCTTAACGGTGGTTTGTAGCGGGTAACAAACAGAGGGATCTGCCATATGGACCATCTTGCGAAATGATGATTTTATCCTCACCTCAATGATGGTGTTATGTCATCACTCTACCATGTGGACCATCTTGCGAAATGATAATTTTACCCTCAACTTAGCCATATAGACCATCTTACGAAATAATGGTTTTATCCTCACTTTAACGGTAGTTTGTAATAGGCAACAGGCGGAGGGATTTGATTATTACTTAATTAAAAGTGTAGGGATTTGACTGTCACAATTAAAATCAAGAGGACCAAAGTGAGACTGAGGGTAAAGTATAAGGGTGATTTTTGTACTTTACCCAAAAAATTTTTAGCTTTCTTTAACTTTTATTAATTTTTGTTAATATTCTCAACATATTTTTTTTTTTCAAAAATCTCCAATTTTCTCAATTTTTTTTGAAGAATGCACCAAACACCTTAAAATATAAAATTTGACAAAATTTAAATTTTTATATAAAATTTAGCATTGTAAACAGTCCTTTATATCAACTTCCATTTTCCAATCACGTTTTAGCTAGGTCAATTTCTTTTATGAATCGTATTTCAAAATCTCGGTTATGAAACAAAATAAAATCTAGCTTATAAAAATCTCATTTTATTAGTGAGAATTCTCACCAATGAAACAAAATCCCATCAATTCTATCTTTCTAAAATGTGTAAAGGGTGATATTTTTTGTAAGTTGTAAATTGATAAACTTTTCTGACATAATTAAGTTTATTTCTCAAAAGAAAAAAATGAGTAATTTAAACTTTGATCAAATAAGCGTATTTATACGTTCCATATATTAGAAAAAATAATTTTCATTCTAATTCTTTAAGGTGCGAAATATTGAAATTCAATAACCATACTCAAATTTGGTCCCATTCCCGTTGGTAACCAAATATAGCATTAGAGTAACATTTTATTATCCTATTTTTTTGTATTGTAGATTTTGTAATGTTTTCAAAAAAAAAAAAAAAAAAAAGAGGGAAGCAGAAATAATATTAACTTAGGGTGTGTTTGGATTGAGAATTCGATAAGAAAAAATGGAAGGAAATATAAAATCTTCATCTTTTGTATTGTACTGATTATCTAAGTCAATAGAGATAGATCCTTGAACTAGTGTTTGACTATGCATGGGAGTTTGAGGCCTAATGATAATATGCTTCTTGGTGGTGGTAAGTGATGGTAATTAATGTGGTAGGTGGGATTTTTTGGTAAAAGATCATTGAAGTAGAGTATTCTTTCATGAATCCTTACGAGGGATAAGGCAGCCTGAAGTTATTTTTGAACTTTAAATTCCTAAATTTAAATCTTGCTCGTTAATTAATGATCTGATCGTTAAATTTAAAAACACAATTATCAACTTTACATTGATTAATTGATAAGATTTAACTTTAGGAATCTAAAGTTCAAATTAACTTCAGGCCTTTCTTATCCCCTTATAAGTGCTTCCCGAGCAAGATTAGCAAGGTTACAATGCCTTCATCTATGTAAATTAAATGTTTAGGGGCTGCTTGTAGTTATAAAAGTTGATATATTAAATTTTTTGATATTTGGAATGTAACCAACAAATCACGAAAAAATAAAGATAAACAAAGATGGTAGAAATTTTTTAGCGTATAAGAGCTAAAAATTATTTTGATCTGCCGATGGTAGAAGATGATGAAAATTTTGATCTATTGACTTTGTGAAAACTATAATAACATCGATTTCCTGTGGTTGTTTCTATAGTTCGTGATGTTTTAGTGCTCAAGATAGTACATTAAGAAGTTTTTACTGTTGGCGGACGTATTGTTAGTGAAAAATGAAAATAAATAACATTCGAGATAATAGATGTGCCTACAAAGTTGATTTCTTGCAGCTGAAAGACAAGAATAAGCTTACCAAAAAGAATAACATCAATGTGATTTAGAATTGAGCGTTGGTCAAGTAAAAGAAAATAGTAGTGATGAATTATTTATCTATATTATAGATATGATATTTGCAAATGATTGCTAGACTCATTGTCATGCCCTAAAATTCACAACCATGGCATGTAGGAACTAAACCCACAAATAATCATAAATAACTATACAACCAACAAAAATTAGAATGAAAGTGAATTAATAATACTGCATTCATCAATTGAATACTCAAAGGTTCTATAATCTGTTACAAATAGGCTACAATACGATATACCTTAAACCGAGCCCAAAACTAAAATGTAAAATACATGAGGCATAAGTAAAATAAACCAAAATTAGCTACTCTACCCAATTGGTTCACCACGAACATCTGCCTCTACAAGATCAGCTGTAGGGGGTGAGGATTAAACAACATGTGATAAGAAACAAGCATATAAGAACATATTTTCTTAATCATGCAATCATCTAACATATAACCAATAACATTCAAATTTTTACTTTCAATATACTATTCCAAATAAACAGTTGCTTAGTTTGAACCCGCAATCTCATGCTAAAAATATTCATCATCTCAATCATATATCAGTATAAATCTATACATACCAAAAATATCATACTATGGGTCAAGTATTCTATAAGGTTAGTCTGTGGCTACAGAATTAAACCCAAAACAATTCTCAGGCCTAAGCCATGGGGTACAACTAGTCCCGTAGACCTAAATGTACTCATCAAATCCTCAGCCCGAAGTTGTGGGGTATAACTAGTCTCACAATCCCATATGTACTCATCAATCCGCATACCTCAGTCATAGGATACAATTAGTCTCGCAGTCCCAAATGTAATCATGTCCTTGTTCTTGTAGTCCCAGTCCATCTCATCTTGACCTAATAGACAAACCGATCCCGTAGTCTTGATATTAATATACGCTAGTGCAAGTCGAATATACACTTTGTAAGTTTTTGGCATACTAGTTATGCTATACCATTCTGTACAAGTTTCGGGCTTTTGATCTTTGGGCTCTAAAACCCACTATTCCTAGTGCTTTTAACGACCCCAAATATAAAAAATCAAGTCCTTTATTTAACATCACTTCACACATAGGATAAATCCCTAAATTAGATTCTTTGTATTCATCTTTTTACTTTATAAGTTCTATGAAATTTCATTGTATTTCGGGCTTAGGTTTCATGTTGCCCGTACATGCTTGTGTATTAAACAAGTAAATAACATCACATAAACTCACAACATCACATGCTAGATAGGCATAAGGTTAACTAAGTTGAGAGTACAAAATAAAAAAAATAAAAATAAAAAAAGTCTATTGAAGGATGGCGTCCTAACACTGTCCTGATGCCAAGAGATAGTGACCTAAGAAAAAAATAGCCTACTAGAGGCTGGCATCCCACCGCTATCTTGATTCCACGATCCAGAGTCTAGATTTTTAGGTTTTATCTTATCAAAAATACGTGTAACAATGCATTTTGAATGAAATCAAAATCATGGATCATTTCATCTACACATTTTTTTTTTATTTAAAAGGAGAATCAACACTTAAAATATATTAGCATGAATCACATTTATAAATCCTCAAACATGTCCAAAAATATAGGTTGTTTCAAATAATCTAAACATTCCCACATGTATTATAATACTTATGTGCCCTAAGCATGGATTTATCAAATATTAAACCTTTCTTGAAATTTTTCAAATTTACATAAAAAACAACGTTTTATGTACTCAAAGTATAAACCATACTTTAACCATATGCATACCTAAACGAAACAAAATGTTGCAACATATTAAGAAAATAAATCCTATATGCTAGCCCCACCAACTTTACTACACACGTAGATGATCAATGTACAAATACATAAATTCCAACTCAAGTTGGTATTTTCTCTATATGAGAACTCGGGTGAAAACTTGCTCCAAGTTTCACAGAAATGAACTAGACACTGAAAAAACGTAGGAAGAAACCCTTCCTCTTCCCTTTCACGATCTACCAAAAATCCCAATGGCTTGAATATATATATATATATATATTTATATAATTAAAATTTTCTTTTAATGGAAAAATAGTGGAGTCTTATGGAGAGAGGTTTATATAGGCATACACGAGGCTTCCCTCCCAAGTCTTTCCTTTTTTGTCTCCCCCGTACTCAATAAATGTGCCACTTTCCCAACCAATGGGAGTAGTTACCTCCCTCATTGATCATTAGAAACACACCCTTCTTTTGGCTAATCAAAACTCACAGCCACCCTTTCCTACCAATGATATTTCACCTCCTCTCTTGACCAATGAAAATGCACATTTCTACTCACCCAATCAAAACACTCTCAGCACAAATTATATAAATACACATTAGCTATATATATATATATATATATAGATGCACGCCTAATACATCACATTAAATTAAATTAAAACATTAATAGAAATGAATAAAAATTTAAATTTTGAAATAAATAATAAAATATATTTTAAAATATATTTCCAAAAATTTTGCGTTTTTACACTTATAGATGCCAATCTATTAAGGATGTATAAGACCTAAAATGGTGTATTTATTTATTTTATTATAGTACATTTGTAAATTTTTAATTTTTAATTTTCATTTGATAATGTAATTCAAATTTAATTATTTCTTTATTGATAAAATTTATTGATCAATTTTTATTTGTAAATATTTTTCTCTTCGTAAATATGATTTGCGAATTTATGTAAATCAGAATTTATAATTACAAAATTAAATGTATTTGGAATTGCAATATTTATTTTTTTAGGACCAACTGAACAATGATCTTATTTTAATTTAAACTTATATGTCTTATTTTATATAATTTATTTAAAAATATTAAAAATACATAAGGTCAATAGGTCAAGATTATGGTCGGATTTTTCTAACTCGATTGGCAAAGGGGAAGAAATAGGCAAGGCTAAATAGGAGCGGGTCAACTCAAATTCAGAGTAAGGTTAGGGTTAGGTCGACTGAATTTACATAGGATCAATTGGGGCCATGCCATTCCGTTCTGTCCCATCTATTTTTATACTTTTAGATTAATTTATTTTGTAACTTATTTTTATTTTTTAACAACCTCTTTTTAGTTTGGATACTTTTTAGGAACTCACTTATTTTATTTTAGATTATTTTTAAATTTTAACTACTATTTATAATTTATTTAATTTATAATAAACATATATTTAAAAAAAAAAAAACACAAGGTAAGGATTTGGACTTTATGACCAGACGAGAAAGGGGCGACGGTAGGACGAGTCTACCCGAGTCCTGAGGGAAATGACAGTCAAGTTAACCTATTTTACATTCTTAACCAGCTGCAAAGGCATAAGAAATAAATAAGGTAAAAAAAAAATGTGAGGAGTTAAAAACACTCTATTTTGGATGGCTTTTGCATAAGGGTGTCAATCGGGCAAGTTTGAAGGGGGATTTAACTTCTTTTTTTTTTTTTTTCCTTTCCCATAGTTAAAAATAAAAATTATTTATTAAATTAAAATAACACTAAACAATATTTATTAAAAATAAAAATCACATGTATTTTAAATTAATTAACGTGATATAATATTATTTAAAAATAAAAATTGCACAATTTAAATTAAATAATATTATATATTAATATATAAATGAAACAGAGAAGTAGGAATTATAGCTTAAAATTTTCGTACTCTCTCACTACCGGATTGAGGATTCTTCAAATTGAAATGCAACTTTAAAGTCCCGTTTGGTAATGTTTTTATTTTTTATTTTTCTGTTTATGTTCTCAAAATTTTGTAAACTGGCAATGGAAACATGTTTGTTAAATCTGTTTATATTTTTTTGTTTCCAAAAAAATAAAAACTTAAATAGAAAAACGTAAACAGAAAAAATATGTTTTCACTCTGTTTTCTTTTTTCTGCTGCAAACATTTTGTCGATTCTAATACTTTATTCATTTTTGTTACATCATATTAAAATAAATTATTTTATTCAAATATTTTATTAAACTGAAATTATTTTTAATAAATAATATGATTAAATTAAAATAATTAAATTAATATGTAATATCTATTATTAATTTATTTCTAATAAATAATTAAATTAAATTAGTTAATTTAATTAATAAGAAATATATATTATTAAATTATTTTTAATAAATAATAAAATATAATATATTAATTTAATTTAATAAATAATTTAATTAATATAAATATATTTTATTAAATTATTTTTAATAAAAAATATTATACTTAAATTATTTAGTTTAATAATTAATTAAAAATAATTAATTTAAATAATCTTAAATATATTTTATTAAATTATTTTTAATAAATATCATAATTAATTTAATTTAATTAATTTATTTTATATGAATTATATTTTATTAAATTATATTTAATAAATATAATAATTAAATTATTTAAATTATTTTGAAATATATTTTATTCAATTATTTTTAGTAAATAATATAATTATATTATAATTAATATATTTTATATTTACTGGATTAAATAATAATACTTATATTTTATTCAATTATTTTTAATAAATAATATAATTAAATTAAATTAATATAAAATATATTTATTAAATTCAATTAATTTTTATAAAACTAATAAAATTTAATATTTTATGAAAATAAAAAATTAGTAATTGTAAACAAAATTGTATTTTCAAACGCAGTTTTAATTTTCATTTCAGAAAATGAAATCACAATAGAAAACAAAAAACAAAAAATATAAATATATAAATATAAATAGAAAAATGACAACGTTATCAAATAGCCCCTGAGAGTTAAAGTTTTAATTTTAATTTTAATTTTTAAATTCTTATAAAAGTTCATCCAACAATTAAGGTCAAAATAGTTGTATCATTAGATGAACTTTTATAAAATCTGAGGATCAAAAATGAAACATCAATCTTTAAAATTAAATTTCAATTTCATGATTCTCTTCAACAAAGTGAGGGAGAAAATTGTAAATTTTAAATCTTAGTTGTTAAAAATGTAAATTTTAGGATGATTTGTGTGATATTTTGCTTAAATGTATAATTAACTCTATTGTTGTGCGTTTTTAGAGTGATTAGCATCACGTATGTTTGTCCGATTCCGATAAACTGTTATTCTATAAAACATGGAATTGAGAATCAAATCATGGTGGGAAAATTTGAAAATAATAATAATAATAATAATAATAATAATAATAATAATAATCAAAACATATAGCAAAACAAAGCAAACTGTCTTGTTCAGTCCTCCAATAATTGACCAATGTTTTTGGAGTGAAGATTTAGTGAGGAAAAAAATAAAAAAAAAAGAATAAAAAAGAAAATGAAAAATTACAAAAATAAAGTAGAAAAAAAGGGAAAAAAATACACAATTTTAAATATATATTCTTATTTGAATAGATTTAAAAATACAATAAAATAAAAGACATCAGTCAATTAATTAATTTTTTAATTTAATTATTTTTAATCTTTTAAATTATATATATATATATATATTTTTTTTTTTCATTTTTATTACAAACTAAACATGTTAAATAATTTTAAATTTCTATTCCTTTTATTTTTTTTCACAAATCTTTATTTCAAACATAGGCTTAGTTGATTAAAGAATAAGTTAGAGATATAATGTAGATATATAGGTAATGTCTATTTGTCATATTAAAATTTTTAATAATTTTTTAACAAAAATTATTAGAAACTATAAAAAATTAATGTGTCAGGCTGACCGTAATTAATAAAGATTATATTATAACATGGGAGGAATGATTTTGATACTGAATGAGAGGTTTTGGTACCGTACCAAAATCGACATTGAGTTTAGGCAAATTTTAGTTTTGGAGAGCACCAAAAAAAAAAAAAAAAAAAAGGAAAAAAGCCTGGTGGAGTTCCTAAATAATAATAACCAAATTATTATTTTAATGACAAAAGTCACAAACTTTATAACTCAATATTAAGTTTCGACGTGGTAATTGATAATTTAATAGTTAGTTGGGTGTTTGATGTGAATTTGTAAAGGTTTAAAAAAAAATTAAAGAAAGTTAGGAATAAGTTGATAAAAGTTGGACAAAATTAAAAAAAAAATTGTAAAAATTAAAGAAAATTTGTGAAATAGAAGAAAGTCAGGGAAATTTGATTAAAGTTAATTTTGTCGTCAATGAAAAAAGTTGATAATTTTTTTAATAAAAAACGATAAGCCAAATGACCCCATAATGTACATCCATTTTTTTTAGTTTGAAAGGAAAAATTATATGTTACTACTTGAATTCCTATCTTATATTTAGAGAAATTGTGACATAATTATAAATTTAATGAAGGGGTGCTTGGTTTACTAAAAAATACACAAAAAAATTTAACTTTTACTGACTTTTTTTTAATTTTCTTCAATCAAATTTATCCTTTTTTTCTTTTTACACCAACCTTTTATTTCTTTTACACCAACTTTTTAGTTTTTTAGCCATCCACACCACTTGAGTCGTATTGAAATATATTTGTATGTCATGATATCAACAAATTTGAGGTATTATTTCATAGACATTAGACAGTTATTTAGGGATCATTTGGCTATCATCAATTTTTATAAAATTTTTAATAATTACAAATTTTTATTAAATTTTTTATTAAAATTTACTAAATACGTTTCTAGATTTTATCAAAAATTTTAACGTTTATTAACTTGTTTCAATACTTTTTAATTTTTATAAATTTTTATCAAATGCACAATTTCTTTCTAAAAAAGACACATGATAGTATAAAAGTTATTATGGCTGTGCTTAGATGCCAAAATTTCATGAGTTTTGAGGTGCTTTTGAAATATGAGTTATGAGGCGTTCATATAAATTTTTTATTAAAATTTATTAAATATATTTCTGACTTTTATCAATTATTTTTTAACTTTTATTAACTTTCTTTAATTTTTTTTATTTTTATAAATTTTTTGCCAAATGCAAATTTCTTTCTAAAAAAGACACACAGCGTTATAAAAGTTAATAAGGGTGTGCTTGAATGCCAAAATTTTATAGGTTTTGAGGTGTTTTTAAAGTATGAGTTATGAGATATTTATATAAACCATGTTTGGAAGTTTTTAAGTAATGAGTTTTGGGTGTTCTCATGAATTTGCTTAACTCCTCAAAACCAATGAATAGGTGTTTTGTTCCTATTTTTCAAACACCACGATTAAAGGGGTTTTCATGATTTTATAAAATTTTAGACAGTAATACGATCGTTGAAATATTAAAATCTAAACAAAACATTTCTTAATAAAATACTATTAATAAAATATAATTCATATTAATTTATTTAATAAATAAAATTAATTTAATTATATTTATTTTATTAATTATTAAATTAATTAATTAAATTATTTATTAAAAGTATTTTTAATTAAATTATTTATTAAAAGTATTTTTAATTAAATATATTTTATATTAACTTATTTAATTAAATTACATTAATAATTACTTATTTAATTTAAATTAATAATTAATTTAACTAAATAATTAATTAATAAAAATAATTTTTATTTTGAAAAAATATTTAAATAAAATAATCTATTTTAATATGATGCAATAAAAATAGACAGAGAGCTAAAATTGACAAAATGCTATCGGCCATCATTATATTTTTCTTACCCGTTTTCAAAATTCTGTAAACATAAATAAAAAAATAGTAATTATAAAGGTTACTAAATGAGACTGTATATTCTTAACTTCACATTACAGTAACCTAGATGTTATATATATTAGATAGTCTATATTTTGATTTATTTAGATAAGTTTTTTTTTTAATATTTAATATTTTGGATAATCTATAGTATCAGTATGACATTTATATTAGTGTTTTTGAATGTTATTTTTGAAATACGTTTTTTTGTGTTAATTTAATAAATATCATACTGTTTTATATGTGTAATATAAGATTTATTGCTTAACAAATAAATAAGAGTATATATACCATTATATACACTAATAAACACCTTAGAACCCACTTAAAAATAAATTTCTAAGCAGAGATTCATTATTTTAAATCCATATTTCCAAACATTTCGGAATTCATACTAACTCGTACCATTTAGACATCTCAAAACTCATAGTTTAAAACATTCAAGCACACCGCAAAAATATTATATTTTTTATACACCAAATAAACCCTTGGTTTGAAACATCATGGGACCCGCATCACATGCCCCCACGAGCTCCACTCATTCTTACTAAAAATTTTAGAAAGGGGACACACCGCTTGCCTATTCTGTCTTTTTTGTTTTGTTTTATTTATTTAATTTTTTCAAATTTTTAATTTTTTCTTTTTTAATTAAATACATACAATATAATAATGACACTGTTTAGAGTAAAAAAAGTATAAAATTTTACAAATCTTTATAAACACAAATTATAAGACTGTAAAATTTAAATTTTTTATTCACTATACAAAACACGAAACATCAACTTTTATAAATTTATACAAATTTATATAACTCCAAATACACTCATATCTAACTTGCTAGGAGCCGGCGAAGGGGATATCCAAATTGGATGACATGCATGGCAAATTTAAGGCCCGACCAACTTAGGCTCCGTTTCGAAGTGTAACTTCTCAGCTTCTAATTTTTTTAATTTTTTACCTTTTTCTAATGTGATTAAAATTATTCACCTAAATTTTAAATTTCTTTAAAAATAAAAAATGAAAATATATTAATAAACAAACAAATAAAATAAAAAGTTAACCGTAACAAGTTAACTTTTTTTCCCCTCTCTAAACACAAATGTTTAAGTTATATTTGAATTAAAAATTAAATTTATTTGTACTTTACAAATAGTATCTTGCACTTCACTATTTTTATTAAGTAATTATAAATTATTCTTTTTCAACTAATTATTCGTATGTCTAATTTAAATTGACATAATTGTTATTCATAAAGAAAACATTTACAAATTTAAATAAACACCCATTAGGCCTACAAGATAATAAAAAAATTATTTTTAAAGACAAGAATAATTTTTATTTTAATTTATTTTTTAACAATCAAATTAAAATAAAATTTATTTTATTTTATTTCATAGTTTAATCAAATAAAAAAATTAATTTCCTTCATTCCTTTTATTTACAGATTTTTATCAATTTATGTTTTTAACAGTCATATTAAAATAATTTTATTTTGTTTTATTTCATAATTAATCAAATAAAAAAATTAATTTCTTCTATTCCTTTTATTTACAAACTTTTATCATTATAACTCTTGCCATCAATCTCGAGGCATTTAGTAAAACTCTATGTGTTTTTCAACTCTCATGATCTAGTAATATATTTTAAAAATAATGTGATGAAATAGAATGTAAGTAGGATAAATATTAAGATAAATAATTTATGAAAGATTTATAAAAAATAAAAATAAACGTCAAGATGATAAAAAAAGGACAAAAGTTTATAAATAAATTGAAATGAAATAAGTTATTTTCTGATTTGATTAAGTTATAAAATAAATTAAAATTTATTTTTAGATGATTGCTAAAAATATATGAAAATTAAATTTATTTTAGTTTTAAAAATATATTTTTCTTATATAAAACTTACAAATATGAAAATAAGATCGCTTCTAAATTTAAACTTGCAATTGTCCTTTATCCTTACTAATTTTTTTCACCAATTCTATATTCAAAATTAAAGCTCTATTTTTTTTTTCTCATCATTCAAGTACAGAAAATATAAAACTACCAAAAAAAAATATCTAACTAGGGAATCAATGAACAGAAAAAAATTAACTTTCAAATATACAGACAGATTTATTAATCAAACCAAAAGTATCTTTCTTTTAAAAAATTAATTTTAATTTTTTATAATGACAAATATGTTTTTAAAAATCCTAGAATTAGGAATTTTTACCATAGTCAAGTAATTTACATACATAAGTGAATTTTTAAAAAAAAATTTAGATTGTAATTGCACTTTCACTTATCAAAATATCTAATAAAAAATTAATAAGTTGCCTTTTGTATATATTTAAAAATATTTCATTATAAAATAAAAGTATTTATGGCATGGTAATTATATTTTGGATTGAGTTTTGGTATAAGGATTTTATGACATTAAACTATACAAAACATATGTGAAATGCAATTTGGACAATTATATAATTTTAATTAATAAGAAAGTAAAATGGAGTGTAAAAAGTCATGTGTGAAGCAAAAATAGATTCAACCAAAAGAAAATTAATAAAAATTAAAATTACTTTTCATATTTGATTTGTAATGAAAAAAAAAAAAGAAAAAACCCATGAAATTAGAAAAGTTAAAAATAATTAAAAATAAAAATTTATTTATTTATAAATATCTTTTAATTTTTTTATATTTTTAATCTATTCAAGTAGAATCATTTAACTAAAATTTTATATATATATATTTCTTTTTACATTTATTTTTTTATATTTTTTCCTTTACTAAACATTCACTCCAAACACATCTTAAGAGCATCTGCGTTTTGTGTTAAAACCAGTCTCTATCCTGTAAAAGAGGACGTTGGAAGCAAATTTTGAGCTACATTAACTTTTTAACGGTTGTTTGGTAACGCTGTCATTTTTTTTATATGTTTATATTTTTTATTTTTTATTTTTTTGTTGTCATTTTTTTTAAATAAAAATTGAAGCTGCATTTGAAAATATAATTTTTTTATAATTATTAATTTTTTATTTTCATAAAATATTTAATTTTATTAGTTTTTAAAATTAATTAAATTTAATAAATATATTTATATTAATTTAATTTGATTATATTATTTATTAAAAATAATTTAACAAAAATATAATATTATATCATTTAATCCAATAAATATAAAATATATTGATTATAATTTAATTATATTATTTACTAAAAATAATTGAATAAAATATATTTCATAATAATTTAAATAATTTAATTATGATATTTATTAAAAATAATTTAATAAAACATAGTTCATTTTAAACAAATAAATTAAATTAAATTAAATTAAATTAAATTAATTATGATACCTATTAAAAATAATATAATAAAATATATTTAATAGTATTTAAATTAATTATTAAATTAAATTAAATAATTTAATTATAATATTTATTAGAATAATTTAATAAAATATATTTATAATAATTAAATTATTTATTAAATTAAATTAAATATATTTTATTTTATTATTTATTATAAATAATTTAATATATATATATATATATTTATTTCTTATTAATTAAATTAACTAATTTTATTTAATTATTTATTGGAAATAAATTAATAATAGATATTACATATTAATTTAATTTAATTATATTATTTATTAGAAATAATTTTTGTTTAATAAAATATTTAAATAAAATAATTTATTTTAATATGATGTAACAAAAATGGATAAAATATTAGAATTGACAAAATGTTTGTAACAGAAAAAAATAGAGTGAAAACATTTTTTTTCTGTTTACGTTTTTTCTATTTAAGTTTTTATTTTTTTAAAAATAAAAAAATATAAATAAATTTAACAAATATATTTTTGTTATTAATTTATAAAATTTTAAAAATATAAATAAGAAAACAAAAAAACGAAATCAAAAAACAAAAACGTTATCAAACACGCCTTACAAACCCTCTATCTAACCAATTTGCTACATTACCATTCCGGATTTGGAACGCCGTTGTAGCTTCCCCAGCTGTACCAATGGTTGACCAAAAGAGTACATATGACTCGACTTTCATTCTTCAAAAAAAGGGGGCTAAAGTTGGGGCAACTTCAACAGCTGAAATCGCGTGTAAAATAATGTTGTTCAATGGCTTAACTTTGGTGCTACTTTGATTTTTTTTTTTTTTTTCCAGACTTCTTCTTGTTCTTCTTCTACCTCACTTCTTCTTAGACAAAAACCATTAGAGAGAGAACTCACGTTCTTCTTCCACCCTTGTTTGCTCTTCTTAGACAAAAATCAGTAAAGAAAGACTCATTTGGTGATAAAAACTGAATTTTTGCAAACCTTCGGAGGTGACTTTTGCAGATGAAAATCAACCGGCAATTTCTAGAGAATACCTAGATTTTCCTAATCAATTGTCTACTATGGAATCATTATCTAGTAAATATTTGTTAAAATGTTTTGTCAATGAAATCTCTTGATTGGAGATTTAGTCTAGTGTATCAGAATGCATCCAATATGTATCTGGATATACGCCTTCTAAGTTCTAAAGATCAGGATGTTATCTTCCACATTCAAATACTTAACAATAGATAAGTCGCTTTGTATTCGAATGTGCTGCAACTTGTTGTGTTGTCTGTACTATTCTATATGCGCGGTTCTATAAAGATTTGGATGCTGTTTCTTACATTCGAATGCCTTAATTTTTATTACATATCTGAATATGTAGCAGCATATTTGAATATGCATCAAAATAAGATGTATCTAAATGTGTTGAAATTTGTTATCCATTGGAAGCTGATTGATAATTCCTAATTGTTGCTTAAGTTTGTTTTACTGGGGGATTAACGGATTAGTTTGATTTTGATCGAATTTTTGTATCTTTTTTTAACTATATTAGCTAAATTGGAATGCATTTAGATTTGTCATACATAGTGTCACTAGTAGGAGGTAGACATTTTGTATAGTTGTAGGACTATAGTTTCATTCTCTTCTAACTCAGTTTTGATGAGATTATAGGGGTATGCCCCTTTGTTTTGTACATTTTTATTTAATACAATTTATTTTCCTAGCAAAAAAAATTGTGCAATTGTGAAATACTATGTGTAACTTAAAAAATATAGTGTATATTTGAAATGTCTTATAACTAAAATTTGTTTATAGAATGAAAAATTCTAAAAATTTTCCTTTTACATAAACTACCTACTACATAAACAATTGAAAAATTCTGCTACTATAAATGTAATATGGAATGTAATATTTCTATTTTTAAGACTTCATTTTTCAATTATTCATGTTATGAAAAATTATGATTTGTAATCATAATTTTATTGTAGATACAATAAATACAGACGGCTGAACTAATTGTTACATTGAAGATTTGCTTGAAACCGTTTCAACACTACTGAGGAAGGATTTATATGAAAAAGCTTTAACACCATTGGTAGAGGATTTATGTAAAATGGTTTTTAAACCGTTTGTTAGAATATAGTTCGATACATTGCACGCAAATCTCGCATTTTGGAACAAATATACACGTGATAATGGATTTGGAGGTTGAATAAATTTCCCAAACCATAGGAAAAGTAATGGAGTTTTTAAGATCTAGGATGTATGTATGCTCTCAAAAAGGCATAAAGGCAAAAAATTCACGTCGCATTATTTCCAAGTATCGTTTGGATATTAGATGCGGATTTGGTGTAAGAATGAGAATTTCTTTGAATGATAAGGGAAATTATTGTATGATATTCTTTGTTGGAGAACATAATCATGTGTTAGAGGGTAAAGAAATCACTCATTTCCGTTGCATTATGTACGAATTGAAATCACATTTACGTACTAAGCAAGCAAAAGATTTGGAATTAGGGGAGGTGATAACAATATTAAAATACTTTAACAAATTATGTTAATTTTTAACGGTTGATTTAATGAAAGAAAATTAGTATTAATAACATTTTAAAATAAGGAAGGTAAGTGTAATTTTTAAATATTAAGGGATAATAAGTGCAATTACTTAAATTTTGAGAAAGAGGCAAGTGTAATTTATTTTTTTTTTCAATATCATTCACAATTTATCAATTATAGGACTTTAGGCTCAGAATCTCACACCGTTCATTTTTACAAATCAGTAGTGTTTAAATGACGCTACGTGTCAAGTCTAGTAACTATTTAAGGTCATATGCTCAATTCTTAAGAATGCCTTAAACTTTTAAGTTTGAAATTTAAATTTAAAACTTAAAACTACACTTGGAATTATGAGCTCCTTGTTACTTGGAATCCTGCACAATTGGCTCCTACAATTCACTAGTGATGAAATGACACCGTGTGCCAAATTTTGCAACCATCAAAAGGTGCCTGCTCAATTTGGGCGAATAATTCAAACTTTTAAAGTTCCAAGTTTAAATGTAAAATAGAAACTACATGTGAGTTTTATAGGTACTATGGGAGTTGAAATTGCATGTCGTTTATTCTCATATGTCACCAGTGCTTAAATAATGTTAAGTGTCAAGTATCACAACTATCAAAAGCCATATGTTTTAGTTGGTTGAGTGACTCAAATTCTTAACATCATAACTCAAAATGTAAAATTACATGTAGACTTTGTAGGCATCTTAGGTTCAAAATCTAGCATAATTCATTCATTTTATAGGCCAATTGATGAAAAATTAAAAAGATAACATAAACAACACTTGTATACTAATAAGAAAGGATGGGGATATTTGCGCTTCTTGATTAACTTTATTATGTAAGACAGGAGAAACTAATGAAGGAATGTACTAATCATTTTCCATCAAAAATATTAAAGGTTTGTTTGGAGTGGTAAAAAAAAATAAGAAAAAAATAAGATAAAATGTAATTTTGGGTAAATTTTGGAGTTTAATGTTTCTTTTCAATTTGTGCTTTTGGAGATGAACAATGACAAACCGTTAGAACGGTTCTTCGAAATCCGTTCTAATAGATTCAAAAAACTCCCAATTTGTCTCTTCACTTCCTTTTTTTTAAATCGCATTTTTTAGAAATGAACTGTGACAAACTGTTTGAACAATTCTCCAAAATCCATTCTAATGGATTTAAAATCCCCCAATTTGTCTCTCCACTTTGTGTTTTTTCCAAACTGCATTTTTTTGATATGAACAGTAACAAACCGTTAAAACGGTTCTCAAAAATCTATTCTAACGAATTTCAAAAAACCCGTAATTTGTCTCTCCACTTCGTATTTTTTCCAAATCGTATTTTTTTGAAATAAACAATGACAAATTGTTAGCATGGTTATCTAAAATCCGTTTTAATGAATTCAAAAAACTCCCAATTTATATTTAGCACTGTAGCATTTCGATGGAGCAGAATGACATCATAGAAACGGTTTTGACCAATCCGTTTTAACGGTTTCTATAAGCTCACTCCATGATGGTGCTCGTTCAAAAGTTTTAGAGTTGAGGAATGTGATTACGAATAAAAAACAATTTCCTACTCTATTAACCTTTCTTGAGATTCAATTTTTTTAACAAAATATTCAACTTTTTTGAAATTAGTAAAAGTGAAATTGTGTAAAAAAAAAATGTAATAGTAAATTTTTATGACTTTTAAAAATTGTTGGAGTTTTATTTTATTTTTTAGCACACTAAACATGCTCTAATTTCAACTTTTCACACTATTTTCTCTCAAAATAAATGATACTTTTAATGTTATAAAAAATTAAAAATAAAATGCATTCAGCATAACCCTACATTTAATTTCTAATAATTTTATATACATAACTAAAGGCCATTATTAAATAATTTCGCGACATTACGGGCGGGACGATGGATGAATCTGAGCATGCAGAAAAGAGAGAGGTTAGACAATAGGAGCCATTGATCATTTCACCATTACAGAACTTTTTCTTTTTATTTTTTCGAAATCCCACCATTGCAGAATTTCTTCGTTTTACCCTTTCCAACAGCTCATAGCGTGAAAAGATGAGTTAAATTACAACCTAATAATTGCCTCACGCCCAAAAGACTCTGACCCCGGCGCCACCTTTCGCCGCCGCTCCAGCCCCTTCAACCCCCCCCCCCTCTCCAGCTTCACTTTTGTACAAATGGACATACCAAAGCTTACTACGAACTTACCATCTTCTTCATACAAAATTTGTGTAGGTAGCTTCTGGTTTTCTCTCTCTCTCTCTCTAGTTCCATTGATCAGAGCAACACCAAGAAAGAGTCGGAGCTTGGTCATCCGAGAAGAAATTGCAAGCCTCGTCCGCGCTGAGAAAATTGTGCTCCTCCACCTTCACAAACTGCGGCTGATACGCCTTTTGGGCATCTCCCAGAATCGCTTTCGATTCCGAGAATTGGAAGCAATTCAGGTTGGAGCCACCCCCGAATTTGAGCATCGGCGACGAGCTCGGAGACACCATGAAGTGGTGGTCGTGGTTCTCCAGCAGAGACCCTCCGTTGGAGGAGATTGCAGCATTGGGGCTGTTATCTTCGTTGTTCAGTATGGCGCTTGAATCGCTGTCGGACGACCCATCTTTGAAGTCGGCGAAAACCAACACGCCATTGCTGTTGTTGAAGCTCTCGTAGTTGAGGTCTGTTGAGGCATGGTCAGATCCATCAAGAGAAGCAGCGGCTGGCTTAGCACTCTGCTCGATGACTTTGCCATCGGAGTCAGATGCAATTAGCTCTTCTTTCACTGAAACATTAGTTTCAGTGTTCTCTACCTTCAACTTCGATTTCAGTTCTCGAATCTGCATCATATCAGATTGTCAATAACTAGAATTATGCATATCAAGCGTTTATGCGTTTGGAGTTGGTAAAAAATTGTAATTTGGATATTTTTTTGTTCTCCTTAGTGTTTGGAGTGTAAATAATATTACAAAAAATAGAGATAAATAATTTGATTTGAATGAATATTCGAACAAAAATTTGAGATGCATAATTTCATTCGAACGAAGTTTAACAAAAATTTTTTACTTTTTTATCAAAATTTTAGAAACTTTATTGATATTTATAAAAATTTGTAAATGTATACAAATATATAAATATTTATATAGTTTCACGTAATTCAAAATAAAAAAAAATTATTGTAAAATTAAAGAGTTCTGTAAAATTTTTTTTAAATCATTTTCGGTGGTACAAAATGGACTAATGAAATTGTAAGTACTGCTGAGATAGAGAGAGAGGACTACCTCTTTGAGCAGAGCTTCATTTTCATGATGGAGAGCGTCGTAACTGCGCTTGAGAGCTTCGTAATTGGCTTGGAGGACGCCGTAGTCTCTCTCCAACTGCTTGGTTTTCCACCGCGCGCGGCGGTTTTGAAACCAAACAGCGACCTGTCTGGGCTGCAACCCAAGTTCCTGAGCCAGCTTCGCCTTTCTCTCTGGTTCGAGCTTGTTCTCGACTTCAAAATTCTTCTCCAATGCCTTGACTTGGTCCGCGCTCAACCGCCTTTTCTTTTCGGCGATATGACCGCACTCTTCTACACAGCCTTCTTCATCTAGTCCCTCCAACATGGACTGAAACTCCCTTCCATAGATATGGTTGTTTCCTGGGCTGTGCTGTTCTGAAATCAACGAAACGAAGTGAACGAAACAAGAGTCAGTAGAGCGAATCAATTACTTGTCCCAATAAAAATAAAAACAATGACTCGAGCATGAGAATCCAGAAGGGAAAAATGAGTAAAGTTCTAAAATTTGATTCAACTGAAATCGATCATAAATATAAGAAAAGAAGACTTCAAGTTGCATGATTGATCATGGAAAAGGTTAGGGTCAAGAAAATTTGATATGGGTATGTTTGAATATTTTCAAAATTAAAATTTTTGGACCAAATAAATTTTCTTCTAATCATCGTCTCTCACGGGTTCGAAAATCCCATCTGATCAATTCAACTCACAGACAAAAAGCAGGGTAAAACTAGCAAGTGGAATAAATAATTTGTTAGAACCTGAAGTTGGACAGATGGTCATCAGAGAATCTGAGCTGCCAAGTCTCTTCATGACTGTAGTAGTAGTAGTCAAGGCACTCTCTTAGTTAAACAGATCTATTTAGATCAGACCACCCTTTACTTTCTTTAGATTTTGTTTTGTTTCAGTTATAAATGTTCTGAGAGGGTGAAAGAAAGAGAGAGAGACAGAGCTCAAGGAGTGTTTAAAGCAAGTTTTTTACTGGGAGGATGAGCATATGGAAACAACACTCCCGTGCCTAGAACAAACCCAACTTGTACAGTGTTGTATACAAATTGAGCCTGTGAGCAACAATTTCTCTCTGCTGGGTATCCCATCTTTCTCCTTTTTCAATAATTCTTCTCCCTCTGAACCCATCAAAAAGAAAAAAACAAGCAACCCACCGAGAAAACCCACCCACAAACCCAGAATACAGGTTGTTATCAAAAAAATACTCCCTCCCTCTCTCTCTCTCTCTCTCTCTCTCTACATAATTACTCAATCAATTTAAAAGCTTCGAGTTTGTAGAAGCTAGTCTATGTGATCTAAGAAAGGAAAAGATGGGGGAAGATAGAGGTGCTGAAAAGGGAGGAGGGGAGATCAGTAAACTAGTTCACCACCCAGCTGGCCATCAGACTCTGTCCCCTTAAATAAACCCAACTCGGGTCAGATAGAGGGTTAGAATCTGACTGGGGTTAGGTAAATGAATTTCTGCAAATGAAATGCATCCAAATACGATACAAATGCAATTTCTGTCCACTGGCTATCGCCGGTTTTTGGAACCATCTTGGATTTTGATATTTCGGTAGGGAGGGATGGTAAGCCATGACATTGGGGTTATATGACTCGGCTCGTTGGCTTGAGCCAAGCTTGTTGAAGATTTGAGTGGCGTCAGCGTATCCCGGTTATCACTACGGCGCGGTCGGTGAGACCCTGCGAATAATCGCGATTACGCGGGTAATCTCGGTTAGTATTTCCAAGCGGACCCGATGAGCGGTGACGTGGCATGTTTGGCAAAGGGAGACGTGCGTCGCTTAGAAGAGTATTTGGAGTGATAAAAAAGTGAAATAAAATAAAATAGAGTAAAATAGGTTATGAATTTATAATTAATACAGTAGAATAAAAAGTGAATAATTTTTAAAACCTTTTAGTATCTTTTTATTATTATTTTTTTAAGTTTTTATTACTTTAAACAAATCCTCATTCACTATTTTTTTAAGGGGATTCTAAATTGAGCCTTAGATTAGGAGGATTTATTGTTGTTATTTTTTATTTTTTAGCTGATTATTAATTGTCTAATAAAAAATTAATTTACTATTGTGTTTGAAAAAAAAATAATTTTTTAGTAATTATCTTTAGACTTTTTTATTAATTTGACAATTATGTTCTTTATGATTTAAAAGAAATTTAAAATATAGCAAGATGAATTTGGTCATTATAGAAAAATAAAAAAAGTGGGAAGTTGGTTAGTTTCTGGACTAAACTAGAATAAAAAAATTTCAAATTTTAGTTTTTTTTTTTGTTAATTCGATGATCGATTTAGTTTTAACTATTTTTTAAAATGTAAATATATTTTATTTTAGTTTATTTTTTTAAAAATAAAGATATTTAAACGGAATTAAAATTTTATATTATATATATAAATTTTTATATGACAATAAATTAATATAAAAACAAAAATAAATTTGCTCACTACATCCATACATAAACACATATTTTGAAACCCTAGCCTTGAGTGGTTTCCTTTCTTCCTGTGGGTATTAAAATATTCAAATGGTCTGGCAGCCCTTGGAGGCATATCAGTGTAGAAAGTCCAGTTATGCTAGAATGATATGACAAATTTTTTAAATATGCAAAACCCAAAAAAGGTTTAAGTTAATCATTTATTTGAAAATTTATACTTATGTAGGCTTAGCTTGATTTCTTATTAATTTCTGAAAATTTCTAAAAAATTTAAAAATTTTTTAAAAATTATTTACTTTTCATCTCACCACTCTTTCGAATTGAGTAAAGACTAAGGTTTAGTTTGATTAGAAAAAATTAATTTTTTAAGTTAGCTGTTAGTTAGCTATTAAAAAATATTAACTTTTTAATAACTTGTTTTTTTTTTTAACTTTTTAATGATTTAATATTTTTTCTTTTATGATTTAAAAGACATTCAAAAGGTAAGAAAGTAAATTTAATTATTTTAAAAGAAGTTAAAAAATTAAATAGGTAAAAACTTTTTTTTTTTTTTGTTTCAAACGAAGCTTAATTTTTAACATGGCTAAAATGTAAGGCCAAGTACTAAACTATTAAAGGTTTCGTTTGAAAACTTTATTGCGTAATTATTTATTTAAAAGGTAGTTCCTTTTTATCCTTTATACTTAAGGTGAAAATCAGTTACACCCCTAAAAATTTAAAATTTTGTTTTTATATCACTTATACTTTAAATTAAAATATTAAAAAATCTGTCAAATATAATGATTTTGACTCTAAATAAATTTAAAAATTACATTTATACCTCCTATACTTTATATTATATACACTTATACCTCCTAATTTTATTTAGTTTTTAATGAATATGTTTGTCTTCCTACTTGAAAATTTAACGCTGTTTACAACTACACTTTAATCCAAAAGATACATAGGTAGGATTTTAGAATTCAAGTATTGTAAGTAATTTTCACTCTAAGAACAAGAAGTAAAAGGATAATTATCTCTTATCTAAAAAAAAATAAACTTTATTGTAGTTAATTTGATTATTATTTCATATAATTTAAACTTTTTCTAGATTGAGCTCAAAAATATGTAAAGGCCTAACAAAACTTTTTCTATTATAAATCCGCCCCCAATTTGATCCGATTAGGTTCTTGAGCTGTTTTTGGTTTAAAAAAAAAAAACGTCTTTCAACTTTTTTTTTTTTGGTAATTTTTTTTTTGTCTTATATGATTTTTTACCAAAATTTAGTTTTCTTTTTTAGAAGATGTAACTTTTAAGTATATTAATTATTGCATTTGAAAAAAAAATAAAAAAATAAAAAATTCATGTCCATTTTAGTACATGTTAAAAAAAAAATTTGTCTTTTTCATTAGCTCTTACAAGGACGGATAATTTTTACTTAAATAAAAGTAAATTTACGACCGTAATTAACACGGATAAAAATTGCAACTCTGGTGTGTATATATATATAAATTTTAATAAAAAAAAGTCAAATAAAATGAAAAAGAGTTAAAAAAATTAAAAATATTTTTTATAACCAATCAAAACCTTATGCTCTCCTTATTTTATTTAGATACCCGTTCCATTAGAGTAGGATGGATTTGAGTGTGACTTGCAACTCAGTGGTTGAAAGTCTCTCTTACCCGCTCATAACTCGAGTTCGTGTCTTCCCCTCCCTCCTTATAAAAAAAAAAAAAAAAATTTACCTATCAAAAAAATAGAGTAGGATGGAATTGAATTTCCCGTTCAACCATTCAATTGCCATTCCCATATAACAAGGACCACTTATCCAACACCTAATGCAACAGCAGTGTGTCAGGCACCTTGTTTGGTTGAAACCACAGCCGCTAAGGGAATAACAGGGGAATTATCCAATACAATGCTAGGAATATATTATTGTTCCATAAACATCAAAAAAAAGGCTCCCTCCAAAACGGGCCACAGAAAGATTGGGACCTTCCTCCATCTTCACTAGATTGAGCTATTTCTAGTAACCTCGATTGCTATTCTTCTCAAGTAATAATTTTTACTCAATATATATATATAATTTTGGTAAACAATTCATACTTTCTAAATTTTCAAAATTCATTTTATTACAAAAATGAAAATCTATTATAACAAAAAGAATAGGATACTGGGTTTTTTTTTTTTTTTTTTCAAACTTCTTATTATTGAAAAAAATAATAAAAAATTAATATATAGAGGAAAATACCAAAGAGTGACGGGAGGATAGTGTTTTTGCAAGGAATTGGGTTTCTTTTCCCAGCATGGGTGTGCAATCACAAGTGGGTTTCTAGCTGTAGAATGGGCCCTGTGGGGTCCCCATTTGTGAGAGAGAGCCTATCCGGATTGGTAACGAGTTTGTTGCTAAGTGTAAAGTGGGACCCAAAAGGCCCAGACTCTTGAAATGAAGAGGAGAGGGCGGGCCTTGAAAGAGGGCTTTTTGTTGAATGTGGACAACACGTGTGAGTTGGGTTCCCAAGTTTCAACAGAGCCCCACTGGAAAGGCAGCTTCCGAGTTGTGACCATGTGCATGGCTGTGTACTTGCATTCATCCCCCCCCCCCCTTCTCTCTTTCTCTAAAAAAAGAAGAATGATCAAGAGGATTGAACGGTTGTTTGCTATGCAGCAGGGAAGGTGAGGAAGAAAAACCAAATCCCATCGTCAAGGCTTTGATTGGGAAGAAAATAATTAATTAATTAATTAATTTTTAAGCTGGCTATCAGCTAATTATTAAAAAATTAGTTTTTGTATGTTTGAAAAAGAAAAAAAAAAGTTACTTTTTTTTAGTAACTAACTTTTTATTAATTTGATATTTGTGTCTTTTACGGTTTAAAAAATTTTAAAATTTAAGAGAATAAATTTGATCATTTTAAAACAGAATAAAAGATTTAGTAGTCCAAAGTTAAGAAACCAGTTAGAATTCTCAAACAAATCCTAATATGCCACATATATATATATATATATATATATTCTCGAGAGAGGGGTTGTTTGTGTTAAATTTCACTTTTGTATTCTGAATTTTACTCAAAATTTTAATTTAGAACTTAATTACAATTTTTATATATTTTTTTTTATTTTGTAACAAGTAAGAATATGAATTCTTCATTACTTGTAATATGCTCTCCCAATAACTTTTTTTTTGCCCTTGAAATTTATGCTAGGTGAATAGTTAGCTGTGAAAGTGCAAGAGGAAAAAGCATTACAGAGGGAACATTATAATTAATGAAACCTCTAGGCTTTTAATTATTACAAAAAATTAAGTTATAGAATAAAATTTTGAGTAATATTCAGGGATCAAAAAATATGATCTTTTATTACACAATAATATATGAAAAACACTATTTTAATTGAAACTATATCAATCTTCCATAGAGTACATTCGTATTGGATTAAAAAAACTAATGAAGTAAATGTTGCCGACATAATTGTTAACTTTTTATTTTCTTAATTTTAACCTTTTTTTTTTACTCCACTATCTATAAAGCTAACATTTAACCCTCAAGGAGGAATATTAATCAATTAAAATTTTTATGAAATATATTAATCATAATTAAAAGGGATAAAATTATAGTAACGTTACGTTATCCAATTGTCGATATATATAAATATAAACATGTAGAGGTAAAAAATAATAATTATATCAAATTTTGATAGAAGTGAAATATTAATTATTTATATTTAAAATTTTTAATTATAAAATATAAGATATTTACAAGACAATCGGGATGACTCTGCATATATATATATATATATATATTTATATTGGACATTCAAAATTGTATGATGGCGGGCATGAGAGACTGGCTACAGCTAGGCAAATAAAAATTAATGTGCCATGGTAAAGTTTGAGCGGTAAAAAATAGAAAAAACAAGAAGAAATATAATTTGGAATGATTTTTGGTATTTGGTATTTTTAATCCAAATTATGTTTTTTTGGAGATGAATAGTGTAACTTTTGGATTTTGGTGGTAAAAGTCGGAGAGAGAAATCTTGAGAATGATTTTTTAGATCTATTCCTACAGATTTATATCAGTTTTTTTTTTTTTAAATTGTTGAACTTTTTGACTTCTGCCTGAAAAAGTTAGAGAGAGAAACCGTGTTGAACGATTTTTTTTATCCGTTCCCAAGGATTTACGTTAGATTTATTGAAATTTATTGAAAAGTTATTAGCGTTAGAAAAAATTTGTTAGAAATGTAGATATATATAGAAATTTATAAAAATTTTATTAAGTATAAGGTGATGAGAACGTGTTAAAGAGTTTTTAGAGATTTTTGTTAATTTTTAACAAGTCAAACGGTGCCCGTATATAAAGTTGCTCTGAAAACTTTAACGTTTGGTTTTTGTGTTTGGGTTGTTTCTTCAAAATCGATTCATCATATGTCATGTTTAACTACAAGACACTCAATTGCCGAGTAAAGCCAATTTAGAAAAATGGATATAGGGAAAAGAAAGACTTCTCACTTCCAGCTGCATTGTGATGATCAAGTGCGGAGGAACATATTAATTGGCGTCGCTGACTTGCAGAAAGTTTCTGCGAAATATTTTGGGCTTCTACCCTTTTTCTTCCAAGATGTACATATATATATATATATATATATAATACATACATACAAAGTTACAGGTGTGCCGAAAAGAAACTTTGAAAAGCACATTAACTTATGGATTTCATCTGGGTAATGGTTTTTCATTTGAAGAAGCCTATAAAATACAAAATCAAAGAGGGCTTGACGCAATCATTGGCGCCGAGCAATAATAATAACATATCACTGATAAACTGCCGAGACTTGCAGTAAATTACTAAAATATCCACCTTACTATTTTAATTTTATTTAAAAATTAAATAAATAAAAAATTAAAATATTTTAACTTTATTAAAAATTTAAGATTAATTCAAAATTTTTTAACATAAAAGAAATTTACAATAATCAAACTTGATATTTTTGTGAAATAAAATGTATTATTCCAATACACTATTACATACTTTTGTTCATATTATACGTAAATATAGCATATAATACAATAAATTCTATAGATAATAAAACTTATAATTATAATTTTTTTTTTAGCGAGAGACATATCTAATAAATCTTAGTGTTTGAACCATTAATCCTAAAAAGTATATTTACTGGTTAATAATTAAGAATAATTTACTTTTTCTCTTAAATTAATATTATTTTTGTCCAACTCTTAATCCAAAAATAACACAATCATTGCTACCTTCTTGAATAATTGGTCTCTCCCTAAGTAAGAATCCTAAATCCCCCCCCCCCCCCAGCCTTGACACGCACAAACTTATCACATCCCAAGGAATAGAAACTTAGATAAAACAGATCATTGGACCAATCAATGATTTTACCTAAAAGATCTGGCTAGTTTAGGAAGTAAGAATTTGATGATGAGAATTAGAACATTAATTAGATGTTATTTTCTCCGGAAATAATAAATGAGCTCCCTTAACTTTCCCTTTTTTACATTATTTATTATGATGTTGGAAAAATTAATAGAAGAGTACAAATATTTTCGCAAATAAGGGTACGTGTTATTTTTTTTTTTGTGATTTGCAGGTTATGTGTTCGAAGTTCTGCACACTCAAAAGTCGATTTTGTACTAATTTTTACTAATATTAGACTTTTTATGATTTAGAAATCGGTTATCTAGTAGAAATACAGTGTAAACTATTATACTAATATCTCATATTATCAATGTTAGACACATCTATTCTATACTAAAAGGTATGGATACGGATATAGATTCAGGATAGGGATATAATATAGGCATGAATACAGATATAACAATTTAAAAAAAATAAGAATATAGATATAATAGGGATATGGCCAAAAAATTATAAATTTTGTATATTTTTACTGGTTATATATATGAATATAACATTCACAACAAAATTAATTTAATTTATAATTCAATATACAAAAATAACAAAATGTAAGTCATAAGATTTTATAATTTTAAGAATTTCAACTACTCAAATTTAGATTTTTATTAATCATATATTTAAAGAAAAATGATAAAATAATGTGATACATTATATGGCGTATCCGATACGTATTTTAAAATATCTAAAGAGTATATGTATCCGATACGTACACGGGCACCCATTTTGGAGTATTCTTACTTCTAAATTCTTTATTGTATATGCCCATGTGACATCTATTGCAACAATAAAACCGTATATCATATTACCCTTTCTTATATCCCGTATATTGCTCTTCTAGAACAACTAGAGACGATTGTCTAAGAGTTTTCAACTCGATTCTAATGTTTTCCAACTAGGGATACATAACGTAGTAACTGCTCTCACTTTTTTAAAGAGACTAACAAATTAAAAAAGGATCATGATTAGTAGGGTAGATTCATCACCAACCTTGATATTCCAAAAACCTTGAGCGTGTGTCAAGAATTGGGGCTCCAAGATCTGGCTAGCTACTTATAACCGTACATAGATATTATGATAATTCATCTTTTAAACCTAATAGGTAGCTAGTTTTATCTTGTACACAGCCTTAAGAATGCAACAACTATTGCAGTTAATCTTTTTGATTAAGACCATTGTAATCTTATTTAGGGGAGATGGAGTATTTAGTTGGCCAAAACTAACTAAAATTCACTAATTTTTACTAATTTTTTATATTTTTTCTAATTAAATTTCGACAATATCACTTTTATATCAATTCTTTGTATTTGTATTGTATTTTTTGACCAATTAAATACCCTTTAGAGTAACATAAAAAGCAGCAGAAAAGAGAGAGAGAGAGAGAGAGAGAGAGAGAGAGAGAAGGTAGAGGCAGTAGATTTTGACATGGTCGGAAAGGTGAATTTGTGGTCACTGTACTAATGGGACAGCCATGCAGCAATTTCCTAGTAACTCTGGTTGATATTCGGAATCAATAATTCCAAAAAGAAAGAATGAACGAGAACTTTTAGGGTGGACAACTCTTTTATTTTTAACCCGCAAAATTAGGAAAATCAAAACCTTTGATAAGGAAAGCTTAAGCCCCCGTTTCGATTTGTGAATTAATGAAAGCCCAGGCAAAACTAGATATAGATTATGGGACTATAACATCTCTTTTTAAAAAAAAAAAAAAACTATCATAATTAAGATGCAATCGATTTTTAATTAAAAATTCTTGAACAAAATTAAAAAGTTGACCCTCCTCTTAATTTGCTCATTATGTTGACCTCCACTAATTGAACTTACTATTTAAATTTTCTTACCTAGTCCCTGAATCAATTAAGAGTATCCCGTGACTGGCATTGAGATGTTATTATATTAATTTGCAGAAGTTGGAATTAATGTGGGATCGATGGAAAAAACTTTTCCATTTGATTTTTTTTTTTTAAATTGTGCCTAAATAACGTGTAATGATCACCCTTGTTAATAACTTTAGGAAAGCACATCTTAGGATATATATATATATATATATATTTAATTTATTTAAAGTAACGGACTCTAAACTCCGTTAAGCACCACTCCATATATGTGGTACCTACGATGGTCTGAATTAGATGTTTAAAAAGTGGAAGGAGACTGCAAACCGGCACTTACGAACAGTTCTCGTGAGTTTCCCATAGGTTAGAGAGAGAGAGAGAGAGAGAGAGAGAGAGAGAGAGAGAGAGAGAGAAAGAGAGAGAGGAGTGGTCTTTTGCTATGGGGTAACGTAGCTCCGCCCGAGGGTCCATGAAAGAGTGCATATGGACAGGATCCAACACTGACACAAAAACAAAGAAAAATTTTAAAGAAATCAAAAGGCGAGAAATGGAGAAAAGAAGATTAGGTGAGTTGGCTTTGTAGAGTGTAGACACCTTAATGGTAGGCAGCTTTTCTTTTTTCTGCCTACTTTAATCCATCTCGTGAGTGCTGTCCCTGGGGCTAGCTTTGTTGAAAAAGTATGGGAAAGTAGAATCTCGATCAAGACTTTGTTTTCCACCCTCTTTTTAAATTACGACTTTGTTTTCCAACCTCCTTTTAAATCAGGGAAATAAGTCCTAAAAATATTTAAAAAAAAAAGGCAGGCATAATATATATATAATATATATGTATAAATTATTGAGAGGTTGTATAATTACAGAAGCAAGGACCTCAGCCTGGCCACGATTGCACTCTTGCAATTAATTTGAAAGTCATGAATTCCATATTTAAAACCATGGTTTTAAAAATCGGACCGGACCGACCGATTCAACCAGTTGAACCGTAAACTGATCTAAGAAACAGTTCGGTCCACTGGTAAAACCCAGTGAACTGTTGAACTGGCCTAAAACTAGTGACCCACTGGTTCAACCGGCGAACTGGTGCCGATTGAACCGAGCCATTTTTTTTATTTTTTTGAATGGTAAAATAAATAAACTAACATGCACTAATCTAGAATCAAACCTAGAACTATTTTGTGATAAAGTACTACTATCCTACTGAACCACTGATACTTATTGTTTCTTATTTTTACTTAGTTTTACTTATATAATATATTAGTTTTAAGTGATTTTATTTTACAACACATTTTGTTGACACTTTTTATTAGTAAAACAAAATAGAGTAGAAGAATATGTAAAAAAAAATATAAGTTTTTAAAATTATTATATAATTTTAACATATTTTTATATTTTATTTATATATTTAAATATATTTATGACGTCACGGTTTAACTCCGGTTCAATTCTGGTTGAACCGACGGTTGAACCATTAACTCGTGACTCGATCGCTTTTCCGATTCGATGAACAGTCCGATTTTTAAAACATTGTTCAAAACTACTAAACTAGTATATATCTCCAACTACAATTACAAAGGGTAGGATTGTCTAAATTATCCCTTCATAAACAATTTGGTAGAAAAAAATGGAGAAAAAAAGTACAATAAAAGTAGAAAGATATGACATAAAGGTGATATATGAAAAATTTTGATTGGAAGAAAGTATAAAAATTAGTTAAAGTTTGTGATTTTTGGTAAATTTTGGTGTGGCCAAACAGGCCCAAATGAGGTGTTTGGTTGACAAAAAGTTAGACAAAAAGTATAATAAAAATAAAAAGATGTGATATAAAGGTAATATGTTGAGAAATTTAATTAAAAATAGTATAAAAAATTAGTTAAAATTAATAAATTTTAATGTCCCAAATAGAGCCAAAGTTTGCACCGGACGTCCTTTGCATGTGTCAGTTATAAGCGCAGTAAGTGTTAAACTTGGCTAAAGAGCCAAGTTACAAGAGACATACACAAGGCATCTAGAGACATGGGCGAACTCAAGGTGACCCTACTAATAGCAAAAATTACACACTATCTTAATAGAAAGTAAGAATATTTTTACAATAAAATTATTAAAAATAATTGTAATAATATAATAAAAGTTGTGAAAATAATTTTGAAAAATTAAAATAGTTTTAATGAAATTATTACTTTTGGCAGTTAATCAATTATATATATATGTGTTGCACTGAAAAATATGACAATCACGAGTGATAATAGAGACAAATAGAAAAACTATATAGGGGCCGATTAATAAAGTTATAGAAGACAATAAAATAGCTATGAAATAAATAAATATATATATTTATATATATTTTTAGTGGGGTCAGTTGCTCCTATAGTATAAGCTATGTTTATAGTACGTGGGCACAATCGCCGCCCCCACACTTAGAAAATTACTTTTGCAACCATTATTATTTTCAAATTGCGCAAAAATATACCTACTATTTTGCTCTTATTGTCTATTCACAGTCGCCTACTTTCTTAGCGTGGGGCGCATATACAAGTAGGGGGAGGGGGGGCATGGTCTCGAAGGCACGAATTCTCGAACCCCACTTACCCATTTGTTTTTGGGGCTTGGGCAAGATTAAGGCTTAGTTTCGTATGGCTTATTTTTAGGTAATTACTAACTAGTTAAAAATAAGTTTTTTTTTTTTTGTGTTTAGAAAGGAAAAAAAGTAATTTTTTTTAGGTAAATTTTTAATTTTGATTAATTTGATATTTTTGTTCTTAAAAATTTAAAAGAAGATTAAAATGTAATAAGAAAAATTTAGTCGATCACTGTAACTGCTACTAGTAGCAGATATTAGCTAGCAGTTACTGTAGCAACTACTAGTCAGTGATGCCAAACGAAGCCTAAGCCCATTTAACTAAAGGGGTCAATCTTAGAATTACAAAATTTGGTTCGACCCTAGCCCCATTTAAACTAAAAAAAAAAATATGTAATTTTAATATTTTATGTATTATATATTGATTTATTTCTATGTTCTTATGAAAAATAATTAATTTACTACTAGGCTATTTATTTTTATAATTTTTTATATTATCTTTCACCTTAAAATGTAATCTAAAATATATTTAACAATTAAATTGTAACAAGTAGACGAACTTAGAGTTCAAATGTTATCTTGAATTTTTTTTAGGGTCCACCTGAACGTTATTAAAATATTATAAAACTCAGTTTGAGCCCAATCCCACCCATATCCATCCCCATACACAAGGGCACTTCAATGATTTTTTTTTTCTAAAACTCTTCTTATAAATTTTATTATATTATTATAATTATTCTTAAAAAATAATTTTGTTATGCAAAGATTATTTCTTTCTTCCAATTAATTGTATTTGAGTCTACCTTCACGAATCCCTTGCTTCACCCTGTTTACAAACCGCAATAGACTCTTAAAAACCATAATTATTTCTGTTATTTTTGTGTATGTGTGCGCGCACTCATGTTTATATGAAACGTACGATGTGTCTCTGATGTCGAAGATGATCTCGAAATTACAAAGTCCCGTTTGGTAACATTTCCGTTTTTTGTTTTTCTATTTATATTTTTAAAATTTTGTAAACTCACAACAGAAACATGTTTGATAAACCTGTTTATATTTTTTTGTTTTAAAAAAAAATGAAAACATAAACAGAAAACGTAAAGAGAAAAAATGTGTTTTCACTCTGATTTTCTTTTCTGTTGCCAATATTTTGTCAATTTTAAAACTTTGTTTATTTTTGTTACATTACATAAAAATAAATTATTTTATTCAAATATTTTATTAAAATAAGTTATTTTAATAAATAATATAATTAAATTCAATAAATTAAATTAATTATATAAATTAATATAAATTTTTTTAATAAATAATAACACTAAATTAATTAATTTAATTTAATAATTAATTATTGCTAAATTATCTGAAATTAATATCATAATTAATTTATTTAATTTAATAATTAAATTAATTTATATAAAATAATTAATAATAAATAATTAAATTACATTAATTTTTAATTTAATTTAATATAATAATTATTATTAAATTATTTTAAATAAATATCATAATTAAATTAAATTATTTATGATTTAATTAATTTAATTTATATAAAATATAGTTTATTAAATTATTTTAATAAATACTTAAATGAATTTAATTAATTTAAAAATAAATAATTTAATTTAATAATTAATCTAATTTATTTATTTCTTTAATATGAAATATACTTTATTAAATTATTTTTAATAAATAATATAATTTAATATATTTTATATTTATTGAATTAAATGATTTTAATAAATAATTTACTGCATTAATTAATTTAATTATACTAATTAAATTAATATAAAATATATTTTATTAAGTTCTATTAATTTTTTTAAACTAATAAAATTAAATATTTTCTAAAATAAAAAATTAATAATTATAAATAAAATTACATTTCCGAATGTAGTTTTAGTTTTCATTTTAGAAAAAATAAACAGTAACAGAAAACAAAAAATAGAAAACAGTAATAGAAAAATAACAATAAAAAAAGACAGCGTTATCAAACAAGTCTTAAATATTTGCCAAACAAGGTCCGTACGAGGTTCAATGATGCGCAGGGTTGAATTTATCAACGATACTCATTGATTTCCATGTTCTTGTTACCTTGTCGATAAAATGCTGCTCTTACAATACAAATCATTAAGAGGAAGAAAGAAAGAGCTAACAACTCAAGCTAATGAACATTTCCAACAAACGGTTATTAATTACTTTTACCGTGCTTCCTTTGTTGCGATGGTAAAAAGGCAATTTACACCACCAAAGTTTTTAATTAAAATTTATTACTAGAATAACTTGGACAAATTATTTAAAAATAAATCAATAAGCATAAAGTGATTTTTATTATGGAGGTAATATTGTACATCATTTTCATTACATTTTTATTAAAAATTTATGATAGAACAATATTTTTTTGATAATAAATTGTATTTATGTTGGTTGGTGGAAAAAAAAAAGGAAAAAGAAGAGAAATATTTACAATTTTTAATAACATATCGCATTCATTGTCGAGAAAAGATGGAATTTTATTTTTTTTAGGTTTCATTTGGGAACCTTGGCTTATTTGTAAAATGACCAAATTTACCCTCTTACATTTTAATTTTCTTTTAAATTTTTAAAGATAAAAATATCAAATTAATAAAAAAGTTAAAACTTTTTCCTCTTTCTAAATACAAAAAGCTAGTTTTTTTTAGCTAGTTGCTAGCTAGCTAAAAAAAATATATATATATCTTTTTTTTTACTTTCCAAACCAAGTCTTAGTATAGAATAATGGCTCCGTTTGGAGCATAATAAAATAAAATAAAATAAAAAATCTTACAAATCTCTACAAATATGAATTACGAGATAGTAAAATTTAAATTTTTCACTCACGGCACAAATTACGAAATATTTACTTTTATAATTTTATTTTATTTTATTTTATAAACTTTTATACAACTCTAAACGCATCTATTATTTATAGAGGGGCGGGGAGGCCTTCGTCCAATCTTAACGGTCACTTTAAAGTTAACATTACTTTATTATTTTGTTCGTAAAAATAAGACATGAAACAAAATATATACAGTTTAGATACTAATCAAAGAACTAAAAAATAAATATCAATATATAAATTAACGAAATAGTAAAACAAATATTCTAAAGCTAATATTGAATCTCAACATAGAAAGTGAGACTAATAAAAATATTATTGTAATTTTAAATTTAATCAGAAATTGAGAATTTTATTTTAACTCTGCGCCAAATCCTATCGAGTTTTAAATTTTTTTTTTTTTTTTTCCACCTCTCCCAAGAGGATAGAATCGGATTCCCCACCTTACCCGACTAATTGTTTTTCTTCTAATAACAACAGGTAGGACTGGCCCAAGATTAATTGGGTTCGCTGGCTCGCATTAAATCTTTCTGGGCTTGTCTAATGGGCCCAGGCCCTTAATAACCTAGGCTTGGCCAGGCAGCGAAGCGATGATAACTCCAAGGCTCCCAGCCTTGGGCCATAGTTTGCGAATGTTTGGCAGTAGTTCATTTTCAGTAAACGGGATAATTGCCATTCGGCTCTTTTTTTTATCACGGTTATTTTTTATTTGGATGTATTTTTATGCTATGCTAAACATAATAATCATATGCAGGAATTATTGAGGGGCTGGTATGTGTGGCACAAAGTAAGAGAGATTCACTCGTTAAGAGTTTGGACTGAGGAGGGAATTTTTCGGGGTCAAATCTTTTTTTATATAGAAATTTATTTTTTTTCCAAATTAAAATTGATTTCTAATCGAATTAAACACATTTTTTTATTTTATTTTTGAATTTTTTTATTTTATTTTGTCATTTGGGAACTTGTAATTTACTTAAAATTAATTACCATTCATATTTTCTATTTGAAAATTTTAACAAAATTTGTTTTTCATTCCAAATTAAAATTATAAAATTGGTATTACTGACCTTTTAAACTTTTTTTATTTTATTTTGTTTGTTTATTTTGTTGGTAAAATAGTTACTTTTTTAAATTTTAATGGATGAGCCACTATATATATATATAAAAATGTTGCGTTTAAAAATAGAATTGATTGATGTAAAAATTGTGTAAAAACAAAAAAGCAATAGTAAATTACAATTATCTCCCCTTAATATTTAAATAATGTACTTACTTTCTTTATTTTAAAATATTATTAACATTGATCTCTTCTATTAAATCAACCGTTAAAACTTAACAAAAAAATATCAAAATTACAAAATGGTTACATATTAATTTTTAAATTAAAGAGGTCAAAAATTTTTAATGTAAACTATAAAAAAAAAAAGTAAAATATAATTACCCCATGTATAATTAACCTGGCATAAACCTATTCCTTGCCATTGCTATGCCGGATTTAGAGCATTACCAACATCTTTCCTATCAAATTCTTATATTTAAACATAGGGATTATTAATAAAAAATATTATCCAGCAGAACACCTATCCCCATACACTTTCTTTATTTTATTCCCAATAATCTATTTGGTTCCTAATATCCAGGGCATGAGAAATACGCAGCTTATACTTTCTTTCTGTACCGCGTCACTCCCAAGCTTGAAAATATGACCATTTGGTTCATATTTCAAAAAAAGTATATGTTATAATTTAAATTTTGAATTTTGAAAATATTTATTAAATTTTAAAAATTTTAAAAATATTTTTTAAAATATAAATTTTAAAAAATATTTATTAAATTATATTTTCAAAAATATTATTAAATTCAAAAATTTATTAAAAATTATTAAAATTCGTAAATATATTTATTAATTTAAAATTTGAAAATATTTATTAAAATTTAAAAATTCAAAGAATATTTATTAAAATTTAAAAATTCAAAAATATTTATTAAAATTAATTAAAATATTTAAAAATTCAAAAATTATTTATTAAAATTTATTATGATTCGTTAAAATAATTATTAATTCAAAATTTGAAAATATTTATTAAAATTTAAAAATTCAAAGAATATTTTTTAAAATTTAAAAATTCAAAAAATATTTATTAAAATTTATATTTTCGAAAAATCCACGTTTGAATTGAAATTACAAAAAATGTTTGTTTGACATTAAAATTTTAATAAATAAATCACTAATTTTCTTAATTTACAAATCTACTAACATAGAGAATCTGATTAGAGAATTTGTTTGATATACAAAGTTGAAAAGTGCCTCCCTATATTGCGAAATGGCACTGCAGCGGATTGGGATAAGGAAGTTATTAGTAATACTCTTAGAATAAGTGACATGTGCTGGCCAAATAGAATTAGAGACGTTAATAAATTAAGTAAATCAAAAAATTTAATTTAATTTTATCCGAGTAGGGAATAAATTAAAAATTTTAATAGAATTTAGGATAGAGTTAGAATAAAATTAAATTTTTTACCCCGTAGAGTTAGAACTATAAAAATATCGTCACAATCTCACTCTATGCTGAGAGACTAAAATGTTGATCTTTTTGGTTAATAATTAATTTTTATATATTTTATTTGTTGTCTAATTTAAAGAACAATGATCAATTATTATTAACGTCAACGGAGTGAATATCCTTCATTAGACAAAAGGAAATAAGAAAAAAATTACTTGGTAATGTAAAGATTGTGTATTAAAATTATAACGCAAATGAAAATTACTTGATAGTGATCTAAATCGCTGCCATTTGAGCAAAGTTCATGTTGCTTAAAAAAAAAAAAAAAAGTGATAAAAGTTGGTTTTTTATCAAACACTTAAATCACAATTTTTGATAATTTTTTTCAAACTTTTCCTTCACCAAACGGCGGCTAAACAGAACGAATATAGTAAAAATTAAAATATGCAACTTAAAACAAACGCGAGCAACCAAATGCAAAACCCACGCCAGCAATGCCCAGACAAAGCACGAAACCCAAAAACCAAGTCAAGCCTCCTCCCCCAACATCTTCCTCACCATCATCATCTCCTTCCTTATTCGACGATCCTTTGACCCAATTTAATTCGCGGCAGCAACCACTGCAAAATCGCCATTGTTGTCTCTGCAACTTTGACAATTGAAGCTCAACCAATCTCACCCACTGCCTGTAAGCGAACAATCGCGACGAGTCTCGGAGGAGCGCATTCCGGAGACAGTCCCTCTCTCTGGCCAAAACCGCGGCCCTCTTCTCCGCCTCCCTTGCTCGCGTCTGTGACCGTCTCAGAGCCTTCAAAAGCTCCAATTTGTCAGCCTCAGCGCCGATAATTCCAAGCACATCATCGTTCGCGGCCGAAGGCGATGATAAAACAGCAGGGGCAGCGAAAACCTTAGACGGAGGAGGGAGATCGCAATTCTGCAAAAGACCCATCGTCATTATCGCCATCTCATTCCCGTCTATTAAGTCTCCTGCGGATTTCTTCGGTTGTGGGTTGTTCGATGGCCGGCTTGCCATTGTCGATGGCTATTGAAAAACAGGGGAGGGGAGAGATTGCGGAGGCGTGGCAGGAAGAGAGAATGGTTGGTTTGGTTTTTTTTTTGGGGGGGGGGGGTTGGCGTTGAAATGGGAAGCGGTTGAGTTGGAGTGGGAGGCAAGGGAAGCTACGCTAAAGAGGGTGGCGTGGCGTTTGGAGGAGTTGGTGGGTTCCAATTGGATTGTAAAGGTGCGCTGTCAGGAGATCCTTTACTTGCTTGCTTACGCAATAATAATAATAATAATAATAATAATAATTTTGTTCAAATTTCATTTTACCTTTGAATTTTAACCTAATTAAACTTTAGAATTAATTTTTTTTAATTTTTTTTAACAATTAAGAACATAAACTTTTATCTAGTTGTGATATCTTTTGCGCCTTTTTACTTTCAAAACTTATGTTAATTAGACTGTTAACAGTAAAAATAGAAAATTAAAAACGTTATTAGAAAGAAATATTATAACTAATGCACTTTTTTATTTAATCCACTTTTTGTATGTTGACAACTTCTTGCTTCTTAAATTAGTAAAAATTAAAACTTGCATTTATTATCTTAAGTATATTTTCATCTATTAACTTTTAAATTAACATTTATATTCTTTTTCTATTTTTTTTTCACGTAACGAAAGCTTACCCTTTTAATTTTTTTTTCAATAATAATTTCAACTCTAACTATCTTAAATGTTTTTGAACTAATTCTAATTTATAATATAAATAAATATATAATGATATATGATATATAAATATTGCACTAAAAACATGAAACACATAAATATAATAATACTATCAAAACACTTTTTTAGACTTATTGATATGGAGTAAGAATTAATTAGTAAATCAATTGTCAACTAAGCATTGAATTAATTAATAAAATTCATAAGTAAATTCATTTTCTTAATTAGAGAAAAAGTGTACAAAATTCAAATTTTAAAATAATTAATTAAAAAATTTTATTATTAAATCAATTTTCATAGCTAAAAGATAAATATATAAAATTTAATTTTAGAATTAATTATCCAAGTTACTCATATTTTCGTTAATTAGTAAATTAATTTGCTCATGTTTCCATTAGTTAGTAAAATTTATTATATCAAATTTTCAAGACTAAAAGATAAATATAAAAAAATTAAATTTTAAAATTAATTATCTAGACCCCATTAATTACTAAATCAATAAATAAAATTTAATATTAAAGAAAATTTTTAAGACTAAAAAATAAATCTATAAAATTTAAATTTTGTTACTTATTATTTAATTAGGTTTATTTCACTTATTTCACTTACACCCCCTATAATTTCGGCTTTATACATTTAGATCCCACAGATTTCATAGATGTGCATTTAGACCCCTAATGTTTCATAAATATGTACTCACCCTTTCTATTAAATTTTTCATCCAAAAAGTAACTTTTGACCAATTAAATGATATAAAATGCCATGCCCCGAAATCTATAACTCGTGGACATGGGGATCAAACCTGCAAATAACAACAAATCATCATATATCAAACATTAATCAAAGCAGAAGTGATAAATAAATTGATATTCAACATTAAAATATCCAAAGGTCTAACAACTACCACAAAAGGGTTACAAAACTACATGCCACAAACTGGGCCCAAACCAACATCCAAAATACATTCAATGCACATAAAATGAAACCAAAGCTGATAAACACTAGCTACTCTATCTCACATGTCCATCATGAGCATTTGCTCCTGTAAGATCAGCGGTAGGGGGATAAGTACTAAATCACGTATGCTCAGTATAATGCATATAAAAGTATAATTCTTAATCATGCAAGGCAAATAATACCTAATCAACAATAGTTAAATAAACATCTCAACCATATCACAATAATATCATTATGTCCATATTCATCATATTATTTTAAATTAAACAGTTACTTAGCCATAAATTCGCAATCTCATGCTAAACAATAACTATTATCTCAATCACAATACACATTATGATTACATTATGAGTTAACTACTCTGTAAGGTTAGTCTGTGGTCACTGAACTAAACCTAAAATCATCCAGATAGTCTTAGTCCTGCAATTCTGGTTTATCGATAACCCTATTTTCATAGCCCAATCTATCAAATCAAATCCATAGATCTCAGTCATGAGATACAAATGGTCTCGAAATCCTAAGTGTACAAATAGCCCTAGTTTTTCAACCCCAGTCTATCAACGATGGCCCTGGTCTCTCAACCCTAGTTTAACAATAGCCCTAGTCTCATAGTCCCAATCTATCAAATCTTGCCTCAATAGGCTAAATATACGTTAATGCAAGCTACGGGCTATGCTAAACTACCCTACGCAAGTTTTCAGGTTTTGAGACTTTTAACTCTTGGGTTCTAGAACTCACTCTCTCTAGTACCCTTAATGACCCCAAATATCAAAAGCAAATCCTCTCATAATCACCACTACATACATAGGATAAATCCCTAAATTAGGTTTCTTATGTTTTTCCCTTTACTTTATAAGTTTTATGAAATGTAAATGAATTTCGGGCCTAAATTTCATGTTACCCCTCCATAAATATTATTCTTATTACAAAATTTATCAAATGAAATCCCATACAATCATATTAAAAAATATATACAATTATCTTGATAAATAAAATTTCATATCAAGTATGTCTCGACAAAGAAGGATTTAGGACATAAAGTTTAACAATCTATATAAAATAGAAAATAAAATATTTTTAGTTAATTTAAAAATGTAAAATGCTTATAATTAACTCTAGTTTTATAAAAACAAAATTTAGAATTTATATAAGTAGTCAATTAATACAAATTTTAAGAAGAACTAAATGGATGTTTCTGTTTAGAATCACAAAAAATAGCCCATTTTCATAATTTTTATAAAATTCATTTTCAATCCAAAAATTGTGAAAGTTTTACAAAAGACTCATTCATATGTCTAGTTTAACATATAAAAATTTCAAAAATTATTTGACTTCTATATATATCTTTTACACCAAAAACAGACTGGTATTAGTGCAACAATACAAACCAAATACTTACCAAAAAAGAAAAAAACAATACTAACCAAATAGTCAACTATCACTATTTTTATAAAATTACTTTTTACTCTAAAAATTATAAAATTTTTATTGTAAACTCTTCAACGTGTCTAGTTTCATGTGTAGAATTTTCAAAAAATGATTTAGCCTCTATGTATACCCTTTTTACCAAAAATGGATTGGTGCTAGTGTAGCAATTTAAACCAAACAATTCACTTTCACAGTTGTTATAAAATTCGATTTATATCAAAAAAATTATAAAATATTTACTGGATACTCCTTTACATGTTTAGTTGCATGGGTAAAAACATAAAAAAATTAATTCAACTTCTAAGTATGATTTTTATATAAAAAACAGTATACTAGTTCTAGTGTAAAAATTTTCAGAATTTTATATGACAAAAAAAAGATCAGTACATGAATCAATTTCTCCTAAAGTACATATTCAACTAAGCATGCTTATTCAAAATAATAATAATATGACTCACATAACCAACTCTCATACCTATTCAAACCACATAATTTGCAAACAAAATTAAGAAAGAAAACCATATACACTAGTTCCACCTACTTTGTTGCACACATAGAAGATCGGTGCGTATTGCTCAAATATACTAACTCAAGTTGGTCCTTTCTCTACAAACAAAAAACCTCTGACAATCCACACTCCGGGCTTCTCTTGGATTCAACATGAAGACGCTTCAGCTATCGTAAGAAGAAAACCTTTCTTCTTCTTTTTCTTTGCACAAATTAGTCAGACTCTAGGTGGCTTCGAGTACATATATAGCTCTCTCTCTCTCTCTATATATATATAGCTCTTTCTCTCTCATTCTCTCTGCAATTCAGATTTTTCTTTCTTTTTTTTTTTTTTTTTTGTCTGGGAGGAAATGGTGAGGGTCATGTCACTACAAGAAATCACACAATTGCCGACCAAAAAATTGGTCACTAAAGGGTACAATTTGGTCTTTGTGTGTAGCACATATTTAATATATGTCTTTAATTAATTATATCATGGCTAATTATATAAAAATTTCTTCATTTTGTATTTATATTTTTAAAAATAATTTGGTCTTATTTAGTTTTAGTTTTAGAAAATTATTTTTAAAAACAAAAGTTTTGAAAACTATTTTAAAAATCTATTTTTAATACGAAAAAGTTTTTAGGTGATTATATTCAAAAATAAGTTCTGAAAAGACAAAGAAATATAATTACTTAAAATTAATAAATAATTTTTTATTATTTTGTTTTAAAGTTTTTATCATTTCTAACTAAATATAAAATAATTTTACTTTAACATAATTAATATTAAATATACACTAAACAATTATCAGATATTAAAATATTTAATATTCACCTGATTATAAGTCATACAAATTATAAAGGTTACTTCAATATATTTACTTTAAAAAAAAATCAATTATACATTCAGGTTATTTAAATTTGATTTAGTAAATTTAGTTTTAGCATTAATCTGATAACATTTTTTTTATCTATGATTATAATTTTTGATAATTTTTGTAATCAAAATAAAATTTATGAAATCTAATTTAAATCATACAAAGAGAAAAACAAATTTGTTTGAGAGAAAGATAGATAAAGAAACATAATTTAATATTATTTATTTATTTATTTCATTTTTTACAATAAATTTTTATCACTTTTGCCGATCAATTGGTAGCTAAAAGTGACACATTTACCTACCAATTGGTAAGGAAAAAGTTACTATTAGCGACCAAATTTATATTTGGTCAGGAAAAATCATCTTTTAGCAACCAAATTTATATTTAGTCGGGAGAAGTCACCTTTTAGCGACCAATTGGTTGGAAAAAGTTACTATTTGGCGACTAACATTTATTTGATCGGGAAAAAGTCACTATTAGCAACCAAATTTATATTTGGTCGGAAAAGTCACCTTTAGTGACCAAATTTATATTTGATCGGAAAAAATGGCCACCGAATGTGTGATTTGTTGTAGTGTGTAAGGAGGGATTCATATAAAGTTTGTAAAAGCTTCCCATGTAAGCCTTACCTCTTGCCTTCCCCAAACACTCCTTAAAATTTGCCACCCAACCACAATACCTACGTCTCATATTTCCACCAATAGAATTTGCCTTCTTATTGGACTAGTAAAAAGCTACCGTACTTTCGACTAATCAAAATATTCCCAGCACAAACATATATATACATATGCATAATTATGAGCCCGTTTGACAGTTCAAAAAAAATCAATTTTTGATATTTTTTTGGTGTTTTTTTTTTTGTACACTTTTTTGTGTGTTTGGTTAAAGAAAGTGTACTTTTTAGTATTTTCTTGTAACTTTTGGGTGTTTGGTAAACTTTTTACTGTAGCAAATCAAAAAAGTGATAACTTTTGGGTGTTTGGTATATTTTTTACTGTAGCAAATCAGAAAAGTGGCAACTTTTTATTTGACTTTTTACTGTAGCAAATCAAAAAAGTGAGAAAATTTGTGGTTTTGCCAAACACATCAAAAGTAACTTTTGATATTTTTTTGCTAATTTTTGAGTTGCCAAACGGGCTCTATATATATGAACAGAAATTAATCTTATAAGCTAGCACAATATTTAAATAACACAACATATAAATAAAATAAAATAATAAAATTTGAATTTATAATAAAATAAATTTAAAATATATTTTAAAAAATTTTGGGTTCTTACATAAAATTTTCTTTATACCCTTTTTAATAATATAAAAAATGCATAAGAAAAAAGAAAATTGAGGTAAGATTCTTCCTATATTGCTTGATGCTAATAAAAAGGAAGTGGAAGAAAAAGAAAAACTAAATATTTTTTTTTTCTTTTTCATGTTAGTTTATTAGATTATTAACAGGATAAAATAATGATAATTTTTATATATGTATTATTGCTAGCTCCTTTATTTATAATATAAATTTACAATATTGACGTGAAGCCTAATAAATTTAAAGTATTAACATTGAAAAAGGTTCACAAAAAAATTAATAGATTAATTATAATGTAATTTTCATTTTCATGTTTAGTTTATTACATTATTAATTAAAAATAATGCTAATTTATTGTGTATAATTACTAACGGGTGTTTGATTTACTAAAACCAGCCAAAACTTACCAACTTTTACTAATTTTTTTATACTTTTTTCCAATCAAATTTCGCTACGTATCACTTTTACATAAAGTCTTTGTATTTTTATTGTAATTTTTTTTGCCATCTAAACACTACCTAATTCATATATAATAATTTAAAATATTAATGCAAAGCATAATAATTTAAAGTATTACTATTGAATAGGTTCAAAAAAATTTGTTAATAAATTAATTATAATATAATTTTTATATAAAAATATATGCCATATCATATAAATATCTTTTTATTAAAACTAAGGGTATAAAGGTAATTTTTTATAATATTGAATTGATCAAAAGTTACTTTTTGGATGAAAAATTTAAGAGAAGGGTTTTTAGTGAATGTAATACAAATCTCAAAGGGTTTAATTAGGTGGACATTTATAAGACATGTGAGGTCTAAGTATACAAAACTATGCCTTTAATAGTATTTTGATTACTATTATTACACTCTCTGGCATGCACTATCACCACAAAAAAAAAAAATAATAATAATCTTTAATTCTAAAATAAATTTCAAGTGAAGTTAGAAACAAAGGAAGAATTGACTTTTTGATATAAGAAAAAGAATAAAATATGAAATTAAATAATGCAAACACAACATTTTTATTATTGGAATTTTTGTCTTACATTTATATTGTTTACTGCTTAGCTGATATAATTTTCGGAAGAAAAGATTTGTTATGAGACGATATTATAATTAATAAAAATGCCAAATTTTCAATTATTATAAAAAATTAATGCTAAAATAAAATTTTAAATAAAAGTCGGGAGTATATTTGTCACATTTCATTAAAAATATTAAAAGATTAAAATAAGAAAATCTGCCCACGTGTAAAATGAGTCAATTTATTTGAAATGAGTCGGCTCATTTCCCCTTTCAAACAGAAGTGTTGATTCATTTTGATCGTATGTGAATTTTTTCAAGTGTTCTTTTTCTTTTTATTTTTTAATTGCAAATAACATGCTAAAGATAAAACTTTCAAAAAAATAAAAATAAGAAAATCCACAATTTGGCAAAATTATATAAGGGGAAAAAATGGTTACATATTTTTAGAACTTTTCATTTAAACTTGTTCATGTTTAATATTTTTTTGAAAAATTACATTTTACTCCGAGGATTTAGCCGGAAAATATGCAATCTCTCTTAGTTCAAAATTCAAGACATGATTTTTTTTGTAATTTAAAATAAAGTGTATAAGTGACGAAATCTGTTGAAAACTAAATTTATATCTTACGTGCCATAGAAGTTCATATGTAATTTTATAAAAGATATTATTGAGAAAAATATTAACAAATTAATTTAAAACCTTTTTTTTTCAAATAAATTTTATTAGTTTACATTTTAATCTAAATCATATCAAATTATATATTAATTTTTGAATTAGTGGGGATCGAGTTATGTCTTTTTCGAGCAAACCCCAAGAACGTAAAGTGTAATTCCCCTCTTATTTTTTTTATTTTTTATTTTTTGATGTGTTGTGTTATTGGTATGACATATTATATTCATAAAATTAACGTGTTGATATTTTTATGATGTGTTTGTTAGGTTTTTGTTTTGTGTTACAAAAATTTACATTTCAAAATTATGCAATTATATTTATATTAGAGTTAGAATTGAGCCATCACGTTTGATGGTTCTTCTATTCAAAACTTGAAGTATAATAGCAAGTATTTTAGAAGTGTAGCTTGAAATCAGCTGCTAAGCTGTCAAGATTTTCTTACAAATCTAAATGTATCAAGGTTGATTTATTTTTTTATTATTAAATTATAGTTGCACATAATTTTCATGAGCGTTTTCAGGAGTAGGATTGAAAAAGAAACTTATTGGATTTACTAAACCTATTATTGGTTGGATTTCCTAAATGGTTAGCTTTCCTACTTTACATTAGATTTGATCTCTTTAGGGGTCGTCTATGGGAGACATATTGATGAACAAAATGGAGCTAAAATTTATATTATTAGAGAATACTATGTAGGGATTGAAGAGTTTAAATTTATAATCCTGGGAGATTACATCGTCTAGAGTTTAAGGAATCACTGTGGAATATTGACTACAACATTTTCATTGTTCTTGAAGAGAAGAGTGAACACTTGCTCTAGCAAATGTCATTTGAAGATTTAATGAACTCTAGCTGAGCTGAAGAATGGAGGCAGTCGCATGAGTTTGGTATATTGCCGGTTCAAGTGAGTAAGGAAAATATAAATTAGGATGAGTGTTGAGTCTTGTCTGTATCGAATAACTCTTGTAATCCATTTTCTATAACAGATTCCTTTTTGGATTAGTTACTATTTAGTTACTACTATTTATATTTTTTTTATTAGTTATGGTTACTTTTTAATATCTCTATACAATTCAATTATTTTTTGTTTTTAGTGTTGTATTTACAGAATTGTTATATTAGTGGATCGATTACACATTATATTGTATTTGTTTGGAAAAATAATATTTTGCTAAAAGAAAATTTATCAAAATAAGTTATCAGAATGAGATATGAACTTTTGAGTTAATCATTTTAAATAAAAAGATCCCTAATATGCATAATAATTACAAGACAGTCATTAATACGTCATTCTAATATATAATAACATCACTATCGTTTTGTGCATCCTATTTTTCTTTTTTCTGATTTGTAAATATGTTATTTATTTATTTCAATATAAACTTGATTAATTTTAGATCAAAGTAAATCTTAGATAAGAGGACAACATATATAATTCACTAAAATTTATCTTTTAAACATGACATAATTAAACGAGAAAATGAGATTGTGATAGTCGTGAGAATTAATATTTTTTTAATTCTTAAGTTTAGATAAGGTGAGAAGATAATTCACTAGAATTTATCACTCAAACTTGAAATTAAGAAATCATCATACAAGTCATATCATCATACCATCTATACCCAGTAAACAAAGATGATAGAAAAAATCATGATAAATAATATTTCTAAAAATATTAAAAAAAATTATGCAGTCATCACCGGATAATTTACAGATAGTAGGGTACTAGAAATTAAAACCCGGCAGACTCGAGATAAGATGATGATAAAATTTCTTTTACCTCATTTTGATTAATTTTAAAAAATATAAAAATATCCTTACTTTATACATTAACAAGTTGAAATGTTTGTGTTTACTGGTTTGTTAATTTATTTACGGGTCTTTTTCGTTTTAATTTTTTGGTTATTAGTTTGTTGTATTTTATTTGTTGTCTCATTTGAATTATGATAAATTTTTTTGTACGATCACCATTAAAATTAAAAATATAAAAGTATCCTCGGTGAATTTTATTTTATATGTTAACTAATTTCAAACGTTTGTTGTTACTATGTTTAATTTATTTATTAGTATTTTATTTTTCAGTTTTTTTGTTAATAATTAATTTATATGTATTTTATTTGTTATTTTATTTTTACTATTGAAATAATGAAACGTTACTAATTTCAGTTGGACGAGATAGCACGAGTTTCGAGCAGAATGATGAGAGAGAATTTTTTTTAGCAATTGGAAAATGGCTCCTCTTCTCTCAGTTGCCATTCGTAAATTTAGGAGTGCCTACGAATTAATTCGGTTCGAGTTTGGATGCACACTCAATCTATAACAAAATTAATTTTTTTTATTCATGAGATTTGGACCCAAAATCGAGTCGTAAATGTCGAATTGAGTCGGTTTGATTTTTGAATTAACTTTTCGATTGAGTCGATTTGGTTTTAGGCTTGGTTGATTTGCTTATTTTTTTTTTCATAGTTATTCTAATAAATAATGTTAAAATTCAAATAAGTTTAAAATTAAACTACATTTTTTTTTAATCTATAATATTATATATTACATATAATTTTATATGGAGAGAGAATCAAGGTTTGACTAAAAAGGATTTTGGCATGTTTGACATTAGAAAAAACATTATATATAGAACCCGTTTGGAGTTTAAAAAAAAGTAAAAAAGTAAAATTTTTGGTATTTTTTGTAGTTATAATTTTTGGTGTGTTTGGTAGAATAAAGTGTAATTTTTAGTAATTTTTTGTAACTTTTAAGTGTTTGATAAATTTTTTACTGTAGCAAAGTAGAAAAGTGGTAACTTTTACGTGTTTGGTAAGTTTTTTTATTGTAGCAAAGTGGAAAAGTGGCAATTTTTGTGTGTTTGGTAAAATTTTTTGTGAAATAAATTACTGTAACAGAGCAAAAAAAGGAAAAAAATTACGATTCCACCAAACGCACCAAAAGTTACAAAATGTAACTTTTAGTACTTTTTTACCTTTTTTTAGCCTCCAAACGAGCTCATAGAGTATAATATTTTTATAAATATATATTTTTTTAAATGGCACCCCCAATTCTTTTACTTTGAATCATAATTTTTGAGTTGGAACATTAATAAAATATAGGATTTAAATTCTTGAGTTGAACCATTGATAATATAATCTAACCAATTAAATAAATTTTAAGAGAAGTGTTTGAGACTGCACACTGACAGAAGATAAAAGTTAGAGTTTTCTTCAATTGGGGTTACTTTATCTCTCTCGGCGTTGAAGTTAAATCTCTAACCTTGTAAATTTCTCTTTCATTGAAACTAAAGCTCAAAACTGACAAAAAACTTGAATGCTTGATATACTTTTTTGTTTGCGTTTCACAATCAACTCATTTAACTTTAAGTCTGTAGTAACTTGAATTTTTTTTTTCTTAATTAAATTGCTTAAGTGTGGTGGTGATACTTGTTATAATAAAAAAATCTAGAAAATTGAGGATTTGAAAATTTTTGGAATTGGTTGGAAAGATTTTCGGATTTAATTTCACCCTATGTGGGAGTTTAATGTAGAATTTTTAAATTTTTATCCAAACACTTCCTAGCCCAATTATTTATTTGGTTCAAACCCATTAACCCATGGGTCAACCCTTTTCTTTGACTCACCTCAACTCACTTGAACTCACTTTATCACTCAATGAGTTGACTCATGAATAGTTGCTCTAAATTATTTCCCGACAACTTCATTTTCCATTTTCCATCTTCCATACACTCTCACCATCTTTCAAAATTAGGTGGCTAATTAGTCAAAAAGAATACCCTATATTTATGACTTTAAAGCATTCTTCCAAATTACTTACCTAGCATGATTTAAACACTTAAAGCATCTTTTAAATAATTTTGTTTAATTTGTCAAAAACTAGCATGATTCCCGGATCATGCCACCTCCATACATCTTTCCCCATGCTTTTCTTAAATGATATGGTTAGATAGTCAAAAAGTAAGCATGATTCTTGGATCATGCTACCAATTGTATAGGCATGATCTTACCTTAGTTGATTTTTTCTCCACCAATAATTTTCTCTACACTCCCTATAAATTGTGTGTCTTCAAAGAGAAGAAAATAAGAGAGAAATAATAATAAATTATTAATTAGTGAGGCTGAAGATTTGGTGTTGCTTGGAGGAAGAAGAAAGGCTTGGAATTTTTCAATTTGGGTGGTGTTCAAAGCTAACTCATTTTTCCTTCTCAGACTTGGTCATTAATATCTTCATTGAGATAGGATGATGAACTTCCTAAAATATATTTGATGCATTTTCTGGTTTGAAGTATGAAACTTGATTGTGATAAAAATAAATACCCGTATATTGGGGGTAGGAAAGCCAAAATTTTGACTGCTGTAACTCAGTATGCTGACAGCTCTCTATTTGTAACTTCTTATGTGCTTCTGACTCCTAAAACGGTGGAATTAAGCTTCGGCTAAAACATAAAAGTTGTAGCCCTTTCAGTTTTCTTTTCAACCCAAAAAGAATTGCATCAATCCGATTTGTGAGTCAAAAGTTATGCCCAAAATACTGAACACGTGTAAAACTGTATTTTCTGAACAAACTGAACTCAAAGCTGTTTTTGTACCTTTAGAACTTAGAATTTTGAAAAGTGTAAAACATGAAAGTTGTAGGTCTTGAAGTTTAGTTTCTACAGATATAAAGTTTATAGATATTGAAGTCCTGCTTTATTTTATATGAATTTTCTTTCAAGCTGCTATTCTGCTTAGCTTTAATTGATACTTGTTTGGATTTGTTTAGAATATTATGTTTAAAGATTTATTTAAATTTCCAATTTCCTTCTGTTAGTTATTGTCATGTTAATAATTTCTATTGATATGAAATTATTTTAAACTAGATATTATGTATTATTTGACACTCTAATATTGATGATAATTGACTTAGATAATCAGTTTCATCATGGATAGTTAGATGACTTATTCAAACTAAAATGCTAGTATATGATAAAATGCCCAAAAGAAACAATGGACTTGTTCTTTTCTCATTTGGTCTTTCTTAAATGAATTTGATTTATTTTTAGGCATTGTTTGTCAACCTAGCAAGTTATATAACTATATTTTTATGATTAAGTGAATTTAATGAAACTCATTTAATACCTTCCTAAACATTGGAATAATTCTGTGGATATTTGTGGATATCTTGAAGCCAAAAACCTATGATAAGGGTTTGGTTATAAATAAGATGATGATTGGAAAATTATTTAGATTATTTTGAATAAAATAAAACTTACCAATTTTGCTAAAAATTAAATATAAGTCAAAGAGCTATTTATTTTCTTTATATTCCATAAAATAATAAAATAAAAGGTAAAAGAAACAAAAACCGAGATTTGCAGCCAATGAGGTTCGAACTTGCGACTTTAGATCGCAATTAGGGTCGCCCACCCACTAAGCTACCAACCTCGGCCTAATTAATATACTATTAGAAATAATTTTATTCTTATCAAATTTGGTACAGTAAACTTGTCAACACAATTAACTAAAATACTAATTCGTATTCTAAATTTTTTTTTTTACTTGCTACTTGTAAATTTACACATAGTACCTACCTTTGTGATACTGATATTGATGGCTATGTTAAATCTTTGATTTATTGAGAATTTCTATTAAATTATGGATTTAGATAAAGTGCTTAAAATAAAATATATACTGCTTGTGACTGAATAATCCCACTTTTGATTCATCACCCGAGAACATTACCGGTTGTTATTAAAAATGTCTGATTTCCATACAAGGTACCTTTGGAATGTAAAAGGGTGAGAAGAAATTAAGGCACTCAGTGCTAAAGTTATTTTTGGCAATGGGGTGATGGGTGGGTAGAAATGGCCTTTTAGATGAAGATGGGAACATGCATTTTATTTGGGAGATGCTCCCTTCTGACCTGGCCAGTCAGGTAGCCGGTCGCGACGGCTAGGTTTTTGGTAGGTGACACCGTCGGTATGCATTGGATGCTAAGCCCGTAAAGTCACTGGTTCCCAAGGCTGGGGGTAGAGGAGGATAGGAGTATGATTATCTTAGGAGGATTTAGATTAAACTCCTTTAAAAAAAATTTTACTGTGCCTAGCAACCTCTCTTGTTATGTATGAATGATGTGTTGGAATTATTTAATTATATTTAATTCCTCTCGATTAATATTTTATAAAATATATATATATATATATATATGTATGAAATCTGTATCGCTACGGAGTTTGATCCCGAGACCTTGAAGATCTAAATCTGAGATCCCTACCACTGCGACACAGACTTCATTGTGGTACACACATCAGTACATCAGTATTTAACTATTTTACATGTAAGTAAAATAGTAGTTACGGTGACTGTTTCAGCGAACCGTTGTGAGTATAATTTACATTATTCAGTTAAGATCTATTGAATTAATTGTTGCATAAATAGTATACCACCTAAACACATTCACTTAATACAGTGTAGTATTACAACCACTGCATATAGGCACATAGGAGATTCTGATTACTGGGCTTTAGTAGCTCACCCCTTGTAGGAATATTTTTTTCAGGATATTAAGCACAGGGATATAGAAGATGAGCTGAAAAGAGATTAATTTCTCTTAAATATTCCATCAAAAGTATTATCTATTTTTTTCTTCTTTCCTGCGCAGAGCTAGAGGACTTTATTTTTGGTCTGTAATAATTGTTGGATGATTGTAATTATTAAGCATGGACCTAATTTGCTTTTATTTGGTATGTAATGTTAATCGCGTGGTTGGGACACTTAGATGACTCTGTAATATTTTTCTTTATCTTTATTTTGTGCCCTGTAGTTGAAATCCCATCAAATGGTTCAGTCCAATGATTTATGAATATTGTTTGGGATAAACATATGATTTTGACTATCTTAAATTTTTCTTACGGGTCAACCCCAATTTGGAGGAAAACTCTGGGGTGTGACAGCGTGTTATTATCATCTTATTTTTATACCTAACAAATAAATTCCAAGTCACCCCTGGGCATTCGGTTATGAAAATTCGGGGCATGACAAAGTCCCTTCAATTAAGAGGTGTACCAATTGTTTATTTTTTTATTTTTTTTATTTTTTTGTGCACAATTTTTACTATTGAGTACATCCTCACTATCTACTTCTTTACACATTACAATTAAAGATGACAAAAGTAATCAGCATTAAAATTCTTTTAGTCATGACGTTTTAATAAATCTTATCTCTACTCTTATCAAAATTATATTTTATGTATTCAATATGTCCTTTTATATTCTTTAATTTGTAGATCATATTAATGAAATTTTAAATGTGATTGAATGATAAATTCTTATAATTGTTTTATTTATGAATGATTAAATTTGATTTATATTACTTGTTGAAAATTCAAGTAGACTGTTTAATTTTGATATTGCATTTTTAATATTATTGGATAAATGTTAAAATTTATAGAAATTGACTCTTCCTTTATTAAATTCTTAATTCTGTCCCTAATTATATATTACACTGGGTTATTTTTGGTCCGATTTAATTCTTTTGTTTACTAACTGAATAACTAAATCGAAAATATCAATTTATTAATTTTTTAACTTGAAATCAAATTAATTTTAAATTTTAAGACAAACCTAAATTAACTCGAATGAAAGTTGTCCATTTATGAGTGTTTGGTTGGCAAAAATTTTGTCAAAAAGTACCATAAAATAAAAAAAAATAATGTAAAAGTGATATATGATAAAATTTGATTGATAGAATGTAAAAAAAGTTAATAAAAATTAATAAATTTTGATTAATTTTAACTTGATTTTGACTTCTTCCATGTCTTTTTTGTGCGCCACTACCTAAACCTAATCAAAGGTTTACGCGGCAAGATTTCACAATTCTCGAGACTTGACTCGTACAAGCCAAAGAGGACGAAACCAAAGTCTAGTAAACCCCTCGGTCTTTAATTGAAAGCGAAACATCCCAATTCTCAAATAATTGAGTGAGCAGCAAAATTAAAAAAAAAAAATGCTAACATTTCATTTGAAAATATTTTTCTCTTAAAATTAATTAAATTTTAAAATAAAAATTTAATTGTATTTAATTTGACCTAATTTGATTTACGGCCTATTTGGCCATACCAAATCTCATAAAAAATCACTAATTTTAACTAATTTTTATACTTTTTTCCAATCAAAAATTTTCACCTATCACCTTTATATCACATCTTTTCACTTTTCTTATATTTTTTCCTTTACTTTTTGTCTACAAAACGGGCTCTTAGTAAGTAAAATTTTATATTTGAAACACATTTTAAATTTAAGAAATTAATTTGATTTGATTGAAAAGAACAATTAAATTTGACAATGTAAATATGAAATAGAAAATATAATAAATATAATTTATAAAAATAAATTTGTCTACTTACTTGAATGATTTAGGAAAAAAAATAAATTTTTATTAAATTCTATTATTTTGAATTGAACTTTAAATGGTATGAAAATTTTAAAATTTAAGTTATGAAATGAAATTTCATTCAATTCATAAAATTTTATTTTAATTTTAAATATAAAAATTGATGAAAAATTTTTAGCAGGTGAAATCAGTTCTTCTTAAATCCACTAATCGAAATGGAGTGTAAATTAATTCCGGGTCTTCGCTTGTGGCGGAGGGCATATTGCTAGATGCACCTCTATTTATATCATTTCTAGCTGCTTTTATTTTAGTCTCATTTCTAACTCTCAGTACAAGTAGTGCCCGCTTCATCCTCTGTTTCTCGTCCTACTACTACAATGGCAATTTCTCACAGAAAATTCTTTCTGCCACCCCTGTACCCCGACTCTCCTCCTCTTCTTCTTCCTCCTCCTCCTCCTCCACCACCACCACATCTAATGTTATATATTCACACTGCCAACCAAAACCCTGATCTTTCCTCAATTGCAGTCCTCGTGTTCTGTGCACTTGCTGTTGCTTTTCTTCTCTTTGTCTACATGACCCTTGTCAAGAAATACTATATAGGATCGGACGATTCTTCGATGATGAACCCACCAGCATTTGATTTTGTACTAAACCTTTCAACCTCAAATTTCGACACAGGCGGTCTCCGGCAGTCTGTTATCGAATCTATTGCGGTTTTCAAGTACAAGAGAGAGGAAGGGTTGATTGAAGGAACAGAGTGCTCTGTTTGTTTGAATGAATTTCAGGAAGACGAGACCCTTCGGCTCCTGCCGAAGTGTAGTCATGCCTTTCACATTCCCTGCATTGATACTTGGCTGAGGTCACATAAGAATTGCCCCATGTGTCGTGCTCCAATAATAGTGTCCGATGCAGCAGGGCCAAACTTGAATCGTTCGGCGGAGAATTTAGAGAATCGGAATGGGTTGGAAAGTGATCGTGAAGGTGGGACTAATGAAACGCGTGTTGGGGATGAATTTTCGGGAGGATTTCCAAGTGAAGAAGAAGAAAAAGAAGAAGAGTTACAACATGCGAGAAGACCGATTTCAAAGGGGGAAATTGAAGGGTGTTCAAGTTGTCGATTAGTACGAGAAAATAAACTAAATTTGGACATGGTTGCTAAGGAAGTGGAAAGAGATTCGGGCAGCTTTAGGGTGATGAAGAGCTCTTCGTTTGGGCATTCTTTTCCAAAGCGTCCGGTTGCTGTGAACAGATCCTCCTCGTTTAGTGGGAAAGTTACCGCAGAAGTCAGGAGTCAAGTCTTGCGCCGCGAGTGAGAAATGGGTTAGGACTTGGGGCCCCAGGGAAATGTTTTTCAAATAAACATGTAGCACCGCTCTAATGGAGCATTAAGTAGAGTAATTATCTAGGATTTCCATGTTGATGGAACGTTATATGTATATATATATATATATATATATCTAATAAAATATAGCGATTTTTGAAAATATTACTCTCACAAATTAAGATTTAACGGATAAAAATTATTTTTTTTTATTCAACGATTAGAATCATTTTTATATTTTTAACTTCTCGTTTAATTATTATTTTAGTGAACCTCACTACCATTTATCTCACAAAATAATTTTGACATTTTAAATTTCACCATATTTTAAGAGCATTTTAAATCAAAACTGACAGCTTAAATTTTTTTCAATTATGATTTCTAAGAAGTTGAACCTTTCAAATTAAAGTACCATAGTGTTTTTTTTATAGTGCTTATAAAAAATTAATTTTAGAGAGAAACCAAAACGCATGTAGTAGTTGTTAGAACTTAAAATTAAAAAAAAAAAATAAAATTCATGGATTATCATATTTGAACTTTTCATCCAAAGTTTGAACTATATAAGAAACTTAATACTATTTTTGTTTTGAGTGTCGTAGGCACGAATTATTGTTAATTTATTATATATTTGAATAATATAGATTTACGACAAAGGAGAAGAATTTACAATTTTGTGAATTTGGCAAACAGCCAAAATTTTATAGATTTTGAAATAGAGTGGGATGTTAGCATTCCTTCAAAAGTTTCCTTCACACTTTATTATTATTTTGCTTCTATAAAATTACAAAACTAACCTTGAAGTGAAAGACAAGTAATATAAAATACATCAAATATTATAATTACCCTCTCTTTCTATTTATTATCATAAAATTAATATCCTCCATTTTTTTTCCTTTTGTGCAACTTAACTTTTCATTTTTCTATAATTATATCTCTCACACTCATACATACTCTCACCTTATATATTTTTCAGGTTTATTAAACATTAAAACAAAACACTGTGAAAAAATGATTTTATTAAAGCAAAGCTTTCGAAGATGATTAGTCTAATTTGTACAAGTAATATAGAACAAATTTTAGACTATTATGAATCATCAAATCTCTCAAATGGTAAAACAACTGGTAACTATTTCTAATTTTCCTCTTTCATATGATTGATTTTTTGGTAGAGTAATATAGAATAAATTGCATGTAATATTTTTTAATTTTTTTTATTTTTGTTAGTGTATATACTATTACGTTATTAGGGTTTTTTTTCTATTGAGCTTTTTTTTTTTTTTTTTTGGCTTAATAATTTATAGAGGGTTTTGTTTAAAATTGTTAAATTATTTTGGATACTGACTTTTTTTTTTGTTTAATGGTGGCTGATTTTAGAGGATAAATTTTAAGGTTTGAATTTTAATTTGATTTATCTTTATTTCAGTTATTTTCATTAGTATTTAAATTGATCAACGACCATGATGTCTGGCTTTGTGTCAATTAAAAATAATAAATAGCATTTATCTGTTCGAGTTTTCAAAACTTACTTCTCTCTAATTTGTCTGTTTTTTAAATTTTATTGGTCACGTAATTTTCATTCGGGCCATACCATTATAAGAAATAAATTCTTGGCATTAAATTACATGTTGAAAATGGAATTTTGTATGCATGTTGTGATTTTCTCTGTGTGCTTTAGAATTTTAGATTCTAAATATCGATAGCAATTCCAAGTTGAATAAACTTATAGTTTATTACTCATTAAAAAATTATAATAACTTCTTTTTTCTTTTTTTTGAAAAATTTATCGTTTATTACTATTATAGTATGATATTAGGATAGGGATATTAATACTCCTTTAAAAACTTCTTCACTTCTTACAATTATTTATTTATTTATTTATTTTTTTTGCTCTACAAAATTACAAAACCAACTTTGTAATTAATGGAGGACAATTAATTCAAAACATTTTAAATATTATAATTACTTTCTCTTTTCATTTATTATTATAAAACTGATACCGTCTACTTTTCACTTTACTATAACTACATCTCTTTAGTTCATTAGACCTTAAATCAAATATATGGAAGAGGATTTTGTTGAAATGAAATTTTCAAATGTGATTAATTTTTTTTTAAACAAGCAATATAGAGCAAATTTCATATTGTTATAAATCATCAAATCCCTCAAATAACAGAGTAACTACTAACTTTTTTTAATTTTTCCCTTTCATGTAATTGATTTCTTGGCAGAGTAATATGAAACAAATTGCACATAATATTTCTTTCTTTTTCTATTTTTGTTGGTGTGTATACTATTACATTATTAGTTTTTTTTTTCTCCTATTAAACTATTTTTTTTATAGTTACTATTCGTAGTGTTGTTTTTTTCTTGGTAATTTATAGAAGGTTTTTATTAAAATTGTTGAATTGTTTTGAACAATCCCATATTTTGGTGGCTAGTTTTGGGGATAAATGTTAAAATTTGAATTTCAATTTGATTTACCTATGTTTCAATTACTTTCATTAGTATATAAATTGATCAATAATTATGATGTCTTGCTTTGTATTAATTAAAAAATAATAATTATTTATTTTCTTCTTTAATTTTTGATAAAATAAACTTGAAAATTTTATTTACAAAACTAATTCAAAAATTATTAAAAAACTCTCTCACACAACTTTATAAAATTATTATTGATAGTAGATTTTTAATTGAACACGCAAATTAATAAAAAGTGGGAGATGTTATAGACAAGTGAAAAATTGAGTATGTTAGTTTTGTAATAATAAATAGAAATTGAGGATAATTATGGTATTTAATGTATTTTGTATTAACTAACCTCTACTATAAGGTTAGTTTTGTAATTTTATAATTATAAAAAAATGAAAAAGAGTGGGAAAAGTTTTTGGAGGAGCGCTGATATCTCCACCTATGGTATTATTACTTTGTTAGTTTTGTATTGATAAATGAAAAGAAAGAGTAATTACAATATTTAATGCATTTTGTATTAATTGTCCTCGATTATAAGGTCAGTTTTATAATTTTATAAAAACAAAATATTGATAAAGATTAAAGAAAGACTTTAAAATAGTGCTAATATTTCCACCCCGAAATAATTCCTCAACTCACATGTGATGGATCATCACCCAATTGGATGGATTAGTTATTGATCTGAAGAAAAAATTGTCTCTTACACCCTGGTTAGAGCATCAATCTCTGCTGGGCTACTGAGAAATTATTCTTAATAAGCCACGTAGTGTAAACACCTCCATAATTTTAATATTAAAAATAAATATTTATATAATAAAATGAGATGATTTTTAAAAATATTTCACTTACAAATTAAGAGACAACGATTAAAAATTATTTTTTCTTTCATTCAACAATTCATTTGATTTTCATATTTTTAATTTCTCGCACGATTTTTATTTTAGTTGACTCCACTGCCATTTATTTTACAAAACAGTTTCGATATTTTAAATTTCACCATATTTCAAGGGCATGTTAAATCAAAATTGCCAATTTAAATTTCATAATTTTTAGAAAGTTGAACTTTTCAAATTAAATATTATAATTTGTGTTTTTTTAGAGTATATAAATTAATTAGAGAGTGAAAGATCAAAACATATGTAGTAACTGTTAGAACTTAAAATTTTAGAAAAAAAATTAAAATTCATAAATTATTATAATTTTTTCGATTTGAATTTTTTGTGTAAAATTTCAACTATATATATAATTTAATACTAATTTTATTTAAAGTGCTATAAGCACGAATTATTATTAGTATATATATATCCATATGATCACAATATACAAGGGTAATTACATAAAATAATTTTCCCAAAGCACCTCTGTGCAACCCCGTGGCTGCCAAGACCACTTTTACCGTGCCGAAAAAAGGTAAACTAAATTTATTTCCCTTTCAACAATTAAAATTTATATTATTTAAAATTTTATTATATTGATTCTATTTCATTAAATTAATTATTAAAATTTAATTAAAAAATATCAAAGTAACTAAAAAGTTAGATGTTTTTATTTTACACTTTCCTTTCTCATATATTCGTCAATTTTATTTACGTAAATCTAAAAAATAAGTAAAAATAATGATTTTTTTTTTGTAATTTTCATAAAAAATTGACCAAAATGTGAGAGAGAAGGGGTAAAAGAAAAAAAAACTTCAAATTTTGATTATTTAATATTTTTCTGTTAAGTTTTAATTATTGATTTAACAAGAGGAAATCAATACGAATAATATTTTAAAATAAAAAAAATAAGTATAATTTTTAAATGTTAAAGAGTAATAAGTGTAATTATCCAAATATTGAAATCAGATGATGGAACTTACCCAAAACCAAACTAGCGTTTCTTCTTTATGCCTTGCTCAACCTGTTTCATGCTCATGATTTTATTTCACGTATTTCAATTTATGCTATTTTTTGAAATAATTAACTTTAAAGACAAGACAAAATCAAGAGATAAATATTTAGGTAAAAAGTAATATCAATTTTAAAATATCAGTGGGAAATGCACTTATCCTTCAACGCCTTTGTTGGTCTTATCTTTTCAGTTTTGCCCCTCTTCATTTTGATTTATTATCATTTTGTCTTTCTATCTTTTTTTCAAGAATTTTTTAAGGGTAGCAACAAAGACTTTTTTGCGACATTTTTTTTTTTTTTTTTTTTTGTTGATTTTGACCTTCTTTCTGTTCAAGGTTTTATTACTATTATATCCTTCTGGGTGTCTTTCTCATTTTTTTTCTCAAGAGTAAAATTTTTCTTATTTTTATTTTAATTTTTTTTCTATTTCTATTCTATCTTATATATATATATATATCTATTTCTATTCTATATTGTAAGGGGTATTGTTTCTTTAGGTTTTCAATGGCATTTTTGGTCTCATTTTTTTTAATTTCGCCCTTATTTTTATCTATATCTAATAAAATTACTCTTAACATATTTTATATATACTTCTTAGGATTTCAATGATTTTTTTTGATCCATTATTTTTTTTTGTTTCGTTTTTACTTTTTGTTTATAGCTATTGAAATCATCTTTAGAATATTTTGAATATATGCATATTTTAATCTTTGTTGATTGTATCGTAGAATTTGTCTTCTCAGTGTTTTTTTTCTTTTTTCAATAAACAAACAACATGAAAATTAAAGCAAAAGTTTCCTCCCATATTTAATTTTTTTAATCTTTTATTTGCGTCTTTGTATATATATCTCTCTCTATGCATAAAATAATAATAATAATAAAGGGGTAGAGGTTCAAAAATTTTTATTTTGTTTAGATTGCCTCTGAATCAAGATTTTGTCGCTGAAAAGAAAAGGTAAAAATTCAAAAATTCCTTTCTTGTTTAGATTTATGACTCAAAATGCAAGAAAAAAATGAAATTTAAAAAATTAAAATTAATTACATTAAAAAATTTAATATATTAATTAAAGCCTTTTATTTAGTTTTTTTTTTTAAATCCATTTAGGTAAGGGTATATATTTAGAATTTTATTTTTTTCTATTTTACATATCTTTTTCTTTTCATTTTCACTTTATTTTTCTGCACCAAATTCTTTCTCCAAACATGCCTTTTTTTTAGAGTTTTAGATTTTTTTAAGAAACTCAAATATTTTTTATTAATTATTTTTTCTTTGTTATTATTTTATTTTGTATCATGTAATTTTCTTTTCTATCTCACTTGTATCTCTATATCTCTATTTTTATAAGAGAAATACGATGGAATATTGATTTAAAATTCATTCTCTTGCTTAGATTTTGTTGATAAAATGAATGGAGGTTAGGAAATTAAAATTAACTAGATTAAAAACCTAAATATCAGTGAATGCCTTTCATTTTATTATTTTTTTAATCTATTTTGATAAGGATAAAATATTTTTTTCGTAATTATTTTTCTATTTTTTCTATATTTTTATTATTTTATTCAATGATGGTACATTTTTATTTTCTCGCTCTCTCACATTTTTTCTTTAGATAACAATTTTAATATTTGCAAAGATTTTTTTTAATGGAAATAGATTTGACGAAAATAATTTGGCTTAAATATGACTCAATCGAGTAAGCCTGAATATTGATAATTCAATCAGAAGATTTTTCAAGTAAAAATAAATTTTGATGCTTTCAAAATAAAAAATTCAGTTTGGAAATTTTAGAACGTAAGGAATTTAAGCATTAATCACGCTAGAGTAAGATTATCTGTCAATGAATCAAATGAAAATCCTTGGCATTCACTATGCCAAGTATGCCTTTCTTGCGTATTACTAATAAAAAAATTATACAAAAAACAAACTTTGTGTAAATTATTAGAAACCATCATTTAGATAATCAAAAATTGCATTAAGTAATTAAAACTTCCATGAGTCAACCATTAATTTCCGCCATTGGCTAACCTAAGTTTTTTTGTTACAAGAATAAAGATATTGGTTGCGTTGACTCCTTTGTGTCGGTTTGGCATCACTATAAAACTCAAAAAATCACTATAAATCTTCAATAACTTTTCTATCTTTAATTTCCCCACCATCACTAATTTAAAAAAATTTCAATATTTCGGTAAAAAAAAAAAATCTGGAAGTACATTAACAAAATGTATAAATTTTTTATACAATCATATTTTTCGTGTCGAAACCTTTCAAACGAGTACCATTATCGTTATTTTTTGTGAATTTTTTTAAATCCGTAAGAACGGATTTGAAAAACCGTTCCTATGGTTTGTTACTTTTTAGAAAAAAAGGCGCCAAAATTAATCCAAAACCACATTTTATCTCAACTTATCTAGTTTTTTCTTACTCTAAAGGGGGGCCATATTTTATTGCAGGTTTTGGTATTAACTCTCAAATCGACACATCTAATCAAAGACAATAATTCTCCATGGTCAATTATTTTAAGGGATGGCAATGGGGTAGATCGGAAGCGGATATGGTATTATCCAAATCCAAACTCTAAATTCTTTGCCTACTTCTAAATTTACTCCAAATTTCAAACAGATATTTTTTTGAACCTCCATCCCCGCTCCAAACGGAGAACGGATATGTTTACGGATATTCAAAACTCCAAACTATTTGTTCACCTCCGAATATACCCTTAAGTTGTATGTAACTTACTACTACCAAATAATTCATCTCAAAAATCAAAATAATACATAATAACATATTTTGTAAATAATGTAATACATTTCAATAATCTAGTAATATATTTAAAAATATTGTAATGATTAAAATATAAGAAAAAACATGAGTTGGTAAATTTTAAAATACATAAATTTTAAAAGAATTATAAAAAATAAATAAATATCAAAATGTTAAAAAACATGACAAAAGTTTGTAAATAAATTTTAATTAATTTTATATCATAATCAAATTTATTTTTTTATGATTGCTAAAAATATATATAAAAATAAAATTTATTTTAGCTTTTTAATTTTTTTTCTTATATAAAACCTACAAACATAAAAATAAAAGTTGGTGAATTTAAATTTCAAATTCTTTTTTGTCTCTATTAACTTTTTACATCAACCTAATTTCAAAATAGAATAACTGATTTTTTTCCTCACCATTCTCATATAGAAAAAAATAAAACTACAAAAAATTTTTAATTTTTTCATAATAACAAATAATTTTTTAGAATAACATAAAACTATAAATTTTTATTATAATAAGATAACTCATCTGCATAAGTAAATTTTTTCAAAAAAATTAAAATATAATTATCTGCACTTATCAAACTATCTAAGAAAAAAATTAATAAGTTGCCGTCTCTATATATTTTTTAAAAAATAATTTCCACTATAAAAAAATATTGAATGTTTCATGAAACATTTTAGTTAAACTATTTGAAAAATCCATTTTCTAGAGAACTCTTTTGAATATCAATATTGAAAAATTTTAAAATATATTTTAGCTGAAAATGTTAAAAATACGGGGAAAACAATAAACTATTCAAAGTTCAAGAAAGAAGTTACTTAATGAAACAGTAATTCTTTGTAATAAAAATAAGAAAAATAAAATAAAATAACGAATAAAATATTTTAATTATTTTTTAAATTTTGTATCTAGATATTTTTCTGAAAACAAACAAGTCATAATGGGGTTTGAAATTGTATAAATTAATACAAATTTATAAAAATTATAGTTTCATAATTCGTGCAGTAAGTTTAGAGTATTTATTTTATTAATATTCATTTTAATGATAATAATTGCGAAGTTCAATAAGTTTAGAGTATTATGAATATGAATATTATTTGTCATGGTATAGTAACGATGTTGTCATCGTGGTTTCAAATGATTTGGGGTTATTAAGAAATTTTTCGGGATAGATCGAGACAAATTGGGACAGATTGGGGCATATTCGGATTAGATATTGGATTTGGAGCAGATTGGGGCAGATGCAATACCATCCCCATATCCAATCCAATATCCAAATTTTTTAAAAAAATCAAATCTAAATCCGATTTAATCTAAAAAAAAAAAATTCAAATTTCACATCCATTTAGACCGAATAACAGATTGAATTCGGACGAGTCGATCGAGATGCCCATCCTTAATTATTTTTTAGAGGTTTTATTAAGATTGTTTGGTATATTTTGTTTGTCTGCATGAGTTGAGGTAGGAATGTAATTAACATTCATTTTATTAGATAGGGTTGTACATATTGGATTGAATCCTAATATTATTATATTATCCTTTTATAATATGATTGTCTAGTTCGTGGCCATGGCTAGTTGTATTTTATACTTTCAATTTTAGCTTTAATTTTTTGTTCAATATTTTGTTTGCTCCAATGAATTGTATGGGTATTATATTGTGATTATGTGAGATATGATTGCACATTTACCGGATTTTGCTCACTTTGAGCCGTAAAATTCAAGTCGTGATAAAATATAAAATTGAATGGAAGTGAATACTATAGTTTAAAAAATGAGAGATTCAGCATAACAAGAGAATTTCTAGTTACTTAGAATCTTTTGTTAACGCTGTCATTTTTTTATTTTTATTTATCTATTCATTTTTTCTATTTTTTATTTTTTGTTGCCCCTTTTTTTTAAATAAAAACTGAAATTATGTTTAGAAATATAATTTTGTTTGTGATTATAAACTTCTTATTTTCATAAAATATTTTTAATTTTATTAGATTTTAAAAATCAATTAAATTTAATAAATATATTTCAGATTAATTTAATTAATTAAATTAATAAATTAAATTATTTATTGAAATCATTTAATTCAATAAATAAAAAATATAATTAATTATTAAAAACAACAAAATAAAATATAATTATTGTATCATTTAATTCAGTAGATATAAAATATATTAATTATAATTTCATTATATTATTCATTAAAAATAATTGAATAAAATATATTTCATAATAATTTAAATAATTTACTTATGTTATTTATTAAAAATAATTTAGTACAATATATTTAATATTAATTAAATTATTTAACTTAACGTAAATTTAAAAGTTAATTTAATTTTATTATTTAAAAATAATTTAACAAAATTAATTTCATATTAAATAAATAAAATAAAATAAATTAATTGTTAAGTTAAATTTAAATTAATTTTACGATTTATTAAAAGAATTTAATAAAATAATATTAATTAAATTAATTATTTATTCTATTTTATTTTATTAAAAATAATAAATTATGTGTTTATTAAAATTGAGAAAATAATAAAATATTTGAATAAAATAATTTATTTTAATATGAAGCAACAAAAATAGATAAAGTATTAAAATTGATGAAGTGTTTGTAACAAAACAAAAAATAGAGGGAAAATCTTTTTTTTTTTTTTTTACATTTTTTGTTTAAATTTATATTTTTTTGAAATCAAAAAAATATAAATAGATTTAACAAATATATTTTTGTTACTAATTTATAAAATTTTGAAAATATGAATAGAAAAATAAAAATACAAACGTTAGCAAATGAGGGCTTAACGTTGAATTTTGTTGTAGGATTAATTATATGATTGAAATGGAAAATCTTCGAAAAGAGTCTAAAGTCGATTTAATGCATATCTCAATTTTGGGTTTGAAGTTATGATCATGTATAACCCAATGCAGGTCATGCATTAAGACTTGTTTGGGAGCACAATTTTGTGTAAAAATCAGTCAAAAGTTGTAATGTTAATGCTTGACAAAATACTAATTTTTGTTATTTTTCTACTCTCTTATAGTAAGTTACTTCACCTAAAAGTTATTAAAATTTTTACCAAATATACAAAAGTTATCAAAAATTATTAAAAATTGTCATAAATTGTTAAAAATTACTAAAAGTTATTTGAAATTATTAAAAGTTGCTAAGAATTTTACCAAATACCCAAAAGTTATAAAAAAATTACTAAAATTGCTAAAAACTACTTCTTGCTTTACCAAACATACAAAAACTACTTCTTACTTCACCAAACATACAAAAAATTACAACTAGTAACTTTTGATAAAAATATGTTAAAAGTTACTAAAAAATGTGCAAATTCAAATTAATTCGTTTTCAAATAAATTAGTGCTATTTGATAGAGCTGTTTTGGGCATTTTTTCATTTTACATTTTTTTAAAACAAGAAAAATAACTGAAAATGTATTTAGTCACTTGAATTTTTAAAACTTTTTTTAAAAAATAAAAAATAAGTTTATACATAAAATTCAAGTCGTTTTAAACTTTTTTGATCTAAAATAAAATACATAAAAAAAAAATATATATATATATATAATATAAAATGAAAAAAAAAAACAAAAACAAAAAAAAAAACATAGAATAGAAATGAAAACCAAACTCCACCTTAACATGTCTTTCTACGGCCGGAAAAAAAAAAAAAAAAAAAAAAAAAAAAAAAAAAAAAAAGAAAAGGGGCCTGACAAATGCCATTGCAGAATTCCTTTGGTCAAGCCCTGCAATTACCCAACAATTACGTTAACGCGTCGAAGACTGTACCAGATAAGTCCATTGACTTCCACAAACCAACAGTAAACGAAACTCCCAAGAAATTTCCCCGGTCTTTCACTGCGGAGAAAAAAACTCTTCCAAATCAAAACCATAGAAACAAATGAAACCCAGCTTGTCCATAACCATCAATTCACGGCAGATCATGTGGAGGAGGAAGAGGAGGACACCACATAATCTGATCAACGTTTCTTAAAATTCTTCTTATGTCTCTGTTTCTTCCTGTACAAGGCATCAATCCCCATCCCCTGTTTCACCTTCCTCACCTGTTTCTTTTGCTCTGTTTCTCCATGTACAAGGTAACAGTCACCATCCCCCGTTTGATCTTCCTCCTCTGTTTTCTTTTGATCTGTTTCTGTTTCTTCGTGTAGAAGGTATCAATCTCCATCCCCTTCTTTTATCTTCCCCCTCCCACCTCTTTTTTTTTTTTTAATTTTTTTTCCTATAATGGAACCAAATTCACCTCCTTGTCCTCCTGACGCTCAGCAGTCTTGTCGCCACAACCCTAATCAGGTTTTGTTCCTCACTTTCGGTCTTGTTGGTGCCGCGGTTCTTCTAGTTGCATATCTCATTTTTGTGAAGAAATTCTACGCATACTTGAACAATTCTCCGAGCAGAACTCAAGTTACTCAAACAGCAACACCCGACGAAGATCGCGAAGAATTCGTGGACGAGAATCAAGGTCCTGTGCTAGATCACCCCATATGGTACATCCGCACCGTTGGTCTACAACAGTCTATTATCGAATCCATTGCGGTTTTCAAGTACAAAAGAGCAGAAGGGTTGGTCGAAGGAACAGAGTGCTCTGTTTGTTTGAATGAATTTCAGGAAGATGAGACCCTTCGGCTCCTGCCAAAGTGTAGTCACGCCTTTCACATCCCCTGTATCGATACCTGGTTGAGGTCACACAAGAATTGCCCCTTGTGTCGGGCTCCAATTGTGCGCGATTTGAACATCGCTGCTCAAGCGAACGCACAAACAGAACCAAATCTGAATGATGCGGGGTCAAGGGAAGCGACTCAGGCGGAGAATTTAGAGAATTTGGGCGAAGCTGGAGAAGATGTGACTACTGAAATGGCTGAATTGCCAACCGAAGAAAGATCAACTCCTACTAATGAGATTTTACCAAAAGATTCGCAGTATTCCAACACGAGGAATTGTGAATTACGGGTGTCAAGCGATCTGGTCGGTCGTCATCCAAAAGTACTGGAAGAGGAACTACAACCAGTGAGAAGATCAGTTTCGATGGATGACTCCTCTGCTTCAGCTATTTATCTTGCTGTGGCTGAGCTGGAAAGGCGTTCGAGTACTCGATTAGTACAAGTCAAGAAACCGAACTCAGAGATGGCTGCCAAGCGGGGGAATAGAAACCCAAGCTTGTATAGAGTGGTGAAGAGCTGTTCATTTGGGCCTTCTTGGAAAAAGGGGCCTATTTCCATGAAGAGGTCCTCGTCATCTAGGACGTACAGCAGCAGAAATCAGGACCCAATTTTACGAGTGTGATGAAAATGAACCTCATAATCATATATACTTTCGAGGTGAGAAACTCAATCATACAATTGTTTATAATACTATTAGTGATGTGTTACGTGACATATTAAGGCCAAATTAGATCGAATTATGAAGCCTAATAAATAAAATGTAAGGTGTTGAACTGATTCGGGATGTGGTGTGAGGTTTCTTGGTCCAGAATGCATTGATAAAACTGTTTAGTTTATTATTATATTTTGTTTCTGATTTTGTTCTTTGTGGAACTGCTGGATATTTTTACTGGAGGGTGCTGGTTACATATATAATATATAATAATATGTATATATATATATAGCTGCTGTCACATATAGTACCTGTCAGAGATTCTACACCTCTAATAAAAGCTTCACCTGGAGGAATTAGCTGAAGAACACATGAACATGTTCTCTGCCCACAAGCAATAGAAACAATGACTATATATATATATATTAGTGAATATGAGTTTCCACTCAACTTGGAAACTTCAATTTCTAGTTCATTGCTTGCCTGGTTGTGCAACAAAGTACCTGTAAATTGGCAAGTCATAAGGTATTTGATAATTAGAAATCTCTCTGTGCACAAAGGTTTGCAGGCAGGGGACTGATCCTTTTGATTTGATCAAGAACAATAAACTATCTGCAAAGTTAAGGATATTGCAGTGCAGGCCCATGAGGAATTTATCCAATTTTTTTACTCTTTTCAACCTCTTCAGGCTGCAGGGAAGTGGTTTAGTGTTATTTCTTCGAGAGTTTCTTCGTACTCCCAAAACTTCCCAGTTCTGTGCTCTATTTGAGATAATAAAAAACTCTAAAAAATAATAAAAGATAGTAAAAAATTTTAAAAATTATTTACTTTTTACCTCATTACACGAATTACGAACTCATAACTTATCTCATTTTATCTCATTTTATCTCATTTTTTTATCAATTCAAATGCATCCTAATATAATGGTATGTTTGTTTCATGGCATCCAAGTGGGGTTGGATAGGAAGGAACAGAACTATAAATGTTGGATTGATATATCCATTAGCTACATAAGGAAAAACAAAATAATTATGAAATTAACATTAATTACAGATTTATTAATATATATATAAATATATATATATATATAGCTGTAATAAATTTTTGAGAGAAAGGATAAGGACATACTTATATTTGAATTTTTTTTAAGTATAAAATATAACAACTTTGTAATAATTTTAGTTCTAGTATTCCGACGAGGTTGTGCCCCCATTTGTTGCCTCTCTAGTTCTCCTCTTGTGAGTAGGCCATAACCTTTAATTCTTAATTTTTATTCTACATTTAGTTATATTTATTTTTTTTAATAAATAACACTTATATTACACAATGCAATTTATAATGTTATTTTCGTTTAAAAATTTATAAAAATTAGAAACCAGGTGAGGGATAAGACATGGCACACAATAGTCGACCAGATTTGGTCATCTTCAATGTATTCTTGGTCGTACCTATTGAGTTCTTCAAACAAATTATATAAAAGATTATTTTACTTTTACCTCTTTGGGATTTAGCCTAAAAAAAAAAAATTATGCTCCACCTTTAATTGAAAAGTTAATTTATAATATCCTCGCATATTAACTTAAAATGCAAAATTGATTAAATTTGTTAAATTTAACTAAATTTGTGCTCTGCGAGTCAAAATTAGTTGATGAAAAAATTTTTTTCACCAATATAGATATAGATAGATAAAAATACATTTTTACTCATTTTCATGATAAAATAAAATATTATTTTATTTTTAAAAAAAATTGAAGTTACCTTTATTTTTCTAACAAAATTTTTTGAACAACTATGGGTGTGTTTGGCGCACTATAATTTTTTAAAAATTTTTGAAAATTATTAAAAAAACTTCTAAAAATTATTTACTTTTTATCTCATTGTACGAATTACGAACTCACAACTTTTTTATCACTCCAAACGTATGAATTTATATAATGTGTTTGACATAAATTTAGTTAAATTTAACATTTTTTTTATCAATTTTATACTTTAGTTCAAATCACGTAAAAATTATGAGTTAATTTTTAAATTAAAATTGGATCAAATATTTTTGATCCAATTCACAAGGGGATAAAGATGTAAAACTACACTAATTAAAAAACTGTAACTTTTATCAATTTATAGTAACTTTTTTCTTTCTTCTCCCAGGCTTGGAATTTTTAGAGAGTTGAATAATACTGTCAAATTCAATGACTTATATGTAAAAATCAAAATAGGAAAAGCCGCTATTTTCCATGATTTATTAATTTATTATTTTAATTGCTTCTTCTTTTTTGGGGGTCATTGCCAGGCTAGATGAACAAAATTCTTTACATATATATATATATATAGAACTTGGATTTTCAGTATGTCAATAATTGTGAGCTTCAAACATATTCAAATTGACTTTTCTTAATCCCTGGTTTTACAAGTCCTTTGTCAAAACTGATTAGTTTGACAACCCCCCCCCCCCCCCACCACAAAAAAAAAAAAGGTCAGAACTGATCATCCCTGACCGAAAGAAAAAATTAAGGTTCTGTTTGGGAATTCATACCTTTTTAGTTTATTAATTTTTTTATTTTTTGGTTTTTTGGCTATAATCAAATTTATCCTTTTATATTTTAATCTTCTTTTAAACTTTTAAGTACAAAAATGTTAAATTAACAAAAAAAATTAAATTTTTTCTCTTCCTAAATACAAGAAGACAACCTTGTAGTAGCTAGCTACTAGATAGCTACAAAAAAAAAAAAAAAAAAGTCAACTTTTTTACTTCCAAACCAAGCGTAAAACACTGGTGGGCCCAAAAAAATGTCAAGAGGTTTAATTTTATTTTAGTCTTTAAATTTTAGTCCATCTATTCATAAATTAAAAAAAAAAACACCGGCCAGTGAAATAAAAACTCAACTACATGTTCCTTTGTTAATTATTATAAAATATAGAGAAGAATTGTAAGACCTATATATTAAAATCTGCAAATTAAATATCCAAGTGATCATTTACTTATTTTCTTTCTTTCTTTTTTTGTTTTTTTCTTTTCATTTCATTGATGGTTTTTATTATTTCAAGGAATAGGAAACATGTATATTATTAAAGGCAAATGCTTTTGTACAAGAACTTTTTTTTTTTTTTTTCCTATAAGCTAGAAGGTATTATCAAAATAACTTTTTTAATAAAGAAAATTTTAATGAATTCTTTTATTTAAAATCATAGGCCCATGACAAAGGCCACAAATTGAGTAAAATTTTCTAGTTGTGTAGCAATGGTCATTGTTTAGAAAGCAATACAATGCCAAGTTAAATAGAATTAAAGTAATCATCAAATCACTCTTAAAGACAAGGTTGGCCAGTTAGAGAGATTTTAGATCAATTTTAGCGGAGAATCTCACTTTGATTAGGATCATGAGTACTAACTCCTTAATATGTATGATAAAAAGTCGAGAACATACACACAACACAATGAGAGTTTAAACTTATACCAAAAAACTTGTTACAATTCAACTCACTTAGAAAGTATTAAACACGTGAGTCTCTCAAAAATAAAAAGAAAAAAAGAAAAGAAAAGGTAACTACAAGCTTTGATCATCTAAATTAATCTAATTAATTTTCAGTGGGGGATTTTTATACTACATAACTTGAGTTGATTAATTCTAAATTGAGTTGAGCTCGATTTTCAAATATGTATAATACATTTTAGTTGAGCCTAAGCCTGTTTCGACCCGTTCAATACTTGTACTTAAAAGTTTTTTTCAAGCTTAACTCGTCACATAAAATATATACTAATTTAGTCAAAAAAAAAAAAAAATCGAGTCAACCAGGACCGAGCTGGGCAAGCCAATAGTTCCAATTTCAAACTCATATTGGGCCAATTTTTTTCCAACGTATGACAGGCATAATGTACTAGTCCAAGTCTACTCATAACAAGGGTTGGGATAACCAGACCCCTTGGGCCATCATCAACTCCATTTATGAATCTTTAATAATTTAAATAATTCTTTATCCAATTTCCGATTAATATGGTAGAACCTGGTTGAGAATGGGAGTCTCAACGTTCAATTATTGATATTTCATGGGCTACGCCCCTTGCTCATCATCGTTGGTAGATAAAAGTAACAAGAAATAACTGACAATAAAGGTTACTTCCAAATAGGAAAAGATTTAAAGTAAAAAAAAAAAAAAGCCACTAAGCCTTACAGAGCCCACCTTTTGCCAGCATTTGCTTGTCTTTAAGAATTTGCCATAATTGGTAGTAATTCAACCGTCCTTTTCTATACCACTTTGTTCTTATTTGTCATATTGAATATTCTCTCTTCGTGTTCCTCATGTATAGATCTTAACTGGAATTATGTAAAAATAGACCTACATATATAATAAGTATTTTTGTTCTGGAATTAAGAAATGGTAAATTAAATACACTCTTTCTTTCTCCCACTTCATTACTTTTTTTCATTAAAATTATTGTGAAGTACGAAAAACTAACGAAGGAGTATAAATATCCCTACCCTTTGAAATTAGTTCTTTATTACTTTTATTAAAGATGCCCAATAATATATAAGAATAGGGGTTTCAACCTTAAAACTTAAGTGTTAAAATGAACTTATGAAGAAAATTCATTTTTTATAAAGGAGAATTAAGGCACAGCATGAATTGTGTGGGTGAACTTGTGAGGGAAAATCATTTCTTGTATAACAGAATTAAGGCATAGTATGAATTATGGTGAGATCCAGTAAAAAACTCGCTCTAATACCACATAAAGAAATCCAACAGCATATAAAAATAGAGATCTCAATCTTAAAATTCAGATATTAAAATTAGAAAAACCTACCTCTTATACGAAAGGATTAACTTTTTTCGTAAACCAATGTACCACAACTTTTAATAACTTTGTATTTTGATCTTTAACACGTGGCTTCGTCACAACAGTTAATACATCGTATTGCACCGGCATTTGCTTAAGGCGGCGCTAATGGGCACTAATAATTCCATTAGCTATAAAAACATAAGAAAGTTAAAATTTGAAAACTTCATAGAGAGGGATTTAATCAATCTATATATATATATATATATATATCAAGTCTGAAGTGATTTGCCAATAATAAATTAATATAGTAGTTTTTTTTTGGGGGGGGGGTCCTCTTAACTAGCTCGACAAGGTGTCCTCTTGGATCCCACTGATCATCTCATGCACAGAAGTTGCTATCTCATTCACTGTACTCAGCTGACTATTATCTTCAACCTAGGTATCAAAATTAACAAATATAAATATACAAATCAATCATATAGTAACAATGGATAACATGAGAGAAACCTTGTACCATCAACCAAAAAGGTCAACAGAATGACGTGGCTATCTTTCAAAGTTATTCCATTAATTAAAAAAAATCATTGAAATGTTCCTGTATTATATTAATTTCACATCATTCTGTTAAAAATTTGAGAGAGAAAATAAAGAATTGTTATTCTCATCATTAAGCGGAGATATATAGATCGAATAACTATAAATAACTGACCTTAGCACTGAATGAATAGAGGACCATGTGATCCACAGTTGTGACATTGAGATGGAGGATGGGAAGGCCTACAGAGTGAAGCCGTGTCATCAGCTTCAGGAGCTGTTTCGGGTGCCTTCTTGTTAGTACTTTGATGCTGGCATGACTTTCTGCCATGGCCACTTCAATGTTGGCAATGGTGGAGGAGTGGTGGTGCTCCGCCGTGGGTTGGTGGTGTGCGGAAGAAGTCGCGTATTGAGGGAAGGCGAAGAAATTGGCGAAGAGAGGAGAGGAGTAGTAGTAGTCTTGTCCGGTGAAGGATCTTTGCTTGACTTGCCTGTGGCCTTCGAGGGATTGGAGGAGTTGTTCCAACTCCTTCACGAAATTGATGGCACCTCCTACTATCGATGCTTGGTCTCCCTGCTTATAGTATTACATAGAAAATAAAAAATAAAAACAATGATAGTTTCACACAAATAATTTCATGTGTGTATATACATATATATATGTATGTAGAGAGAGAGACAGAGAGAGAGAGAGAGAGAGAGAGAGAGAGAGAGAGAGAGAGACCCTTGGAGCATAGGAAGGCGGCATCATTGATCGGATAATGGCAAGGTAGTCATTCACTTGTCGCCGGCGGTTTCTTTCCACGGCGATGTGAGTCATCCTCTGGTTCTCCGTGTCTTGCGTGTTCTTGAAGCTTTTGGTGCGTCGCCTCTTTCGCCGGCCGGGTTCACTCAACAATATTGGAGCTCCCGCCTCCGCCACCGGAGGGTAGGCTCCGCCTCCGGCGAGAAATCCTTCACCGGTGCAGACGTCAGGGGAAGAAAAGTCGGTCTCCCACTCCTTCACGCTTTCCGCCATGGAAGGAGGAGGAGAGTCCCAATACCCACCCAGTCCCCTAAGCTGTATATTTCCATCAGAATCACAGTTTCTGTAGCCACCTACACTTTCATCGGAACAGAAATCCTTCCACCCATAGCTAAATGGATCTTGTTGAAAAACCACAGTTTCTAAAGCCATCTCTGTCTCTCTTTCTCTCTCTCTCTCTCTATCTGAGATAATAGGTGATCAGACAAATATGTGGAAAGGGTATGGACCAAAAAAGGGTTTCTTTTCATCTCTTTTTAAAGAAGCAACAAAGCCAAGTTGCATCAATCAGTATAGCCCCCAGCAAGTTACCCGTGGGACCAAGGGAGATGCAAGTAGTGGTAAGGGGATTCATTTTGATGCTAGTGAAAGCAAAAATTTTGTGAAAAATAAAATAATGTTGAGGGTATTTTTGTCATTTTATCTTATAAAATATATTTTTTAAAATAAATTAGTCTAATATTTTAAATAATTTATAAATTTTATCTTTATTTTTATATTAAGCACACTATTCTTATTTATTAATTTGATTCTAATATAACAAAATCTTGACTCTACAACTGCTGCGTGGGACTGTGTGTCGCCTCTAGGAGAGTGAGAAACATACTTCTCCAGCCTTGGTATTATTTTAAAATATAATTACATCTTGTGAATATAAATTTAATGAAGAGAATTCTTATAACTACTTTAAATATTTTAAAAAATAAAACTTTATTAAATTGAGATGAGAAGCAAAATATATATTCAGTACCCATATGACAAACGATATATATAATTAGCACGTGCAAGTGCGTGAAATTGAAGTTAAAGCGTGTGTGTAAAACTACAACGTAAATTTCTTTTATATGGTGTACCAAATTTCACACCAGATCGAAATTCATTGCCTTCAGATTTATGGTACCCTAGAGGCGGAAAGTGACTTGTGTGTGTTTTAGAGGGAAAATCATAAAATATGATGATAAAATTTTATTAGAATAATGTAGATAATTATGGATTTTATTATTTAAAATAAAGAATTTAGAAAATTTTAAATTTATTTACAAGATTATTACTGCTACCTTATTATTATTATTATTATTATTATTATTATTTTTAAGAATTTTATAGAGGAAGTCAGTGAAGGATGTCTTGGCAGCAGGGGAATCCACGTGACTAATCACACAAACAAAGGCAATAGTTTGCCAAAAACTAACCCCTTTTCCAAAAAATCTGTCTTCTCTGGACTTCAACCCCAACGTCACCTTTTCATAGCTTTTTTTTTTTTTTTTTATATGCTCCCATCCCCCCCCCCCAAAAAAAAAATCTATGAAAACTCTCTCTCTCTATATATATATATATATGTGTGTGTGTGTGTGTGTGGTTGATTTGTGCGTTTCCTCTTTTAAAATTGTTCTCGTTTTTCTACTAGGTTGACAAACCGATCTCGAGGGATATTGTGATGCTGATGTTCTTCAAGTAATTAAACCCTCTACGTCGGAGAGAATGCGTGGTCACTTTAATGAAAAATATTGGATGAAATCTGCAAGGATAACTGTCTGTTTGGTCACCATCTGCCACAAAAAAAAAACCAACATTTAACTTTCTTTAATTTTTTTTATCAACAATTACCAAAACATAAAAATTCTTAAGCTTAATTTGGAAAAATAAAATTAATTTTTCATAATTAACTACTAAAAATTTAACTTTTTTTTTTGTATTTGAAAAAAAAAACAAATTTTTAAGTAGCTAAAGTGTTATTTGATTTATTTTTTAATTTTCTGTTTTTATTTTTTATTTTCTGTTTTGAACTCATTTTTCATTTTATATTTTTGAAAATAAAGAAAACAGCTCAAAACTCATTTGGTTACTTATATTTTCAAAATTTGTTTTCGAAAATAAAAAATGACGTTATACATGAAATGAAAAATGACAAAAAATTGTTTTGAAAGTTTTTAACAAAAAATAAGAAATATTTCAAAATAAGGAAATAAAGTATTTTCTGTTTTCTCATTTTAAGATTTTTAATACATAAAACAAAAATAGAAAATAGAAAAGAGAAAAATAAACCAAATACCACCCAATTTTAATTTTTTTTTTTGTTAATTTTGATATTTTTATCCTTCATAAATCAAAAAAAGTTTAAAATATAAAAAGATAATTTTAATCATTTCAAAAAATTATTGCCTAACTTTCTCCAACTTTTATTTAACTTTTATAAATTTTTACTGAGTATATAACTTTTACACGTAATAACACCAAAACAAAAATTACACCCAAAGAAAAATATATATATAATTTTTTAATTTTACCAAATCCACTCTAAAAGTGGGGTTCAATAGCGATAGTCGCAGTACTAAACTATGAATTAATACCCCTTGAATTCATTAATGTCCCAGTATGGCCCAACCCGAGGACCATACCTCCAAGTACACATATATGAATATGAACCTGATTTAATTTGTACAAGGAAAATGTATGTCATCCAAACTAATAACATTAGAATAATATGAATAAATATATATGTATCTGTTATTTTTAGATAAAAGAATTCATAAAAATAAAATTTTTGTATGAAATTACTACTATAACATCATTTTTGGTAAAATTTTGATATGAAAATTTTTGTAATCCTATTTTCCGGTGAAGTAACATTTTACTTTTGTATACCCATCTTCTATCCTTCTCTCTCAGGAATGGCTTGCTATATATGGATGCATTTGAGAGAGATTTAAAAGTTATTTTTTTTTTTTAATTTAAAAGTCATTTGAGAGACAACAAAAATAACCTTAAAAAATAATAAAAAATACTGAAAATTTTTAAAAGTTATTCATTTTTTATCTTATTGCACGAATTACGAATCTAAAATTTATCTCATTTTATATCATTTTATCTTATTTTTTATCACTCCAAAAATATCCATTCATATAATTAATGAAGTTTCATATGCTGAGTTGCAATTTTTTTTTTATGGCAAGTTGAACAATTAATATCCTGAAAGTCAAAGGTAATGTTGGAATGTATGGGGGAGCCATCGGAGCTCACAGACCTCTTTGATGTGTCAGGCCACCTGTTTCCAGTAAATGAATTCAATTGAATCCAAGTAACGTATAAGCGAGGTAGAGACTCACGAGGACGCATTGCCAGCCATGGGAGCTCACAGGCCTCTTTGTATCTTTGTGTTCATTGACCCAGAATCACAAGCTATTATATATATATAGATAATAAAATAAGACGATTTTTAATAAATATTTTTTTAATAAATTAATATTTAACAATTAAAAATTATTTTTTTTATTCAACTATTGAAATCGTTTTTATGTTTTTAATTTACTATTTAATTCTTATTTTAGTAAACTCTACTACTATTTATCTCACAAAATAGTTTAAATATTTTAAATTTCACTATATTTTAACAGTAGAGATTATATGGAATCAAAATTATTAATTTAAATTTTGCCAAATTATATTTTTTAGGAAGTTGAACCTTCAAAATCAAAGTACCATAATTTTGTATTTCTTTTATAGTACTTATCAAAAATTAACTGAAGAGAGATATCAAAATATATGTATTAACTGTTAGTTAGGGTTTTAAAGTTTCAAAAAAAAATTAAAACTCATGAATGATTATAATTTTTTCGATTTAAACTTTTTGTCCAAATTAAGTTTCAATTATACAAGGAGTATTAATATATATATATATATATAGAGTTCACAAGATTATTGAAATTGGATTCAAAGATATGATAGGATTATATTGGATATATATATATATATGACTATTTTCAAACACGATTTGAACTGATTTATTTAAACCCAGCGATCATACAATACCTAGATATATGTCTTGTCTAGAAGTGCCTCAGATCGTTTCAAAGTATGATTATCCGATTGGCCGCTTCTTTTTTTGCTATAAATTTCTTTAACCACTAAGGACTTATTTGGTTTGTTTTTTTATTTTTTATTTTCTGTTTTGAACTCATTTTTTATTTTACGATTTTAAAAATAAGGAAAAAGTTCAAAACGCATTTGCTCACTTATGTTTTCAAAATTTATTTTAAAAAATAAAAAATAAACTTACACATAAAATAAAAAATGACAAAAAGTCATTTTAAGCGTTTTTAATCCAAAATAAGAAAAATTTTAAAATAATGAAAACAGAGTGTTTAATGTTTCTTTATTTCGAGATTTTTAAAACATAAAATGAAAACAGAAAAATAAACCAAATATCACCTAATTTTTTCGAAGTATTTTGATTCCTTTATAGTTATTCAACGGAAATTCTATTGGTCATGCATCCGAAAAGATACCACTCGTACATGTAAATTTTTAACTGAAAATAATTTTATATTATAATTTATTCCCTTAAAATTTTAAAAATCGATATATCTCAGTTTAAAAAAACACCGCCATTACTATATACAAATTTTTGGATCAAACTTTTTATTCTATGGTTGGTTAAAAAAAAAAAAAACACCGCTAGTACATATAAATTTTTGTACAACAAAAATTAGATTATGGACCAATATCCTAAAATTTTAAATATTCTTTATTTATTATTTTATATAATCCAAAATTTAGAAGTTTAATTAATTTTACCATCTGTAACAGAATTAAACCCATAATTTATGGTTAATAAAATAAAAAACCCAAAAAAATTTAAATGACTCCAGAAATTTAAGTGTATAAAAATATTACTAGTCTTAATCTTTTAAAATTTTTAACCCATTATGAAAAACATAATTAATATTAAGTAATATTTAAGAAATCAAAAATAATAATAATAAATCAAAAGATACAAGATTAATTCATACAAGATTACTAGTCTTAAAATTTTTTCGAAGGGCCATAAGAATATATAAGAGAAATCACTAAATATCACTTTGGATTTAATTGTTGATAAATCTCGTGACATGAAAAATCATCAAGTGTCACTTTAATTGATAAAATTCTAAGTATTTGTAACTAGGATTTGTATATAAAACTAAATATTATTTAGGGATATTTATACACAATCCTATTTTTTTTAAGTGATGTATTATTTTTATTATTTATTAATTTTTATTTATTAAATATTAATTATAATTCCTTTTACCCCTACCCCCCCCAACCAAAAAAATTCCTGATTTCTCTCTGTTAGCATTGTGTTAGAAGTCGCCAACTCCTGTTATCGTTTGTGGCGTCCTTGGCAAGAAAACAAAAGATTTGCCACTCTTTTTCTTTCTTGTCGCTCTCAATTCTCTCCGCCAGACCCCTCAAACCCTTGATCTGACCTGGGAATGAGAAGTTTTGTCCAAATGCAACGAACTACACGTATATAAGATCATTAAGAACTAACCACATATATAAGATCATTAAGAACAAACACCACCCCCCCCCCCAACACACACACACATAACCATCCATTTGAATTAAATAAATAGATAATTAAATAATATCAGGCTATACCTAAGCATAACGCTAAAATATTTTCAATGAATCACGCACAAACTACAATTGCTTGAAAGATTTGATGTGAAACAATTACTTAATTTTTATAGTTAATTAGTGCAAGTTGTTACTTTTCTATTTCCTCCCTCATTAGTCTATTCATTTTCTTTGAAAATTTTCACGAGTGTCTTTACTTAATTTGTTAAATCTATTTTTTAAGTAATATAATTATTCTCCTAAGCAAAATTCCAACAAGGGCTACTGTAGCAGTGGCATATTAAACACCAGCATATGTCTGCATGGCTTGTTTTGTTTTACACGGACTACTTTTTACACGCCTTCGTACGTTACAAATATATATATATATATATATATATATATATTTTAACTTAAGGCCAAGGGCGGGAGCATGTGGTGGCTAAGATGGATTGTAGTTTAGGTAAAATTTTAACTTAAAATTTTTTAATAGTAATAATATATAATATTTTAATATAATTATATATGGCTCAGTGTAATATTTAGCCCGTAATTCAAATATATATAAAAATTAAAAATAAACTAGTAATCCTAAAAGTCTAGTCCCAAAAAAAGCCAAAGCAAAGATTAAGACTACACATCTAAGTAAAACTTTATAATTATTTTATATTTTCAATTATGTGTTCTTTAGTTCTTGCACTCTTTCTCTCTATCTATAAACATATATTTCTCTAATTATAGTAGGTTTGTTACACACATGTGTAATCATACATATATATATATATATATAAAGATTAATAATCTGATTACTGAGAGAATATAAAATCAAAAGTATGTTTAGAATCAAAAGTGATAGTGAGGGATCGGTCGGGATTTGCCCGACTCTATTGATCGGTTGGATATTGGGTGATCAGGCTTCCCGGCCGATCGGTCGGGTCGGGCCAAATTGCTCGAGCCATAACTACATGAATAATTGTCCTCTGACATATTCTGTAGTATTTGCCTACAATCACGCTACCTACTCAATAACGGTTTGGATAACTAATTATGGAATATCTGCGTGGGGATTTGTGAATACACATGGCACAGTTTGATTCGATGAGAACTTGGATTCGGTACAGCTCGCACGTATGGAGTCCATGCAGGTTTATTCGTCCTCTATATATTACTACCTCTGGTGCAAGAAACAAACACACTCTCGCGCCTATACTAAGTTCTGCCGTTACTCTACCAAAATATTTTTTTCAATCCTTTTGTTTGCTAACTTAAGCATTGGAGGCTCCTTGGCAAGTATCACACCAGTGTCAAGACAGGACTCCAAGCACGAGTTGGACCATCCACAGTACTTCTAGTAAGCTGCATCATCAGCTAGCGCCGTATGTGGGAATCGACTTTTCTTATTGATTTCCAACTTTTCTTATAATTTTGATGGCCCAAACCAGGTCCGGTATCAATACTCAACCTCCCTCGCCAGCAACAACAGCAATGGAGAACCAAAACGACAAGTGAATCGCTGCCATGGAGAGGCAGATGCACGAAATGATGACAATCATGCAAGTTCTCATGGCCTAGAATTAGGCATTGCTTCAGCAAATGAATGCACCTCTTGCTTCGGTTCTGCCTCTAGTTGCTCTACCAACTAATAGAGCGCACAATGGAGGTGCCGTGGAAGTAAATAGTGTAGCACACGAGGAGGTCCCAACAAGACCCAGAATGGGTTTTGGCCATGGTGCAGGTATCGTTGGGGAGAATGATGTCCCTAATAAGCTGCCAGATGAGTCAAGAAGGAGGGAAAGGACATTAGGAGCTGACATCCTATATGGAGGCCACCCGGAGGTCTCTAGGATAAAAGCCACCAGCATCAAGGGTCTTTCTGCAAACCCTTGGGATGAGCAAATTAGAGCCATACAGGCTCAAATGGATGATGTCCTGGCTGCAGTCAAAGCCCCACATACAGTGGAAAACTTGATTGGGAATACTGTTTCCCTGTTTACCTCGGTAGTGATGGCTTGCCCTTTGCCATCGAAGTTTAAGATGCCAGCGGTAGATTCATTCGATAGATCACAAGATCCATTGGACCATTTGAAAACTTTCAAGACATTGATGCACATGCATGCATACCCCGATGAGATCATGTGTCGGGTCTTCCTTGCCACATTGAAAGGACCTGCTCGCCTATGGTTTTCTAAGATCAAGGCATGGACCATTGCCAACTTTGCTCAGTTGAGCAAACTTTTCATGAGTTATTTCATTGGGGGACAAAGGCAGAAGAGGCCACCCACCCATCTCCTCATGATCCAGTAAAAAAAAAAGAAGAGTCCCTAAGAGACTACGTGGGAAGATTTAACAAAGAGTTGCTTGAGGTTGACGATGCAAATGATAAGGTGGTTGTAACCGCCTTCATGAGCAAGTTACGATCTCCTAGGTTCATAGTCTCTTTGGTGAAGAAGCTGTTTGTTGATATGGCAGAACATTATTTCGAGCTCAGAAATATATTAATGTCGATGATGTCATGAAAGCGAAAAAGGAAAGCTATAAGGCTGGATGTTCCAAAGTGGAGAAGAAAAGGCCGAATGGATCAAATCACAGAGATACTAAGGTTAGAAAGGTAGACAACTGCCTCGATCGAGGAATCAAAAGGTTCGATAATAGACTTGAGTTCACTCCGTTAAACACTAGATTGGAGAATGTGTTTCTCAAGATCCAGAATGACCCGGCTCTGCGATAGCCAGAGAGATTAAAGACCCCAGCAGAGAAACGAACCCGGGTGAAATCCTGTAGGTTTTACCAGGACCATGGTCATGACACTGATGATTGTCATGACCTGGAATGACAGGTGGAGGAGTTGATCTGCCAAGGACGTCTTGGCCGATTTATAGCTGGCTAGAATAATAATGGGAGTTGAGAGCACAGAACACCCGATCGATAGAGCCCGAGGAAGAAGAGTCCCAAACGAAAAAGTCCCGATCGGGGCAAAATGAACGAATATTTGATTGGGGGGATACGAGTTATTTCAAGAGGATTCGCCGCAAGAAGAGAGTCCTCGACAACCCGAAAAAAGTATATGCGCGAAACTAGCCAACCTCGAAAAGTGCTAACAACTAATCGATTGGTAAAGAAGACAAAAGGCTCAGGGCCGATCGATCACTTTCACAGAAGACGAGGCGAATGAAGTGTTCCAGCCTCATGACGACCTCCTGGTGATATCGGCTATTATCGCTAACTATAAAATCTGGAGAATCTTCATAGATAGCGAAAATTCAGCAGACATCATATATTGGGGTGCGCTCGAGAAGATGAAGATCGGCTGAGAAAAGTTACAACCCATCTCCTCCCCCCTAGTAGGATTCATAAGAGACTGGATTACCCCACTCGGGTTGATCACATTGCTAGTAACTTTGGGGGATGAGTAGCATAAGGCGACCAAAATGATCAATTTTTTAGTTGTGGATTGCCCATCAGCGTATAATGTGATCTTGGGAAGGATAGCTCTAAACCGTGTCCTCTTTGAAAGAGGATGTTCGAAAAGAAGTCCTGGTAATCGATGGGTTAGAAGTGAGAGATGATGAGGAAATAAGAAGGGAAGAACCTAAAGGTGAAATGGATGACGTGATTATGGGTTCCCCCGAGCAAGAAAGGACAATCAAGATAGGGTCAGAAACCCCGAAGCCTTTGAAAAGCAAAATAAAAGATTTTTTGTTGAACAATGCGGATATTTTCGCATGGTCCTATGAGGACATGCCGGGGATAAGCACAAGTGTAATTGCTTATCATTTGAGTATTCATCCGACGGCCAGACTAGTGAAGCAGAAAAGAAGAATCTTCTGCCTCGAGCACAACTAAGCAATTGTTGAAGAAGTGGATAAGCTATTGAAGGCCAAGTTCATCAAAGAAGTTAACTACCCTACCTGGTTATCAAATGTAGTAATGGTGAAAAAGTCTAACAGCAAATAGAGAATGTGCGTGGATTTCACTGACCTCAATAAGGCTTGCCCAAAAGATAGCTTCCCCCTACCAAGCATCGACTTGTTAGTTGATTCTACAGCTAGTCATGAGTCGTTGTCCTTTATAGATGCATTTTTTGGGTATAACCAGATCAAGATGACGAAGCAAGATCGATAGCACACGGCGTTCATAACTGATCAGGGATTGTATTGCTACAACGTCATGCCGTTCGGGTTGAAGAATGCGGGGGCAACATATCAAAGATCCATGAATAAGATGTTTGGGAAACAAATTGGCAGAAAGGTTGAGGTATACATAGATGATATGCTAGTAAAAAGCAATGAGGTTGATTCACATGTTGCTAACCTACAAGAAACATTCGATACTTTAAGGAAATACGGGATGAAACTCAATCCAGCTAAGTACGCTTTTGGTGTGGCATTTGGCAAGTTCCTCGGCTTTATAGTCTCCAGCCGAGGCATAGAGGCAAACCTTGAAAATATGAAAGCAATAGTGGAAATGCAGCCACCACGGACGACTAAGGAGGTGCAAAAATTGGTTGGAAGAGTGGCTGCCCTCAACAAATTTATTTCTCGGTCAACAGACAAATGCCACCCTTTCTTCAAAGTGCTCCGAAAGGCCTTCAAGTAGACAAAGGAATGTGATAAAACCTTTTTGCAACTGAAGCAATATCTGTGGTCAGTACCATTACTCAGTCGCATTGTCACTGGGGAGAAGCTTTACTTATATCTCTCCGTTTCCACCACAACTGTGAGTTCTGCACTTGTGAGGGAGGAAAATGGTTTCCAAAAGCCAATTTTTTACACGAGCAGGGCCCTGAGGGGGGCCGAAAAACATTATTCGAAGATTGAGCTATTGGCCTTTGCTCTGGTAACAGCAGCTTAGCGACTAAGAGCCTACTTTCAAGCTCACTATATTGTGGTTCTCACATACCAGCCTCTCAGGAACATCCTACATAAGCTGGAAACCTCAGGGAAACTGGTAAAGTGGTCGGTCGACCTAAGTCAGTTCGACATTCAATATAGATCAAGGATAGGAATAAAAGGACAAGCAGTAGTAGATTTTATCGCAGAGTTTACGACCCACCCTGAAGCCCACCCAACGACGAAGATGACGATCAACTATGGACACTTCATGTCGATGGTTCCTCTACTCAGAACGTAAGTGGAGCAGGCATTGTCCTAATCTCCCCTGACGGTCGTAAATTCAATTATGTTCTCCGTTTCAGACTTCCTGCCTCCAACAACGAAGCTAAATACGAGACCCTACTCGTTGAACTCCGCATGGCTCGGCAAATAGGGGTACAGTAATTCTAGGTTTGTAGTGACTCCTAGCTAGTTGTGGAACAAATGTAAGGAGATTCTGAAATAAGATGTGAACACATGACCGAATACCTCCAGAGGGCAAAGGGTCTATCCCGAAAGTTTTCAAGGTTCCATCTACAACGAATTTTCAGATTGCAGAATGAGGAGGCCGACAGATCAGCAAGAATTGCATCTTCGAGAGAGGAAAACTCAGAAGTTCCAATTGAAGTACTCTATTCCTCGAGCATCCAGACTCCAGAGATCTGCCAGATAAAAGATGATGCAGAATAGGCCAGACCGATCAGAGCCTATCTAGAGAACGGAATGTTACCAACTGACAAGAACAAGGCCCGAAGAATATAGTACCAAGCAAGCAGATACTTGATCATAAATGGAGTTCTCTACAAAAAGGGGCATAACTCCCCACTGTTACGATGCCTGAACGACCAAGAAGCGGATTATATGATGAGAAAGATCCATGAAGCGGTCTGCAACAACCACTCAAATAGTAAAGCTCTGGTTGGAAAGGTCTTAAGGGCGGGCTATTATTGGCCTACCCTAAAAATTGATGCTCGAGAATTTGTTAGGAAATGCGACAATTGTCAGCGATTCGCCAACATCCTGAGGTAACCAGCTCAGGAAATGACGCCGATCCAGAGTTCCTGGCCTTTTTGCACAATGGGGAATTGATTACTTTACTAAATGGGTCAAAACTAAAGCCCTGCCCAACATCACAGAGCAGAACATATGAAAATTCTTGTGGTGAAACATCGTATGCAAGTTTGGCATTCCTAAAGTGGTCATAACGGACAATGGGAAGCAATTTAGGGGTCGATAGTTTAATGGGTTATATCAAGAGTTGGGGATCAGCCATCATTACTCATCTCTAGAGCACCCTAGGCAAATGGTCAGGTGGAGGTTGCGAACCGATCCCCACTCAAGATTATTAAAACAAAGTCAGATAAAGCCAAAGGTCTCTGGGCGGATGAACTCTCCAGCATCTTATGGGCTTACAAAACGACAGAAATGGTGACAACCAGCCACACTCCGTTCTCTTTAACGTACGGTGTGGAAGTCGTAATCCCAGCTCAGATCGGACTCCCCAGCCCCAAGGTGCAAAACTTTGATCCAGACAAAAACAATAATCCTTTAGACGAAGAGATTGATTTACTTGAAGGAATGAGGCTACAAGCTGCAGTCTGGATGGCTTCCTACCAACAACGGATGCGCTAATATCACAACAGCAGAATTCGTCCGAGAGAGTTCACTGTTGGTGACCTAATGTCGAATAGGGTTAACCAATCCACTAGAAATCCCCAAGAGGAAAAATTGGGACCTAACTGGGAAGGACCCTATGAAGTGCCAAGCTACACAAGGAAAGGGACCTATAGATTGAGAACACTTAAGGGAAAAAAACTGCCTCACCCCTGGCACATTGAGCACTTAAGGAAATACTATGCTTAAGTTATTATTCCTCCCGATTTGTAACATCCAGTTGATTTTACATTATTAATGACATCATTTGTTCTATTAGATCTCATGGTCTTGGAAGATTTCTGCTACGGGAATGTCTATCTACGAATGTGTCTTTCTGCGAATATCTTTCCACTACAAGTATTCCTCCTCGATTCACGTGATCAAGCAGTTCAAAGATGGCTCACGAGGTAAAGTGTTCCTGATTGATCCACGTGATTGAGCAATACGAAGATGGCTCACGAGGCCAGTGTTCCTGATCGATCCACGTGATCGAGTCGCGTGAAGATGGCTTCCGAGGCCAATGTTCCTGATCGATCCACGTGATCAAACAGTACGAAGATAGCTCACGAGGCCAATGTTTTAGATTGATCCACGTGATCGATGAGTGCTAAGATGGCTCACGAGGCCATGTGTTTCTGCTTGATCCATGTGGTCGAATAGCACGAATATGATAGAATAATTGAATTGCAAACTAATATGTGCGTAGTTCAATTTAGAGGAACAAACAAGTCTACTATTCCTAACCCTCTCCATAAGTTAAAATTCATTTAATGAATATATGCAACATGTTTTCTTACTTCACGTTTGTGTCTAAGTTAAAGTTCACGAGATGTTATGAACAAACTAAACTACATTAACAAAAGAATAGTGAAATGGAAACTAATATTCAAAAGGCAATTGTTCATTACAAAGACCACTATTACATTATAGTTCAAAAATTCAGTACGAGCAAAAAGGATAAAAGAAATTTCTAGGCCTAAGCCTCCATTTCATTGCCACTCTCTTTTGGCTCTATGTTGGTCTGGTTGGCCTCACCCTCGGTGGCTTGAGCGGTATTCTGTTCAGCATTTTGCTTAGTTTCTTCACCACCATTTGGAGAGATTCCGTCTGTCTGTTCTTCTTGGTGCCTTTCCTCGCTAGGGGCAGTCTCAATTTCCTCAAGCTCCAAGTGGGAGATGTCGAGATTAGGGAAGTTGTGCTTGAAATGTGCCTTGGCGTTATTAAACCCCTACATGAAGATGGGAAAGATCATTGCCTGAAAGTCATCAGTCTTCTTGAACTTTGCGATGGCTTTCTCCCCGGCATCTTCCAACTTCCCTAAAAGCTCGGCTATCTCTCGTTCCAAGCTCTCTTTTCGCCCGATGGCCTTGTTAAGCTCCCTCTAGAGGCTGTTTCTATCCCTATTCAGCTTTTTATTCTCCTCCATAACCTTACGGTTGTGTCAAATAACTTCTTCTTGTTCGAATTCGGCAATTGCAATGTTGACTTTGGCCTTTTCCAGTTTGGTTAGTAGCTTCTTTTGCTTCATCTCGAACTCAGCAATAAGGGCTGCATTCTTCTGCTTCTTCTCGTGAAGGGTCTTTTTTGTGCTGGATAGGCGAGTATAAATAGCAAGTGACCAGCCCACCATCTATGCAATAGAATCAGCAAAAATCATAAGTCCAAAACGGTAGTAAGATACTTAAAAAAAAAAAGAAGGAAGGAAAGAAAGAGAAAGAGGGGAAGACGAACCTTAAAGTTATCGTGGTTCAAGTCATAAACCAGCTTGAAGTTGGAACCTTGTCGAACCGATGTTAAATCGGCGTCTAAGATAGTGGCGAGGAGCTTCTGCCAAGCCAGCTCACTGCTAGCCACAAGTGTTTGGCTAGAAGACGCTTCAACCTCTGAATCGGAGCCAGTTGCCTTTGACCTCACCGACGGAGGGGGGATCTCCAACTCATTCGATTGTCGAAAGACCTCCTGACCCTCGACGGGAGCACCCTTCTTTGGGGCAGCTGCAACAGGAGAAGTGGGCTTGGCCGCTGAAACGGAAGGCTTTGTTGTTCGAGCTTTTTTAGGAGCAGGAGGCTGTTCCCCCCTCTCGATTTGATCAGAATCTTCAAGTGCAAGACTGTCTGCAAAGACAAGAGGTGAAATGCTAAGTTCAGAACGAGTAGGTAAACATGAACTCAAAATAAAAATATAACTCACTCCGCTCACGTTTGACTTCCAAGGCCTCTTTGGTGGGATCGAGGCCGAGCAAGTAGAGAGCGAGATTCTTTATTGTAATAAGGAAGTAAGAATCTCGAACAAAATGTTTGTTTGCCCGACTGATCAACTCCTTCTGTTCCCGAGTGATCAAAGGTTGTTTTCGTGCTGATTAAGTAAAGAAATGGGTTAGAGTCCTAGACTCTAGACTTGTCAGAGTAATTTTGACAAAAAACCAAAGGGAGATCAAAATAAGGAGAATCTAAGCGTACCCTTTAAGGAGGGCTGACCCCATTGGCGAGGAACTCAAACCCTTTTATCCTTATCAAACTCCCACGGTTGGAACTCCTAGGTACTCCCCCAGATGAAGAAGAACTTTTCCTTCCATCCTTTGTGAGAGGACGACATGTTCGTCACAAAATTGAACTCCCGCCTCATTGTGGAGAAGTACCACCAACCAGAACATCTTTCCATTACTTTGTAGAAATAAAGGAATAAGTCAGCCGTGAGTTCCTCCCCGGTAGTGGCCTTCCAAAAGATTGCACACCCAATAAGGATTCTACAGCTGTTCGAGGGGATCTGGCCTGGAGCTAAGCTCAGTCGGGATAATATTTCCCGAACGAGCTTTGGTAAGGGAAAACGCAACCCCCTGATCAGGGAAGCCCCGTACACAGCAATTTCTCTCGATCTTGAAGAATATACTGCGTCTTCGCTCCCTAGTTGTCTAAGTGTCAGGTCAGAAGGAAACTAAAATTCTGAGACAATCCTTGACATCCTTTTGGTCGAAATGGTGGACTTTATACCTTCCGCTTTGTACCTAACCCCCTCTTCCTCACCACTAGCTATTTAAGCCTTCTTAACCTCTATGCCAGCCTCGAATGCATCGACTATACAATCGTCTCCTTCGTTTTTGCTCACGCTAGCAGTAGTGGAATTTCGTTGACGGTGAAAAACGAACCCGTTGCTATCGGAGCTACTGGAGCTCGATAGACTGACTCTTTCGACGTTCTCTATTTCTAAAATAAAGACAACTGACATAATCGGACTGAATACAATAAAAGATTAGACCACTAATGACAGCTCTAAGGTACCTAGGGTTCCCTACGGATCTTATGGGGTTCAGAAGCCTACAATTTTCTGAGTAAAAGAAAGCACTCCTCACTAGTAGCCACCACATTAAGGCCCAAAATAGGAAAAATGATTAGTTAAAAATTGCACAGAAGATTTCTTACGTGAGATAAGCTCGGAAAAACTTAAAGAGCCTCGAAAATATGAACCCTAGTGATGGAAAAGCAATCAAAAAAAGGCACCGAAAAAGAATGAGGAATGGCAAAGAAAGCTTCGACAATTTAAACGCGTAAAAGGGAAACCAATATCGGGCACCCCTATTTATAGAATGGGCAAATATATATATATATATATATATATATATTTGAATTTTAATTTTCGAATATCAACGGCTTGGATCGAAGGTGGGAAAAACCGATCTAACGGCTCTCCAGTATTAACGCTACACGTTCTGACACCGCCTAACATGGTTATGATGCGTAAAGGAAAGGCGAAATGGCTGTGGCCTTTCACCGTACCTCTGCAATTGATGTGCCAGATGGGTAATAAAGGCGCATCCCATCCACTCCGCAGAGCCCCCTCGGGATCAGGGGCACCTGATCCGAAACATCACCCGACCGATCATGTCCATTATAGATTCCTCTTGCTCTTCTTTGTTGACCGAAGGAATCGAGGGCATCTGATAGTGAGGGATCGGTCGGGATTTGCCCGGCCCTGTCGATTGGTCAAATATTGGGTGATCGAGCTTCTCGGCCAATCAATCAGGTCGGGCCAAATTGCTCGAGCCATAACCACGTGAATAACTACCCTCTGACATATTCCGTGATATTTGCCTACAATCACGCTGCCTACTCAATATCGGTTTGGATAACTAATTATGGAATATCTGCGTAGGGATTTATGAATACACGTGGCACAGTTTGATTTGATGAGAACCTGGATTCTGTACAGCTCGCACGTATGGAGTCCATGCAGGTTCATTCCTCCTCTATATATTAGTACCTCTAGTGCAAGAAACAGACACACTCTCACGCCTATACTAAGTTCTGCCGTTACTCTATCAAAATATTTTTTCAATCCTCTTGTTTACTAAGTTAAGCATTGGAGGCTCCTTGGCAGGTATCACACCGTTGTCAAGACAGGACTCCGAGCACGGGTTAGACCATCCACAGTACTTCCAGTGAGCTACATCATCAAAAAGTATGTTTAGAATCAAAAGTATATATATATATATATATATATGTATTATATAAATAAGTTTTTGCAAAAACGTTCCTTTTTTTTCTTTAAGGTAACTACTGTTTCAATTCTGATTTTTTTTTCTTAATGGATAACTAGTATTTTTGTTTTTTTTTTTCTTTTTTTTTTCTTTTTGATAGGTAATTGTTGTTCTTGTCGCCTTTTTCTTAATGGGTAACTGTAGTTCATATTTATTCATTGCTTGCATTAATTTTTTTTTTTAATTTTTTCTCTACATTGATGATTAATTATGATGAGAAAAAAAAAATTATCTAGCCTAAGATAAAAAGAAATCCTAACTGCTCCCTTGCTTAAGGTGAAGATATATGTATTCCTTCTTTAGCTTCACTTTCATTCATTCTCTAGTTATACAATGGAAACCCTTTTTCATGGAGTGATATTTAGCCTCCATATATTCTAATATAAAAAAAAATTATTTATATTTTTTAAAATTATTTTCTTGAAAATTAAGTAAATATGTTTTCTTAAAAATATTTTACTTTGAAACATACTGACCCTTAATTTTTCCATTGAATTTTGGCATAAAAAAACAACCCTAGCTAAATAGGAAGTAATGCTTTGATGAGTTTTATTATTTTATTTAATTGTGAATGGACATCAAATAACAAAAACAACAGTAGAAGAAGAAGAGGAAAAAAAAAAAGGGGGGAAAAGGAAAAGTAAAAACACGAATGCTGAACCAACGGTTCTAGGTAAAGCAATTTGACTCTGCAAGGAACTAGAAACCTTCTTCGTTCCCGTATATGATAGATTAATTCAAACGGAAGCTCCCGAATTGAAATATTTGAGGGTGCGTGCAGCGTGAAATAAAATGCTAAATTTTTTTTTTTAAATTTTGAAAACTTTTAAAAATTATTCATTTTTTATTTTACTGTACGTTTTACGAATCTACAATTTATCTTACTTTATTTAACTTTTTATCACTTTAGATACACCCTTAATAAAAATTCTCACAAATTCTTATGTTTAGAATTAAAATAAAATTTTATAAATTGGGTTTGATTTCATTTCATAAATTAAATTTTGTCATTTATATACCATTTGAAATCCAATCCAGAAAAAATTTAAAGATAATTTATTATTTTCTTCAGTCACCTGGGTAAGTGAATAAATTTATTCTAATATATCATATTTATCATATTTTCTATTTACTATTAATATAACCAAATTTAATATTTCTCTTAAATCAAATCAATTCAATTCTTAAATTTAAAATATGTGTCAAATACAAAATTTTATTTACTAGATCAAGTCAAATTTATTATTTATTTCAAATTAAATCAATTCTAAGAAATAAATATTTGCAAACGGAATGTTTTTTTTTTTTTTGGGCAACGATAAAAAATAGAAAAGAGAACACGCGAGATTTATAGAATTAAAACTAATTGAATATTTAACAACTAATATATTAATAAAATACCTTTGATTTTATTATTTTTTAATTCATTTAAACAAGGAAAAACACTTTGAAATTTTATGTTTTTTTTTTTCCTTTTTCTTTCATCCTTTTTATTTTATTTTCTTTTCTCTCGTTAAATACTCACTCCAAACGCACAACACGCCTTTGTAGAGTTAGTTCCTTAAAACTAAAATTATAATCAAAAAGCTTCGAATAATGACAACGTTATGACTGGACAAATGGGGAGAAATTGCCGGCAATGGGTCACCCAACATGCTTAGAGAGCTTTATATGTCATGTCTTGAGAGAATAGAGTAAATGGACAAAATTAGCCAAAAGAAACCATTGACGCTTATGTCAATCAGCCAATTATTCTGGGGAACGAGGTTTGGTTTACGCAAATGGGTTTATTTTATAGTAGACCAAGCCGTTGATTACGGAAATTAAGATTCAATCCTACCTACTGTTGTTTTCTTTCCAAATTTTTAATTGAGTCTCTGAAGTTTATGTTGTTAGAAATGTACTAAATAATAATGTATTTCAAGTTAGTATATTTAAACGTACATTAATGGGTTAAGGTACACCAATTTGACAATTGATAATTCAAGCTGATATTGATGATCTGAACAGCACAGAAGGAACAGACGGCAAAACTTTTCTTTTTCATTGGGAATGTCACTGGTTTCCCGGCTAGGAGTCATCGGCAATTGCAGAGCGCTTATTTTGTGTTAGAATCACCTGCTGGAACCTCGCTGACTGTTGTTGGAATTCGCTGGAAAATATAAAAATTTAACCTTCGGACAAACTAGTTTCTTGACTGAGTCATTGGATGTCGCTGGATGAAACAGAGAACATTTAAGGATGTTTATTTACTTGTTGAAAAGTTCGTCCCAACAAGTAATGGAGAATTTTTAGGAATCGACTTCTATTTGATTCAAAATTAATATGTACTATATAAAGAAACGTTCTACCTTTTAGATTTTTTGGGATAGAGTAAATATTATATTCGAACATATTGCTACTTCCAACAAGTTCTCTCAATCTCTTAAACAACAAAAATAGGGATAGTCATCTTGACCGACTCGTTTGAATTCGATCCATTACCCAATTCGAATGGATGTAAAATTTAAATTTTTTTTTTGACCTGACCTACCTAGATTTATCGGAGGACATGCCCCTAAATAGCTCTAATTGGCGTCGACAAATCTATATAACCGACCCCACCTAGTGGGAAAAGGTTTGGTTTGGTTTGGTTTGGTTTGAAGATTGGATCGGATTTGGATTTGATTTAAAAAAAAAAATTGGATATTGGATCAGATATAAGGATGAGATTGCCTCCACCCCGATCTGCCCCGAATCCGATATCCAATCCAAATACTCCAATCTACCCCGATCTGTCTTGATTTGTCCCAAAAAATATTTGAACAATCGCGAATCATTTGGAACCATGATGACAACATCATCACTATATCATGACAAACAATATTCACATTCAAAATACTCTAGACTTATTGAATTTCACTATTATTATCATTAAAATGAATATTGATAAATAAATTTTAAATAAATTTATTTAAATTTAAATAAGTAAATTTAATTAGGGTGTGTTTCGGAAAGAAATTATAATTTTTTTTTTTTTACTTTTGTGCACATTGAAGTTTAAAATTTCAATTTATTTCTTTCATACGCAAAAATCAAGAAAACTTAAAGAGGTAAATTTAAAATTTTATAAGGTATATCATTTGGGACTCTACAAAAATATATAAATTCCTATATAATTTAAATTTTTTACTTACTGCACGAATTATGAAACTGTAATTTTTACAAATTCATATTAATTTATACAATTTCAAATCCCATTATGACTTGTAAACTCTATTGTTTTCAGAAAAATATCTAAATTTAAACTTTAAAAAATAATTAAAATAATTTATTTGCTATTTTATTTTATTTTTCCTATTTTTAGTACAAAAAATTACTATTTTATTAAGTAACTTCTTTCTTGAATTTTGAATAGTTTATTGTTTCCCCTGTATTTTTAACATTTTCAGCTAAAATATTTTTTAAACATTTCAATATTGATATTCAAAAGAGTTCTCTGAAAAATAGATTTTTCAAATAATTTAACTAAAATGTTTCGTGAAACATTTAATATTTTTTCATAATGAAATTTATTTTTTAAAAAATATATAGAGAATGTAACTTATTAATTTTTTCTTAAATAATTTGATAAGTGCAGATAATTACATGTTAAATTTTTTGAAAAAGTTTACTTATGCAGATGAGTTATTTTATTGTGATAAAAATTTATAATTCTATGTTATTCTAAAAAATTATTTGTTATTATAAAAAAATTTAAAAATTTTTGGTAGTTTTATTTTTTTTTTCTTTATGTGAATGGTGAGAAAAAAAATTAGTTATTCTATTTTGAAATTAGATTAATGTAAAAAGTTAATAAGGACAAAAAAGAAATTAGAAATTTAAATTTACAACTTTTTTTTTATGTTTGCAGGTTTTATATAAGAAAAAAAATTTAAAAACTAAAATAAATTATATTTTTACTTATATTTTTAGCAATCATAAAAAAATAAATTTAAATTTATTTGATTAAGATATAAAATAAATTAAAATTTATTTATAGACTTTTGTCATGTTCTATAACATTTTGATATTTATTATTTTTTACAATTCTTTTAAAATTTATTTATTTTAAAATTTATCTATTCATGTTTTTTCTTATATTTTAATCATTACAGTATTTTTAAAATATATTACTAGATTATTGAAATGTATTACATTATTTATAAAATATGTTATTATGTATTATTTTGATTTTAGAAATGAATTTTTTGGTAGTAATAGGTTACATACAACTTAAGGTTAGATTGGAAGGTGAACAAATAGTTTACAGTTTTGGATATCCGTGCATATATCTGTTCTCCGTTTGGAGCGGAGATAGAGGTCCAAAAAAATATCTGTTTGAAGTTCGGGACAAATTTGGAGGTAAACAGAGAATTTGAAGTTTAAATTTGAATAATACCATGTCCGTCTCTGATCTGTCTCATTGCCATCCTTAAACAAATGCTTCGTACAAATTTGATTTTGATCTTTGGAAACTTTAAAAATTGATCTTTTACTAGAGGATTTATCATAGATGCAAGTTTTGCATTCAATATTGGCTCACTTTCTTGGTATCTTGCCATCGTGGTGTCGGTAATATTCACATGTTCTACATCACCATGTATATATATTATTATAATAAAAAAGAGTAGGAATATTTGATGAAAATAATTACTTAGTGAATTTTTTTAATTTTTTTATTAATACTTTTTAAGCACTAATAATCACTCACAATTTAAAAAAAATATATTTAAAATAATTTTTCTATTCTATAAATTATTTAAATAACTTTATTTTTGTAATTTTTATATGTCTTTTAAGTTCTCAATACTTTTGTTTATTTTTTTAAAATAACCCTTAATTAGTTACTCAATAATTATTCAAATGCCATTATGTATTATTTGAAATAAATGTTTTGATTTTTATAATTTTTTTTAAATTTTTGACAATTTAAAAAATAAAAAATAAATATTTTCTCTTTCACCCACAAAAAGTATGTCTATTGTTCAATATATTATTTTGACATCTACGACGTGTACAAAACTTTCATTGAACAATATGATGATGTCTGAATTTCGTCCGCGCACCACTAGGCTCGCCTAGCCGATATTGTCCGACTGCTGGGCCTGGACTCGTGACCCATAGGCTTCTCATGGCCTAGCTCGTGACAATTCAAGTCGGTTTTGTTTCCCTTGTGACGAAAAGGCCTCGTTACTAGGGAGAGGGTAGAGGCCTTTATTGGGTACCTCAGTCATCGACTCCTAATCGATGTGGGACAAGAATTTGTATAATCAGTAGGCCCCCAGTCGGTGACTGAGGGACGGAGCGACTTATGGACCTCCTTCTAGCGCCAGCTAATGATATCTGAATTTCATCCACGTACCACTAAGCTCGCCTAGCCGATATTGTCCGACTGCTGGGCCTAAGCTCGTGACCCATAGGCTCCTCATGGCCTAGCTCGTGACAACCTAAGTCGGTTTTGTTTCTCTCGTGAGGAAAATGCCTCGTTACTAGGGAGAGGGGTAGAGGCCTTTATTATGTACCTCAGTCCCCAACTCCTAATCAATGTGGGACAAGAATTGGTATCATCAGTAGCCCCCCAATCGGTGACTGAGGGACAGAATGGCTCATGACCCTCCTTCTAGTGCCAGCTAATGATGTCCGAATTTCATCCGCGCACCACAAGACTCGCCTAGCCGATATTGTCCGACTGCTGGACCTGAGCTCGTGACCCATAGGCTCATCATGGCCTAGCTCGTGATAACCCAAGTCGGTTTTATTTCCCTCATGACGAAAAAGCCTCATTACTAGGGAGAGGGGTAAAGGCCTTTATTAGGTACCTCAATCCCCGACTCCTAATCGATGTGAAACAAGAATTGGTATCATCACAATATATTATTTTGACATCTACGGCGTGTACAAAACTTTCATGTCGCGGAGTCTTAAGTATCCAGAAGGAAATTGATTTCCTGGAAGGAAAAAAAAAATTTCCCAGTGATCTCACAAAAGATCATCCTTTTCAAAATCAAACACCAAAGGTGGCAAAAAAGAACATACATGCATGTATATAGAGTGCACTAGACACACTAAAAAATGCTAAAATTTTTTAAAAATCTCTAAAAATTTTTAAAATTTATTCATCTTTTATCTCACAATATAAATTACGAACTCAGAAATTATTTTAAATTATCTCACTTTAACTCATTTTTTATCACTCCAAACGCTTCTATAATATATATCATTTACAAATACACACATATTGATAAAATAAAAAATAAAAGACAAGAAATAATAAAATTTGAGAGATAAAATATATGGTCTACATCGTGTCATATATATCATAAAAGAAAAGAAAAGCCATTTAAATAAACTTATAATAAGAAGTATGTATAGTAAATTTTTAATTAGATCTCACCACAATTTATGTTGTATCCATGTCCATCCAAGTCAACATAAGAGGCTATTAAAATTTGTCCCACATCGGCTTATAAGAAAAATTATTCACCCATATAAAAAATGGAAATCCATCCTTTTAACATTTAAATTTTAAGGTTGAGATTCCTATTGTTATGTATTATCGAATTTTTTTACAAGGTATCAGAGCAGTTTTTAACTGGAGCTCACCACAGTGCACATTGTACCAATGTTTATGTGGACCAACGTAAGGAGGCTATTAGAAGTTGTCTCATATCGGTGCATGGGAAAAGTTATTTCTTTATATAAGAAATGGACTTCCGTTCCCTTAATAGTTAAATTTTAAGATTGAGTACTGTTTTTAGGGGCACGTGGCACCTTGTCAAGCACCTTGATAAAGGACACGTGGCATTTCGTCGAGCATGGCAAAAATGTGATCGGCATTGGGTTAATATATGCAAAATCGCTATAGATGGGCCCCACTATTTTTTAAATGCACCCTTAACCATAAATGCTTAATAGTAATAAATGAACTAAATTTATTATCTAATGGACAATCTAGTTAGTTCGTTTCGTTACAAATAACAAACAGATATGATAAGTGGACAATTCTAGAGCTGTATTCTGTTTATTCAGGCATTTCCAATCGCCCACATGCATTAAATGAAAAATAATGGCATTAAATGAGAAGTAAAAGACATTTAAAGAAAAGTAAGAGGCGAATATAAGAAGGTATCATTGCGACCTAATTTCTGCATATTACTTTATTTATTTTACCATATTATAAATACAGCACTTAACTCAGATATCCAAGTATGCTCAATATTACCAACTAAATACATTATATATTTCTTTCCTTAATTCTCTTAAAACTCCTGCTGACTTAAACATCGAAAGATTTTCTGGTCAGAGACCCCTATTTCAGCCGTAACTTTTGTTTCTTTTATGTTCAGCAAGTTGGCGATTGGACTTTCAGTTGGTGTGATAAGCAATTCAAGCAGCGAATTTTTGTTGCTGAACAAGTACTCTTCTCTTATATGTAGTCCAGCTTTCTTTACAAATAATCATACCTCAACACGCGCGCAACCGCGCATATATATATATATATATATAACCCTGTGTGTAAAGGCTTCTGGCATATTTGATTTTTTATTTTTTATTTTTTCCTTTTTTCCTTAACACAGAAGTGATTGAAAACCTTTTCTATAAAGTGAAGGAATCGTCTTAAGCTGATCAACTTGCACAACTAATTTCTTTCTTCTTCTCCTTCCTCTTCTTTTTTTTTTTTTTTTAATTCTACTTTCTATAAAATTAAGATAGACCCCCCCCCCCAAAAAAAGGGCAATTTAATATATATAGTTGGCTACGCATCATAGGCACATGCCAGGTAAAAATATCAAGACAAACGTAGCTTAACTGTTTTATTATTTTTTTATTTTTTATTTTTTTCCATTTTCCATTCGTTCGGTGATAAAGTGAAATTTTCCAGTACACATATACATAGTTTATATATATGCAATAATCACTATGAAAATGTTGTAAATGAATGATGAAATTTCATAAGAATCACCTGATCGGTAGTAACAAGTAAATCCAACCCAAACTAGGTTAAACATGAAAACTGACAACACACTAAAATACTTCTAATTTGTATTCGAATTAAGAATTTGTCCAAAAAAAAAAAAAGATATAGATAAAAATTCAAATTTTCTTTTTTTATTTAAATTATGATAAGAAATGAAGGAAAATTAATTATATTAAAAAATTAATATATTGATGATATTTTTAATTTTATTATATTTTTTAGTCCATTTAAATGATGATATATTTAAAATTTTATATTTTCTTTTTTTTTTTTCAATTTCTTTTTCCATTACAAAATTAGCACTCCAAATATATCCTTAAACTTTTGTTGGATTTTCTTGGACAAAAGCAGCAAAGCTGTTATTCTAAGCTTAGACTGAGTTTAGCCGGCAACTCGAGTCATTCGCTACTCGTTTTTTTTGTCTTTTTTAAAGTGATTACACTTATACTTTCTTACATTTTATGCTTATTTTGAATATTGAAAGGTAAAAATGTTAAATTAATAAAAAATTAAGAAACTAACTTTTTTTCTTCCAAAATACAAAAAAAAAAAATTAATTTTTTATTATTTAATTAGTAGCCAACTGCAAAAGAATTAGTTTTTTTAAATTTTTTTTAAATTCAGCTTTAGAATATAAATAAGCAAATGCTTGCCATGTCACCGAATGATCCCACCTTCTACAAAATCGCGGCTGATCGAGCAAGCTAATGATTTTTTTTGGGGGGAGGAGGGGTAGGGCGTAAGTGGTGGGCTTTGAAAAATGCAAACAAATTTAAATTAGTTGTTTTTATGAGGAAGAATAGATTAGGGCGGAGCCACACACAGTCAAGAGTGAACGATTGCCACACATGAAATTTTAGAAAAAATATATTTTATCTATATGTATACATAGAGAAAAATTTTTACACTTTAGAAAAATTTTATTTCGAACGTTAGGGAAAAATTTATATCACACCTAAGAAAAATTTTACATTTTAAAAAAGGTTTTATTTTGAATATTAAAAAAAAATTTTAAGTCACTCTATAGAAAAATTTTTGACTGCGTAACTTACATGGATTATGAGTGTGTTTAAAGTTGTATAAAATTGTAAAAATTAATATCTCGTATTTTATGCAGTGAGTAAAAAATTTAAATTTATTATCACATAATTCGTGTTTGTAGAGATTTGTAAAATTTTATAGAATTTTATAATATTTTATTTTAATTCTAAAATGATTTTATATATTAATTAATTAATTATGGGCTCGTTTGGAGTTCCAAAACTTCTCAAAAAAATCAAAAGCTGACACGCAACAGTGTTTTTGGCCGTTTGGAGTGTCATCCAATTTGGGGCTTTTTGGTCTCCAACAGTGCCCAAAACGGCGTCGTTTCAACCCTTCTTCCACATCTAAAGTGACTTCCTTCTGCTTGAGCTCTGCAATAGCAGAGATTCCCTATACGTTTCTATCTTCCGTATGTTTATCAATCAAAACCTCTGAAACCAGCTCCAACGATGAAGAAGAAGATCTCCCAATCACGTTATTGGCTGCAGAGTTCGACGAAAGAAGGTGATTTGAAGTGCAGCGGCCTGAGATATAACCTGAGGCGACGGTCTATCGGCGGCAAGTTTGTTTCAGCGCTTCCTCGTCGGCGTACACACACTCAATGGTATGTGTTTTTGACATGCTTTTGTTGAAATATTGTATGATTAGTGACTCCAAATATAGTTTTGTCAGCCTATACATCGACCATGGGATGAGATTGGTGATCTTCCTTGCTCCTACTTTCCTCATTTCTGATTTCAGTCCCAGATCTGGGTTTAAACCCAGTTTCGGTTCCAACGGGTGGGGCAGATGTGTTCCAACGGAGCCGATCTGGATGTGTTTTCCGTTTGGGCGCCAAACCTCATGAGTAGTTGGAAAGGATTTTTTTACTGACAGAAAATATTATTCATCGAAAATGATACGCATTGGACCTTTTGAACTTTTTTGTAAACTTTCGATATTTTTTGAAGTTTTTTTGAAAAATGTTGAGACTCCAAACGTGGCCTATATATGAAGGATGGTTCGAAAGTCGAGACAAGTTCAATAGCATTTTGATTGGGACAAACATTCCATCGGGTCGAATCATAGGCTTCTGTCACTGTTTTGCCTATCCTTGTCCGAAATTAAATTTTATCAGCAGCGTTTTGGAACGCGGAAAAGGAAATGAAAGGCAATCATATAAATACATATATATATATGTACATATATATATATATATATATGCACCGTGTTTTTAGGCACCGGTCGGTAGTTATCATTTGGTGGATAAATTTTTAACAAGAAAATAATTAATTTTTGTCTTTTGAATATTCGACAAAACATTAATTTCTATTACTTTTATGTTTAACTACAATAATTTACTTAACTCAAAAGTTACTAAAATTTTTACTGAACACACAAAAAAATTACCAAATATTACTAAAAGTTGTTAAAAATTTTACAAGTACTCAACATTTACCAAAAATTACTAAAAATTGTTACTTATTTTAGTAAGTACATCAAAAATTTTAACTACCAACTTTTGATTAGCCCAAATAGTTTATAAGTATACTTTACCAATCGGCTATGTAATTTATTAAGAGTTTTGACTTTCCAAAAAAATTAACCAAAAAAAATATCAAAAGTTGCTCAAAATTAGATTTCCTAATGGCCTGCCAGTAAAGATTCCAAGGCAAATGAAATGTACCGGAAAAAAAAAAAAAAAAGAAGCTAAAAATAGAAAAGACGAGGAAAAAAAATAAGGGAAGATGTGTTAATTTTTTTTATAATTTTCTTTTTTTTTTCAATAATTTTTTTTTCCTTCTCTCTGAGCCTAATAATCAAAAAAAGGAGCGGAAAAAATTTTTATATTCCCTACTCTTCCACTTCCCTTCCACAAGTTACAAATATTCCCTACGTGCAATGTTAAGAGGTAAAGGGATAGGAAATTAGGAAGGAATTGCTCCTTTAAGATATAGTTAAGTAATTAAAAATAACACTAGAGCATCTCTCTAGCTATTAATTTGATTAGACAACGTTTATATGAATATTATTTGACTATTTTTATTTCATCTCCTAAATTTTATTTAAAATTTTATTTCAGAATTTGAGTTTTTTTTTTTTTAAATAACAATTAATAATTTAAACTTTTAGGTTATATTTGAAATATGAATTTGTGAAAGAAAAGAAAAGTAAAATAAAATGATAAGAACGTAAAATGAAATAAAAAAAGCCAAATTTATTTTTAATAAGAGTGTAAACTTACACTTTGTCTAATTCTCTCTCTCTAGCCTGCAAGTGTGTAAATGTAGACTTCTAAAACCTATACACTGCAAGGGCATAAAAATAATTATCTACCAATCATGTTTTTAATCAAACTTAGAAAATAAAACACACACAAGAGGTTGGCATAGGCTTCCATAGAATAGAAGCCAGGAGTTGACAGCAAAGTGCAAGACATGCCATCATACCAAGTCAGTACAGCAACCTAACCAAAAGAGCAATAAAAATATAACCTCAAAAAACAACCATATTGAAATAAGAAGAAATCCATGTTTGACAAGGCTCCTTCCTATACCTATGAATACCATTGGACTCAGAAATGATACATTGATTGAAAGACTTATTTGGTCTTCCAATATCAATACAGACAGAGACACAAATATAGATCCATGGACACACTCTTCCAACAACAAAAGACACCCATATGAATCAGACACCATGATCCGAGTCCTCGCACAAAATTTTGAATATACAGTGAATTCTCAACCGTTGGAACAAGGGAAGGCAAATTGGATGCTCACCCATAGCGTTTTCAGTGACGCTGAAGGCGATTAATCTAGTCAATTTCCATGGCCTTCTCCTTGTCATTGTTTCTGCTTGACCACAGTTTGATTGTCCGATCGTGTGAAACAGTTGCAACACACTGTCCATCTGCCACCAATGCCAGCAAAGACGATAGTAAATTTCCAAAAGGAAAAAAACAAAACAAAATAACGAAACATAGGGTACGGATTTACTGACTTCCATCATAATAACCATGATCATCCAAAGAAATATTTTGGCATAATAAGGGCACATCATTTATGATACTAACAGTTGATCGACATTGATAAGTCGTTTCTTCCGAAAGAGTTCATCGCTATTACTATTGTAACAGAAATTACCTTGTTCGTTGAAATGCGTCTAGAGCTAATCTCATATGAAATATTTCAATTTTGGGGTTCAACCAATATCATTAATTCCATTATGTTCCATTCAAAAAGAACAAACAAGCAAGTGCAAAAGACAAGCAAAATAATAATAATAATAATAATATGTTAAAACATGGTTTGATTTTACTTTTGATTCATTACTAGAGCCTAAAGCATACAGAAAATTGCATTTTCATCCGGAAACCAAGCTGCAATTTTCAAACTAAGGACTGATTTGATCACTAAAACTTATCAGCCAATATGACAAATAATTCAAAGCCTTACTGCAATATGTCACCACGATGACAAAACAACTCAGCAATATAAAGCATCCAATACTTCGGCAGCAGTGCCCCAACAAAAACTAGGTTTGAAAAATTAATCCTAAAAAGGTGGCCTCTAGGTCAATTCATATACCACTGAGATAATTAAACTTTTTTTTTTTTTAAATGATGACGGGAACCAACAACCACTACCATTCAGGTGTGTACTGAGTAAACCCATCAGACTAGCGCAATAGCCCACAAACAACGTGGACCAAATAAACCCATGGAAAATTTGTGTGTAGGCTCACCCCCCAAAGAAGAGCCCCCTTGGGATTAAATCAAAGACCTCCCCAAAGAAAGGCGTTAAGTTCTAGCCAGCTGAACCAATCAGCTGGTTACCGAGAAGTTTACTTCTCTTGGTGGTAAATTGAGCAAGAAGCCACCCTTTGAGGAGCAACAGAACCATATTGTAAATCCTTTCTTCTTTAGTTTTTCATCTATAAATCACTTTATTTTCCCAAGAAAGCTGGAGGAAAGGGACCTCGGAGGCAACTGTGAATTCACGCATCCTGAAAATATGCATTATACAAGTAAATGGCACAGTAGAGAATTGTCATTAATTCAAAAGCAGCAGTTCATTAACAAAACAAACTCACTAATCAAGTTTAAAGACGTGTGAATAGAACATTATCTATCCCCACTCTTTATTTGTGCCAATAACAATTATTTGCTCCTAAGTTGATGTGAAACCAAAGAATTTAACTGGTTTCCACCTCGGAATTCTCCATGATTTTTTCGACCTAGAGAAATCCCATCTGATCAAAAAAAATTCCCTTTCTCCCTTCTGCATAGTTTCTTCAATTTTTCAAGGGATTTAATATATTTTATTAAGGCAGACACTTGGGAAGAAGCAAAATAAAAGACAGAAAATTCTCCATTTTTGTTTTATAGCACATTATCAAAGAATCACAAACAATTCAATCTAGCACCTACTCTGCTTGTATTGTGATCAAAGAGTGAAGATAGATATTTCAAATTAGATTATTGTTCTTCCAAAAATCAAAATTCTAGGAAAAGGATTTAAATTCTACCTAAAGGAATCACATATTTTTATGATTTAAATTCCTGCTATCAACAAACGATATTCATCTCTCTTGCCACAAGATTAAAGGAGATAAAAATTGGATGAATTTGTGACCTCTAAGTCATCAAAGTTTCGCCATCTTCTTCACACCAGCAAGTCTCACCATCCAAGCATCACATTGTGAAAAGAATAGATGTATGGTAGTTTCAAAAAAATGACCAAGCCATCAGAAAATATAGTAGACGGGGAATACTGTGCTGCACCCATTTAGAGAAGAAGAATAATAAGTCTCTCCTAAGCCTTCATCTTTTGCTTGTATTTCTTCCAACGAAAGCCCTTTCAATCCTCTCCCTTGGTTGGATTGCACCCTCGTTTTTCTTTTTCTTTTTTTTTTTTTTTTTTTTTTTTTTGGCTTATTGAAATCTTACCTGGTGTGGAGATTTTGACTCGTATGGTAGACACAGATATTCACTCTTTGCTATTAGCTATGGAAAAAGACTTGTCCCTTTTATGATTGTTTTATCACTTGTTTCCCAAGAGCCAATGAATGTGGCCAAATTTGATTGGAGGAAGTACTAATCATGTTCACCCCAAGGTCCATCGACAAGTAGCTCGATTGAACTGGTCATGTCTTGTTATCTTCAAAATTATATTATTTTTATATGTGAAGGCATGCAATTCGCCCACCTATGTAATTTCAATGAAGTCCCATTAAACAAATAGCAATGTTTGATTTACCAATTTTGGTATTTGATTGGGCATTTATATGAGACATGACACCTTGTGATGAGCCAAATTTTGTGTCTACGAGTTATATTCTGAAAACCTGCAAATAGAGTAATAAGCCTGCATTCTCACAACAATAAATACATGTGCATATCTAATCACAAAGTTTGGTCCAATGGCCACGAAACCTATTCTAAGTTCATTTAGAGTTCTTAGTTATTATATAGTTCATTTAGAGTTCTTAGTTTCAGAAGTTTAAAATAAGATAATGCCATAGGTTCTATATCATATAGATATTCCATGTATCTATAAAATTTCAAGCACACATCTCATATACGAATATATAGCAAGATAAATTCAAATATATTGGGGTACTTTAAAGCATAATATTTATAATTGTTTTTAAGCAAAATATAAAAGCTATGTCTTAAGTAAGTATAAGAGAGGCTAAGGAGATACTACTAGAAATCATACCTTTTGCGACTACTAGAAATTATGCCTTTCGCAAGCCCATTAACGGGTGACCGCATTATGGTGGTCGCTATAAGGTTCTTAAGCGACCGCTTTAACACCTATAGTGACTGTCTATGGCCGACGCCAATAAGCCAAATAAATTCACTCTCTTTTACCTCTCAAACTCTCTTCTTCCTCTCAAACTCTCTTCTTTTTCTCTCCTCTCTTGTATTACTGCCACAGCCTTACACACAACGAAGCCACCACCTGACCACAGGTGATCCCCACACCTCTGCTCTCCCTCAGTTATCCCTCCCTCTGTCACAGACGATTGTTGCTCTTGAGACAACCACCTGATGTAGAAAGTCCAAACTTTTAATGTTAAATAAACATGCGAGAACTGATGGAGTTAAGGAATAGTTTTCTAAGCAACAACTGTGGTTTGTGACAAATAGACTACCTTAGCAGTCATATCATATGAAGCAGTTACCAAAAAATATCCCTCTTGAGGCTCAAATTTGACTTGAGAGATAAGATTTGAGTGTGCTGGTATTGTGTACAAGGATTTTCTTTTCCTTAAGTCCCAAATTCGACAAGTATTATCTTCACCGCCGGTGGCTAAATGATAACCATTGGGAGAAAAACTAATACCTAGAACCTGAAAGAAAGAATAGATAAACATATTTTAGCCAAGAATTAGATTTTTCCACAACCACCCCTACCCCACCTCCCAACCCTTCCCAAAAAATATATATATAAATAATATATAAGAAAATAGAAGAAAAGAACCACCCAAGAAAACAACCACAACGAAAGAAAAACAAAAGACATCATGATGTTTTGTAAGTTTTTAGTCTCACTGGCTTAACATGGCCTTCAAATGCAAGAATACTTCTCCCTGTTCGAAGGTCCCATACACGAGAAAGTGCATCTAGACCACAAGTTGCTGCTAAAGATCCATCGTGGTGAAAAGACATCCCATACACACTCCTACTGTGACCTTCTTGGAGAAGCAACTCTTCACCAGTATCTATATCCCATAATCTCCATGTCTTGTCAAAGCTAGTTGTGCCCAAATACTTCGCTGATGGATGGAAGGCAATACGAGCAAGACGATCCAAATGACCCTTAAATGTCTTCAAGAGAGACCCATCAGTGTTCCATAACCTTGCAGTCCGATCAGCAGAAGCAGTTGCTATATAATTGTCCAGGGGAGAAAAGGCAACATCAGTTGCACGTTCTGTGTGACCTTTTAAGGTACAAACCTTATTCACTTGAGGCATGCTCCATATTTTTGCAACTCCACTTAAAGCACTAGAGATTAGAAAAAATAAAAGCAAAAATAAAAAAGTTATCCAAAATAGTATAAGTAGTAAAAGGGACTCCCCCCCCCCCCCCAAAAAAAAGGCCAAATCTTCTTCTATTAGAATGGCCACAACCACATAAATAAAGACGCTGCTTGGTTGGAAACAAAATTTAATTATGGTATAGAGTGGTAAAAGGGCAGACCAGTGCATGAAGCTCCCATGGTCCCACCTATGCATGATACTGAAAGGAATAATGTATATAGTCTTACCCTCATTAACTGGAGAAACACATCCCGAATATTAAACTCATGACATTTAGGGTCGCAACATAGCATTGTGCACACTAGAAAAAGAATTACTAAAGGTGCTTTGGATAGACAAACAGGAAAGAAGGGATTACATTAATATCTTTCCCAAAAAAAAAAAAATTACTTTGCTAGTATATATCAATTTTTATCATTCAACAGTAACTAGAACCCAAAAACATGATGAAGACACAAGATACAAAGATGTGAAGACAATAATTTAAAAGAAAAATAAGGACAGAGAAACAAATAAAGATATATATTTTTACGTATAAATGAATAATAACTACTTATTCATTTTTGGATACTAAATATATATTTATCTTTTGTTTAAATCAAAATACTAAAAATACATTTTTCCATTATCTATTTTAAAATAGTCTACTAATGGAAAAAAATGAAATATTGAGCTTCAGAATTTTGAAAATTAAAATATATATATATATATATATATATATATATTAAAGCAGGGATTAACATGTATGAATCCAAATTGTTTTTGTTATATAATTGGATCCCAAATTATTTTCTTCAATTTTGATGTGTTTGTGTGGTCCAAGAGAGAGACTTGGTCCCCAAGCATCCAATAGCATCGGGCTATAAAAATAATTAGCAAGTATCAGGGCACATTTGAATGAGTGCTCGACAGGTGTGGCATCCAAATAGACGTAATACCTTCTTAGAAGTATCCATACTTCTTACAGCATAAGATCCCAATAATTTCTAAAAAATTAAGGTTCAAAAAACAATAGCAAAGCCAATTATACACAAAACCCTCACCTAAATAATGCATAAACCTATCAGTAACAGTAAGTATACATAATAGGCTGCCCTAGTTAGATAAACCCTCCGTGGTCACTCATGAGAGAGAGAGAGAGAGTACCAAGTGGCAAGCATATTTCCATCATGTGAAAAGGAACATCCTGAAAGTGGCCTATCATCTCCTATTTCACTGCAATCTAAGAGCAAGCTCCCGGCTTGCTTCAAAGACCAATCAATCTCTGCATCCAGATCTTCATCAGGGTCATCCCTTTTCCTCCTTGCACGCTGCAGACGCAGAGCTGCCCTCACAATAGAATACTTAGCAATCTCTACTCGAGCCTGTAAAAGAGCTTTTGACCCCTCAGTGTAAAATGGGTACTGGATTTCTTCTTCATCTTCATCCTTAGTCACAGAAGCTGCAGCCTCCTCATCCTCGTGAGCTTTCATCAGCCGCTCCAATTGTCCTTCAGCATCAAGCCTTGCCATAAGCATCCGCAAACGATCCCTTCTTTCCATCTCCCTTTCTCCAAAAAGGGTTATGGGTTCACCAAGCCGGCGTAACCGCGCCCGTACAGCCATGTCATTTGTAGGTACTGCAAGAGCAGCAGCACGACGTTTCATTAGTAATTCTTGCATGGCCTTCTCCTGCCTCTCTCTCACTTGCCTGCTTTGTTCTGAAACCTCATATTCTGTAGCAGAGCCAGTAGTCCAGTTGGGGCCCAAATCATCATGGTCTGAGTCTGAGTCACTTGTCCTGACCTCACCATTTTGTGGCTGAGGTGCCCTAATGCCAAGAGGGCGGACAGGGAGAGGTGCCAATGGGTGGGGAATAGATGGAGGAACCGTTGGTATTGGAGCAATGGGAGGTACCAGTGGAGGTGCAACTATTGGTAGAATAGGTTGAACTGATTGAATTGGGATAGGATCAATTGAAGGTTGGATAGGAGGCCTAATTATAGGCTGAACTGGTTGAATTGGAATAGGATCAGTAGCAGAAACTGCAGTCTGACCATCTGCAGCTGCAGTGGAAGGTTCTGTAACTGATGTTGAAACAGAATTTTCTTCATCCACCTCCATGATTTCTGACCAACAAAAAACTAAGGAGAATTAACAAAACGCAGACATGTAAATCAACACTGTAATCACGAGATGCCGCAAATGGGATTTCTTACAAATGACTCTGTTTACTACATTTTGAAAGAAAAGCGCCCAAAGAAATGTAGATTGATAAATGAGAACGATGAACAATAGACATGTCAATCTCAAAAATCAGTCATTCAAACAAGCAATTGATCGAAATTGGCAAGGAAAAATAGAAATAAAATAGTTTCAAAACACTATACTTAAAATTGAGAAAACTAAACACTAAACAGAATAAAAAAAAAAAAAACACAAATTCTACCCTTAAAGTTTTGGAATTTTATTCAGTCTGAAATATGCTATATGATGATTATCATTAAACCCAAAAAGACAAGAAACGTGACACATGCTTGTGAAACTTAGCAATAGGATCAAGCTAAAAATCCTATAGCTTAAATATGCTACTGAAACTCAGCAATAGCATTAAGCTAAAAACCCTTAGCTGGAATCCTAAATATTTACAATCTAAAAATTTATAGTAAAATAAGTATTTAAATGTCACAAGAATAAATAAGACATATTTAACATAAAATCGCGTTCCTTAGAATCTCTTTCTCATATTATGTTGAGAACTCAAAACACAACCTCAGCAAACCACAGTTCAGAAACTAATTTCCAGAAAATTTAAATGACATTTATGAGTGCATATATACATATATACCCATAAACAGCACATACAGTAAACAGCTTCAAGGGTATAATATATATAGAACAAGAGTGGAGACTGTAAAGCAAAACCCATAACTCCACCGAACACACAAAAATATAGGGTGGAAGAGAGAGAGGCGAACCTTTGGGGTTGAGCTCTAATATACAGTATCAGAAGCAACAAAGGATGTAATAGGCAGTTAAGACAAATCACATTAACACGATCTCTGTTGGGTTGTGCACTGCAGGCTACAAAGCGTACAATGCGATTGGGGATTTAAAGCGCAAATTCTCTGCAACAAGACTTCAACTTGCCAATAGCTCGTGTACAGACGCGAGAGAGAGAGGCCCAGGCCGCACAACACAGGAAACCTCCTCCCTTCCTCCAGAGATCTAACCCAAGGGATTTGGTGGGTAGCCTGTGACTTGCTACAAGACGGTTGGATTCAACGTTGCCGGTACATTCATTTTTTCTTTTTTATTGAAATAAAACAATATAAATACCTCTGATTAATTAATTTTTAATTTCACGATTTACAATTAATATTACAGTATTAATGTAACAAAAACTATGTTAACATCTCTCTTTCAAATCGAAGTCCCTCGAAAAAATAAAAGTAAGTTATTTTTTGTTATTATTAATATTTTTTTTTCTTATCTTTCTTTTACCTCGGCTTAAATCCAAAACTAAGTAAAATATTGTCCATTAAAATTTTTAATATTATTTAATAAATAATAAAATTTTATATTACAAGTGAAAATTTTAGATAAAATGTGCTGTCTCAAAATGTTTTCTTGAAAAAAAATATATTGTATCTTAAAATTATTTTTAACATAATGGTTTTTATTTTTATTAAAAATGTAAACAACTTTAATGGGAAATCTCATTCCTAATTATCAATCAAACAATTCATATAATTCAAAACATATATTATAAAAATGCAAGTTAATAACAAAGCATTAAAATCAAACAAATCACAAATAAAAGTTTCAAATTCATACATATACACAATATTAGAATATTATCATGCTATAATACATTATTTTACAAAATATAAAATAATAATGTAAACACATTCCTTTAACTAGGCCTAAAAGTATAATAGGTCTCACAATTAGGTTTTCTTAAACACCATGAGGTCCTATTCCTATATTTGTGGCTAAGTGGGTAGTTAAATATATGGTTATCATGGCAGCTGAGTAAATATAAAATTCTCAGTAATCTTAGGAACATGTGCCCTCTACTTCTTATCATATTATTTTCTAATAACAGTCAGTCATAGGCTACCCATTAATGCATCAGTAGTTGATGTAGAGACGATGCATTCAGATCAACTTTCGCAACAATTAGAGGTTTAAGGAGTTCAAATGAAATACTATCATCTGTATAGTAAATGACAATATAGGGAGCGGTTATATTTGATATGGCGTGTCCTCACAGTGTGGATGGCCCCTATGACATAGATGGTCTCACTTTAGCTAATGTGGACAATTATACTCCTACTAATAAGGATAGTCCCGCTCCTACTTTGGGTTCTCATCTTCAGTATGTATTCTCTTCACCAATATGCCATTTTCATCAAAGGTGTCAAAGGTTACATACAAGTAGCACTCCTAATGGTGGGCATTTGTTAAGTAATGAACCTCCTCCATATTATCATATTGTGATATGTCTGCCACCAACTGATTAACCCTTACAACTATGTCAACCTACAAGCAACAATTGAAAAGTTGATGTTTATTTACTTAAAAAGATTAGACATCTATTAGTTCAATCTTTTATATTGCTAAAGAATGAGAATAAATTAGAGGCATATGCTAAGAGCCCCAATAGCTACCTTATAATGACTCTAAACCAATGCATATATGGATCAGTATGACTTATCATGTACAAGATGATTACAGTGGTCTGCCCAAGCACCGATGCGATTTTAGCATATCAGACTCCAATTAGTAGTCCATTGACTTTAGGGATTAGCGTTATGCAATGCAATACTCATATTACGTAGTGTAAGTTCCTCCTAAAGTAACCCAAACTAGAGCATCACATGAACAAGAAAGTGCATCTCCACAATATTGAATCAAATTAGTGAAGCTATTGTGCATCATATGTCCCTGTCTCTAAGTCTATACTCTTGGAGGGGATCTAATACATTGTTTGTGTATGGCTATCATTTGCTCCTCCACCATGAGATCCAACTAGTCCTATAAGCTCTCAATATTTGTACACCAATGTTCATCAACCAATAATACAATGTGTCCATGAAATGTATACATATTATCCAAATATATAAAACTTATAGTTTAAGGTACAAATGATTTAACCTCAATTAAAATAAATTATACATGTAACTATGAGGGTTGAAATTGCTAAAATATTATAAATACCCAATATGAATTCAAACAACTAGATCTGAATGTAAAAGATATGATTTACTTTTCCAACTCTATAATAGATTCTAAGAAACAAAAATATAAAGTAAAACCAAGTAAACAATCCACAAGAGATATGAGATTATTCACTAGGGAAACTCCGTTAACAAAAAAGAAAAATCCCGGATACTTGATGTAGATCAAATAAATAACTTCACTGTTAATCAAGATTACAAATAACTTATACAGTAGACTATAAGTTACCCAGTCAACAATCCTGGTCTACTTATAACAAATTTCTCTTTTCTTGATTATTAGTTAACTGCAATATACTTTTTCTAAGAAGGTTCTCCCACTCTAACTGTAGTTGAAGTGCTTTTCCAACCTAGAGAACCGTTATAAATTTGGGATTCAAATTCTTTTGGAAGTTCACCAAGAAATCTAAATGAGAGGGTCGAATCATCAAGATTGGTTTTGCCTCTCATGTGATTTTCCTCTCAAAAGTGATGGAATTAGGTTTAGGGAAAAAGTCTTCAATCAAAATAATACTTGAATATATTTATAGTGAAAGATATAGGGTTTAAAAGAAGCTAGATCAGAGTATAGAAGACAGGGGCAAAAATTCTACAACTTTTGTGGGTGAAAACTGCTCTTGGTTTGCTTACGAGACTTATTGGAATTTCAAGATCCTGTTCTGGTAAGTTTTGTGGGAAGTCATGGGCACGACTAGCATATGAGCTGCCCGTGAGGCCTACTAGATTTTCACCCAACTGTACCGGAGTTTCTCTTATGTAGCTTGCTGGCTGATCTTGGGTATATTACAGGCACAACTTGCCTATGAAATGAGCAAAAACATAAAGTCTTCAACCCAGCTAGACATTAATTCTTCCGTCTATTCTATCTTCTTCAAACATCCATCTATGAAAAAAGAAGTGTTCAAACATTCTTTGGGTAATGTTTATAAACTTGTCTTGAGAGCACATCTACCATTACAAGATTGAGATATTCTAAGATATATGATTTCAAGTAAAAAATTTGCTCGAGAATTATCAACACAAAAAGACATACATAGGCACTAACAAGGGTCTGTCAATCATGGAGGCGAGACATGTCATAATGCTTAAATATGATCTATAACTTATATTGGGGGTACATATTAGGTAGTTAATAGTGCATGTGGGTGATGGCGTTAAGTACTGGCATTGTGAAAATCTATCTTAATTGAAATTTGTAGCAACAATAATGGTTACGATATTTCTTTTGCCTGTGAATATGATTCTTCACACATCTCATAGTAAAGACAAGCCAACCATGTTGTCCCCTAACTATATTGTCAAACATAGTTCTAGTCCTCTAGAAACTCTAAATACATATATTTCACTATATTCTCAAATTTGTTGGATTGCAAGTGACTGTCAATCAACATATTTCATCAACAAAGGTGCAAGTATGTTCAGAATATTATTTTATATTATTTATAAGAATATTATTTTATAGTTACTATGATGTTTTAAAATTTAGATATAAAAATAACTTATAAGAATCAAAATAATCATTATTAAATTTTATATTTATTCTTGTAGAACTTTAGTGTTTGCTTTCAAAGCAAAATCTCTTTAGCTTTCGGCTTAGATGGTGGTTGATGAAACTTTTTTGTCCTCCATTCTTATGTAACATGATCATTTGATTTGAATATAATGGTATCGAAGTCACTTCTTATATGTCTATACTTTAATAAAAAAAAAAATTAACAAATTTTTCCCTATGTGTTGATCAACCTTTATATATATATATATATTCTTACATATGTTGATGAAAAATGAATTTTGCATAGAACTCCTAGGATGATGGTAACTTTTACTTTTATTATCTTCAAACCCAAAAAGAACAAAAAAAATTAGGATATTAATAATTACTCATGCTCTTTAGAAAAAAATAATTTTTTTTTCATATTTTTATACAATTTCTCTTGTCATCCAAATATCAATTACTATTTAAGTTAAAATATTTCATCCAAATCTTCCAACAATTGCTTGAGAATATTATGTTACATTACATTTATTTGAGTACAATATTTATATATATATATATATATATATATATATGTATATATTTTTATGTATTTCCCAGTTTAAGTGAGTAATCAATAAGTTAGCAATAAGTGTAGTAATTAGTGAATTAGGGTCAATATTTTGTTACAAATTTTCATGTATATATGATGTTTAATTATCAATAAAGCAAAAGAAAAAAAAAATTACTAAGAAGTCAAATTCTCCTCGAGTACTTGGTCTATGAGGTTTTGATGTCTTCCTCTTCTATTTTTATTTATTTTTTTGAAAAAAGTAAATAACATAATAATACTATCTAAATCAAAACATTTCATCCAAATCATCATTTGACTTAAAAAAAAAAATTTAACTTTTTTTGGTCGTTTATGACTTTTTTCACTAAAATTTAATTAAATTTTTTTAATGTTGTAACTTTTAAGTGTGTTAATCACGTTTGTAAAACCCAAAAAAAAATTAAACATCTGATTAGGAAAAAGTTAGAAAATTAAAAAAATTAACTTTTTCGTTTTTTTTTTTTTTTACCTAAATGTATAACTTTTTTTTTCTCTTTTTGAATACACAAGTTATCTGGATCACCTTATACACAGTTTAACTAATTCTTGAATTCTAAAATTAACAATCGAATAAAACCTCCAGTGGTCCCTCAAATAAGCGATCACTGGGACAAAATCATTCCAATTAAACTATCACTTAAGATTACCTAACCAAATATATAACTTTTATTGAAATAGATGTAAATTTTTTGATTTTTTTACCAATAAGATTAACACAATTAAAAATTATAATTTTTAAAAATTAAATCAAATTTTGGTAAAAATAATCATAAATGATGAAATAAGTTACAGAAAATAAAAAATTAACTACTCCGTAATCAAATCAAGCCTCATGCTCTCATTGAATTGGTTAGAACAAAGGAGCCAGTTCTTTTATTAAATTTTTTTTTTTTTTTTTGGTCTTAATGACATTTTATCATAATTTACTTTTCAAAATACGAGACAAAGAACCCAATGAAAGGGTGGTCCGATGGTCAAAAGTCAGACAAACCACCCCCCAAAAAATCCCTTACGCAAAGCTACCCTTTTCTTTTTCTTTTCTTTTCCCGTTCACACGTGGAAACTTTCTTACATTCCTTCCCTTAGTTGCACTGGTGTGTATTGCTACGGTCGTCTTCTTCCTCTGTGTGTATATATATATATATATATGTACATATTTTCCTGTGGGTTTTGCCTCCGCCTACACTCCAGAGACTGCTTTTTAATTTGACAGTTTAGCAATGCAATAAATAAAACCAAGCCATCAAGATCTTTATAGTTGTTTGCAAGGTTCTCTTTGGAATTTTCTCAGTAATAAGGAAGGAATTATTAAGATTCTCTCCTTATCGCTGCCACGTGGGTTTTCTTGAGGAGGGTTATTGGTAATTTTTTCCCCTTTCTTTATAGGGGTTCTTGCTTTCTATTGCAGGGGGATGATTTATTCTAGCTGTTATGAATGTAATTGGGACCTGCATTCTATATGGAACTTGTTATCTGCAAATGGGTATTCGCGTTTCTGCTCTGTTGCTGGCTTATCTTTACAGTTGCATTCTCAGGTTGGCTTAAAGACTCCTTTTTTCTTCAATTCTGTGCTTGATTCTTGAAAATGCTGTGTTCTACATTCTCTGAAACTGATACTAAAGAAACCAATTTGTATTCTTCTCTTGATTCTTTGTTATAAGTGGAGGGACTCCATGGAGGTTCAAAAGTAAGAGGAGTGAACCTGGGTGGATGGCTGGTTGTGGAAGGCTGGATTAAGCCTTCTCTTTTTGACGGCATTCCAAATGGAGACCTGCTTGTGAATCTCTTGTTCTCATAATTTGGTTGCTAATTTGGGATTCCTTTTGGATTCATTTTTAATCATTGCGACTAATCCAACTCATTTTGCTTCAAAAATGTAGGATGGGACGGAGGTCCAATTTAAATCGGTGACATTAAAGAAGTATGTTTCTGCGGAGAACGGGGGTGGCATGAATGTTTCAGTTGACAGAGATATTCCTTCTTCATGGGAGACCTTTAGGGTGAGATGTTATCTAAATTGCTTATGCTTGAACTGTAATCTTTTCTTGGCCGTTGTGTGTTGATGCTGTGGAAACTTACCTCATTTCCTGCACAATTTTTTTTGGGTCCAACATGATGCATATTTTGCATGTCTATTACCACAATCTTAGATTCCAGTTAAAAGGTGATTGTGATTAATTTTTTATCATTACTAACAATGGTTGACTGAAATTTCTAACAAAGATCTTGTTAATAGCTTGATGGTGATAAAATGGTCACCCTACTAGTATAATAACTTTAAAGGGTGGCATTGGAAAATTTAAAAACGTGTACAATTATTTGAAACTCATGCAATGCAATGAAACCCGGATATTATACTAATTATCGATTTGTAAGGAAGCCATCAAACAGAAGCTAACTTTGAAAAATAAGAGAAACTGCAGTAACGAGGCTAAGCTTCTACAAATAGCTAAATCTGTGGGTTTGATACATTGACCAGCAAATAAAATTACAGTGTACACACAAGCATGATGTAGTTGAAAATGGTAACATGTGAGTTTTGATGTTGTCGCTCAGATTTTAAATGTTGCATTCCTTCCTTAAGCCAATTCAAGTAAAAAGATCGTTTAAATTGGGAAATATTTGTCCAAGGAAGATGTGAGCTTAGACCATGGTATTACCCTTCCTTTGCTAACTTGGCTACGCGTGTTTGGTGGTTAATAGATGTTTCTTACAAAAACGATGATGTACATTGGTATTTTCAGAAAATTACAGCATTTTGTTCAAGCACGTATGTGGTTTGTGATTTTTTTTTTGGCCCTTGCATATCCTGTTAATGGAGCTGAAAGATCATGAAGTATGACAATGTCCACTTGCAAATCTACTTAGAAGTCTTACATGGATAGGGTTCACCTTTCTAACTTAATTTGAGTGTTGTCAAACAACTAAATGTTTGATTGCTTTTTAGTCAAAATCAATGCAATGTGGTTTAAGCTAGTGTTTCTTAAAAAGAGGATAAAATACACTTGGTAGTTTAGAAAATTTAGCTATTTTGTTTAAGCATTTAATGGTTATCATTTCTTTTCTCTTCCCCCCCCCCTGATTATCCTGTTATATGTGCTGAAAGACCAGGAATTCTGACAATGCCAACTTGCAAATTCACGTAGAAGTTTTATTTTATTGTTATGAATCAATCCTAACACATTGATGTCCTTCGATGCACTCTCAGCAAAATATCAAAATCTTTGACTCTTTATATGGCGCCTTAAGTATCAAAATTTTCATGTATGGGGATTACTTAGCTTTAATTTCTTTTCTGCAGCTATGGAGAGTATCTGAGTCAGAGTTTCAGTTCCGCACCTCTCAAGGGCAATTTTTAACATGTTATGGTGACGGGTGCACTGTCTCTGCTACAGAAGAAGTATCATCAAGAGCAAAAACATTTTATATTGAGAGATATGATAACAACAGTAGAGTTCACATCAAACTTAAGAATGAGACCTATCTTCAGGTACGGTGATGAGGACATCAATCTGCAAATTTATTTCTTTTTATTATTATTTTATTTATTTAGACCCATTTGTTTTGGGTTTTATTAATATTGAGTTTATTTTATTAGAGGTTATTTGGACCCATCTGTTTTGAGTCTTATTAGTATTGAATTTATTTTATTAAGGGCCTTTTGTGTTTCGACCCATGAATTTTAGAAGTTTATTATTTAAACCCTAATTAGGGTTAGTAGAATAATTATTGAATGATTATTGATAAAATTCTGCTCCCTACTGTTGCTGCATTCTTTCTTCCCCTTCTTCTTCTCTTCTGTTCTTCTTCTTCTTCTTCTTCTTCTTCTTCTTCTTCTTCTTCTTCTTCTCAATCTTAACCTAACTTGCTTTCATCTTGTCCTACATCATACGGTTTCTCAATCATTTAGTTTTATCATTTGGAAAAGTTCTATTGCTCAACCTATAAGCTTAAAATGGTTTTGCATCCCAATTGCATGCTTCTTGGGTGTTGATGGTTGGAAGTGTGGATGTAAACATTTTTAACCATCAAATGTTCCAGCCTTTTGATGAGACAATTGATTAATTTTTCTGGTTACCAATAACGATTTAGTTTCTTTAGGACATTACTTTCTTTAAACACACTGGTAAAGTTTAGACTGCCAAACACAAGCAGCCATTTTCTCCAAAGCACCTTGCATTATGTCACCAGGCATTCTTCAAGGATGGAAAAATTTTCCCATTTTCTTATCTTGTGCATTTGTGCCACGCCAATCCTTTTTTGTACTTGTTTTCCAAATTCCATGGCATGCTTGTGTTATGTTAGGATCAAGTCGAGATGTTTTCTCGACATAGGGTTGCATATTGGAGTTTTTTGTGTTGAAGGCCTATCAAGGAGAGGCATTGTAATTGTTTTGAAGGTAAAATTGGTATAGGGTACCATATAGATGTATGCAACATGGTTTTAGCAAATTTCTTGTTATTATTTTTGTAGACCCATCTTGATTTCTTGAACTTTTTGTTGTTTTCGTCTGTTATTTTTGTAATGGCTAACAAAGTTACACGGGGACAGTAAGCAAGATTAGTCTCAATTATCTATCTACTTGCTAGTGTTGCTTGTGTTTATTAGTCTTCCCACCTAATTGTAGTTTGAAATTTTTGTGCCATTAATATATGCAACTTGTTCTCAATTTTGTGTGTCGTTTCGTTGCACTCATTCTTAAAACTAACATTCTTAGGTTGTGTGGGAAAGGGAGGAAAGTTCTCCATTTCTGGTACCCATGTACCTGGGTGCATGTTTGTGCCACTATTCGGTGCTAACTCATGCAACATGGGTGCGTGTTTGTGATCTTTGCAAGATGCCCCTTGTTTGATTGCTTCAAAACATCTAAGACAAGTATGATATGGTCCTACGCTAGTGCCGAAGGTCTCAGTTTGTGACACATCGGCGGCACTAAGATAATGACTTTCATGTAAACATATAGCTTTAGAGTTACTTGTAAATTTTGCTGGAATAAAAATGATAGAATTTAAGCAGTCAGTAATAATGAGGGATTCTATGAGAATTTCAATTGTCATCTAGGATGAAAGCAACTTGCTTCGATGTTGACCATATACTTGTGAACTCATTATCCTTTAAGATGGCGTTTGAAATTGTCTTGGTTTTAAAATGCATTGTTACTTACAATGAAATTATTCAGTAATAAAATATGTTAGGTATATTCTTTATTTGTTTAGGCTTCAATAGCAAACCAGCTCACAGCAGACTATCCAGGGACACCAGGATGGGATGATAATGCGGCCACATTTGAAATGACAATTGTAGCAAATAACTTGCATGGAGATTACCAGCTTGCCAATGGATATGGTCAAGTTAAGGCAAAAGAAATTCTGGAGGTAAACTCATTTCCAGCTCACTTCTTTATTCTGTTGCGCTTTATATCAAAATTTAGGAAAATCCCCAATATCTAAAAAATTAAGAAATAGATACTGAGAGTACTTTCTTGAAGGACAATGAAAGCGAAATTGGAAATCACAAATCACTCGTTTAGGCTAGATATTTTTCTCTTGTATATTTTATGACATTACATTTTGCCTATTTACAAAGCTACCAATAGTTGATGGCCATGGAAATAGAATTTATCAATGCATTTTTGCAGTACGTATATAACATGCACGTTTTGCAAGAGAATTTTTTTATGTATAAAAATATTTAATTTTTCAAGCATTGAAAGGTTTCCTTGAGGATGTTGCAAGAAACCAGCTCCTGGCATTACTACGTATTGTGCCCACCACCTATGTTTGAATATATTTGGAGATGACACTCTTTGCATGTAGCTCTGGTTTCTTGCATATTTTTATGTTGCTTGACCTTCTGATTATATATTCCTTCCTCCCCATTTGGCTAAAATGTGGACTTATTTGCATATTGCTTTCTAAAATTTAGAAGAAAGATGATGTTCATTTATCCTGTTCAATCTTAACTCAATTCAACTTAGCCAACCCCCTTTAGAAAATATTATTTATTCAGTTCAATAAGTTACTTATTTAACATAATGGTTGATCATTCCAGAGGCATCGAAACAGCTTTATCACTGTGGAAGATTTTGCCTTTCTGTATAGACATGGAATAAATGCTGTGAGGATTCCTGTAGGCTGGTGGATAGCTTTTGATCCTAATCCTCCGCCTCCTTTTATTGGTGGTAGTTTGGAAGCTCTAGATAATGCATTCTCATGGGCACAGTAGGTCTTGCTTTGATCTTCTCCCTTCACAGATTACATGGTGCATAGAAGTGTATTTCCTTTTAATCTCTTCTTGAAATTTTGATGCAGAGCCTATAACATAAAGTGCATAATTGACCTTCACGCGGCTCCGGGCTCCCAAAATGGGATGGAACATGGTGCTAGTAGAGATGGTTCAACAGACTGGCCTACATCTCCAGATTACATCTCACAAACATTGGATGTTATACGTTTTCTAGCTTCAAGGTAAAATCCTAGACAAGTTTTCATAAGGTCAAGGAGAAATTTTAACACTTTCTGCAACAGAATCTGAACTACTTAGATTAGAAATTAATGTAACATTTATGGCAAGAAACTTAGCAAGGGTATCAGGTGTATCAGCACTGCATTGGAGTAAATGCTCTTACTTCAGCTTTGCTGGCATTTGAACATACTGTTAAACAAAATGGTTTTTTCACGATATAATGATTGGAGAACTAGTTTAGTGAAAAACACATAGTTTCATCATGAAACAAGGACGATAAAACTAGAATTAGAGATGGTATAGTAACTAGAACAACTAAAACTCGTTTTGTGTACCAGGGACATAAGCCATCCTAAATTTTTCGTTTGGATAGAGCAAAAGAACTTTGATCATTTCCTTTTCCTCATTTTCAGCTGGCAGATAGATGCAACATTTTTTCCCCTGTTTTCAGAGTCATCTTCTCTTGTTAGTGGTCTCCTACTTGTTCCTGCACCTCATACTAGCTCCTCTTCTTATGCAGTAACGTCAATTAATTACATTACCAATGTATGGTCTCCCACATTAACATCACTTTTGGCTGACTAATTTTTATTTTCTTTGAATGAAAAATTGTAACTTTTAATACAGTTGAATCCATATTTGAAGCTATCAATTTTATATATAGTTCGTTGTATTTTTTATTCCCTCCCCCCCCCCCAAAAAAAAAACCACCTCTCTCTCTCTCTCTCTCTCTCTCAATTTCTATAATTTTTTTTTTTTTTTGGTTACATTGACCCTTGAACAGCATTGGTTTGTGTCAAATATAGTGAATTGGGTATTTTGCCTTGTTAATAACGCATCTGTGATCTGGTGTGGTGAATATATTCAACTTCATGTAAAATAAATTCTTATTTTTACAGATATGCCAAACATCCCGCCTTGCTGGGAATTGAACTTCTCAATGAACCCTCTGCTGCCGATGTTCCACTGGACGTCTTAGTTTCATTTTATAAACAAGGGTATCAAATAGTTCGGAAATACTCACCAACAGCCTACGTGATAGTTTGCCAAAGAATTGGGAATGCAGATCCACTCGAACTTTATCAAGCTCACATAGGCTCTTTGAACATAGTGGTGGATTTGCATTATTACAATCTCTTTGACACTTTCTTTGTCAATATGAGTAGCACAGACAATATCCAATTCATTTACAAAAGCAGAGAAGCCCAATTACAGGCTTTAAACAGTGCAAATGGCCCCCTTATTTTTGTAGGTAAGCCAAGTTTTCCCCTTTCAATCTTGTCATTCAAAATTTGCTTTTTCCCTAAGGTTTTACTACCAGTGTTTGGTGCAAGTTTTATAATCTTAAAGACCTTGGGGGGGGGGGGTTTACAAATGGATTGTTTGCAGGGGAGTGGGTGAATGAATGGAATGTAACAAGTGGATCTCAAAGTGATTATCAAGATTTTGGGAGAGCCCAGTTAGAGGTATACAACGCAGCCTCATTTGGATGGGCTTATTGGACGCTAAAAAATGACAGAGTGCACTGGGATTTTGAATGGAATATTCGGAATAATTATCTCCAACTGGGTAATTTCTCTCTCTCTCTCTCCTCCCCAAGAACAATACACATATGCATCATTGACAATCTGGATTGCTCATTTGTGTTGTTGCTTGTTAAGTTTTTTCTGCTTTATAACCACATCCACATTTGGTTTACTTGTTGCGGATGATTTGAATCAAATAAATCTTCTCATCGTGCAGGTCATTCAACAGAAGTGAAAATATGGAAGGGTTTTGTTTTGTTTGGATTGGCATGCAACTTTCTCCGATACGTATTGTGGTAGATCTCGTGGGTCAATGTTGCCCCCCTGAGTTGAAGATAAAATCTGAATACAGTTATTATTTGCCCTTTGTTGGCACTCAAACCATCACTCTCAAATATTTTGCAAATTTGAAGGTGATGCCACAAATAATGAGTGCGGTTGGTGCAAATATTTATATATATATATATATATATATATATATGTATACAATTCTTTACAAAAGTAAAATTTTCTCTCATTGCACAAATTACGAGATAAAAATTTTACAAATCTTAACAAAATTAAAATTTTTTCTCTCACTGCACAAGTTATGGGATAAAAATTTTACAAATCTCTATAAATTTATATAACTCCAAACACCCTAATGTTAGTGAAAATAATACAGTATACTTATGCAACCAACCAGTCAATCAATTGCAAGGGAAAGTAAAAAGGCACAATATTTTTAAAGAGAAAAAAAACGTTGAACCTTACTTACCAAAAAAAAACGTTGAGCCTTTTTACTTTAAACGCATATTCTTAGTTACAAAAATTGAACCTCTCATTAGTTTCGAATATATTGATATATACTATTGATTTTTTTTTTTTTTTTTGGTAATTGATATATACTATTGATTCATTTGTGCAAATCTTGACTGCACCAATCTAAGTGAAAGAACTATTTTTAAAGTTTTGAAAATCAACTAAATCCATGGCACTTGTTGAATCTGCAGCCAATTGAATTTATGGTGTGCAATATCTCAAATCTTTTGAATTACTAAATCACAAAGAAGATGAAGCGTTGTTAGCTAAACAAGAGAGAGAACCTAGATCTCTTAATTTCAATTGCCCTCCGGATGTGTTTATCTTAACTTAAAATTCTAAAGAAGACATCCCCAACTATATATAACGCAAAATAGTAGGTAAATAAGACTTTCAAATGTAGTATTAAAAAGTGAGAAATTGCTGTTCACAAGAGTAATTTTCTTATATTGATCAAACCAGATTTTAGGAGCTTTCTGCAGAGTTCTTAGCTGTTTCTTACAAGTTTTTGCTTATTTCTTGTGGAAGTTGTAGTATTTTCTAGCGAACATCTTGTGAATATGCTTTGTATAGATACTTCTTTTTTTTTTTTTTACTTTTTTGACGCTCCAAAAATAATCATTATAATTCTAAATTTTGATACCTTAACTTACATCTAAGTTTACATATATTAAAACTTTATTTTGATATTGTGAATTGTCAGTCTAAAATAATATAACCTGATAAATTAGTAAACTCGTACTCTCCTGGAAGTCTAATCAAAGCCCGGAAAATTATTAAAGAATCTCCGATACTTAGGTTAGTAAGAGAATTGAGAAAGTAGTTTCAAAGAGTTTTAGTAAGACAAAATGAATTGTACCTGTATTCTTGTGAAGTAGTGATATATATACATATATATATATATATATATATAACCTCACGTGAAATGGCATACATGAACTACATGTAATCGTACTTTCTTATTTTCTAATGGGATGATGCCACCTGTATTATAGAACCCAAGGTTAATTCCTTAGTTCGTTAACCAACACATTATATAAAATACGATTTATAATAGTACTTTTACAAGCGTATATATCGAAACTGTCAGGAAAGGGATGTACGCGTGTCTATTGACGTAAATTACCTTAGCAGGAATAATTCCATCAAAGTACTTAGTCGGGAATCAGTCGAGTGATTAAAGCCTGATCAGAAACATCCTTACTCGGATGTCCCCGGTTAGGTATGGGTCGAGCAGGGAATAGATGCCCTCCTTTGGGTAAGGGTCGAGCGGGAAGCTTAGCCATTACAGGTGATACAAATCTTCCTATATCAGATGCTCTCGATTTCCTTGGTCTCCTAAGCAAGATTAGGGGAATCTGATGATTATTTTCTTTTCCATATCACGTGCGTATTTAATGCGCCGCAAGCGTGATGATGTCATTACGATAGTGATGACATGTATCTTTTATCTCTCCTGCCACGTGTTAACTTTGGATATGTCAGAAATTTCAAAAATATACGAACTAATCCTAGCTACATACAAACCAATCTCAGCCCTTGAATTTAAAGTGGGATTTTGTATTTTGATATCCTCACTTCAAACCCTTCGCCTTCATTTTTACTACGGTTTTTTCGACGCTCCATGTCATTCAATTTCCTCAGCATTCAATCCTCCCATCCATCAAGCAATACCTTCTCTTGTCTTAGTGAGTTTCACTTTGTTTGTGATTTCTCTTTTCCATATTTTTCTTCTTTATATGCACTGGTTCATTCGTTACAGTCTTTGGTACTACTATAGGACTCGTTGCATCCCTCATTTGGAAGGATTCGTAGGTGACCATTGATTCATTAGGGTAATTTGTGGTGTTCTAATTTTTGATTCATTTATTGAGAGACTCCAAGAACTAAACAATAGAAGGACTGTTAGTAACCCTGAGTTGACATCTATAGTCGATTTGGAGGATAGCCCTTCTACCCATTTAGGGGACTTGGTTAGGATTAGGAAGACCGTGTCCACATCTTACTCCGCAATCAAAGTTGAGGCCTAAACTAAGAACCTTTGGCCAATAGTGGATGCTCTTGCGCCGCATGTTTTTTTTTTTTTTTTTTTTTTTTTGGTGACCCAGAATCTCACTGATTTATTACAGCCCTCAACGAATCGTGTAGTTGATGAGTAAACCAAGGACTCACACAATATCCCACAAACCACGCGAACCGGTTAAGTCTTTGGCTAACACCTTGTGTGGGTACCTCCAAGGCTTGTTAGGCCTTGGAGTCGAATTTTTGACCTCCCTTAGGGAAGCCAAGAGCTCTGGCCAACTACCCTAGAGCAGTTGGTTCTTGGGCCGCATGTTGGTGAATCGAGTAACCCTGCTAAGGTATGGCCCCAATGTTACACCGAGGACATCAAATCCACAATGGATGTGACTAAAATTTGACAACTCTGGTATGATTTTCAATTTTCCTGGGCATTCTCGTTTAGGATTCCTAAGCAAAGAAATGGGCCTGTTGGCTAAGAAACGGTAAGATAACCATTTATGAGGGTGTACTTATTGGCGATCTCCGATTTTCAGTGGTAAAGCCTGTTCAGGAGATCTTGAACCGACTTAACCTGGCACCGGGCCAGATTTTCCCAAACGACTAGAGGATTATAGTTGGCTGCTCTATTCTCTGGAGAGCAGCCACTGGCCACCAGCTAATTGCCGAGAAGTTCATGTACTACTACAAAGTCACTGAGGCAGGTAAAGGCTAGTGGTTTTTCTCGGATAGAGACAAGGACTTCAACTTGATGACCCATCTGCTGACTTCCAACAAGGGTTGGAAGGACAAATTATTTTTCATTTATGGGGATGGATGGGAGTTTTAGCGATGGGAAGCTGTTAACCCATCAGATGTCAAAGTCCCGAGACATTAAGGTTACCCAACGAAGAAACGTATACTGCATTTTGAATTTTTTTTTTAATTCAACGCGTTGGTTATTATACATTCTATTGACTCTTTCTCTTTTCTCTTTCTATGGACAGCCTGAACTTGGCCGAATTTGTATGATGAATTGAAGGCTAGGGCGAAACTCGTGCAAGATCACAATATTCACGAGTCTAATTTTTTTATCAATGTTAAGTCCTTGGCCACCTACGTACTCAATCCCGAGCTAACTAGAAAGGCTTTGGCCTCTGAACGTGAGCTGAGTAAGTCTTTAATCTGCTTTTTCTCTCTTGTTTCCCTTTGGACTAATGTAAATTTTTATTCTGCTGTGCAGATAACCCTTCTTAGCCAAATCCATCAGAGGCCATGTCGCCATTCAATGTCAATTAGTTGAAGAGGAAAAATAAGCAGACCGCCGATGACGATAGCACTAAAAGATTTAAATTGATGATTGGTAGGAGCTCAGGAATGAAGGAGGCTTCCCCAGTGCCTCGGGCCACAGCTAATGACCCTGTCATGATTCCCTCTCCCCCTCAGGAAGCTACAACAAGAAGTTTTGCTCCTTAGCCTAGTGCCTCAATAGCCCATTGAATTCTCGAGTCTAGTTGATGATGCCTCGCTTGCCTAGGAAAAGTCAATGGGCATAGTGGAGGATGATAAGCTCATTTGGGAACAGAACTGCACCACCCATTAGTTGGCCTGAGATACCAACTATGACCTCGTGAGGGTATGATTTTTACTTACTTCCATTCCTTCATGCATAAGATTGGAACTGAGTTATTTACCTTTTGTTTTTTTCCTTTTTTTTTTTTTTTGGCAAGCTCTTACTTAGTTAGCCATCATGGCTTCTAGACTGGTGATAGCGGGAAAACAACTCGTGGTCGATGAAAAGCTCATAAACAAACTGTAGACTGACATTGAGGTCAACAAAGCCAAAGCTCTATCTGTTGCCCTCGAGAAGAAGGTTGCCATCACCGAGAAGAACGCCATGGAAGTCGAGAAGAACAAGCATGCCCTTCAAATTGATGAATTGAAGAAACATTATGAAGCTGAGAAGGCTAAGCTGTCCAAGAAAATTGATGGCTTGACTGAGCAATGTAACAGGGCCGAGAAACAAGCTGCCACTGCTGTGGAAAGATTTAAAAAGAGTGAGGAGTTCTAGGAGGAGCTTGAGCTGGTCTTTCTCCAAGCATTTGAAGTCGCTTAAGAGAGGGCTGCCGAGCTATATCCCAACCTAGACTTCTCAAATCTTCAACTGGCTAACGATGATGTGATTGAGGTGGCAAAAGGCAACAAGAAAGGGGACGAGGATACCTAATCCAAGGACCCCTCAGCTTGACTTTTTTTTTCTTTTTCCTTTGAAAAAAAATTATTTCAAATGATGTAACAGGCTAATTTTGTTTTTGAATTTTGAATGAATAGCTTTTGTTTTGTTCTTATTCTAAGTTGTTCTTATTTGTTTCGACGGTTTATCGAACGGGATCTTTTCTTCTTTCGCCCACTTAACCCGAGCGGGATCTCCACGTTGCTCGATCATGCGATTTGAGCAAGATTTTCATTATATTCGGTCTTACGAATTAAGCAGGGTTGCTTTACCCCTTATCATTTATTATTATATATATACTATTTTTTATTTTTATATTTTTGCTAGTCAACAACATGAGTCGAGCTGTTTTTCACAACTTGACTCTTTACCCTGAGAGAAGATACTTGTGCTGCTTTATTCTTTGTTTACTTGCTTGATTGGGTCCCTAAACGATACATTTGTTCCGCTCGGCCACACGAGCCAAGTGGGGAATTTATGCTTTTACCCCTTCATTAAATGTTGACTTCTTGTTATTTTTTGCTCTACTCATCAGTATGAGTCGTCTCTGCCTCGCCCAGCCACCTGAGTCGAGCAAGATCTCTACTCTATTTGGTCACGTGAATGGAGCAAGATTACTTATGTCTTTTTTAGGCATCGACTTGGTAAGCCTTCTTCACTCTGCTTAGCCTCATAAGTCAAGCGGGATCTTTAATCTGCTAAGTCTCGTGAACCGAGCATGATTGCCTTTTTTGTACCTCTTTAAGGCATCGGCTTTGTAAGCCCTATTCGGCCTTATAAGTTGAGCGGGATCTTTAATCTGATAAATCGGTAAACTTATATCCTCCTAGAAGTCCAATCCAAGCCCGAAAAACTGTCTAGAATGCCAGTGTGGTGTCCACCAAAGAATCTCCGATACTTAAGCTAGCAAGAGAATTGAGAAAGCAGTTTGGCAAATTTTCAGTACGGCAAAATGAGTTGTACCTATATTCTTATGAAGTGGTGATATATCTATAAGAAATCTCATGTGGAATGGCATGGATGAACTACATGTAACTGCATGTAATCGTGTTTTCTCATTCTCTGATGGGATGATGCCACCTATATTGTAAATCTCAAGGTTGATTCATTTGTTTATTAACCAACTTGTTATATAAAATGCGGTTTATAATAACATTTGTATAAGCGTATATATCGGAACTGTCAGGAGAGAATTATACGCGTGACTCGTGACGTAAATTACCTTAACGGGAATAATTCCATCAAAGTGTTTAGTTGAGAATCGATCGGATGATTGAGGCTCGATCAGGAGCATCCTTACTCGAATGCTGCCGGTTGGGTATGGGGCAAGCGGGGAACAGATGCCCCCGCTCAGGTAAAGGCAAATAGGAAACTTAGTCATTATAGGTGGTACAAGATCTCTCAATATCATAACCTAATCGTTAGAATAGTATCCCCACACCACAAAAATGGTGTTGCTGCTTCCGTAACATTGAGGCTACATGGGTTACACTCACTACCACAAAGTGAAAAATTTACTCTTTTATTTTTACTTTTCTAGAAATTTTTGCGTCTATATTCTTACATTAGACGTTCTTACATAATCACGGTATTATTAGTTGGTCAAAAAATACAGTAAAAAAATTAAAATTTAATATAAAAGTGATATGTGACAAATTTAATTAGAATAAAATAAAAAATTTAGTAAAAATAAAAAATTTTAATTAATTTTAACTAACTAAACAGCGTCGAAAGCCAGAAGAAAAAAAAAATAGATGAAAAATTTTCAGGAAAGGTGGTAAAAGCTGTTGCGTGTGGAATGGAAATCTCGATGATGGAGACAACTGGGAACAAATCACTGGTCTTTTTGAACGGGGTCTTTGGTCTCGATAGTGCCAGCCTCTCCACTCCAATATCGTTTACTCCTCTCCAAGGCCTGTCTTATATATATATATATATATATATATACCTACAGTCCTGGAATCCAATGCAAGTCGTTTTCACTTGTCCCAGCGGATTGTCGAATTGGATTGTTCTCCATCAGTATACCATGGCTGACTTAATAGGACTTGTGATCGACAGGAGTAAAATTACAATTTCCTATTGTCTTGCCAAAGGCAAGGCACATGTTTTCATACATGGAAAATGCTAGCTACAGGAACGAGTAATGTTACTCTCCAATTTCAATTTTACAACCGCCCAAAAAAAAAAAAAAAAAAGGAGAGAGAAACAAAATAAAATCATTTGATCAAAGAGGATTGCGACCGACGGTCGTAAATCACAGGCTTGAAGGCTGCGTTCAGTTTCACTTTTAGTTTTTAGTATTTTTTTTTTCCGTTCTATATGTTTTTTTAATCAAAATTTAATTTTTTTAAAAAATATAATTTTTAGGCATGTTAATCATGTTTATAAAAAAAAAATAAAAAAATTTATGTCTGTTTGAGTAAAAAAATGTAACCAAAAAGTCAATTTTTTTTTATTTTTTCAACTTTTACCCAGACGATCGTAAATTTTTCAACATTTTTTCTTATAAATACGATTAACACTTTTAAAAATAACATCTTCTAAATAAAAAAAATGGTAAAAAAAGCCATATAAGACCCTCCCCAATTAAAAAAAAAAGAGCTAATAAAAAAGTTAAAAGTTAAAAACAAAACTAAACGCAACGAGAACACATTTGGAAAAAAAAAGCTAGTAACTCAGTTTTTAGTTACTAGTTTTTTAATTATTTTTTTTAAATAATTAAATTTATCATTTTACATTTTAAGCTTTTTATAACTCTTGAAGTGCAAAAATGTCAAATTAATAGAAAATAAAAAAAGTTAACTTTTTTTTCTTTTCTAAACACAAAAAAACTAGTTTTTTTCTCAAAATTTACCGAAAAAGAAAGTTAATTTTTTTATAATTGGTTATTAGCTAACTATTAAAAAGTCAAAATTAATTTTTTAGTAATTAATTTTTTAATTTTTTGTTAATTTGACATTTTTGTCTTTAATAGTTTAAAAGAAGTTTAGGCTTAAGAAAAAAAAAAACTAAGATTTTTTGCTTTTGGTAAAGAAAAAAAAAATTAGTTTTTATTAGTTAATTTTTAAAATTTTTGTTAAATGTGGCATTTTTATCCTTGTGATTTAAAAAAATTTTAAAATGTAAAAAATTAAATTTTATCATTTTACAAAATAAAATTAAAAACTTTAGTAATTAAAAGTTGAGAAGCTAGAAAGCTACGCAACGGAGTTTTAGAATGTAAAAATATAATTTTAATCACTTTATTAAAAAAAAAAAATTGAATACCCAAAAATCAAGGTTCCCAAGCGGAGCGCGTCTTTCGCAAGCGTGGGTCTACTGTATACCTCAGGTGCACAGTCGAAATAGGGGCCGTTTGGTTTTTCAAAAGTGTCTAAAAAATTTTAAAAGTTTTTAAATTCTTTTGATTAAATTTCTTCACGTATCATTTTTATATTACATCAATATCCACTTTTGATTTTTTTTAATTTTTTTTACACTCCCAACACTCCATGGTATTTTGATTTGATTAAGGCACCTTTTAGGGTACTAATAAACTTCAAAAAACTCTAACAACATAGGTTGAATTTCTAAAAATTTCAATATTTCATTAAGAAACTCCAACAACAATATTTCATTAAAAATTTCTAAAAAACTCCAACAACATTTACAAATTACTAAAATTCTCTATTATACTTTTGCTTTTTTTCACCTTTACTAATTTTAAAAAATTTCAATATTTCATTAAGAAAATGAAAAATTCATAACGAGATTAATCAAGTGCGAAATTTTTTTTCACAATCATAATTTTCGTGTCGAAAACTTTTAAATGAGTACTATTATCGCTTATTTATCTCTATTTTTGTAAATTCGTTAGAACGGATTTGGATAAACTATTCTAACGGTTTACCGATATAAAATCTATTAGAACAAATTTAGAAGATCGTTCTAACGGTTTTGGCACTGTTTATGATTATTAGTTAAAAAAATTAACAGTTTGAAGCAGTTAAAAACTGTTAATAATAAACAGTGCCAAAAAGCTAACCAATTTGAAGTGATAAAAAAAAAAAGGGAAAGGAAGAGTAATAAGATTTGTATTTGTTTTCTACAAAAATTCGCATTGAAGTTCAATGTTTCAATGTCATATGACTAGAACAAGTGTTCAAATTGGTTCGTTTATTTGTTGTGGCACGAGTCTTCAAATTTTTATTTCTTTAATTAAAAAATACTTTTTAGGCAAAAGAATTTATCAGAAATAACTGTTAGAATATTGTGATAACGATAACTTTTTTAATTAAAATACATTTTTTATAGATGTTTTTATTTAAAGTAATAAAAATATATATTAACGAATCAATAGAATAAAAGTATATTTTTTTTTATAATTTGAATGAGGGAACGCATAATCTTTAAAATGAGGGAGCAAAAATTAAGAATTTAATTACTTAGTAATTGGAATATGTATATATATTTGGAAACATTTGAGGACAACTTCATAATATTTACATTTATATTTATTTCTTTATATAAAATATTTTTATTTTTTTGTCTTCAATTATCATTTTTTTCCTTGAAATAAGGACAGAAAATGTGTTTTTTAATGTAATTTTGTTTATATTAATTAACTTTATTTTAATAAGATATTTATTTTTCATAAATTATTATTTTTTTGTAAAACTAAAATATATTTAATTTTATAAAACATCTATTTTAATAAAATACGTAATCGAAGAATAAATTATTAATTTAATTTAATAAAATAAATCATTTTAATACGTAATTATCATTTATTAAAAAATATATGAATTAATAAATTAATTTTAATAAAAATAAGTTTGTAAATATAAATTTTCTGTTTACATTTTAAGTCTGCATTTTTAAATAAGTTAAAAATGGCAATAAAACGCGTTGCTATTATGAGTTTGGCTTCACCTCTGAAAAAACGTAGCTCATACGTTTCTATCAATGAATTGAACCACGTCATCACCACCCAAATTTTTCTGGACCGCACGATTTGGGGTCAGTTAAGCGGTTTTGCCCTTTGGATGGACGCGTTCTTTTCTTACCCGCCCCCGGTTTCTTTTGTACGAGGTATTAACGGCTGCATACGAAAGCGGTGTACTTCGTAAAACCATCCAATCCATATCTAAAATCTACTACTGCCGCAGACTTCTCCAGAAACTGCCCCCTTTCCCCGTCACCATCACCCTTTGCCAATCCAGTTTTCTTTTCCCTTTTTCCTTTTCATTTTCTCAAATATATCCTACCATTTTCTTTAATTAGTCGTTAGAGCCCGTTTCGTGTGCAAATTTTAGTTAACTTTGCACACTGAGGGTGTATTCGGTTGATAAAATTTTAATTAAAAAATATAATAAAAATAAAAAAATATAACATAAAAGTAATATATAAAAAAATTTAATTAAAAAAAATATAAAAAATTTGTTATAATGAGTAAATTTTGGTACTCTAAAGGGGGCTTAAGGGTCGTTTGGTAAAAATAAAAATAATTGGCAGTTAAAATTACCAGGTATTAACTTTTTGGCTTTTTATAAAATGACTAAATATACTCTCTCACGTTTTAAATTTCTTTTAAACTTCAAATGATAAAAATATCAAATTAATAAGAAGTTAAAATGTTAACTTTTTAACTTCCCAAAAGAAGCCTAAACTGATACGTGTCACTATTTTTTTAGATGTTGAGTGTTTGATAAAAAATTATAAAAATTTAAAATTAAAAAACTGAAAAAATTTGATAAGAATTAAAAACAGTTAATAAAAGTTAATTTTATTTTTAGGGAACAATTAAAAAAAATTAATAAAAATTATTATTATTATTATTTTAAAACTTGGTAAACTAAACTAGTTCAACCTAGTACACCGGGGCTGCTTGCTTTAGGGGTGCAGTGGAATTTTGATCCTACCTAAAGCATGGACGGTTTTGGGGTGGGCTTGAGAAAGAAAATAGTTGATTTATTTTTAGTTAGTTAATAGTTAATTAAAAATAAATCAGTTATTTTTATATTTGAGAAAAAAAAAGGTAATTTTTTAGGTAATTTTTAAATTTTGCATAATTTAACATTTTTATCCTTAAAGATTTAAAAAAAATTAAAATGTAAAGAGATAAATTTAGTCATTTTACAAATAAGCAAATAAACGAATTAGTTATAAGTCAATTAGTTCCGTTCTTTCCAAACAATGCCTTGATATATATGTGGGTGTATATATATTTAATTATAAATTAGGCTGTTGGAAAAAAAATAAGTTTTGAGTGTAATTTCATAAAAAAAAACTTATTTTTTCCTTTTACTTTTTTACTTGGGAAGTACTATTAGAATTGTTCAAGTAAGGCATGGTTTGAGAATTATTAGCACGTGATTTTTTTTTAACAAATTAGTAGTTTGCTAAAAAAAGGTAAGTTTTTTTTGTGTTTGGGAAGTATACTTTTTAACAACTTTATTTAATATATTGATATTTTTACCCTCGTTACTTTATACTATTTTTTAAAATTATTTTAAAGACACAAATACTTAATAAAAGGATAATTTCATAATTTTAAATTTAATCATTAGTATTTACTACAAGAAGCTACAAAAAAACATACGTTTAGCCTGAGTCCCAAATTATGCCTAATATTGACAAAATTTTTAATAAGATTTTTATATTTGAGTATATTAGCTTTGGGTGAAGACTAAAGTACAAGTTTTAGTTAATTAATGTTTACCTGATGATGTCATTGCTAGCATTACGAAGGCGGGAGGGAGGGAGGGAGAGAGGGAGGGCTATGCTTTTCTTTTTGATCAAGCAAGTTGTGAATCCGTCCCCACAACTCTCTCTCTCTCTCTCTCTCTCTCTCACTGCTATAAAAATAAAAATTACACCTATCTTTTTGTCTGACAAAAGAACTCCTGAAACGAAATCAATTTTTGAACTCAGATGGCGGGATGAACAGCCCCCCTCCCATCACCTTTCCCTTGCTATGATCATGTCCAATTGCAGCCGTTGGATCTTCCGCTTCCTGGGTGCACCTGCACCGCCACAGCACGGATTCATTCCAGTCAACCTCCTGCTGCTACTACTCTCCTCGGCGGCGGCGGCACCAGCGGCGGCTCCTTCCGCCGCCGTTCCGCAAATGACTACGGATACTCCGTCTTCTTCTTTTGGTTATCCCTCTTTGAAGTTCGATCCATCAATTGCGATCGCCGTCGCGGTCCTGTTGTTCGCCTTCTTCTTCCTTGGCTTCTGCTCCATATTCATCCGCCAGTGCGCCGGCGTCGCCGCAGACGGAGGAAATTCTTCATACTACGCCGCCCGCTTGCGGCTCTCTGTCCGTGGCCTCGATCCGAAGGTGATCAATTCGTTCCCTATCTTCAACTACGCGGAGATTAAAGACCTCAAGATCGGCAAAGGATCGCTGGAGTGCGCCGTGTGCATAAATGAGTTCGGAGACGACGAGACTCTGCGGTTACTCCCCAAGTGCGACCATGTGTTTCATCCTGAGTGTATTGACGCTTGGTTGGCTTCTCACTCCACCTGTCCGGTCTGCCGAGCGAATCTGATCCCCACTTCCGGCGATTCCTCTGGCGACACTACACGGGAAGCTGAGCCGAATTGCTCAACAGAGGATCATAATTCTGGATCTGAACAAGGTGAAGTACAAAATCAGAATCAAATTTCAATTCAAATCGACGAAGATGAAAGCAGAGATCCACCACAAGCGAGAAGTGAGATACAGAAGCAGCAGAATTGGCAGCGAGTAACGAAATTGCCGAGATCGCACTCGACGGGTCACTCACTGTTTCAACCAGGAGAGAACTCGGAGAGGTACACACTGAGGTTACCGGAGGAGGTAAGGAAGCAGATAATGATGCAGAGTCTGAAGCGGACGAGGAGCTTCGTCGTCATTTTTCCGGCGGAGGGAAGCTCTCGAAGAGGGTATAGGAGCGGGCCTGAGGTGGGGCGGTCCGACTGGTTTGGGAGGTCGGACCGGTGGGTTTTTACCAAGACGCCGCCTTTTGTTGCGAGGACCGGTCCGCTTAGTCCGCCGACTTGTGTGAAGACGTTGGTTTAATGGGCATTCCTGTTGCCAGACTGAACTTTGCTGCCGACAGAAGTGGGTATTGCATTAAACGAGTGCATGTACTGCTACAGTGATTGTAAATTGTTTTTTTATTTTTTTTTCGGTAATTAATGATTGTAAATTGTTCTGGAAGTAGTTAGCTGATCTGGCGATAGGCATACCATATAAGTGGAATTTTTTAATTAATTTTATTTAAAGTTGGCCAATAACATTTTTTTTTTTTTTTTTTGTATATAGGGCCCGTTTGGTTTGGAATAATTTGATGAAAATCTCTGAAAATTTCTATAAATTTCTGTTAACTTTATATCATATCAATTTTTTTCTCTCACTAAACGCATTACGAACTCTCTCCAAACTACAATTTATCTCAATTTATCTCATTTTTTTTTACTCCAAACAATCCAATAGAGAATAGACAAGAATTTTGAACAGATGCGCCGGTGTTTGGATAAATTTGAGGATAGTGCTTTACAACAAATTTCAATTTGATTTATGGTGTATTTGGTGTACTAAATTTTGGTAAAAATTTTTAGAACTTTTGAAAATTTTTATTATTTTTTTACACATTTTTTTTTTCAAAATCCAAAAAAAATTTAATACCTTGTAAAAAAATTAATAATTGAAATTTAGTTAATTAAATAAAAATTTTTTTATCATTCTCACTACTCATAAATTTTCTGCTCCCGCTTTTGGAGAGAAATAAAAAGAAAATCATAATTTTTTTATTTTCAGTTAAATGTAATAAATTTAACATAATTTTATATTTTAACTCAAATCATAAATCACAAAAGAACTACTTGTTCTTATTTGTTTGGAAGGTGTAAAAACTAGTAAAAATAATTAAAAGTTACTTTTCAGATGTTTAGCAAAACACTAATTTTGTAATTTTTTCACTTAATTACAGTAATTTGTTGAATTAAAAAGTTATCAAAAATTGTTAAATATTATTAAAAGTTACTAAAAATTGTCAAAATTTATTAAAAGTTGTCAAAAGTTGTTGATAATTTTACTAAATATCCAAAAGCTACAAAAAACTTGCTAAAAATTATTATTTTCTGGCTAACTCAAGGTGTTTGAATTGCTTTATGCATACTTCAACAAATTTTAAAATTTTAAAATTAACGATCGAATAAACTTTTTAATGTTCTTGAAAAACTCAGGCTAAGGTTAGTAGCTTCAGGAAAGTAGATATAAAGTCTTAACTAATTGAGCTAATAGGCACTTATTGTATCAAATGTACTAAAATTATAACCAATAACTTTTAATAAAAAATATTAAAAATTATTAAAATTTAAACTTTTAAACAATACATAGGTGTCGTTTGGAACACCAAAAAAGTTAAAAAAAATTTCAAAAGTTTCAACTTTTTAAAACTCCAAAAATACTAAATTTTTCTTAAAAAATTTATCAAAATTCTTTGAAATGAGCTAAAATAGTGCGTTCCAACGAATTTTGCCAAATTTTTTTAAAAATTGAACTGACATTTGTACCCAAAAATTTCACAAAATTCTAAAAATTTTTAAAATTTTCTACTGAAATTTTACTATGTGTCACTTTATATAATTTTTAATAACTTTATATCAAGTCAAATACAAACATTTAACCATTATTTCAAAATAACTTTTTATATTCTAAACTCAAAAATATTTCACTTTTGATCTTTTTTTTGGTTCTTTTTAGGCTCCAAATGCACCCATAATCTCATTTGAGAGATGTTAATCTCAATTTGACATCACCGGGCTACAATTCTGTTTGCCTCACTTAGGTTGCGTTTAGCGCACCAAAAAGTGAGATAAAATGAGATAAAACGTGGTTTGGATAAATTTTTTACGTTTGGTGCACACAGCTCAAACCACGTTTTTTTGGAGATGAATAGTAAGATTTCGCTTTGACGGACTAGATTTCTGTTGGGATGGATTCAAAATTTTAGGCAGTTATCTTTACACTATAATATGTCCAAACGGATTATAGAAACTGTTTGGACAAAAGTTGGCCACGCGATTTCGTCGAAACAGTTTCTACAATCCGTTGAAACGACTTGTACGACCCCACAAAAAAAGTCAAAGTGAGCGTCATTTGATAGCTTGCGAGTCCACGGTGAGAATGGCGAAAAAATTTTTGCTATTTGATTAACCGAATTCTAATTATCAACTTTTTTTGGAAAAATATTGAATGTTTTTTGAATTTTATATTTATTTGTTTATACTTAATATTTTTATTTTTCTGTCTTCAATTATCATTTTTTCCTTCAAATAAGGACAGAAAATATGTTTTTTTAATGTAATTTTGTTTATATTAATTAACTTTATTTTAATAAATTATTATTTTTCATAAATTATTATTTTTTTAAACTAAAATATATTTAATTTTAGAAAACATCTACTTTAATAAAATACTTAATCTAAAAATAAATTATTAATTATAAAAAATTAATTTAATTTAATAAAATATTTTAATAAAATAAATCATTTTAATACGTAATTACCATTTATTAAAAAACAAACAAATTAATAAATTATTTTTAATAAAATTAAGTATGTAAATTAATTTTTAATTTAATTTTTTTATTTCAATAAAAAATTTAATAAATATATTTTTATTATTAGTTTTTGAAAATTTGTGAACATAATAAAAAAATAATAAATAAAAATATTTCCAAACAAACGAGTCCTTAACGTCACCCATTATTATAAGATGGCAAGAAAAAGCGTTACTATTATAAGTTAGGCTTTACCTGTGAAAATACGTAATTCATATGTTTCTATCAATCAATTGAACCACGTTATCACCACTCAAGTTTTTCTACTATTATGAGTTAAGCTTTACCTGTGAAAATACGTAGTTCATATGTTTCTATCAATCAATTGAACCACGTCATCACAACCCAAGTTTTTCTGGATCGCACAATTTGGGGTCAATTAAGCGGTTTTGCCCTTTAAATGGACGTGTTCTTCTCTTATCCACCCTCGGTTTCTTTTGTACGAGGTACTAGCATTCGCCCATGCCTAAAGGCACGCAAACAAATAAAAAAATTTATTATTTATACCTTATAGATGTTTCAACATTAAAAAAAAAAAGAAAACACTAATCAATTAAATAAACCAAGTCTGAACCTATTTGAAAAAAAAGAAAAAAAATCACCAATCAAATTGGATTATGAGTAATACATCGAGCTATTACTCAAATACGCAATATAAACAGTTATTCATTTTACTGCAATATACATAAATATAATATTTATATAGCTAACGTTTAAAGGCTTTACAAAAATAACGTAAGTAGAAGAACAATTTACAAAATGTGAGATTTATGTAGCACCTTCTGTAAACAAAAAGAGTTACAAACCAAAGTCATTAGATGTGTATACTTTACAAAATGTCTTCCCAATAAAGTTTTACAAAAAGACTTTAAAAAAATGTGTGTACAAAAATGTCAGTAGATGTGTACCAAAAAGGCTTTCATGTTCTTCGCAAGAAAATCATCAGCTGGCTCTAAATTTCTTCCACATTAATTTTCGAAATGTCCACGTATCAAGTTCAATGCACTTACTCTATTTTGGGACAAAAATAACAATCTATTTTTCAAATAAAAAATAAGTCTATTAGTATATTAAACAAACACATAAATGAAAATAATATAGAACTGAAAGGTACCTTATTCTGTTCCATTGATGCATCACAGTCTTACTAATTCTTCTGAACTCCATTACTTTTTCAAACCAGCCCTAAAAAAATTCACCATGCATAGATTATTTTTTGTCAGAAAAATATGTTACAGATAGAAAAATGTGTAAAGTAAGTTTATCATTGATGCACCTACGGTTTTGATTAATACAAAACTTTATAATAGAACCTCAGGATATACAATGTTTGTAGTGGAATCTGTCTCATCTTTAGGCAGAAAGACGCTAATACGATCAAAAGATGTGCATCTAGATAAGGTGACATATAATTGTCCATGACTAAACACCGATGTGCGCAAATCTATCCCAATAAACTTTACAGATTGTCCTTGTGATTTATTAATGGTCAGAGCATATGCCAATCGAATTGGAAATTTGCGTCTAGTTAGTCGAAAAGTAAAAATTCTGATGATGAAGAGGTCAAAGATATTCTTGGGATGAAAGCTAAATTGCCAAATTTTTCTCCAATTAAAATCAAAGCTTCGATTATGCGAGTGGCACACCTCACAACCATCATTCTCATGCCATTGCAAAGCCCGGCCTTAGGCGCAATATTTCTCAACAACATTATTGGATAGCCTGTTTTCAATTCCAGTTTAAAAGGTGGAAGACCAGGATGATCCAATGAGTTTAAATACTCATTAGGATAGCGGTAGGTAATAGAACGATCAACTTTATCAACCTCAGACATTTTATCTGCTGCTAAGTAAATAAAAATCTCTCCTAGAAAAATATTCAATGCAGCTTCATTTATAACACTTACATCCTCGTTACGTGCAGAAAGGATTATCCGTTCAGTTAAAAACGAAAGAGTGAAAGTGTTTGCTACATCCAGTTGCGGATAAACTGTAGATATCAATTCATGCAGATTGTACATTTTGCGTATTGTTGATGGAAGTCGTACAATATTCTTTGGACTGGTGCCAACCTAAAATAATATTTTAAATCAGTCAGCACACATAAAGAAAATGGTCTTTTATTAAAAAAAAAAAAGACAACATCTAAGAAAAAAATATCTCCATCAATAATTTTGTAAAATTAACATTTTCAGGATTTGTTTGATTTAAGTGCATCTTCAAATCCAAAACTAAAATATTTATGTCATTCCATAGGAAATAGTACCTCAATGATGCATTCACAATTTGCTCGCGAACTCCTTTAGATATAACTGGTAATATTTGTCAAAAATCTCCACCAAGTACAACAGTAATACCTCCAAATGGCTTTTCACTATTACAAACATCACAAAGTGTGCGATCTACTAATTCCACACAATGTTTATGCTGCATAAGAATTTCATCCCAAATTATTAGTTTTGTTTCTCTAAATAGCTCTTCTTGTAACGATTGTTTGCTAAACTCACAGAACGAATCTTCTAACACATCCAATGGAATGCTGAAGGTAAAATGTACAGTGCGACCTCCCACCAGTAACAGTGATGCAATTTCAAATGAAGCCACTATAACAACAATATATCCAAGGCTATGGCATTTCAATGCAATTGTATTGTACAAAAATGTTTCCCCTGTTCTGGCACCACCACTGATGAAGAACATAGTTCTTTTATTTTTAAACACAGAAAATGTGATTGAGTTATATGCAATACGTTGTACACCATTAAGACGATCAATATCATATTGTACATCAGCATGTTGAGCTTCAATTTAGAGTTGTTGATGTTCCAAAATCAGTCTATTACCAACCACTGCACTCCAATTCCCAGTTGGTTGTGGCATAGGTGGGAAGTGAATTAAACTCTTGCCCAATTCTTGAAGCAATCGATTAAGAAGAAATAAACCATAGTCCTCAATTTGAGTCTTGGTTGGATTTGAAATACCAAACAATGTGTGAATCTTATATGTAAGATCACAAATATGGACGGAAAACTCCTTCCATAATGTATACAGTTCTAATAGAGAGCACTCTATCAAAATGATACTAAACAATCTCCTTAACTGGCATCCAGATTTCATTATTGCAGCCTTTTGAAGACATTTTCACCATCATCTTCTAGAAACCCTCTTGCAACACATGTTGATTTGAAGGTTTCATATAAGACAATATTGACCGTGCGTAGAGATTCAAAGGATTTTGACCCTTCAACAACAGTTAGTAACAAACGTAAATAAAATCTCTCATCACAATTAAGGCTAACAAAGTACATTCTACCAATTGTAAACCCCATTTTTCTTGGTTTCCACATTCTATTAGACTTATCCCAAACAAAATGTTGCGAAAATTTTTGGTAGGTGAACCAATTTGCATCTATATTGTTAGCGTACCATTCAAAAAATGCAGTAAGTGTCAACCTTTAATTAGCAGCTCTAGACCTTAATGTATCTAATGACTCAGTGGGATTAAAAGCCACGCGATGCATTCCAGGTAAATAAAGTGCTAATCGCATGACTGATGGCACTTCTTTATGCAAAATGATGACCAAATATGCGCCAGCTAACTTCTGGAGGTCCAATATACCTTGCATCAAGGTATTGTTGAATCTCATCTTGTGATCCTAACACCATGGTTGTGCGATCATAACCTTTATAAATATACTTGTGAATATATTTGACACATCTCATTCCAGCACAAACTTCAACATTGATGTGACAATTGAACAGTCTCGAAAGATAGGGATTGTATGGAATAATATCTCTATTATCAACTTCATGACCCCTCACTGTATATGCAAGACCTTTACGACACCGATAGATAGGATACCCATCTTGATCCATGGTGGTTGTTTCTACAAAGGCTTGAGGGTATCTTTTAGTGCATATATAATTTTCTATACACGGTGCTTTAGGATTTCTAACACCACATGGTCCATGAACCATATACTGCTTTACTGTTTCAAAAAGTAATGGATCTTCTATCGCATCAGGAAATTCTGTAGAGACTATTTCATCAACTTAAGCATATGTGCGGATCTTATCAGAACCTTGGAGAAATAAAAGTGCATGCATATGTGGTAGGCCCCATTTTTTAAATTCAATTGTAAAAACATGTGCAACTTTCTTACTGAATACTTTCTTCGATCTTATCTCCTTCATCAAAGCCCTTCTTTTTAACTCTAAAACACGGGCAACTAAATCAAGATGGTCAATAGCTCTTTGATGCGACAATAAAGCTGAAGTAATTTCAGGCCACTTTGGATTTGCTGTCATGGTGAGAAACATATTAGGGTGTTGGTTGTATCGCGTGATAGCCATTAAGTCTTGGAATATCTCATGCATATATCTGTTACCACCAATGAATGAAGATGGCAAAATAAACATTTGACCAATTTGATCTGGGTTAAGTTCATTAAGCTATCATCTGTCAAATCATGATATAGCTCAGAACAGAGTTTTTTTTTATTCAACATGTAGTATGTTAATCAATTTTGCTCAGTTGCAGCCCAAGCATTTACCATAGACTCTTGGAATAGTTTTCTTGCTCTCAAAATGGTTGAATACTCTGAGGGACGTTCGAAGAGACGATAACTATAAAACTGCATCTGAGTAAGCCGATCAGTTGAAGGGCAATTATTTCAAACATCCCACTGCTTTAATCTTGGTTCCCATCCAAGTTCACAACGTCGGAATAGCAAGACAAAATGTAATGGCAAATACGTTGGGTGGTATTCATTAATTTGCATCAGTCCATTATTTCCCCTCAGATGTAAGATAATATTTCTCATTCCACTGACCTTAGTTCCATCCCCAGGTATTACAACAGCAATCTCATCTGCTGTTAGTAGATTATACCGCCGTCGATCTGTGGACGTATTGTAATGTAAATTAGCAGGCAAATTTTGTCCAACTGAGTTAGAATTGAATAGGCTTGACGGAATTTTTCTACAAATGGATTGACTTGTAATAAACAATCTTGAATAATCTGAAGAACATCCATTCTTAATTGGGGATTTCTCAAAGAGTGGGTTGCCAAAGCTGAATCAAGATCATAAATATAGAGTTGAGCATATGATGCATATTACCCTGACTCTGGAAGTAGTGATCTAGTTTGATGCCACAATTCTTCATGTATAGTGAATGACGTGGGACCGTTTCCAGTAAATACTCTTGGGTCCATTGTCGCACCAAGACTTGTGAAAGCATTAGCTACATTGTAAACTCGGGTATGTTGTCGAAATGATCTTGACTGATCATCATTCCCATCATGCAATGCTTGAAGTGGTGAAGGTGGGGTTGCAGGCAAGGATAATCTTATCTTACCTTGCAAGTAGCAAGTTCCAAATAAGGGATGTTTTTTAGATGATCTCACCAAATTTTCATCCATCCAATATAAGGCTGAGCAATGAGGACAAAGTATATCCCTTTTACCAAGATAATGCCTACCTACATTTATAGGAGCATGAGTGCCAACTCCTGAACTCATAGGCACATATTACAACTCATCATCATCATAAAGATTATCTTGGAAAATTTGGCTCGTAGGAATAGCCCTGCAAAAAATAATGTTTGACATTTCAAATTATGAGAACAAATGATCATATCAAACATGTATATGGAAAAATTTAAATTTGTTATCTTACCAATTATTTTGTGAATAATGAGATGTGCTTGGCACTAAAAACGAGTGTGCAGAAGTATTTGTCACCAAGTGGTTGATGTAATCAATTGCATTTGTTCCATGCTCCTGGAAAATACGATGGCAATGATTGGGCATTACAGCAGGAAAGGGTTGATATTGTAATTCTCGGACATGTTTTTCCATAATATCCCGCTCTCCTCCCAACTGTTAACCCACTGGATATGTAAAGCAGCTTTTTAAAAGTTTCTCTTGTTGTCGGCGTTGACGTTGGGCTAATGTAGCTTTTGATAATGTAGTATTAATGGGTGCCTATGATGAAAATACAGTCATTTTATACTTTTGATAATGCATTATTTATACTACCAATGAGAAAAAAATATTATAAGAAAAACTCAATATTATACGCTTGTAGTGTAAGGCACTCTACACGTCTCCTTCCATTGAGTCTAAATAAATCATGCGATGACAATCCCTTTATCCCCAATTAAACGATTCAGTTGGACAAAAATCATGTGGTGACAACTCTAAAATTTTATTAGCCAACTAATTTTATCATCAATACCAAACACAACGTAAAACTAAAAAAGAAGAATTTTTAATATAAAATTTTAATAGTTCCCAAAATTTATGCATATCAAAATATATTTTTAGCTTATGTATTTCAAAATTTTAACTCTATTATGAATAAAAAATATATAAGATATTACTAAAAAAGTTGAAAAAAAAATATCACAATGAAAACAAAAGTAGCACAACCTGCATGAAAAGATGTTCTTATTTGATATTTCTTAAAGTTTTAGTAAATACAAAACACATGCCTTAAATACTCCAATGAGTAGCACTATCAGTCTAAAATTCAAATATACCATAACTAGTAACAATCAAATGTCTACTTTTTCATATCTGTAAGGTTAGTTTAAAATTTGAATTTTATAAAATTTTTCATCTTTGGGTTCTATGTAATCCTTATTATTTTTTCTAGATATTAATTATCTCAATAAATAATATGAAAAAAAAACAAAGACATCAAAGTGATTATTAATATCATGAACAAAATTCAATTTTCACACATTAAAACTAAAATTGAAAAAAAAAAGAATAAAAAAAAAAGTTCAAGCACTCATATAAGCTGTGTATTGAGAAACATAAAGTAGCTCACAAAATAAAAAAAAAAAGTGAGGTAGAAAAAATCATATTTTATTAATAAGAGTTACTCAATAAAAAAATAAAAAAAAGTGAGATAAAAATAATATTAACAGAGTCGTACCATTTGATATCTATTTTCTTTTTTCTTGCCAGTAAATAATGCCTTTTGTTTTCTCTTGCCTATAAAGGTTGCCTTTTGTTTTTCCTTACCGATTGCTTCTGCTTTCTACTTCTCCTTTCAAATAAATAGAAAAACCCATTAAAAAAAACTATCGAAAAATATTTAATAACTAAAATTTATTTAGCGGGATTATCGAATATATAAATAGGAGATACTTTCTTATAAATTAAATAGGAGATATTTTTTTCCCTTTCGTTTTCCCTTTCAATATTATAAGTAAACTATTAAGAAAATACGAAATTAAATTTAATTAGTTTGCTTACATTATGGATACGGATGACATTAAGATCTCGCTTATCACGGATCACAACATTAACATTGCTTTCTTGAAGGAATTGAACCTATAAAATAGACTCACATATATAATCAATACATTATTTGAAAATAGGAAATAAAGATTACTTAAGAAAAGATTAAAGCGAGCCTATATTATAGTTCTCATCAAGTCTTTGTCCACCTAATCAAATAGCAAAAATAAAATCACTTCATCTTGAAGAAAACAATCATTAACTTATGAAAAGAGTAACTTAGGAAAACAACTTACATGACCAAAGATAGTTATATCCTCCATGACTTTTGTCTCAATAACCTATTGAAACATGAAAAGTACCATGTGAAAAATATTTAAAAGTACCTATTAGATCAAGTCAACACTTAATTTTATATAATTTCTAGTAAAAATAATATTTTTGACAAATAAAATTATTATTTTTTAAATTAATATAATTTTAAATAATTTAATTTCTTAATATTATTTTATATAATTTAACTTTTAATTATATTATTTTATATTTTTATAAGATTTAATTTATAATTAATGTTGTTAACTAATATTTAATCTCATAAAATATTGTTAAGTAATTTAAAAATATTATTATTTTAAAGTCAACATTTAATTTAATATTATTTATAAATTAATTTTTAAATTTCATATAAGTTTTAGATCTTTTGAATAATATTCGTTGGCTTATTTGGTAACCTTTTTAAATAGTTCATAATTCCTATTATTACACTAAAGAAACTAAAAACTAAAATAAAGGCACCAGTTCCTATCTTCTAATTAGCATAAAAGGAGTAGGAGTAAAATAGTAATAATAATAATAATTAGCATCAAGGGAGTAGGTGTAATAATAATAATAATAATAATAATTGCGTCCTACTAGTAGTCTTCATCTTATTTCCCTAGAAAAGATTTGCATTTACACTCTTTGCTTTAAAAAAAAAAAAAAAAAAGGCACAGCTACTACATCCTATTGATCCTGTTTTTTAATCAAATAAAAATAAAGCATAAGGTGTACCTGCCTCTTCTAATTTCATGTTCCCTTCTAATTTCTATGGAATTCCAATCTTGGCCTAGATAAAGTTAGTAAACTAAAAGATCATCATTATGAAAAACATTTAATAACCTATTGAAACCTAAAAAGTACCACGTGAAAAACATTTAAAAGTATCTATTAGATAAAGTCAATATTTAAATTCGTATAATTTCTATTAAAAGTAATATTTTTGAATAATAATATAATATTATTATTTTTAAAATAAATTTTAAATAATATAACTTCTTAATATTATTTTATGTAATTTAACTTTTAATTATATTATTTCCTATTTAATCTATAAGATTTAATTTATAATTAATGTTGTTAACTAATATTTAATTTCATAAAATATTGTTAACTAATTTAAAATTATTATTATTTTAAAGTTAACATTTAATTTAATATTATTTTTAAATTAATTTTCAAATTTCATATAAGTTTTAAATCTTTTGAAAAATATTCGTTGGCCTACTTGGTAACTTTTTTAAATTGTTCATAATTTCTATTATTACACTAAAGAAACTAAAAACTAATTAAATTTATATAAAAATTGTAAAAATAACTTAGATAAAATCTAAAATAAAAAAATAAAAATAAATAATTCTAATCATTAAATAAATTTGATGGTTAAAAATATACCAAATTTAAATTATTTTGCTTCCTTATTATATAAATAACATAAACAGTATAAAAGTGAATGTATTTCTTATTTATTTATCTATATTTATTTTACTACTTATTTAAAATCTATTAAGTTTTTGCCTTAATAAAAAAAGTATCAATGTTTTTTGCATGGCACCCCCTCCTTGTCTCGGGAAAAAAAATGCTATTGCGCCCAGTATTTGCCTCTCTTTACGCTACGTACACAAATATAAAAAAAATCAAATGAATATTATTTTTAATTTTTAAAAATATTTATAAAAAAATCTAAAATGGAGAGAAAAATAAGAGTATATTTTTATATAAAGTGATCGAAAAACGACTAAAGTGGAGGGAAAAATTATTATTAATATAACAAATTTAAATATACTCTTAAAAATTAATATAAAAATAAATTCAACAGTTAAAAATATAACAAATTTAAATTCTTTAAAATTAATTATTATTTATTATATAATAAATAATAATACCACAAATTTGTATGTATTTTAATTATTTTGTTGATTTGGCAGATGCTAGGTGAAATGACATTCTTTTTTCCCGAGACAATGAGGGGGTGTCAGACAAAAAACGTAAATACTTTTTTTATTTTTTGATTTTGTATATTTTTTCATTAATTTTTTTTCAAAAATTTTAAAAATATTATTAAAAAATATTATTTTTAATTTTTAATTATTAATTTAAGTACATTAAAATTAAATTTTAGATATTATTTTTAAAACAAAAAAAAAACTTAGTTAACTTTGTCTAATATACATTCATATAAAAAATATTTTAAAAACATTTATAAAAAAATATAAATTGGAGAGAAAAATAAGAGTGTATTTTTTTTTGTAAAGTGACCGAAAAATAACTAAAGTGTGAGGAAAAAATAATCCTGACCATTAAATAAATCTAACGGTTAAAAATATACCAAATTTAAATTCTTTAAAATTAATGGTGTAAAAATATATGTATTTAAATTAATATAATTTTATTAATATAAATTAATATAAATGTATTTAAATTAATTTTTAATAGTGTAAAAATATATGTACTTAAATTAATATAAAAATATATGTATCGTATTAATAGAATTTATTAAAATTAATAATTTTTATATTAATATAAATTTTTACACTATTAATTATAATAGTGTAAAAGTGACACAGGGAAAAATTTAATTGGAAGAAATTGAAAATTTTTGGAGTTATCTATTTAATTGGAAGAAATGTTTTTAAATACATACATTTTTATACTATTTGTGTTATCTATATAATAAAGAGGTTAGAAAACTTAAATTTTTCGGTCACGTTACATAAAAATACACTCTGTTACCCTTCTCATATTTTATTAAATATTTTAAATTTTTTTAAATGTGAGTATTTATAATAAATAATTTACATATTAATATTAGATAAAGTTAACTAATTTTTTTTAAAAATAATTTAAACTTTAAGTTTCTTAAAAATTTTCTTAAAGAATAAATATTTAAATTAAAAATACAATTTTAACGTACTTAAAATTTTAAATTTTAAATACATAAACTTTTACACTCTTTGTGTTTTTATAGTAATAAAGCTAAAGAATTTGAATTTGACATATTTTTAACTGTTGAATTTGCTCAATAGTCAGGATTATTTTTCTTTTTTCTCTCTATTTTAGTTGTATTTCTGGTTATTTTACATGAAAATACAATCTGTTACTCTTCTCATATTTTGTTAAATATTTATTTATAACAGTTTTTTAAAATGTGATTATTTGTAATAAATTTACATTTGAACTGTTTACAGGTTAAATTATATTTCTGTACATTTAGGCACAGGTAATTTCTAGTTCTTTTCATATTTTAAAATAATTTTTATATAAAAATATTTTAAAATTGTGATAATGTATGTAATAAATAAAAAATGTGATAAACACTAATCTCTTATGATTAGTAATTTCTATTTTTATAATTTATTTTTATACTTTTTTATTTTATAAATTTAAATTTAAACGATTTACACACAAAATTATATTTTTCTGTGTCTTTAGACATAGGCAATTGTTAGTCTCTAATATGAAGAGAAGAGTTATACAAAACGAAAAGATCCATAAAAATTGATTTAACCATTTCTCAACGAAGTTTTATTTCTAATGGCAATTAAGTGTTTGCATTCTCTAATTAACTCTAATCAATTTTCAATTCATTCTTGATAGTCACAAAACTAACACCTCAAATATCATCCCTCAAAAGGAAACACTATGTTCTTTTCATTTTTTAATTTTTTCTCCACTATCATGGCACGTGAAAATCACGTGACATCCCATATTGACAGCGATGAGCTAATGTCATTTTTAGTAAAGTCATTGCTGAGGTAGCCCTCGAAAATCGACAACTCTTAGAGTCTTTTGGTTCATTCAACTGCTGCCTTTTTGTTCATTCAGCCAGAGAACAACAATAGTAGCAGATGGAGCTACAGGGAGAGATTCCAAAAGGCATATAGAGACTCCAAAATCAGGTATATAAGGTTTTTTTTTTTTTTTTTTTTTTTTTTTGTTGTATCTACACACACACACTCTCTCTCTCAAGAGCTACACGCACCCTCAAAGATTCATGTGGATCATTGCTTAAAGAATTATGGAGAAGTCTGAAAAGAGAGTACGACCCACTACTATTACCAATCAAGGAAAAAAAATAAAAAAAAAAAGAAATTTTCTTTTTCTTTGGAAGAAATGGATTGCCCGATTTTCTTTGGTGGCTTCAACTCGATTTACGGGCCACTGTACGTGCAGCCTCGCTCTCTTAGCCAAAAAAAAAAAAAAAAAAAAATTTAAGAGGAGGGAAAAATTTTTATGTATTTCAAAAGAGGCAAAAGCAAAAATTTATGTATTTCAAAAGAGGTAAAAGTTTAAGAAGATGCAAAAATTATGTATTTTAGGGCTAAGAAATTTGAGGAATGATTACTTACCCAAAAAAAAAAAAAAAGAAATTTGAGGAAAGAGCAAAGTCACCGCAGAGAAGTGAATAGATAGAGAGAGACTGCAGATTGTAGAGCCCCTCCCCTGAGAGTAAGAAATTTGCTACACAAATTCACAACAAAATAAAATATAAATTTCATAGCAACAATAAAGGGAGGAACTGCAAAAAAAAAAAAAAAAATGGAGAGAGGCATACAGGGGTGTACTGGTGGTGGGCCAGTCTGTACCTAAAGCATTGCTCAACTAGAGAGAGTGAGTGAGGAAGGTGTTGTTACCGAGAAAGAGAGAAAGAGAGAGAGAGAGAGAGAATAGAGTTGGGACGACGGGAAGGGAGAGAGGGTTTTGGGAGAGTGGGATAGAAGAGGGAATAGGAAAAAGAGGGAGATGGCGGGAAATGGTTTTAATCTCAGTCATTTATCTCAACTTTTATTTGTAAAATTCAATATCAACCATTGATTTTGAAATAAAATTGAATCTTAGCTATTCATTATAATTTTGAGAGGGATATTTTTGAATGAATTGAATTGTGTTTTAAATCTCATTCATTACTTATATAAAATAAAATTACAATCACTGATTTGATGATATAAAAGTCCAATCAAATACCGGTATTATTTTATAGACTAACGGCTGCATACGAAAGCGGTGTACTTCATAAAACCATCCACTCCATATCTAATATCTAAAATGTACTACTGCCCCAGATTTATCCAGGAACTGCTCCCCTCCACCCGTCACCATCACCCTCTACCAATCCAATTTTCTTTTCTCATTTTCCTTTTTATTTTCCCAAACATATCCTACCATTTTCTTTAATTAGTCGTTTGAGCCCGTTCGGTTTGCAAATTTTAGTTAACTTTGCACACTGAGAGCGTGTTTGGTTGATAAAACATTAATAAAAAAGTACCAAAAAAAATAGAAAGATGTGATATAAAAGTAATATGTGAAAAAATTTAATGAAAAAAATATAAAAAATTAGTGAAAATTAGTAAATTTTGATAAATTTTGATATCCCAAATAGGGCCTAAGGCATCGTTTGGTAAAAATGGTTGGCAGCTAAAGCTATCAGCTACTGATTTTACCGGTTACTAACTTTTTGACTTTTTATAAAATGACTAAATTTACTCGCTCACATTTTAAATTTTTTTTAAACTTTAAACGATAAAAATATTAAATTAATAAAAAGTTAAAATATTAACTTTTTAACTTTCCAAAAGAAGCCTAAATTGATACATGTCATTATTTTTTTAAATGTTGAGTGTTTGATAACAAATTATAAAAGTTAGTAAAAATTAATTAAAAATAAATAAAATTAAAAAACTGAAAAAATTTAATAAAAATTAAAAATAGTTAGTAAAAGTTAATTTTGCTTTTTTGTGATAAATTAAAAAAATTATTATTATTATTATTATTATTTTAAAACTTGGTAAACTAAACTAGTTCAACGCGGTACACCGGCTCTCCTTGCTTTAGGGGTGCAGTGAAATTTTGACCCTACCTAAAGCATGGACGGTTTTAGGGTGAGTTTGGGAAAGAAAATAATTGGTTAATTTTTAATTAGTTAATAGTTAGATAAAAATAAATCAATTATTTTTATGTTTGGCAAGAGAAATTAGTAATTATTTTTTAGATAGTATTTTACTTTTAATTAATTTAACATTTTTGTTCTTAAAGGATTAAAAAAAGATTAAAATGTAAAAAAATAAATTTAATTATTTTACAAATAAACAAATAAACTAATTAATTTTAAGTCAATTAACTCCTGTCTTCCCAAACAATGCCTTAATATATATGCGGTTGTATATATATTTAATTATAAATTAGGTTGTCGGAAACAAATAAATTTTGAGTGTAATTTCTTTAAAAAAAACACTTTTTTTTCGTTTATTTTTTTTTTACTTGGGAAGTACTATTAGAATTGCTCAAGTAATAATATTGACAAAATTTTTAATGAGATTTTTATATTTGAGTAATTAGCTTTGGGTAAAGACTAAAGTAGGCAAGTTTTAGTTAATGCTTCCCTGATGATGTCATTGCTAGCATACAAAGGCGGCAGGGAGGGAGCGAGGGAGGGCTATGCTTTTCTTTTTGATCAAGCAAGTTGTGAATCCGTCCCCACAACTCTCTCTCTCTCTCTCTCTCTCTCTCTCACTGCTATAAAATAAAAATTACACCTATCCTTTTGTCAGACAAAAGGGCTCCTGAAACGAAATCAATTTTTGAACTCAGATGGCGGGATGAACAGCCCCCCTCCCATCACCTTTCCCTTGCTATGATCATGACCAATTGCAGCCGTTGGATCTTCCGCTACCTGGGTGCACCTGCACCGCCACAGCACGGATTCATTCCAGTCAACCTACTGCTGCTACTACTCTCCTCGGCGGCGGCGGCACCAGCGGCGCCTCCTCCCGCCGCCGTTCCGGAAATGACTACGGATACTCCCTCTCCTTCTTTTGATTATCCCTCTTTGAAGTTCGATCCATCAATTGCGATCGTCGTCGCGGTCCTGCTGTGCGCCTTCTTCTTCCTTGGCTTCTGCTCCATATTCATCCGCCACTGCGCGGGCGTCACCGCAGACGGAGGAAATTCTTCCTATTACGCCGCCCGCTCGCGGCTCTCTGTGCGTGGCCTCGATCGGAAGGTGATCAATTCGTTCCCTATCTTCAAATACACGGAGATTAAAGACCTCAAGATCGGCAAAGGATCGCTGGAGTGCGCCGTGTGCATAAGCGAGTTCGAAGACGACGAGACTCTGCGGTTGTTGCCCAACTGCGACCACGTGTTTCATCCTGAGTGTATTGACGCTTGGTTGGCTTCTCACTCCACCTGTCCGGTCTGCCGAGCGAATCTAATCCCTACTTCCGGCGATTCCTCTGGCGACACTACACGGGAAGCTGAGCCGAATTGCTCAACAGAGGATTATAATTCTCGATCCGAACAAGGTGAAGTACAAAATCAGAATCAAATTTCAATTCGTATCGACGAAGATGAAAGCAGAGATCCACCACAAGCGAGAAGTGAGATACAGAAGCAGCAGAATTGGCAGCGAGTAACGAAGTTGCCGAGATCGCACTCGACGGGTCACTCACTGGTTCAACCAGGAGAGAACTCGGAGAGGTACACACTAAGGTTGCCGGAGGAGGTAAGGAAGCAGATAATAATGCAGAGTCTGAAGCGGACGAGGAGCTTCGTCGTCATTTTTCCGGCGGAGGGAAGTTCTAGAAGAGGGTATAGGAGCGGCCCTGAGGTGGGGCGGTCCGACTGGGTTGGGAGGTCGGACCGGTGGGTTTTTACCAGGACGCCGCCTTTTGTTGCGAGGACCGGTCCGGCTATGTCGCCGACTTGTGTGAAGACGCTGGTTTAATGGGTATTTCTGTTGCCAGATTGAACTTTGCTGCCGACAGAAGTGGGTAACGCATTAAACGGGTGCAAGTACTGCTACAGTGATTGTAAATTGTTCTGGAAGTAGTTAGCTGATCTGGCGATAAGCACACCATATGGCTGGAATTTTTTAATTAATTTTATTAAAAGTTGGGCAATAACAATTTTTTATATATATAGAATAGACAAGAATTTTGAACATTTGCACCGGTGTTCGGATAAATATGATGATAGTGCTTTACAACAAATTTCAATTTCATTTAAATGAAATTTTGAGATGAATTTTCTCCTCTCGCTTTTGGAGAGAAATGAAAAGAAAATCATAATTTTTTTATTTTTATTTTTACTTTCGGTTAAATGTATAGATTTAAGATAATTTTATAACTATTTGTTCTTATTGGTCTTGTTGGGGGTAAAAATTAGTAAAAAGTTATTAAAAGTTACTTTTTTTTGTGTTAAGCAAAACATTAATTTTTGTCATTTTTTTACTCAATTACAGTAATTTGTTCACCTAAAACGTTATCAAATATCATTAAATATTTCCAAAAGTTATTAAAAGTTGTCAATAATTATTAAAAGTTGTCAAAGTCTGTTAATAATTTTACTAAACATCCAAAAGTTATAAAAAAATTACTAAAAGTTATTTTTTTTGGTAACACAGGGTTTCTGGACCATTTTATATGTACTTGGCTAATCTTTGAATCTTAAAATTAACGATTAAGTAAACTTTTGAGTGACCTTAAAAAACTCAAACTAATAATATTAGGAAGCAAATTTAAAGTTTTAACTTTTGAAAAACAAATTTAAAGTCTGAACTGAATGAGCTAATTAGCACTTATTTTATCAAATGTATAAAAAATTATATCTAACAATTTCTGATAAAAAAAATTAAAAAAATTAAAATTTAAACTTTCAAATGCCACACAGGGTGAGTTTGGAGTGAGATAAATTAAGAGTTTGTAATGCGTATAGTGAAAGAAAAAAATTGATGTAACATAAAGTATAGAGATTTAGAAAATTTTTTTAAAGTTTTTTTTACGAATCACACTGGACCACAATCTTTTGATATGACCAGAGTGCAATTCTGTTTGCCTCGCTTTATATGAACAAACCCCATTTTATGATCTTTTTAACTCATTGGAATATATAACATACCGCTTCAGTCACGCTTGGAATTTCAGCTCTTCGAAGTCTCAAGAGCCAAATCCTCGTTCAATGAACCTGGCAAACCTACCGAGCCTGAGACTCGGTTGATCAGAACCCAATAGGATGTAAATACGTAAACCAAAAGGATCGCAATTCACGCTAGCTTATTTGGGTACCATTTGTTAACATTTTTGTTTATTCTAATTTTATTTATATTTATAAATTTTTAAAAAATTAGTAACAAAAACTTATTTGAAAATTTAAGATTAAAGTATAAAAAAAATCAGTTTTTTTTACTTTAATTTTTTTTCCTTTCATGATAGTCTATTTTATGCCCTAAAGAAAACACTTTTTCAATTTTTGTGGCATTATATTAAATTAAAATTATTTTTATAAAAAATATATTATTATAATGACTTAATTTTATTGAATTAAAAATAAAAATAATAATTTAGGATTTAAATGATTTATGTTATTTAATTTAAATTACTTTCAATATAAAATAATTACATAATAAAATATATATGTTGCCAAAATGAAAATTAATTACAATTAAAATAATAATTTACTATTAAAATGATTTTTTTAGCAAATTAAAGTCATTTTTGTTAAAATAATTTATGAAATTAAATTCGTTTTTAATAGGTAAAACAATAATTTATTATTAAATTATGTTCTTTTTTAATATAATTTATTAAATTAATTATTATTAAAGAATAAATATTTTATAATTCATTAATTAAATAGATAATTAAATTAATATAAAATATATTTTGTTAATCAAATTGATTAATTTAATTATTGTAAACCAAATTACGTTGCCATACGGATTTTCTGCTTTTATTTCGAAGAAAAAGAAAAGATTACTAAAAAAAATTATTAAATATAAATAAAAAAACAAATCAACACATTATTTTCAAAATATATCATTAAACCAAGGGTTAAAATTTTGTTACTTATAACCAATGGCTGAGATTTCTTGGTCTTCCAATTTACCGGCCAAGTGCTCATGTAAGCCAAATATGTCAAATCTCTATACAACATTCAAAACAAAGCAAAAAAACTCCAGCAGTTCAAAATCAAGCAAAGCCAGCAACTCGGAGTCGAAGCAAGCTCAGCTCGGAGTCACCAGCAGCTATTTTCCGACGTCGAAGCAATCTAAAGCTTAGGAACCTTTTGCGTTTTCTTTACCTCTTTTTTCAGGATTTGGTGACTTGCAGCGATTTGGGTTTTTAGGGTGTGTTTAAAGTAATAAAAAATAGATATGGTAGTGTAAATTTTAGTATTTTTTAGTAAGTTTTAGTTAAAAGTTGTTAGTTGTAATTTTTGGTGTATTTGATGAAGTAAGTTGTAATTTTTGGTAATTTTTTGTAACTTTTAAGTGTTTGATAAATTTTTTAGTAAATTTTAACAACTTTTTATGTGTTTGGTTAACTTTAAGTGGAACAAATTACTATTGCAGAGCAAAAAAGTGCTAAAAGTTGAGGTTTCATCAAACGCTTGACTTGTAATTTTTGATAAATTTTTACACTTTTATATACTGCTAAACAGGATCAAAAAGTGAGAAAAGTTGTGAATTCTTAATTAATAATAATATTTAAAGATTTTCAGAGATTTTTATATTGTAAATCAAATAGATCTTTAGTTTCAACTAACACAATTACATACGTTTAAAATGATAACAAATTTTAAAAAATAATAAAGAAAATTTTAAAAATTTTAAAAATTATTTATTTTTTATTTTATTACACAAATGCTAAAGTTACAAATTATTTTACTTTATTTTATGTTACTTATTTTTTGACCCCATTTGTTTGTAAATAAATTTTAAAAAATTATATAAATCTTTGTTAATTCTATATCACATCAACTTTTTTTCTTTCACTATACATGTTACGAACTCTCAATTTATATCAATTTATCTCACTCCAAACTCACCTTTTATCGCTCCAAAACGACTCTAAAAGCATTGGGTTAGATTTCTCAGTCAATCGCCGGCACTTCGGAGAATTATTTCCGCTGTGCTCAGGTACTTCTTTTTTTTTTTTTCCTGGTTTTGGCGATTTGCAGCTATAGTGAGCCTTTCTCTCTCTAAAGTATGTACATGGTGGGTCACTGGTTTTCCTTAACCAACAAAATTGCATTCTCTCTCTAAAGTCTCTCCTCTCTCTCTCTCTCTCTCTCTCTCTCTCAAACTTTATCTTGCGGGTCTTTCTCCGTCTGGATCTGCAATACACATTGAATCGATTGAATCACCGGCCTCTTCAGTTTTCTCTCTGGTCCAATCGCGCACTCTCAAGCCCCGTTGGGTGAGCGTTTTTCACTTTTCCTTTTCATTAACATCAAAATTATCAAATACTGTAGTTCATTTCATAAATTGAAATTTGTTCTGTATTGTGTATTCATGATCTTTCTCACTCCGCGATTGTGGCCACTAGGTCACTTTTTCTCTCTCGCTCTCTCTCTTTCTCTCTTGGCCCCACTCTTTGCTCTTTGATATCCCCCACTCTTCCTTTATCTCATTGATTTCAACTCCCGGAGCATTTGCCGACCCAGGACTTGTTATAATTTCTGAGAAAAAGAAGAATATATTGAAAAATTGAAGTGCTTTATTCGTTGGAATCTACCACTTAAATAGAAGATTACATGAACTAACAAACCACTAATTTAGGAACTAACTCACAGCAGTATCCAAATAAGGAACTAAACAATAACAGACTACTTCCACTGCTGATACCTCTACTGATTCCCATAGAAATCTCGTAATGAAACAAACTAAAGTCTTAACGCCCCCCTTAGTCTGAGTGCTCTGCTGACATTCAGTTTAAAAAGGGTACTTCACGGGCCCAGCCCCCCTGGCAATCTTGTCCCTCTCAGCAGCTTACTTCCCTCCCTCAAACTGGACCTTCCACGGAACAAGTACCAAGTAGCCTTCGCAACTTAACGAACACGTCCAATTTGAGAGGGTTTGTGAAAATATCCACAATTTGATCCTCACTTCTGCAGTAAATCAGATCAATAGCGCTGTCATTTGCAAGATCACGCAAGAAATGATACTGCACATCAATATGTATACTTCTCCCATGCAGAACTAGATTTTTTGAAAGCTTTATTGCTGGAGTGTTATCGCAATAAATCGGTGTGGGGTTGTTTTGATGAAAGCCCAACTCTTCAAGAAGTCTCGTTAACCAAATTGCTTGAGATGCACATGCCTCAGCAGCAACAAATTCAGCTTCAGTGGTTGACAAAGTAACAATTTGTTGCTTCTTTGATGACCATTATAAATGCCTAGCCTGAGGTGCTTCTTCTATCATCTTGATCACCTGCATAGCCAGTATTAGTGAAGCCTTGTAAACCAAAAGTTTCACTCTTCATGTAAAGTATGCCAAATCTAATCGTCCTCTGCCAGTATCGGAGAATTCTTTTGGCAGTAAGGAGATGCAACTGTGTAGGAGTTTCCATGTATCTACTGATGAGGCTAACTACGTGCATTATATCTGGTCTTGTTCCAGTCAAATTCGTAAGGCTCCCCACAATTTGCCTATAGAAAGTTGAGTCAACCTTCTTTCCTTCATGGTTATTGGTAAGCTTCAGTCCAAGCTCAACTGGAGTACCAAATGAATTAAAATTCGTCATCTGAAACCTTTCCAGGATCTCTCGAATATATTTCTTCTATGGGATAAAGATTCCAGCAGAATTTCGTGCTACTTTATAGCTAAGGGAGTAATGCATTAATCCGAGATTAGACATATCAAATTTAGTCATCATTGGCTCCTTGAAATCATCAAACATAACACTATTGTTTCCAGTTAAAATTAAATCATCGACATATAAGCATACAGTTAACAACTCACGAACAAATCTAGTTTTAACAAACAAAGTATGCTCAAATGGACATTGTTGAAAACTTGACTTTGAAAAATATGTTGCTATGCAGCTGTACTAAGCTCGAGGAGCTTGTTTCAACCCATAAAGAGCCTTCTTTAGCGGGTACACCTTGTACTCCTTCCCTTGTTGTACATACCCTTGAGGTTGATCAACTTACACTGCAACTCGCCTTGTAAAAACACATATTTTGTGTCCAATTAGAAAATGGGCCATGAGTTTTGTGCTGCCAGTGCAAGCACTAAGCGAATGGTATTGTGCCTTTCGACTGGAGCAAAACCTCTTTGTCGTCAATGCCATATTCTTGCTTGTAACCTTTTGCAACTAGGTGAGCTTTATACTTATTGACTTTCCCTTCCACATTCAGTTTTGTCATGTATACCCGCTTGACACTGATTGACTTTTGCCCAATGGGAAGATCTGTTAATTCTCACATGCTGTTCTTCTCAATAATTGTGATTTCTTCATCCATAACTTTTTGCCATTCTAGGCCTTTAACAGTATCTTGAAATACAACAGGATCACAGTTTGCAAACATAGCAAAATGAGTAAGTGAATCATCTGATTGATCAACTCCACTTAATGTATAGCCTTGCATCCATGCTAGTCTCCTTCTTCTACGTTCAGGTCGAGATATGGTTGACGGTTTTAAGTTATCCTCTTCGGGAGTTGTCGTAGCTTCACTTGATGAGCTCGAATCAAATGGTTGTTGCACGCCAATTGTTTGATCACCAACTATTTGTTGAGGATGACTTTCTTCTCCATCGTTGTCCAAACTCATTGGAATGTACGGAACATAATTGTTACCAGCTTCTATCCACATCTTTTCTTTATCAAAGACAACATTGCGCCTAATAAATAATAATTTGAGTGACTGGATTGAACAACTTATGCGCCTTGGACTGCTCACTGACTTTGAGGAAAACACACTTTTCTCCTTTATCATCAAGCTTCTTCCTTTTCTCATCTAGTACATGCGCGTAAGCTAGCATCGAAAAATCCACAAGTGGTCCACACTCCGTCTTTTACCACTCCATGCTTCTTCAGGCGTTCTATCTCAGACAACAACGGTGGGGCTTCTGTTTAAGAGATGAATACTCCCCAAGATTGCCTCAGGCCAAAATCTCTTAGGAAGAAAAGACCTAGTCAGCATACTTTGCACCATATTCAAGATCATCCGATGTTTTCGTCCCGCAACACCATTTTGTTGTGGGGAGCAAGAAGTTGTAAGCTGCCTTTTGAATCCATGTTACTCACAGAAATTTGCAAATTCCTGTGAGTTGTATTCTCCACTATGGTCTTTTTGGAGAGTTTTAATAGGCTGCCCAGCTTCTTTCTCAACAAGAGCCTTATAATTTTTGAATGTCAAGAAAGTTCAGATTTTTCTTTTAATAAATAGACCCATGTTTTGTGACTAAAGTCATTAATAAAGGTGATGAAGTACCTCTTATTACCCTTGAATAACAGAGTAATGGGACCACATATATCTGAGTGCACTAGCTCCAACACCTTCTTGGCTTTCCACGCTGCACCTTTTGGGAAAAGATCCCGATGCTGCTTGCCAATGATACACTCTTTGCAAACTCATGAAGGATAATCAATATCTGGAAGTCCCATCACCATATTCTTTTGTTATAGCAACTTCAATCTAGAGAAGTTCAAATGACCGTAGTGAATATGCCATAACCAAGCTGCATCTTTCACCACAGTAGAAAAACAAGGAAGCATATCACTCTGGATATATAAAGGAAACATTCAATTTGCTATCATACTAACCTGAGTGATCAGACCCTTCCTTAGATCTTGAATATGGCATGTTCCTTCCTTAATCATGATCTCATACCCCTTTTCTTGAAATAACCCCACACTTAACATATTGCTCTTCAAACCTGGAACGTAGAACACATTTGAAATGGTCTGATGAGAGTTATTAGAAGTCTAGATTTGAATGTTGCCCTTCCCTATGACAAAGATAGTTGAACCGTCTCCAAATTTGACAGATGAACGATAGGACTCATCTAATTCAAAGAATATAGACTTGTTCCTACACGTGGTTACTTGATCCCGTGTCCAAGTACCACATGCTTTGACGAGTCTCCTCAGCGACATTGCAAGCCATTAGTAGAGAAATTTCATCCTTCTTCTTTACAAAATTTGATTTTGCTGCCCTTCCTTTGTGCATCTTGGTTTTGCATTCGGAGCGGTAATGGCCAAATTTGTTACATCTGAAACATTTGACTTTAGATTTGTCAAATGGTTTCAATTCTTGATCACCATTGTGCTGATCATCCCTTCCTTTTCATCTGCCTTGGTTTTTGTTGGTGGTGCTGCTTCCTCCCTTTCCACGCCTGCAACCCTTCTGTTGTAAAGATAGGTTGTTGGTCAAGTGTTGCAACTGCAATCTTGCTCCACTACTTTATGTAATCCGCTGCTCCTGGACAGTCAGCGAACTCATCAATTCTTCAATTGAAAGGACATCAAGTTCATTCGACTCCTTAATGGAGCATACCACATGATCGAACTTCTTGGTCATTGATCGAAGAACCTTCTCAGTGACTGTAATATCTTCCATCTTTTCTCCACTTGATCTCATCTTTTTTGCAATCGACAAAGTTTTGGAGAAATATTCCTCCACTAATTTTGTCGGCTGCATAAAAAGATTCTCAAATTTGGCACGAAGTGCTTGAAGTTGTGCTTGCCTCAATACTTTTTGCTCCATTGCATCCCAGATTTGTTTCGAGGTGTCTTTGGTGAGAATGGTCTCCAGGATTGTGCGCTCAATTGCCTGGAATAAGTAGTTCTTTGTCCTCAAGTCCTTCAATCTTAGTTCCTCCTGCTTCGTTTTTTGTGCTTCTGTCAACACTGCATCTCTCGCAGTTTCAACCAAACTAGTTTCCACGAGAGGCTAATATTCTTTGGATCTCAGGATGTTCTCTATCAACATGTTCCAATGATTATAGTGACCATCAAAGTGCGGTAGAGCTGGTTGTATGAAATTCTCAGCTGCCATTCGAGTATGCTGCTGCAACACCAGAGTGAGTAGAAAGAGCTTTTGCTTTGTTGGAGACGATCCACTTCGGCCCTTGTTTTTCTATGGCTTTGATACTACTATTATAATTTCTGAGAGGGAGAACAGTAATCTGAAAAATGGAAATACTTTATTCGTTAGAATCCACTACTTAAATAGAAGATTACATGAACTAACAAACCGCTAATTTAAAAACTAACAACAGTAATTGAAAATAAGGAACTAAACACTAACAGACTACTTCCACTACTGATTCTCATAGAAATCTGGTAATTAAACAAACTCTTCAAGACTAGGATAAACAAAGACTTATTCAAAAGTAACAAAACAAACTAAAGTCTTAACAGGACTGAAGTCTGAATTTTTTTTTTTTTGGCTTTTTTCCCCCCTGCCAATTGCATGTGGAAATGGTTGATTTTAGGTAATGCTGGGATTTAGGATTTTGATTTTAGGTAATGGTGGGAATGGGGGTTTTGATTTGGGGGAGTTGACAGTGGACTAATTTGGGGCTTTTGTTGTTAATCTTAATGGGAAAGAACCATTTCCTTTGAAATTTGCATTTGGGTTTTGGTAAGTTCATTGATTTTTTTTTTTCCTGGGTCTTGCTCTTACCCTCTCTTTATATGCATGCTTAAATATCTATATTTTTATTAATTGATTATTGGAATCAATTTTTGTCAAGTTATAGAGTGAATAAAACTTAGGAAATTATATCACAAGAAAAAGTGATGACCCTCCGAACTCTAATAGGATGAATATATATAATATCTGCTAACATTTCATGCTTTAGATCTTTTCTTATTTTCTTCTATTCTTGCAGCCTAACCATTGTCACATCAAGACAAACATGAGTTTTATAATTAAAATTATCAAATATTCTAATTTATTTCATAAATTGAAATTTGTTCTGTATTGTGTATAATTGGTCTGAATTTACACTACTAATTTATTTTCCCTTAATGCATTTTAAGAAACAAATTTTACTTTAATTTTTTTTGTCTTAAAACTGTTGGTGTGAGCACTTTGGCTGGTAATTTTTTGTGATCTCACTGGTTTTATTTGAAGTTTAGGCTCCATTTGTTTAAATGAAAAATGTTTTTCAAAAAATACTTTTACTCAAAATACTTTTCAAAAAACATGAATGAATAAATGTGTCTTCTAAAGAAAATTTTGCGTTGAAATAAATGGAGCCTTAGAGATATGTTTGATTGGCTTGCCGTAGATTGATTTATAATTGGTAATTTGCCCCTAGAATTCACTGATTTTTTTTCCATCTAATGAAATGATTTTGAAATTATTAACCACCAAAAAAATTGGTCATTTTTTTTTGTTAAGATAAAGCATGCTTATTATTGTTTGTTTTATTTGAGGATTTACCTGCGTATAAGCACCAGCATTTGACAGAGATAAAACTGTCTAGTATTTGGTTAAAGAGATAGTTAAACCAAACCACACCAAACCATGCATTTTCCCACTAGGTGGGGTCGGCTATATGGATTTGTCGACGCCAATTAGATCTGTTTAGGGGTATGTCCTCCGATAAATCTAGGTAGGTTAGGTCATGTTTAATGGTTTCTTTCCAACTTCTCTTGGGTCTTCCTCTACCTCTCCTACTCCTGACAATCTCCATACTTTCACACCTTCTAACAGGTGCCTCTACTGGACGCCTTCTAATATGGTCAAACCATCTTAATCGGTTTTCTCTCATTTTATCTTCAATCGGTGCTATTCCTACTTTGCCCCTAATCTCCTCGTTCCTAATCCTATCTTTCCTTGTAATCCCGCACATCCACCTTAGCATCCTCATCTCCGCAACTGCCATCTTCTGACCATGATTATGCTTTACTGCCCAACACTCTGATCCATATAGCAGCGCTGATCTAACCGCTACCTTATAATACTTTCCTTTCACCTTGAGGGGGATTTTTCGGTCGTACAAAACCCCCGAAGCACTCCTCCATTTGGTCCATCCAGCTTAAATCCTGTGACTTACATCAGTATCAATCCCTCCATCTTGTTGCACCATAGATCCAAGGTACCTAAATTTATCTTTCTCTACAATCTTTTGTGTGCCTAAACTTACTTCTATACTACTTGTTATCCTACTTTGACTAAACTTACATTCCATATATTCCGTCTTGCATCGGCTTAGCCTAAACCCTTTTGTCTCTAACGTATCCCGCCACAATTCTAGTTTAGCATTCACTCCTTCTCTAGTCTCATCTACTAAAACAATATCATCTGCAAATAGCATATACCACGGCACCTCATCTTGAATATGTCTTGTAATCTCATCCATAACTAAAGCAAACAAGTATGGGCTTAACGCTGAGCCTTGATGTAAACCAATCGTGATAGAGAACTCATTAGTCTCTCCACCAGTCATCCGTATAGATGTCATGGCTCTATCATACATGTCCTTTATCGCCTCAATATATGCGACACACGCTCCTTTCTTTTCCAATACTCTCCATAGGATCTCCCTAGGAACCCGATCATATGCCTTCTCTAAATCGATGAACACCATATGTAAATCTTTTTGACCTTCTCTATACTGTTTCATTAACCTCCTCAATAGAAAGATAGCCTCCATGGTTGATCTTCCAGGCATGAAACCAAATTGGTTCTCTGAAACGTTTGTTGTCCTTCTTAGTCTTCTCTCAATAACTCTCTCCCATAATTTCATCGTATGGCTCATCAATTTAATCCTGCGATAGTTCGCACAGTTCTAAATATCTCCTTTGTTCTTGTATATGGGTATAAGGATACTTTTTCTCCATGCATCAGGCATCTTCTTGCTCTTTAGCACTACATTAAAAAGTTTTGTCAACCAACTTATGCCATCATCTCCTAAGCACCTCTAAACCTCAATAGGGATACCATCTGGCCCAACCGCTTTTCCATTCTTCATCATTTTTAATACTTCTTTTACTTCTTCCCTACTGATTCTCCTATAGAACATAAAATTTAATTCTTCCCTAAAAGTGGTAAACTGCCCCAAATGTATGTCACTACTACTGCTTTCGTTAAATAACTTGTAGAAGTAGTTCTTCCAACGCTCATTTATCTCCTCTTCCTTTACTAATACCTTTTCATCCTCATCCTTAATGTATTTAATTTGGTTTAAATCCTTGGTCCGTCTATCTCTAGATTTAGCAAGCTTGAATATCTCTCTTTCGCCCTCCTTAGTGTCAAGTCGCCTATATAAATCCTCAAATGTCTTTGCCTTAGCCTCACTAACTGCCTTTTTTGGTTTCTCTTCTAGCTTCTCTATACCTCTCCAAGTTCGCTTCATTTCGGTCGTTTTGCCAAGATTTAAAACACTCTCTTTTAACTCTTATCTTGTCTTGGACGGCCTCGTTCCACCACCATGCCTCTTTCTGTGCCGGAGCACTCCCTTTGGATTCTCCTAAGACTTCTTTCCCTACCCTCCTAATACACTTTGCTACCTTATCCCACATAATATTTGCACTCTCATTTACCGTCTAAATGTTTTCCTCTAGTACTCGTTCCCTGAATGCTGCTTGCTTATCACCTTTTAAGTTCCACCATTTAGTCTTTGAGCATCTATACGACTTCTTTTTTCTAGCCCACCTTTGAAGCTGCACATCTATAACCAACAACCTATGTTGGGCAGTCAAGCTCTCCCCCGGTATAACTTTACAATCTTTACAAGCTACACGATCTCTTTTCCTAGTAAAGAAGAAGTCAATCTGTGTCTTTGAGGAGCCACTCTAATAAGTCACCAAATGTTCCTCTCTCTTCCTAAAAAAGGTGTTCGTCACTATGAAATCATAAGCCACTGCAAACTCCAAAACATCCTTCCCTTCTTCATTTCTATCACCGTAACCATATCCCCCGTGTACTTCTATGTATCCATCTATGTCGCGTCCTATATGACCATTCAAATCTCCTCCTATGAAGACCATCTCTCCTTGAGATATCTCTAATAGCATTCCTTCCAAGTCTTCCCAAAACTTCTCCTTATGTCCATCTCCTAAGCCCACCTGAGGGGCATAAGCACTAATTACGTTAAATATCTCTTCTCCTAACACTAACTTAATTGCAATAATCCTATCTCCACAGCGTTTCACATTAACTACATCTTCCTTTAGGTCCTTGCTTACTACTATGCCGATCCCATTTCTTGATCTATTAAGTCTCGTATACCATAACTTATACCCAGTCCTCTCAATCTCTTTAGCTTTCTGTCCCACCCACTTCGTCTCTTGCAAGCAAGCAATTGCGATTCTTCTCCTTTCCATTGTATCCACCACTTCCATAAGTTTCCCAGTTAAACTCCCAATATTCCAAGTACCTAATTTCAGCCTTCTATTTTGGACTAGCTTCCTTGCCCCCCCACTCGTCCAGGAAGGTGCAAGGACCCTTGCCTATTTAACACCGCACCCGGGCGCCGATGCAGCGGTCCTTGCTGTACTCAGACCATACAGCGCGTCGCTAAGTAGGGAACGCCCCCACGAAATCTCATTAGGTGTCATAAAATCAATAAAAAAATTCGACAAAGTTTTATGCTGGCTATCGACTACCTAACACAACCCTCCTCCTTTATCCGAGCTTGGGACCGGCCATGAAAAAACATAGGCGGAGTTGGTTAAAGAGATAGTTGATTGAAAGAAAACTTCTTAATGGCCACATAATGATTTTTATCTTATATGTTTATTTGGTCTTACAGGTTTATAATTTTTTGTTCTAATTTTGATCTTAATGGTTTATTTGTTTGAGTGCCTTCAGCATTTGATTTTGCAGGGATTTCTCACTCAATCACGGGCTTCAGGGAACTATTTTCTTACGTCATCTTCGGGTTTTTTTTCAGAGAACTATGCGGGTTTTCTCAGGTATAGACTCAACGTATTTTATTTTATTATTTATTTAGGGTTTATTTGGTTTGTTTTTCTATTTTTTTGTTTTCCATTTTTGTTTTCTATTTTCTATTTTGAACTTATTTTCCATTTTATACTTTTAAAAATAAGGAAAAAGCTCAAAACGCATTTGGTCACTTGTGTTTTCAAAATTTATTTTAGAAAATAGAAAATGGACTAGCACATAAAATGAAAAATGACAAAAAGTCATTTTGAACGTTTTTAATCCAAAATAAAGAAAATTTGAAAATAATAAAAACAGAACATTTTTTGTTTCTTTATTTTGAGATTTTTAAAACATAAAATGAAAACAGAAAATAGAAAACAGAAAAATAAACCAAATGCTACTTTATTTATTTATTTTTTCTGTTGGGATTTTTCCTCGTTGCATCCGTGCCCTCTTTATCTTCTAGGTTTTTGTTTCCCTTTCCAGAATTGATTTTATTTTGTTCAATTAATAGATTTTAGTTTTTCAATTGATATCAAAGCGAGTCAATAAATCATTTAAAAAAATTTTAAATTGTTAAGATCTATAGTTTTTTTTTTTTTAAATTTCTATGGAAATTCCTAGAGAAAGTGAGTCTTCTGCTAGGCCACTCTTGTTCTATAGAACATTCTACACGGACTAGAAAGTTCTGATGAGAGCCCATCTTAAATACATAGATGATAGTGTTTGGGACTCTGTTGAATCTGGTTTGGTGCATCCTATTACTGTGTCTACTAATAAGACCATCACCACACTGAAATCTATCTCTTAGTGGGATAAATTTGAACTCGAGGATAGTGGGTCGAATAGGAAGGCAATGAATGCTACATTCAATGCCGTAATAGCTACGGAATTCAGGAGAAGTTTCAACTGTGTTATTGCCAAAGAGACTTGGGATATCCTTTAAGTGATTCGTGAAGACACTCACATTGCTAAAAAAATCCAAGTTCTAACAGCTAAAAAGTGTTTTCAAAACCATGAAGATGGAAGAAGATGAAACATTTGATCAACTTTATGCTAAGTTGAGTGAGAACATCAACTCTCGCTTCAATTTAGGTGTTTATGTTTTACCTTTTGAGATAAAGAGTAAAATTTTAAGATCTCTACATAAGAGGTTTCAGTCAAAAGTCACTGCAATGAAAGAGGCCAAAGATATTATATCAGTGAAAGTGGAGGAATCGGTTAGCTCTCTTCAGACTTTTGAGTCTAATTTTTGTTCCTCTTAAAAACCAAAAGGTGTTCCTTTAAAAATTGTGAAAGAGGAACATGATGATGACTCAGAAGATGATTTCAATGAACTTGTGTTAGTTGCAAAGAAGTTCAAGAGGGTTTTCAAAAAATAAAACTCTGGTTTCAATAAAAATAAAAATTTAGACTTTGGAAAGAAGAAATCGGACCAGGATTTTGGAAAGAAAAATTTCGAAAACAAATTTGAGAAAAAGAATAAATTCATAAAGGGTTTTCAGCGTTTTGGATCTTAGGGGTATGGTCATTTAGTGCAAGATTATCCCATTAGAAAGTGCACAAAAAGGACAAAGTTATGATAGTGACATGGGATGACACAGAACTTATTACTTCATTAACTTCAGAGTTCGAAACTAAGACAAACTTCACAACTTTTTTAGCCTCAATTCAAAGTAGTATTAAATCTGAAGGTGAGGCTGAGAAAAGTGAACATGAAGTCTCTGATGGTGAAGTTTCAATCTTCAGGAGACCTATAATAAAATAAGCAAACAGTACCATAAGCTTCACAAACAGAAAGATAAGTTAAATGTTAAAGTGCCAACGTGAGAGGAGAAGAAAATGAAGCTTCACGGTGAGATAGAAGAGTTATGTAGAAACATTTCAAAGATGAATTAGGCTATAAAGGCAACTCAAAGGTGAAAAGTGATTCAAATCTTACTAACTCATCTGAAAAATTGTTTTTTTCCTTCCTCTTCCAAGTAATTGGAAGGTGAACTTGAAGAAGAGAAAAAGGTTAAGCCTTCAGAAACCGTGAAGGCATCCAGTTCTAAAGGTATGCTAAATGTTTATCCTCTAGCAATCAAATTTGGTCGGCGAAGATCATACTTTTACTGGCCAAATATATTTTTGATTGCCAATACTTTTGGCGATTAATATTTACCGACCAACTGACGACCAAATTATGTTTGGTCGACAAAAATTTTAGTGACCAAAAAACAACCTTTGGCGATCAAAAATTTTGTCACTAAAAGTGTTGATTATTGTAGTGAGCCTTATTACTTCTAATGCCGCTAAGGGTTTCAAGTTTAGAAAGACTTAGAATCATGATGTGTCTAGAAAGTCCTAAGGGACCTTACACACTTCACAAAAGTCCATATCAATTTGTCATTATTGTGGGTTAGAAGGCTATATTTGAAGTAACTGTCACAAACGGTATGGGTTACATAAGAGTTATGTTGAGAGGGTAAGTGGGATGTATCAAGTTCAAGGTATTCAAAGGAGTTTTCTTAAAAATACTTTTCAAGTTCTTTTTAAGTAAACTGAATATTTGAACCGAGAAATAAATGATCTGAAAAAAACTTATACCCTCTCGCAAAACCATAATAAGATAAATAGGCGAATTTTTGCCTCCTCACCTTATTGCATAGATCAAAATTTGAAATCAATTTTTCTAGGGAGCTTGAGTCCGAAGGCAAAATAATATAGGGGTAATGATTCCCTGCTATTTATACTAAATTAGGTGAGGAGGCGAGGGGTTGTCGAATATGAATTAGTAAACCTCCAAAAACCGTTCAATGATGGCTAAATTGTCCCATTAATAACATGTTTGGAATTCCTGTTAGGTGTACAAGAAGGCTGACTTAAGTACTAACATCAGGTTCATCTACAACTATGACCAAACAACTAAAATTATGAATAAGCCCTCGCTAGTGTTCTGATCACTCAAACAAGGACTTGGGGGGGGGGGGGTTGGGGTGCAACTAGAGGGTATCCGTTAAGTTTGTAACATGTAACGAACATTTTGGATACCACTCCGCTAATCTGGAAATAAAAGTGAACATGAAAAGAGAGAGAGGTGTCTTATTCCCTACTCTCCTTCTCACGATTCAGTTTAGTTGCTCACCAACAAACGTGTTCCGACCATCTTGGGTGGTGATGATGGGTCTAACCTCGGTCCTATAGAAATCTGTGGGCAACAAATGGGAAAAAGGTACATGCCTCTTGTTGGATAAAATAATACTTCGACGTACGGAGTGCCGAACAAGTATAGTCAAGGCGTCACGTGGTCCAATGCCGAGCATATCTGTGTGATTCACGTAGTCATTCACCGAGTATATTGAAGCGTGACACGTGGCGTTCCGCCGAACAGTTTATTGATGACACGAGAGTTCTACGTGAGTGTTATACGTGGACACGTGTTTTTAGGTTAATATTCCGAGGGATACCCTGATTAACACCTCTCTCGCACAAAAAGCTCTAAATTCTATTATCTCTCGTCTAAGTCATTAACTTGACTGTCAAGGGGACAATCGCGCATACCTTGCCTAGTCAACAGTGTTTTCAAGCATTCAGACAAGAAAAGAAGTGTTTACCTTTATTGGAGAGAGGTGACCGCTACCGTTCAGCAGAGAATTACTTTGAATGCTGATTGAATGCATTATACTAATGACTCTGAAATTTTTTAATCTCCAAGTATTAATAATAATTAGTAATCAAATAATTAATTATAATATATAATAAGTATATTTACACTTACATATAAAAGAAAAACTAATTTTGATCTCTCATTTTTTGTGTTGTTCCGTCACAAATTTTCATTCCATAAACACTCTTTTTAACTCTTAACATTCCTCTTCGACTCTCTTAAATCATGACCATTATTAAAAATATAAAAATAGGAATATAATTTTCAAAAAAAAGAGAAAAAATTAGAAAAAATAAAGAAGAGGAAAAAACAATTTTAAAAGAAAAACAATTAAGACACATATAGTGCATATGTAACCAAATAATAATAATGGTCATAGTTTTAAATATGGTTTATTACGGCCCCGTTTGGTAACGTTTTCATTTTTTATTTTTCTGTTTATATGTTCAAAATTTTGTAAATTCACAATAGAAACATGTTTCATAAACTTGTTTACGCTTTTTTTTTTTTAAATGAAAACATAAACAGAAAAATGTAAACAGAAAAAGGTGTTTTCACTTTGATTTTTTTTTCTGTTGTCAATATTTTGTCAATTTTAAAATTATCTATTTTTGTTACATTACATAAAAATAAATTATTTTAATAAATAATATAATTAAATTCAATAAATTAATATAAATTATTTTTAATAAATAATAAAACTAAATTAATTAATTTAATAATTAATTATTGCTAAATTATCTGAAATAAATATCAATATTAATTTATTTAATTTAATAATTAAATTAATTTATATAAAATAATTAATAATAAATAATTAAATTACATTAATTTTTAATTTAATTTAATAATTATTATTAAATCATTTTAAATAAATATCATAATTAAATTAAATTATATATGATTTAATTAATTTAATTTATATAAAAAAATTTTATTAAATTATTTTAATAAATAATTAAATGAATTTAATTAATTTAAAAATAAATAATTTAATTTAATAATTAATCTAATTTAATTATTTATTTAATATGAAATATATTTTATTAAATTATTTTTAATAAATAATATAATTTATATTTATTGAATTAAATGATTTTAATAAATAATTTAGTGTATTAATTTAATTAATTATATTAATTAAATTAATATAAAATTTATTTTATTAAGCTCTATTAATTTTTTAAAACTAATAAAATTAAATATTTTCTAAATTAAAAAATTAATAATTATAAATAAACTTGCATTTTCAAAAGCAGTTTTAATTTTCATTTCAGAAAAAATAAACGGTAACAAAAAATAAAAAACAAAAAAAGGTAACAGAAAAATAACAACAAAAAAGGATAGTGTTGTCAAACGGGCTCTAAATATATATTGATTATAATAATAACCTTTATAATATTAATAAGGATTCATACTGTGCATATATAAAATAAAAATCTAGTTTCAAGATTTTGAAAATTACAAAACCTGTCAAAATATATATATATATATATATATATATTTTACTTTGTAAGTTCGTGTGTGAAGAAGTTAAATTATCTTAAGAGTTGTTAATTTGATTCCTTGACTTCCATTTTTCATGATAACTTTAATAGTTGACATAGGAAAAAAAAAAAAAAAAAAGAGATGAAATTTCAGTAGTCGACTTCAGAATAAAAATAAGTACTCTAAATGATTGGAATCATCCTCAAAGCAATTTTTAGGTTTAAGTTTAATATAAGAGAGAGCTAGCTAGCTTATAGTTAAGTCTGACTTTCTACAATTCTTATCCCAGTTCTAATAATATTGATCGAGAAGGCCTTTGCCTTTGATCATTTTTTTTTTTTAAATGCTATTTGTTTAATTTTGTGTTTAGGGGTTTTCCTCCAAAGAATTAAAGAAAAAAAAGTCTGACTTTCTACCAAATTCACAGTTTAATTATAGGCTTTGTTTTGATTGACAAAAAGTTCTGAAAAACGGTAAAAAATACTGAAAAACTTTAAAAGTGTTTCACTTTTTATTTTACTACACGAATTACGAATTCACATCTTATTTGACTACACGAATTACGAATTCACATCTTATTTAACTTTGTGTCACTCTAAATGTATCTGTATTTCCTCAAAACCTAGAAATATTCAAGAGAAGCACAAAAAAAAAAAAAAAAAAAGTTAGTTCCACGAACCATTTGTTGTCATGGATAAACTCGATTAGAGAGTTGAAGTATTATACATTTTTGGCAACAAATTCTACTGTTTGGTTGGTCAACTTATGGATAACCTGCCAACCACGAACCTCTTGTTTGCAATCCATAATATTATTAATTCTAAAAACAAATAGATAAGAAGAAGAAGAAGAACAATTGGATGAGTTGTGTGTATACATAATACATGCATACTGCAATTTATATGCTAGCTAGTTTAATATATATATTACAAGTTCCATGCATGATCAACAAGTTAGGATTTTTTTATTATTACAAGTTCCATACTTCCATCCACGACCGATCCTTTGAATTAAGGCTCGAGTTATAAGAAAGTAGTGCACAATTGCGTAACTATATATGAAATATTGATTTTTTTAATTTATTTCCAATATCTATATATATTTTTAAATACATTAAAATGATTACTTAAATATTTGTTCAATGATTATTGAATGAAATGAATCGAAAAAATAAAATTGAAAACTTTTGAAATTGAAATATAAATTTAAGAGTTAAAATTACATTTTTAATTTTTCAATTTTATAAAAATTTATCTAATAAATGAAAATATTTTAACTTTAATGGTCAGATAAAATTTTACTTGAATTAAAGAATTTAAATTCAACTTCAATTTTTAAAACTATATTTTAACTTTACCATCCCATTGTTTGAAAATAATCTTTTACCCCTACTATTCATTCCACAAGGGGAAAAAACAACACCCTCGTAATTAGTGTAAAATAACAACTCATTCAATTAATAAAATATTAAGAGTACGTTTAGAGTGGTAAAAAAATGAGATAGTTTATGAACTTGTAAGCCATGTAATAGTTTATGAACTTGTAAGCCATGTAGTAAGATAAAAAATAAATAACTTTTAAAAATTTTTAAAATTTTTTGACAGTGTTTAACAAAGTAAATGTATCTTAAATATCATTCCCAATACGTCGGGTGGGGATACGAAGGTAAACTAATTAATTGCAGTCTTCAGCTCCCTTAATTGGTATTCTAAGTTTTTGATAGAACAGAGATAAGGACATCAATATATACAACATTAAAGTCGTAGCAGGATGTTATTAGGTCGCTGACAAGGTTTATATATAAATATCGCATCTGAAAGTAGGAGACCTAATTGAAATTTCATGCCTCATGGTGAAAAGTAAACACCTTTAATTAGTTTGTGGACCGATGTATATACCATAAGGTAAATAAATTTTTTCATTAGGGACAAGAGTTTTACTGTTTTGTATAATTACCGAAATCGAATTATGAGGTTAAAATAAGAACGTAGGATCAAAATTTTCCATCACAGACAGGCTACAGCTATATAATTAAGAGAAATATACAATTAAACCCACAAAACAAAACTCCTCTCTGTCTCTCTCTCTCTCTTCATTTTGATGAGTTTGTATCAATGGGAAGAGTAACCAAGATCAGAGATCTTATACGAGTCATCAAGGACAAAGCTTCCGTATACAAAGCAGCCTTATTCTTCCAACCAAACACCCTCTCCCTCCGCCTAGCAGTCCTCCGAGCCACCAACCACTCGCCCTCCACGCTGCCGGACGACAACCACCTCGCCACCCTGCTATGTCTAGGTCATTCTTCACGCGCCACCGCCTCCACCCTTGTGGACTCCCTCGTGGACCGCCTCCACCGCACCGCTGACGCCTCCGTCGCCCTGAAGTGCCTCCTCACCATCCACTACATCTTCAAGCACGGCCACTTTATCCTTCAAAACCAGCTATTCAATATCCTCCCCTCCTCCGGTGGCCGCAACCAACTCAAGCTCTCCGCCTTCCGCGACGGCGCCACCACCACGACGTGGGCCATGTCCACGTGGGTCAGGTGGTACAGTCGATACCTTGAAACCCTACTGTCCACTTCTTGGATTCTTGGCTTCTTTCTCTGTTCCTCTTCTTCTTCATCCAGTACTGGAGAGAGAGACGAGCAAAAAGAGAGACTCTCATCACTAACGAACGCAGAGTTAATCAGAGACGTCGATTGTTTGGTTGCACTTATCGAAGAAGTCTGCGATGTACCCGATTCTCTCCTTCTTGATGGTAACAAGTTACTCTACGAGGTGATGGGCAATGTGGGTCGTGATTATCTGTTGGCAGTGAATGAGGTTCTGCTACGACTCAGTGAGTTCGAGCAGAGGCTGAGTTGTATGAATTTCGGAGACTCGGTTGACTTGGTGTGTGCTTTGAAGAGGTTGGATGATTGTAAAGAGAGATTGGTGGTTTTGTTTGCTATAAAGAGGCCTTCGACGGAGAGGTTGTGGGATTTAATTCGAGAGTTGAAGAATAGGGTTGGGATGGTGAAGGGGTACACAGAGGGAGGGAATTTGAAGGGGAGCGAGTCTTAAGGTCTGGTGACTCGGTTCAGTTTTCTTCCACAAGGTTTGGGTTGAACAAGTTTTCTTTAACCGTTCTCGTGGCTTAACTGTAAATCTGTAATAATTAATTATGATATATTGTGATTTTTTTAACATTTTTGACATTACTAATTGTGTCAATTTTCTATCTTTAAATTATTTTTTATTGCAATTCAATTTAGAGATGACTTTTTCCATTCCTCTCAATTTTTTTTTTTTTTTTTTTTTTGAAGAATAAGATAAAAATGTATATAGAAATAAGAAACTCGAGAGCTTGGTGGAAGGTTACAAAAGTCCCAGATTAAAGGAATATTGATTGTTGATGATGAAAATTGACTATTTTTGTTATTAACAATCTCTTTTTTTATTTTTTTTTGGCCTCCCAAATCTTTTTAAAATTAAGTTTGCATTAATTAAAAAGTTTCATCCAGATGCATCAACCATATCTGGTACATTTAAAAAAAAAAAAATTATTTTCTCAACTTTTTTATATAAACTAGTTAACTGGACCCAAATTAAGTGCAAGGGCATTAAGCTTAGATGGATACATAATAATACACTAAGGGGCTGTTTGGTGTTTTAAATATTTTAAAAAAATTTTAAAAAAATTTCACAAGTTTTTAAATTTCTTCAATTAAATTTCATTGTATGTCACTTTTACATTACATTAATATTAATTTTTGATTTTTTTTAATTATCTTGACATTTCAAATGCCCCTTGAGGTGGAGTAACAACTTCCTAGAAGTCATTTTCAACTCAAGAAGTGTTTTTTTGCCACTTCAGATCATTTTAAAATGTTTGGTAAAATCCCATGGACTTTCCATATACAATTTTGACCTCATGAAAGTCATTTATTCTTAGAAAAAGCTACCAACTCGGTTTTCCAAATAAAAGTCATTTATTCTTAGAAAAAGCTACAAGTTGGTTTTCCAAATAATTCCTTAACTAGGGAAGTTTATTTGTGAAAAATTAAAACTCAATTTTATTTCTATAAAATATTCTTCACCTTCCATCTATTAATGTATTTGTTTTATTTTATCTCATTTTTGTTATTATTGATTTTTATTTTTAATTTTTGATAAACGAAAGATAGTATTTCCCAAACATTTATTAATAATCTTTAATTGTGGCAGAAGATTAATACAGTGATCATACAATAACATATTTTAACAGAAATAAAAGTTTAAATGCGTTCTTCAACTTTCTCTATTAAACTTTATGAAAATATCCTTCAACTTTTATCAAATTTTTTTAATTTTTGTAAATTTTTATTAAATTCACAACTTTTTCTAAGAGTGACATGTGACACTATTAAAATAAAAATTTTGTACACCAAACGCACTTTTTCTAATAGTGACATGTGATACCATTAGAACAAAGTTTTATACACCAAACACACCCTATGTTTAGTGGATCAACTCTTTGCATGACTCATGTAATCTTGAGAATTGCTGCAGAGGAAAGGTAGATTTCATTACATATCATATCCCCTTAAAGGGGAAGAACATGCATGACATATATATATATATATATATATACACATCAATATCTTTTACTCAAGCGATCGAGCTAGCATTGCAAAAATATAAATAAATGGAAGATGAACTTGACAATTAGCTCCTTGGATTGGCTTCGATCTGTGTATGGAAACTCTGGAAATCATCTACTCCATAAATTGGTAATATTGCATATAAAAAAAAAAAGGAAAATTGAAGATGAGAAAAATATATTGGCCAAAATAATTATGCTTACAGATTTTGGTTCACATTACTGAGTAATTTTGCATCAATATGAAGTGACGAATCAGAATTCATTGTCATGCCCAAAGCTTTCTTGGATGACCTTTTATATATATATATATATATACATACTCCTTTATAACCAATAATCATTTGAATTATATGCTTTCTGTTCTAAAACTGGACTGAAACCATCAGTTCCTATCTGTCCACTTCTTCACGTGCATGGTTGCTTTCTCTGCCTGCAAGTTGAATGGCAAAATAATCAAATGCACCACTCACTAGTATACACATATATACACAGCTAGACATACATACATACATATATATATATATATATATGCATAATTTGAACATACATGCAAATAGTTGAAAAGGTCGTTACCTCCTTTTCCCAATCACATCTAAGGGCGACGATGGCCAATATCAAAGTCTGAACTGCCGTTCCAAAAATCATCCCGCCCCATACGCCCTGATTATGTAAATTTTCATTTCATGGTTAGAAAATAATCACAATAACATAAAAATTATAGTCCAATAACCATAATCACAAAAGGAAAATGATATTCTACGTATCATAAAAACATTGAAAAAGAAAAAATCTAGAATTATGTTTGGTGTAGATTGTTAAATAAAAACATTCGAGGGTAGTAGTGCCTTTTATCAACTCGGTTAACTCCTCTCAACATGGTTTTAGTTAACCTCTCAACATGGTTGTAAAAAAATAGTAACAACTAGTGTAATAGTAATGAAAAATAGTAAGTGTAATGGAAATTAACAAAAGATGTGACGAGAACGAAAGAGCCCACGGCCTAACCGATAGAAGCGCGATGGTTCGAGTTATGTATTATTTGGAAGATTCTGTTTCTGTTTAGGAACTCTCTTATCTTGAAGGTTTTGTTTCAGTTTAGAAAATTTATTGTCTTGAAGATTCTATTTCCGTTTAGAAAATTTGTTTATACATTTGAGTTCTAATTTGAATAGGACTTTATAAGTTTATATAAATGCACCTAAGCTTAATATACAATATGGAGCTGAAGGGGCATATTATAGAGTTTTACAATAGAGAGAATTTTTCCTTTGTGAGCTTATACGTTTTTTTCTTATTTTTCTTTGTATTCTTTCTTTAATTTCTGAGTGAATTACGAAGTCCACTTGTTGGGTTAATAGAGTGAATTGAGCAAGAATGATGAAAGAATTTGTGCGAGTGAATCATAGAAAATTTGAGTAATATCTTTTAACTTGTTGATTGTGTTATTTGTACTAGAGGTTTTTCTCCTTGTGAAAGGATTTTCTCGTTATTCTATGATGTTATTCTCTTTATATTGTGTGTGATTTCTTGATTTAGAAATTTACATTTGGTATCAAAGCGGGTCATTTTACGTTCTTGAGTGAGATTTTTAATCTAAATCAATGGATCCACCACGCGAAAGAGGTTCAAATAGAAGTGCCAACGCACAAAGTCAACCGCAAGTAAGAGCTAAAGGCATTCCTGATGTGGACAAAAGCCGAGCAAGAAAGTTTTGAATGAAATTTCAAAGCCTTGGATGCGATATTTGCAGCCGTTAGTCCAAATGAGTTCTGTAGAATATCAAGTTGCAACAGTGCAAGGAACGCCTGGATGATCTTGCAGAAAACTCTCGAAGGTAACACTAAAGTGAAAACATCAAAGCTTCAAACACTCACTTTTGAATTTGAAGGCCTGAAGATGAACGAAGATGAGAAGTTTGATGATTTTTACATTCGTTTGAGCCACGTTGTTAATTTTTGCCACAATCTTGGAGCGCTGATTCCCGAATCTAAAGTGGTACGTAAAATCCTACGCTATCTTCCCCTTACTTTTGATGCTAAAGTCATTGCCATTAAAGAAGTCAGAGAAGCAGATTCAATGACAATTGAGGATCTTATGGGTCTTTACAAACATTTGAGGCTAACATGCTCAAATCATTTAAGGCCTCAAAAGGAATTGCTTTCAAGACAGTAAAAGAAGAAGAAGAAGAAGAAGAAGAGGAAGAGTCAGACAATGAGGAGGCAAATTTCGAGAAGATGGCTGTGATGGCTAAAAAATTCACAAAATTCCTCAGCAAGTTCAAGAATTCAAAATTCAACAAAGCCAATAAGTCAGAGTTAAAGCCTTAAGAAAAAGGTAAGAAATTCAAGAAGGCTGAAAAAGGAATGATAAGAAAAATTCAAAGCAGATCCAGTGCTTTGAATGCTAAGAATATGGCCATGTCGTACAAGATTGCAGAAATAAGAAGAAGAATGAGAAGCAAGTCAAGGTTATGAATGCCACTCTTGATGATGACTCTGACTCGGATGATTCTAACTCCTCAGCCTCTTTTGAAGACGAAGGTAACTTTATCACTTTTTTAGTTTCACATAATTCTTTTGTAGGTACAAAGACAATTATCCTAAGTGACACTGAGACATCGTCTAAAAGTGAAGATTCTGATGAAGAATTTGATGTCATTCAAGAAGCCTACGAAGAACTCTTTGAGGAATGTTGTGGGCTGAAGAAAAATAGAAAAGTGTTGAATCAAAAGAACAGTATGCTAAAAAAGGAGAGAGATGCTTTGAAGATTGAGAATGAAGAACTCTCAGGTAAGTTATCTTCTTTAGAATCTAATAAAAATTCTAAATCTCAAAGTGCAGAAAAGATGAAAACGAAACTTGATGGGAAGAATAAAAGACTTAAAGAAAAGAAGAAAATTATAAAGGGACTTCAAGCAAAGATCAAAGAGTTAGAAGAGAAAATAAAACATGATGGTGAAATTCTTGAGAAGATGAACTATAGTTTGAATGTGTTTGACAAAATTTGGAGCAAGCAAAGGCTACATGGAGACAAATCTGGCCTAGGATACATTGAAGAGAAGACCACACCAGTGGCATCCACATCTTCGTTAGAGGCCCTAAAGATTACTCCAAAAGCTAAACCTCCCCATGCTGTGATTCCCCCAAGAGGAGTGTTTCAAAATTTAAACCACAATCATTCTCTCCTCCAAAAGGTGAAAGGTACACAATTTTCTAAACCTCAACTCTTTATACCTATGTGCCATCTTTGTCATATCAAACGATATACTCACCCCAATTGTCTTAAACTCTATAGACTTCCTATAAACTATGTGAAAAATTTTTAAAAAATCCAAAATTCTAGAGTTTCCGTGACTAATAGGTTTTAAATTTTCACTGATTTCATTGAAAAATCTTTCAAAAATTCACGTCTATTTCAAAAGTCAAAGAATTCAAAATCTAAATATGAAAAGTTTTCAAAGACAAATAATTCAAATTTTAATAAATAGTAAAGTATGAGAAAAACACTGTCAAGATCATATTTCCAAAAACTAGGGCTATTTGGGTTCAAAATTTGATCTTTTTACTGAGCCCTTGGACACCCTTCGTTTCGAATCTCTTAGGAAGTCTTTAGGTATTTGTTCACATCTTTGATTTAAAAAAAAAAAATAAAAGAAGGATAGGAGTTCATTATTTGATTTGAAGATATTTTATGACTTCTATCATCTTGTATGTGCGACAATCATTCACTCAAATAAATTTGTAATGGATTAAAACTTTGTATTTCCATATAAATTAAAAAAAAGTATTTTGGTGAACTTTGCCATAATTTTGACGTGCTCCTTTAAACACTTGATTGATTATACATATACGTTTCTATCTTCTTATCCATAGATTTTGAATTAGTGTTTGATGTATTTAAAAAATGTTGAAGGATGAAAAAAAATACCCTGTCTTTGAAAAATGCGAAATTTTTGAAGGGAAGCGAGTCAGCTCGGTTTGGTGAGCGAGTCTCAAGATCTAGTGACTCGGTTCGGTTTTCCTCCACAAGGTCTGGGTTGAGCAAGTTTTCTTTAACCACTCCGGAGTCTTTGAATCCGCGGCTTAACTGTAAATCTGTAATAATTAATTATGATATATTGTGATTTTTTTTAACATTTTTGACATTACTAATTAAAAAGTTTCCTGCAGATGCATCGACCATATCTGGTACTTTAAAAAAAAAAAATTTATTTTCTCAACTTTTTTTATATAAACTAGTTAACTGGACCCAAATTAAATGCAGTGGCATTAAGTTAGATGGATATATGCTAATACAATGTGGGAGCGTTTAGAGTAATAAAAAATGAGATAAAGTGAGATACATTGTAAATTTGTAATTCGTGCAGTGAGGTAAAAAGTGAATAATTTTTAAAAATTTTTATAGATTTTTAAAATTTTTTTGTTTTATTTTTAATTTTTAATAAATATATAAGGTGGAGTAATAACTTTCTAGAAGTCATTTTCAACTCAAAGAGAGTTTTTTTTGTCCCTTTAGGTAATTTTAAAATTTTGGTAAAATCCCATGGACTTCCCATATAAAGTTTTTGACCATACAAAGTTTTTGACCTCGTGAAAGTCATATTCTTAGAAAAAGCTACCAAGTTGGTTTTCCAAATAATTCCTTAGCTAGGGAAGTTTATTCTTGAAAAATTGAAACTTAATTTTATTTCTATAAAATATTCTTCATTTTCCATCTATTAATGTATTTATTTTATTTTATCTTATTTTTGTTATTATTGATTTTTTTTCTCTCTCTCTCTCTTTTTTTTTTTTAATAAAAGAAAGATAGTATTTCCCAAACATTTATTAATAATTCTTAATTGTGGCAGAAAATTAGTACTGTGATTACACAAGAACATATTTTAGCTGAAAAAAAAAAACTTAAATGCATTCTTCAACTTCTTCTACTAAATTTTATCAAATACATTATTCAACTTTTACTAATTTTATCTAATTTTTATAAATTTTTGCTAAACTCACAAATTTTTTTTTAAGAGTGACACATGACACTACCATAACAAAAGTTGTAAAAAATTCAACCTTCTTTGTACACCAAATGCACCCTATGTTTACTGGATTCATTCTTTGCAGGATTGATGTAATCTTGAGAATTGCTGCAGGAAATGTAGAACGACTCCAAACTTCGTTGCATATCATATCCCCTTAAAGGGGAAGGACATGCATGACATATATATATATATATATATGTATGTACACACATCAATATTAATTGTTATTCCTAAATATCTTTTACTCAAGCGATCGAGCTAGCACTGCAAAAATATAAATAAATGGAAGATGAACTTGACAATTAGCTCCTTGGATTGGCTTCGATCTATGTATGGAAACTCCGGAAATCATCTACTCCATAAATTGGTAAATATTGCATATACATAAACAAAAAAAAAAAAAAAAAGGAAAATTGAAGATGAGAAAAATATATTGGCCAAAATAATTATGCTTACAGAATTTGGTTCACATTACTGAGTAATTTTGCATCAATATGAAGTGACGAATCGGAACTCATTGTCATGCCCAAAGCTTTTTTGGACGACTTTCTCTCTTTCTCTATATATATATATATATATGCTCCATAACCAATAATCATTTGAACTATATGCTCTCTGTTCTAAAGCTGGACTGGAACCATTAGTTCCTATCTGTCCACTTCTTCACATGCATGGTTGCTTCCTTTGCCTGCAAGTTTAATGGCAAAATAATCAAATGAACCAATCACTAGTATACAGATATATACACAGCTAGACATGCATACATACACACATACATACATATATATACATTTGCATAATTTGAACATACATGCAAATAGTAGAAAAGGTCCTTAATTACCTTCTTTTCCCAATCACGTCTAAGGGTGACGATGGCCAATATCCAATAGCAAAGTCTGAGCTGCCGTTCCAAAAATCATCCCCACCCATACGCCCTGATTATGTAAATTTTCATTTCATGGTTAGAAAATAATCACAATAATATAAAAAATTATAGTCCAATAACCATAATCACAAAAGAAAAATGATATTCTAGCTATCATAAAAATATTACAAAAAGAAAAAAAAAAAAAATCTAAAATCATGTTTGGTGTAGATTGTTAAATGAATACATCCGGGGGTAATAGTGCCTCTTTATCAACTCGGTTGACTCCTCCGAACATGGTTTTAAAAAAGTAATAACTATTAGTGTAATGGTAATGAAAAATAATGAATGTAATAAAATATAACGAAAGCTGTAAAGAAAACGGAAGAGTTCAAAAACGTTATCTAAAAGTGTTATACGATAGCGATGAATTTTTAAAATTATGCCACTCAAATAGAAAAACAGGCATATCATATTAGTGATTGGGTTACCATAAATCAAAGTATATATATATATCCTCTTTGATTGGAATGTTGTAGTTATAATAAAGCATACATACCATGACTCCTTTGTTGAAAACCCAACCCATCAAGAATCCGAGAGGAACTCCAATCAGATAGTAACAACCTATCTTAATATATGCAACGTACGTTTGCCATCCGGATCCAACAGCAATTCCTATCAACAATAATTGAAAAACAAACAAAAATAAAATAATCTAAAAATGAGTATTTTTAAAATAATAAAGAAAAAGAAAAAAATTGAATAATTTACCGGAGAGAATTGGTTGGACTCTGTTGAGAAGAACGGTACTGGAAGCTAAAAGGATTGAGAGCTTGTTTACTGCTTGGAGGACAGGTTTGCTGGATGAGAATATGAAGGCAACCTCATTGTGGAATATCAGAATCGACAACGTACTAGAAGACGAGACCTATCACTGTGGACTGCAATACTAAAACTATGGCCGCAAATTTGGCGCCTTTTCCGTTGTCTACTCCGAGCTCTTTCGCAACCCTTACTCTGCCACACCAACACATGCCTAAAAATATAGTTATTCGCATTGTTAAAATATAATTATAGAAACAAATGCTTAAAAATAAGACTAAAAAAAAAACACCAATTTAATTTTTTTATTTTTAATTATCTTTTTGCAATTTTTATTTTTATTTTTTAAAATGTACGTAACAAGCCTAAAAATTATCCAAAAAAAAAAAAGTTTTAATAAAACAATATGTAAGGTTTTATAATGATAAATCCATACAAAATCTTAAATTAAATATGAAAGATTTCTATGTTTTCTATTTTGAAGAGGAAAGTAATTATTTCAAATTCAAAAGATTTGTAAGTTATCAAAAGATTACAAATTGCAATTCAAGTCAAAGTACGAGTAAAGCAGAATCCTACCCTGACTAGGACTTAACAGAGCTAAATGCAAAATTTTAATATGTATAGCAGGCAGATTGCAGGGAGTGTGTGGTTGGGCCACATTGGTGCTGGGAGTATGCAGGATGCGTGCAAGTTCGATGATGTTAATTTTTGGTCTAGAATGAATTCCAGTAGACCTCGCAGCTTAACCGATGGAAGTGTGATGGTTCGAGTTATGTATTATTTGGAAGATTTCGTTTCCGTTTAGAAACTCTGTTATCTTGAAAATTTTGTTTCAATTTAGGAAAGCTGTTATCTTAAAGATTCTATTTCTATTTACGAAATCTATTTATATATTTAAGTTTTAATTGGAAGAGGACTTTGTAAGTCTATATATATGCACCGAAGCTTAATGTACAATATGGAATCTAATGGGCATATTATAGAGTCTTGTGATAGAGATAATTTTTCCTTTGTGAGCTTATAAGTCTTTCTCTTATTTTTCTTTGTATTCTTTCTTTATTTTCTATATGACTTAGAAAGTCCACTTGTAGGGTTAGTCGAATGAATTGAGTAAGAGTGACGAAAGAATTTATGTGAGTGAATTGTAGAGAATTTGAGTAATATCTTGTAATCTGTTGATAGTGAAATTTGTAATATAAGATTTTTCCCCTATGAAAGGGTTTTCTTGTTATTCTCTAGTGTTACTCTCTTTATATTGGTATCAGAGCGGGTCACCCTATGTTCTTGAGTGAGATCTTTAATTTAAATCAATGGATTCACTGCGCGAAGGAGATCTAAACACTGGACCCCCATGGTTTCATGGCATAAATTACTCATACTAAAATGTACAAATATAAGCTTTTCTTTTGGGCATTAATTACAAAGTTTAGACTTCACAAAGTTAACGGCAAGGAAGAGCCAAAGCCAATCCTGATGCAGACAAAAGTTGAGTAGGAAAGATCTGAATGGAATTCCAAAGCCTTGAATGTGATCTTTGTTGTCGTTAGTCCAAATGAGTTCTGTAGAATATCAAGCTGCAATAGTGCAAAGAACGCCTGGATATCTTGTAGAACACTCATGAAGGTAACACCCAAGTAAAAACATCAAAGCTTTAAACACTCATTTTTGAATTTGAAGGCCTAAAGATGAACAAAGACGAGAAGTTTGACGATTTTTACATTTGTCTAAGCCACATTGTTAATTTTTGCCACAATCTTGGAAAGCCCATTCCCAAATCTAAAGTGGTACGTAAAATCCCACACTCTCTTACTCGTATTTTGGATGCTAAAGTCACTGCCATTAAAGAAGCCAAGGAAGTAGATTCAATAAGAATTGAGGATCTTGTGGGATCATTACAAATATTTGAGGCTAACATGCTCAAACCATTTAAGGTTTCAAAAGGAATTGTTTTTAAAACAGTAAAAGAAGAATAAGAAGAAGAGGAAGAGTCAGACAGATTTTGAGGAGATGACTGTGACGGCTAAAAAATTCACAAAATTCTTCAACAAGTTCAAGAAGTCAAAATTCAACAACACCAATAAGTAAGAGTTAACGCCTCAAGAAAAAAGGTAAGAAATTCAAGAATGCTTAAAAAGGTAATGATAAAAAAAATTCAAAGCAGATCTAGTGCTTTGAATGCTAAGGATATGGCCATGTCGGACAAGATTGCGGAAACAAGAAGAAGAGTGAGAAACAAGTCAAGGTTATAAATGCTACTCTTGATGATGACTCTGACTTGGATGATTCTATCTTCTTAGCCTCTTTTGAAGACGAAGGCAACTTTATCACTTTTTTAGCTTTACACAATTCTTCTATAGGTATAAAGACAATTACCCTAAGTGACACTGAGACATCATCTAAAACTGAAGATTCTAATGAAGAATTTGATGTCATTTAAGAAGCCTATGAAGAACTCTTTAAGGAATGTTATGGGTTGAAGAAAAACAGAAAAGTGTTAAATCAAAAGAATAGTATGCTGAAAGAAAGGAGAGAGATGCTTTAAAGATTAGGAATGAAGAACTCTCAAGTAAGTGATCTTCATTAGAATCCAACAAAAATTCTTAATCTCAAAGTGTAGAAAAGATGAAAGCAAAGCTTGAGGAAAAGAATAAAAAACTCAAAAAAAAAAAAAGAGAAAATTATAGAGGGACTTCAAGCAAAGATCAAAGAGTTGAAGAGAAAATAAAACATGATAGCGAAATTCTTGAAAAGATGAACTCCAGTTCGAACATGTTTAACAAAATTTGGAGCAAGCAGAGGTCACATGGAGATAAATCTAGCCTAGGATACACTGAAGAGCAAAATCACATCAGTGGCATCCATATCTTCGTCAGAAGCCCCAAAGATTACTCCGAAAGCTAAACCTTTCTATGCTCCAATTCTCCCAAAGAGGAGTGTTCCAAAATTCAAACCACAATCATTCCCTCATCCAAAGGTGAAAGGTACACAATTTTCTAAACTCCAACCCTTTGTACTTGTGTGTCACCATTATGGTATCAAAAAACATATTCACCCCAATTGTCACAAACTCTATGGACTTCCTGTAAACTATGTGAAAATTTTTTCAAAAATTCAAAATCCTAGAGTTTTCGTGACTAACATGTTCCAAGCTTTCACTAATTTCAATGAAAAACCTTTCAAAAATCCACTTCTATTTCAAAAGTCAAAGAATTTGAAATTTTTCGAAATCTAAATATGAAAACTTTTCAAAGGCAAATAATCAAATTTTAATAAAAAGCAAAGACATGAGAAAAACACTGTCAAGATCATCTTTCCCAAAACTAGGGCTATTTAGGTTTGAAAATCTAATCTTTTTACTAAACCCTTGAATGCCCTTCGCTTCGAATCTTTTAGGAAGTCTTTAGGTATTTGTGCACATTCCTGATTTTTAAAAAAAATAAAAGAAGGATAGGAGTTCATTCTTTGATTTGAAAATATTTTAGGTTCTATCTCTTTGTATGTGCGTTAATCATTCAGTTAAATAAATTTGTAATGGATTAAAAATTTATACTTCCATTTATATTAAAAAGAAGTATTTTGGAGAACTTTGTCATAATTTTGATGTACTTCTTTAAACACTTGACTGATTATGCATATATTTTTCTATCTTCTTATCTATGGATCTTGAATTAGTTATTGATGCATTTAAAAAATGTTGAAGAGCGAAAAAAAAATATATCTTGTCTTGGAAAGGGCTTCTAGTGGGATTAATGAGAGGCCCTTAATGACTTGTTGATTGTTAAGAGAATAGCTGCCTACCTATAAATGTGTAAAAAACTGTTAAGACCTTGAAAGGGATATACACGAAGAAAAAAGAAATATTGTGGTTGGATAGAAAAAAAAAACATTGCTTTCAACGCTGATACCCTAAGTTTTTTAAGTTGGAAAGACAACAATCCTTATGTGGGAGCTATATTTTATTATAGGCTGCTTATGGATGTTATTGAAATTAGATACACTAATGAGTTTAAAGTATTGATGTTTAAATGTGATTAGGTAGATCCCAAGTACAATATAAAAAATGATGATTATAAATTCACGTTAGTCAACTTCAACAACCTCATGTATAAAGATGATTGAATCAGTATCGAACCATATATTATAGCATCCAAAGTATCACAAGTTTACTTTCTCGAGGATTTTGCTGATCCAAATTTGCATGTTGTAGTCAAAATGTCAAGAAGGGAGGTATCTGAAATTGGTTGCGGTGATCTGGAGGTAAAGGGGTACCCACAACAAGAGTTATGTGACACCATTGTGCCAACTTGTGAACAAGATGCTGATTAGGTTAAAGAGATAGTTGAAGTATATACAGTTGAATTTCTAGTTGCATGACTTACTCGGGCATTACATTATGTCTTATTTTATATTCCTTGGGTATTCGTAATATATATGTGATTAGTGACATCTATTAAATATTATTTTTTGCTAATACATCTTTCAACACATAAGAGTTACTAGATTATGCGTGATAGGAAAAGAGATCATCCACTTACTATAAGAGAGCAGTTGCGCTTGACCCGTGCATGTGCCGTGATTGTGGTTGTAAAAGATGCGGAACCCTATGTCAATCTCGATACCACTCAAACCCCCGATGATACCAGCCTTAGCTAGATTTTGATTCCACCTTGCCTCTCGATCCCACCCAACCACTCGATGCCACTCAGCCCCTCGTACTACCTACTTACATGCCTCGGCCGTAGACCCCACAGCCACCAGCTCTGGCGCTCGCCAGTTGGTCTTCTACGGTAGTTGCCACCCCTTAAGGATATAGCCCCCCATCACCTTTTGTACCACTAACCATGTCGCCCCTTGGGTCTTCTTGGTCTTTACTTCACTTGCTCCCTGACGCTACTACTTTACCCATTTCCCCCCTTTTAGGCACCAGCTCTACTCGACCCTTTTTACCCGCCACTAGTCGCGGGTGTCGCATTGCATCAATGTCCCATCGGGCACCACCATCCACCACTGCATCCACCTTGATTGGAAGCCCCCATGCCTACCCAATACCTACACTGGATCTTAGCACCTTGACTTTATCAGTTATATACGTTTTGATATATACATAGAATTGATAATAAACTATTAATATTATTAAACTTCTTTTTTTAAAATAGTTAATTTAATAATTGAGTTAAATGATTGTAGGATCTAAGAGTACCATTGTAGCCTCTTGTGCTATGAGAAGCCCTACCACCCCCTATAGGGTTGTGGTAGCGGCCAGTCTCGTCAGGTTGAGTTTAGTTACAACCACTACGCTGTGGGGAAGTTGGATAGTAGCTTGATTATGTAGTTGGGCTTGATGGTTCGAGATGGACGTGCCATGCCTTAATCTCTCATGAATTAGGCGATTGTGACCATCGAGACCTTGGACCGTATCTAGCAGGAAGCTATGGTAAGTAAACTTAACACAGTTCAATTCAGATAGTTCTTATGTAATCACCTCGCTAATATATTATAAATTACTTAATTAGGATAATGTAGTTGACTGTCATCCTGAGTTCCGGCCTATCTGTATGGACAAGTGCCGAAAAATGTGAACGAACCACATGTGCAGTTAAGAAAAAATATTTCACGCTGTTCGAGGGAGCCCCAAACATCCTTTAGTGATGTCCTTTGTGTATGGTCCCGGAGTAGTGGCTGGGCCTCATCTTATACTGATCTAGTGATGCAGCTCAGGTATAAGTTATTTAAGGTTTTAAATTTATTATATTTGAATTTCTACTTCTTAGTGTTAGTAATTAATTATAATTCTTCGAACACAGGCTAAGTCGTCGATGACTCAGTGAATCAAGCCAAGCTTGGTCCGCTGCACATGATAGAGGGGAAGTATATCTAGGACATACTATATGAGGTATATAACTGTATTTAAATTCAATACAATTTTTGTTTATTTTCACGCGTTAATAATTGTTGTAATTTCAATAACTAATTTAATTTACATTTTGTGTAGATGTAAGTAGAGGGGACCTCGACCGACAGATTTGCGTATTCGAGAGGATATGCGATCCCCACTATCTCAACGTGTGGCCTATCACTGAGCAGGTCTAGGCACGCTTGTTTGAGCTCCCAGAGGTTAAGTGGGACTCTATTAATAGGCGCGATGCCATATTTGTTGAGATTATAGGCTGGGATGGGCACGGCTACACACACGGCATGGGCAGTGGCATACTCTAGTTTGTGGTTCAACAGGCCATCGTAGCTACCTCGTCTGTGACCTCCCAAGCGTGCACAAACAATGACATTGAGGCTCTCATTGCCACTCACTTGGACACTTTTCTAGAAAGACTTGCCCACTTAGTTCCAGGCTAAGGTTTGGGATGAGGTCTTAGTTGAGCTCCAGGTTGAGGTTTAGGGCAAGCTTCTTGCCTCGGCTCAAGCTAAGGTTCAAACCTCAGTTCGAGTTGAGGTTCAAGATAAGGTTCAAACTGAGGTTCACGATGAGTTCAGTGGTGAGATGGTTTAGTGTATAGACCATATGCAGGATGAGCTGTGGGTAGAGTTCCATGAGCCTTGACATCCCACTCAGGTAACATATTAAATATTAACCATACATTTATAAATTCTCTTATTGTTTTATTTTCACAACTAGATGAGAACTAAAATTTTAAACTATTAAATGTAGGATACTGATAATGACACCAGGCCATACCAGCCTCCAGGATGTAGAGACAATCATGATGAGATAATTTTAATTATTTACAACTCCATAAATATATTCTAGCTTTAAAATTCCAATACTGTTTATAGTTTGTAATATAGAGTTAAACATAGATGTTGTCGTTCCATTCATAGAATTAAAATGTAGAGTCGAATATAGAAACTTGAAACTTAGGATTCTCAAAGTAGGAGTTGCTTGGAATGGCCCCGGAAAGTTCGTAGTTGAAACTTGGAACTTGGAACATGTCACGTAGGAATCAACAGCTCAAACTGAGCATACGGCCTCCAATGTTAACAGAACTTGACATGTTGCGAGTTCTAGGCATTTAGGAGTTGCGGGAATAAACTATGTGGGAATTCAAGTACCGGATTGGTCAGAATGGCCCTGAGAAGTTCATAGTTGAAACTTTGAATGTAGAATGTGCCGTGTAGGAGTCAACTGCTTAAACCAAGCATACAGCCTCCGTTGTCAATGGTACTTGACGTGTAGCAAGTTTTAGGCATTTAAGACTTGCAGAAACAAACTACACAAGAATCCGAGCGTTAGATTGCTCGGAATGGCCTTGAAAAATTAGTAGTTAAAACTTAGAACTTTGAATGTGTCATGTAGGATTCAATTGCTCAAATTGTGCATACGGCCTCTGATGTCAATAGAACTTGACGTGTAGTGAGTTCCAGACATTTGGCACTTGTAGGAATGAATCGTATGGGAATCCAAGTGTCGGATCCCTTGGAATGGCCCCCAAAAATTTTGTAGTTGAAACTTGGAACTTATAATGTGCCAAGCAAGAGTCAACTACTCAAGTTGAGCATACGACCTCCGATGTCAACGGAACTTGACATGTAGCGAGTTCTCAGCATTTATAACTTGCAAGAATGAACCACATGGGAATCCAAGAGTCAGATCGTTCAGAATGGCCTTGGCAAGTTCATAGTTGAAACTTGAAACTTAGAACTTACCATGTAGGAGTCAACTGATCAAATCGAGCATACGATCTCCAATATCAATGGAGCATGATGTGTAGCAAGTTATAGGCATTTAGGATATATAGGAATGAACTGTGTAGGAATCCAAGTGTCGAATCCCTTAGAATGGCCCCAAGAAGTTTTTACTTTTAAGTTAACTAAATTTGAAGTTTTACAAGTTAAATTTATTTATGATTTAATTCTAGATTCATTTCATTATAATTTCTATCAATATTTAATTTAATTATTTTTAAATCTATTTCAAGTTTGATGAATTTTGCTGCGGTTTTGAGCCTTTTTCTCATTCGAAGACGTTTTTTTTTTCCCTTTGTAAATTCATTTATTTAAGGATAATGTAATGAATATTTTAATTTTTGTTTTATCAATATTTTTATTTGTCTTTGATAATTTAATTTTTTCGTGGTAGATTTGACTACAGGTTACATGAATGTATAGGTTTTGTATGTTATTACAAGTTTTTCTTGATTTTAGCAAAAATAAATAAATCTTAAAAAAAAAAAATACAGTGTGGATGACTGCTTAGAGGCAGCCGTCTAAAGTTTGCGTTTGAACACTTTAGGTGATTGCCCCAGAGCAGTTGGCTAAATGGAATAGACGGCCGTTTTGAGGCGGTTGCCTAAAACATACGATGCTGTTAAAAGGGTCGATAGTATCCATGATTGCCTTAAGCAGTCATCTATAAGATTTCTCGACCCTCGCTTCTATGTTTGCCTCAAAACGGTCGTCTAAAGTATAGACGACTACCTCGGGGACTTTAGACCACCTCAGGCAGTCAAGCATTCCTTTGTTGCATATAACTTGTAAAATTACCCTGTGTGTGACTCTGCTATTATAATCCATCAATTATCTACTGATTTACTGTTATGTGTCATGAAAATTGTGGTGCAAAGTGTTTATTTGTGAAGTTGAAATTTATTGACCTGGTACAACATTACAGCTCAATTGCATACGGGATCATATGGTAGGCTCAAATGCATGTGGGATCATTTGGTAGAGGAAAAGACACGAGAGAAGATTTGGTGCTTGTTTTTCTATGCTATTTTGTGGATGATTTGGTCTATAAGAAAGAACTTTATCTTTAACCAAAATGAGATAATGTGGGGTGAGATGCATCAACTGATATTCATTAGAATTGTTTTTTTTTTTTTTTGGATCAATTGATAATGCAATCGTGTTGGGACTTTTCTCATGTTGCCTGCTGGTGGTGTTTGGAAGGGGAATGTGTGCATTATTGTTGTACTTGCAGAGCTTTAGGATAAACTATTGTGCGGTCAAAAAATATCTCCTTGACCACAATAGTGCATCCCCGACCACAATATAGCATCCTAACTAAAAATGGTATATTTTAGTTAAATTGGGACTAGATAGTTTGATAGTTACATTATGCAATCATTTCATTCACTACACTCAAGTGTATCAGGAGACACGATTTTCAAAATATATACACAAAAGTCAATTCTTCACAGGTCTCAAGGCTTACATCACCAAGCATTTAAAATCACTGCCGTGTAGTTAAATCAACAAAAAGCATGTCGAATGCTTACTTTTTAAATGACATGAACATAGACCAGGTATGGGGGCTCTCTTTTTCTTCTCTCTCTCTCTCTGTTTGTATACATGAGATTATTATTTATATTAGCTACTGACTTAAGTATCGGAGAGTCCTTGATCGGGGACCAACTCCGACCGCTTTATTTCACCAATTTCTTACATGCAGGTTACCGCCGGGAGGGGGTCTACAGGAACAAGAGAGAAAGAGGGTCAAAAATTTTCTCGCATATTTGGCGCCCACCGTGGGGCACATATTCATGCCCATGTAATCTATCTACCAGGATCAATTTCTCTGTCATAGCTAAAAGTATTTTTCTTTTATTGGACGCACTTTCCCATCATTACTGTAAGTATCTCTTTAATTGGCGCTTGAAACATCTCTTCCACCATTAACGAGAGCATTACTATGGAAGCATTTATTTACTATCGCTGGGGGCATTATCTTACCGTTAGGATGTTATCTCGTTGCCGTTGGGGGCATTATCTCACCGTTAAAGTATTATCTTACCATTGGGGGCATTTTTAATCACTGGAGGCATTTTCAATCACTGGGGGCATTATCTCACCGTTAGGATGTTATCTCGTTGCCGCTGGGGGCATTATCTCACCGCTAAAGTATTATCTTACCACTGGGGGCATTTTCAATTGGATGGGAATGGGAATCTCATCAAAGTAAACAAATTTGTCTATTTACTTGTTCTATCATTACATTTTATGAAAATTTCTCATCTTCTGGGTCTATTTTTACTTTTATGTTTCATAATTATGTTTTTGTTCATGCTTTTGTATAGCCACATCTAATTTATTTTTTCAAGCACAAGTATGAACATGGGCATTACTTGATAGTTAGACTATTGAATACTATGATGTTATTATCAAGCACTATCTTCGTCTCGTGTATGTATGTTCAACTTAAAAGGAAGAGGCTATTCAATGATGGGTTATTTATTGCCCCAAAAGGTGTATATCTTTTACTCCAAGCAGGCATTAGTATGTCTATATTCCCTTAAGTAGAAGATTTCATTCCAAGGAAGGGTTCAACAGGTTTATATTTCTCAGAATATTTCATCCTGAGCAAGGTTCTAGCATGATATTTCTTCCCCGAGCTTGATTGTAGCTAGTTTATATCTTCTCTCTATTATGGATTTCATCAGTTTCTATCAATGCATCCAAAGACCTAAAGCTATTAAATGTGTAAAGATTTATCTTGCACAAAATAAAGGATGATCTAAAGCTATTATATCATGCACAAAATAAATGATGATCTCACTGGAGTGCCTTAGCACTGACATTAAAAAGGATTGCCACACTCGGTCTTCCTAGTGCTTGTTCGAAAAAGATTGCCATATCTTCCTAGTGCTGGTTCGAAAAAGATTGCCACGCTAGGTTTCCCTAGTACTGGTTCGAAAATAGTGTTGGTTCGAAAAAGATTACCACACTAGGTCTTTTTAGTACTGGTTCGAAAAAGATTGCCACATTAGGTCCCCCTAGTGCTGGTTCGAAAAGGATTGCCACGCTAGGTCTCCCTAGTGTGGCATTCCTAGTGCTGGTTCGAAAAGGATTGCCACACTAGGTTTCCTTAGTCCTGGTTCAAAAAAGATTGCCTCACTAAGTCTTCCTAGTTCTCCTAAATAAGATTGATGGTGTCCTGAACACATTCTAGTTGGATTCACTTCAAAAGTTTATTCTCGAGCAAGAATAAAAGCCTATTTATGAGAAAGACAAAGGCAAGACTGAAAGTTTATTCCTGAGCAAGAACTCCCTATGGAAGGTCTATCTCGAGCAACTAATTCCCGTGAAAGAATTAGCCCGAGCAAAACACTTGCAAGTAAGTTATGTTAGAGCAAAACATGTTGCTCTCGAACAGACATGGCGTTCCTTAGCAAAACATGTTGTTTCCGAGCAGAACATGGTGTTCCTTAGCAGAGCAAGTTGATCCCGAGCAGAACATATTGCCCCTAAGCACAGCATGTAGTTCCTTGAGCACAACATGTAGTTCCCTAAGCACAGTGTGCGATTCCTGAGCAGAGCATATTGCTCCCTTACTAGAGCACTTCCTCCCCAAGCATGTTATTCCTTAGAGCAGAGAAGTGTTTTCAATCCCTGAGGAAAGCAATTCCTGAGCAAGTTCCTCCGAGAGAAGTTATCCCCCTGAGCATGTTCACTCCCCCAAGCGAGTGAGTTTATGCCTGAGGATGGGTATCCCGAACAAGTGCATATCCCCCGGGCAAGTGCATTCATGAGTAAGGGTATCTCCCAAACAAAGCTAGTCCCGAGCATCCTAAAAATAACACTGAGTAGACTAAAGCTACTCCTTAGCAGAACAAAAGCTATTCCTGAGTAGAATAAAGTTATTTCTGAGCAAATTGAAAGTGTTCTTGGGTACAAGTTATCCCTAAGCAAGGCTATTACTCAGTAAAGGTATTCCCGAGCAAAGATATCAGTGTTCAGACACTTATTCACATTCAAGCAATGACATGTTAAGAAGAAAAGTCCAAAAGAGTCATGAAGATGACCTTATTTTGCAAAAAAATACATGAAATCGACACCAAGATCATTCAAATCGGACACCCAAGTGAAAAGTTATGACCATTTGAAGTTTTCATAATATAAAGTTCAACTCAACTTGGTTCTCTCTTTTCTTCTACCCTTATCAGCACTACTGAGAGTATATATGATCTCAACAGCAAATTACATCATATTATGATTAACCATGACAATTTGTATTCACCACCAATAAAGAGAACCAACTTACTGAGGCACCACTCTTATTTTTCTATTGTTAAAGTTTATTGTTTGATAGCGATAAGTTTTGATTACGTTCAGACACATACATATTAAAAAGATGACTTGACTCAGAAAGGCATGATCAAGCAATAATGGGCTTCAAAGTTGCACTCTCATTTATGGATGCTCAGGTACTTTCATATAAACCTTAATTGAAGTGTTAAAGCATTCCCAATATAATTACCTCAGCAATCATCATTTCCAGTGTTAGTAGTCTATTCCAAGAAGCCTGTTATACCAACATTAAAGCTTAGGATGGCAACGCCGAGCAGTAGCCCAATTGAGTCTACAATGCAACAACATTGAACAAAAACCAAAGTTCAGAAAAGTTAAGTCGAGTAGCTTGTGCAAGTTTTGCAAGTTAAGAAAACAAAGCCTCATATGCAGACAAGGACAAGTTAGTTCGTTTGCACAACTTGCGATAAGTCTTTATATTTTTAAATTACTGAATCTTTTTTCTTATTTGGTCATCAAGTAGACCTCGCCAAGCAAAAGTACATTATTGAACATCACTTGGCAAAACTTACGATATAGAATAGGTAAGGAAAAAATAATTCAATTGGTTATCTTTAGTTCAAACACAAAAGGGGTTATTATTTAATTCTATTTTGGTTATCTCTAGACGTATTATCAAAAGCAATTTCTACTTGGACATATACGATTCATGTTAATTCAGAAAAGATATGAGGCTCTTAAATTCCATTCTACTCTGCTCGGATAATAAATTACTCCGAGTAGAGTGGGGGCATAATGTGCGGCCAAAAAATATCTCTCTGACCACAATAATGCATCCCCGGCCACAATATAGCATCCTAACTAAAAAAAGTATATTTTAATTAAGTTACATTATGCAATCATTTCATTCACTACACTCAAGTGTATTAGGGACACGATCTGTAAAATACATACACAAAAGTCAATTCTTCACAGGTCCCAAAACTTGCATCACCAAGCATTTAAAATCACTACCGTGTAGTTAAATTAACAAAAAGCATATCCAATTCTCACTTTATAAATGACATGAACGTAGACCAGGTACGGGGGCTCTCTTTTTTCTTCTCATCTCTCTCTCTGTGTGTTTGTATACATGAAATTATTATCTATATTAGCTACTGACTTAAGCATTGGAGAGTCTTGGGTAGGGGACCAATTTCGACCGCTTTATTTGACCATTTTTTTACATGTAGGTTGTCGCCGAGAGGGAGTTTACAGGAACAAGAGAGAAAGGAGGTCTACTGAGAAAGATAGTAAAAAATTTTCCCGTACAACTATATTGTTGCATTCTTAGTACCCAATGACTCATCATCATTTTGTAGCTCTATCACTATTCTTGAAGATGTAAAAATCACCATCCTTGGTTGTACATTTTTCTGATTTTTGTGTCAACATATCCCCAGCCCCATCCTATAGTGTTGCTGCAATTAATTGGAGCAGGCAGATTTTTTTTACATTCCGTTTGGAAACATTCTACTATTGAAATTGATTTCATTTTAAAATAAAGAAATGATTCGATTTGATTTGCTAAATAAAATTTTATGTTTGGAACACATTTTAAATTTAAGAATTGAATTGATTTGGTTTAAATGAAATACTAAGTTTGACTATGTTAATAGGGAGTAAAAAAATATGGTAAATATGATTTAAGAAGATAAATTTGTCTACTTACTTAGATTATTTAAGAACATAATGAATTATTATCAAATCATATTGTTTTGAATTAGATTTCAAATTCTATAAAAATTTTAAAATTTAAGTTATGAAATGAAATTAAATCTGACTTATAAAATTTTAATTTAGTTTCAAACATAAAAATTAATGAGATTTCTCATCAAATGGAATCAAATTCATCGTTTCACGCAGATTGTTAAAGCTTAAGGGCATGAGAAGTTTATTTTCGAACGCAAGCCAGAAACAAGAAGGTTATGAGTAGTTAATTGAAGGCTACTGATACATTAGCGACGCTAATGGTGGACGTCCGATTTTTGGTGTCCCGATTACTAAGATATAAAGTAGTGTCAGCATGGTAGCCCTATTGATTTTCTTAATTAATCCAAAGCATCCGAATGGATGGCAGTGTAGATTTAGTGGGTGTTTTTATGTTTTTTTAATTTTATTTGTTTTTCTATATTTAGAGTAGTGAACTAGACTATTGTCTTCCTTAATTTTTTTTTTTTTTTAATTTGGAATCAAACCAAAGCTCATCGATCGTATTTTACAAAGAATCGCTGCAGGTATCTTTGGTTTACTGTTAACATTAGCAAAGCCAATAATTTTGGTTCACTGTTCAAAGTAGAATTAAAAGTATAAATTTGGAAATCCTCAAAAAAAAAAAAAAAAAAAAAAAATTGGACTAATTATATTTTCTTGTATTTAATTTTTTTTTATTTTTTTTCTATTTTCTGTTTTCTAGTTGGGGAATCGTGTTTTAAGAAATAAAAAAATACATTTAATTTGACATTTTCTCTTTTCCGTGTTTCGGAGAAAAAAAAAAGCCCAAGACAACTTTTGCTTATTTTGTGCTTTTTATGTGTAAAATATTTTTTTATTTTTTAATCAAGTTTTGAAAATGCGAGTAACTAAATATGTTTTAAGTTTTTTTTTTTTTTTCAAGGGCAAAACGAAAAATGAATTCAAAATAAGTGTACCAAATGGGCCCTAATTTCTTAATAATTATTCAAAGACAATAATTTCAATTTGTATTTGATTTTACAATTTTTTATTTTTAATTTAATCTTTTGAAAACCATTAAAACTGATTAAATTGCTGTGAAATCACTGATACTTTTAATTGTTTTTAAATTTTCATATTAAAATCTGAATTTCTCTTTTAATAAAAAATGAATAAAAAAACTCACCCCATTTCATAGAAATCCCTTCTACTTTTATTTAGGTTATGTTTGGAATATGAATATGTGGAGGGAAAGTAAAGGTAAAAGAAAATGTAGAAATAAAAAACGAAGTGAAAAAAATTAAATTTATTTTATTTTTTATTGAGTTAAAAAAATAAAACTAAAATGAATAGAAATTTTAACAAAATTTAACTTTTATTTAATTTGGTTAAGCATACAAAAATTGCACATATTATAAATTTTATTTTTTTTTCATTTACCTTTTTTTTTCCCATAAATTCATGTTTCAAACATAGCATTAATTAAATTATTTAACTAAAATCATTATTTTTATAAACCCACTAAATTTACAGTATTTTTCCTGAACCAGTATGTCTGAATTAAGACCTTGGTTATCTACATATTTAGTGTTAAATTGCTTGTTTAAATTACTTGCAGCATTAGCATTTGAATATTCTTGCAATTAATTTATTGATTATTAATTTTGATTTTCTACTCGAACTTAATTAGATGATTGTTTAGGTCATAATAAAATTTAGTTTAATTTAATAAATATAATTTATTAAACAAATGTGAGTAAATTTAGTTTAAAAACTTTTATCTGCAAGGTATTTTTAGAATTATGCAATAAAAATCTTCATAATAAAATTTAGTTTAATTTAATAAATATAATTTATTAAACAAATGTGAGTAAATTTAGTTTAAAAACTTTTATCTGCAAGGTATTTTTAGAATTATGCAATAAAAATCTTAAACTTTCCATTATAGTACCAAAAAAAAAAAAGATAAATAAATATACTTAACATCTTTTAAGCAAAAAACGAGAAAAGCAAGCTTAAAAGCTGGTACCAGTTAGGCATCCCCCCGAATTAGCCAGTTTTTTTTTTTTTTCTTTTTTAATATTATATAACATTTTCACCAAAATATACTGTTTCTGTAGCCATTTTCAAACATTCTTTGTAAGTCTCTTGTGATTGCTAATTTATTTTAGAAATGTTATATTAATTTGAAAAAATAATAAAAATAAAAAATAGAGCTAAAAAGCATTAGTACATTTTGTTTGATACCCATAGGATATTCGCTGCGTACTCGTTTAATATAATATAATATATATTTATCTAAAATATAAAATTGATTTCAAAGCCTAATTAATTCCAAAATGTAATTAACTTGTTTAAATTTTGAGTAAATTTGAAACCTGGTACAAATAAATTTTGTTATTTATATGAATTCAACTTGTTTGAGATAATTTATCTAACATTTGAGATAATTATATTACCTTATCTTGTTAGTTTACAAAAACTAAAAGCTGCGAAAATCATACATATGTGACAAGTTTTTAAGTATAATATTATTTATAGATTGTGTTATAAATAAAGTTTTTTTTTGAGTAAACCACACCAAATCAAGCATTTTTCCAGTAGGTGGAGTCGGCTATATGGATTTGACGACACTAATCAAATCTGGTTAGGGTCATGTCCTCCGTTATATTTAGGTAGGCAATGTTATGTTTAATATTTTCTTTCCAACTTCTCTTAGGCCTTCCTTTTCCTCTCTTACTTCTGGTAATCTCCATACTTCACACCTTCTAACAGGTGTCTCCGTTGGACACCTTCTAATATGGCTGAACCATATTTGTATAAATTTTGCAATGTAGTTTTACTAATTTATTTTTTATTTTTTATTTTAAATTTGACCCCATTGTACTTAATTGGGTTTTACGAGTTTAGAACGAATTTGAAGTAGGATGGGTTTGAGGTTTTAATTGAAAAAATAAATAGATTCAGGATGGTAATAGTAAATAAAAAGTAAACAAGTTAGACAATATTAATCGTTAATTGGGTAGGTATCCTTAGGGATGGAAACGAGGAGAATCAAGTCGAACTTTAACTTATTTAAACTCGACAAAGCTCGGGTTGAGCTTTTCATACCAAGTTCGAACTTGATTCGAATTTTATATATAAGTTCGAGCTCGACTAGTAAATAGTTCAATTAAACCAAAATAATTTTGTTTTAGTTTAAAATATAGTAAATAAGATATTATTAAAAAATATAATAAAGATATTATTAAAAAATATAAAATTACTATTAAATATATATATATATATATATATATTATTTTACTGAGCTGGCTTATGTGCTTTTGAGCTGAGTTTTTCTAGAATCGACCTCGAATCTAAATGAGTAATAAATTAAGTTCGATTCGAACTCGTTTTAGTTATGAACCAAGTTCGAGCTGGATTCAAATAATTTACAAATAACTCAATTCATTTTCAACACAAATAACTCAATTCGTTTTCATCTCTAGGTACCCTACTTGTAATTTAAACACTAGTTTAAATATAAACATAATGTGAAAAGAAAATTACTAAAATGAGAATCAGTTTTGAGAGGCTATTAGGTTATGGGTATCTTCAACAATAGTCATTTTATTTTTTATTTTATTTTTTTCGGTCGTATATCACTATCCTATATATCATTATCCAATTTTTTCTAATTTTTTTTTAAGTAAAATTTACCAAAAATATTCTCTAATTTTTATCAATTTTATTCAAAATTTTCTAATTTTTTTAGTAAAATTTACCAAAAATATTCTCTAATTTTTATCAATTTTCTTCAATTTTTACAAGTTTTTACTAAACACAATTTATTTTTTCAAAATTGACATGTGACAAAACTAAAACAATGTAAAAAGTTCTATTACTGTTTATTTTTTTTTTAATTTTTTTTTTTGGTAACGCCAAACCCACCCTATGTTTAGTGGATTGCTTTCTTCGCACGCATGATAGATGCAATATTGGGAATTGGTGCAAGAAAGGCTGAAGAACTCCAAATTTCTTTCCATATCACATCCCCTTAAAGGGGAAGAACATGTGCATGAATTTGAAGGTTTAATTGTTGGTTAAGCTGGAAGATAGGTTGGGCCCTGATGCATACATCAATATTAATTGTTATCCCTAAGTATGGTTTATTCAAGCGATCGAGCTAGCACTGCAAAAATTTGAATAAATGGGAGATGAACTCGACAATTAGTTCCTTGGATTAATGGCTTCGATCTATATATGGAAACTCTGGAAATCATGTACTCCACAATTGGAAATATTGCAAATAAAAAAAAAAAAAATTAAGACGAGAAAAATATATGGGCCAAAATAATTATGCTTACAGATTTTGGTTCACACTACGACTTACAGGGTAATTTTTGCATCAATATGAAGTGACGAATCAGAATACATTGTCATGCCCAAAACTTTAATTTCTTGGATGACTTTCTATATATATATATATATATATATACTCCTTCTTGACCAATAATCATTTGAACTATATGCTTTCTGCTCTAAAACTGGAATGAAACCATCAGTTCCTATCTGTCCACTTCTTCACGTGCATGGTTGCTTTCTCTGCCTGCAATTTTAAGGGCAAAACAATCAAATGCACCACTCACTAATATACACATTTATATAACAGTTATATATACGCATATGTAAAATCTGAATTGAACATAGATGCAAATAGTTAAAAGGTCCTAATTACCTCCTTCTCCCAATCACATCTAAGGGTGACGATGGCCAATATCAAAGTCTGAACTGCCGTTCCAAAAATCATCCCACACCATATACCCTGAGTATGTAAATTTCCATTTCGTGGATAGAAAATAATCACAACAATATAAAAATTATAGTCCAATAACCATAGTCACATGAAGAAAATTCTATTCTATCTATCATAAATATATTATGAAAAAAAAAAATTCAGAATTATATTCGGTGTAAATTGCTAAACGAATACATCCGGAGGTAGGGGTGCCTTTTCACCGACTCGACTGACTTCTCTCAACATAGTTCTAATAAAGTAGTAATGACTAATGTAACAATAATAGAAAATAAGAGTATAGTGAGAAAAAACAAAAGATGCAAGGAGTTTGAAAATGTAACATAAAAGTACTTTACGTAACAATGACTATCGATTGTTAAAATTACACCTAGTAAAAACATATTATAATAGTGATTGGGTTACTATAAGTCAAAAGTACACATATATATATCCTCTTTGATTGGAATGTTGCAGTTATAATAGTAAAACATACATACCATGACTCCTTTGTTGAAAACCCAACCCATCAAGAATCCAAGAGGAGCTCCAATCAAATAGTAACAACCTAGGTTAATGTATGCAACGTACGACTGCCATCCGGATCTAACAGCAACCCCTATCAACAATAATTTAAAAAATAAATAAAAATAAAAAATCTAAAAATGAATATTTTATAAATAATAATAATAAAAAAGGAAGAAGAAAATGGAATTTAGTTACCAGAGAATTGGTTGGACACTGTTGAGGAGAACAGTGAAAGCTAAAAGGACTGAGAGCTTGTTTACTGCTTCAAGGACAGGTTTGCTGGATGAGAATATTAGGGCAACCTCATTGTGGAATATCAGAATCAACAACCAGAAGACAAGACCTATCGCCATGGATTGCAATACTGAAACTATGGCCGCAAATTTTGCGCCTTTCCCGTTGCCTGCTCCGAGCTCATTCGCAACCCTTACTCTGTGCCACACCAACACAAGCTTAAATATATTGTTTTTTGTATTCTTAAAATATAATTATAAAATTAAATGCTTAAAAATAAGACAACTCGCATAAAAGTTAAAAAAAAAAATTAATTTTTTAAATTAGTTTTTTTTTTTTACCCATACATGAATTTCTTTTATTTTTAATCATCTTTTGCAATTTTTATTTTTTTAAATATAAGTAACAAGCCTCAAAGTTATCAAACAAAAAAATAAATAAATTTTAATGAAAAATACAAAAGATAAAAAGATTAACAAAAAAAAAAACCCAATGTTATTTGATTGGATTTGAGGCACTGACATAACTTTTGGTGTCAGATCAGGGGCATGAGATGAATATTGATCGATGCATACCATGGTCCAATTTTTTTTTTTATTTGAAAATAGTGGTCGAGAGTCCATAAAACTCTAGCATCAATGCAGCCAAATACGAATTTTCCCGATCTTAAATATTGGCCACGTAATTTGTATAACTTTTATATGTGGACCTTTCAAAGGTGCAAGGAAATGGTCTTGTAATTAGATGTTGGACCCCAAGTCCAGCAAGAAACAAGCAAGTCATTTCAACCCATCGTGATTACTTGGTGGAAAGTAGCTCGGTAATACAACAGTATATAATTTACAAACAAACAAAAGACATAAATAAATTAATGAATGGGAGGTAGATCAATTACCCAGTTCCAGCGAAGAAGGCAAAAGGTATCATCATTTCCCACCCATTTATATTCATGCTGCACAAAGAGACAAACAACGTATGTATCACAGATGATCAACACAGAACAAAACAAACAATGGCAGAGTCTGAAAGTCTAGAGAGAACATGAAGTTCGCGGAATTATATACATACTTGGATTAATATATAACATTTGTTGAAAGTGATAATTCAACCTTATCATCTAATTCATTGTAGGCAAATTAATAAAGTCAGATGAGCCAAACATATGAGCCAAGAACAAGGGTTAGAACCAGTATCAGCCCAACCCACTTGATTGCCCCAACTTGTTGTGTTCATTGGTTTTCCTTAGCCTTTGGTTTACTTGGTTGTTCTTTATCTACTTGGCCTGGGATTGTCCTAGCTCACGGTTTTGTTGGGTTTACCCTGGATTGACTGTGATTAGAACTAATATTAGAAAAACAAGTGTACCAGTTGATTTTTCAGTTGAATTAATGGAACCTTTTTTTATCTTTTCTTATGTTTCAGAAAATGAAGAGACAATAGAATGTGACTTTCAGTGGTCCCCATTTCAAAACCGTAATAGGAAATTTCAAACCATGGGTGGTGTTAGGAAAATATATATTCTCCTACAAATACTGGCATTTTAATCTCTTACACAAGTAATTTATTGAGTTTAATTTTGTTACACCGTCGGTGTAAATAAAAACTTTCATATATGGAGGTTTTACACTAATGGTGTATTAAATAAAACTTTATTATTACTTTTTTAAGTTGATGGTGTAAGGAAAATAAATTCGTTACGACAAAGATATCAATTAAGGAGTTGCTAACCATATGGACAAAGCATCCACTGCAATTTCTGCGTTCTTCAGATTTCCGGTCATCAATATCAATACTTTGTAGTACCAATTCTCCAAACTGTTCAATGATTCAATAAAGCAAATGAAGGATTATACTTATTATGTGTAGAAAATTCACACTATTGAGAGAGAGAGGGGAACCAAAGCATGACTCCGGAAAAAGCAGAGAGTTTCAGAAACTCCCAAAGACCCGAAAAGGCTTCAATGGAGAAACCAGTCCAAGTAAGAGGACACCCACCGAGAGAAGTGTAACCAAACAACCCAAAAACCGTAACCCACCAAGAGAAATTCATAGAAAGAGCTACTCCTGTTGATTATTTAATTCATATCGAATCATCAAGAAAATAAATTAATGCGGAAGCGTACCTGAATCCATTGATGTAATTTTGTGGTTCTTGATCTTCCAAGTCAATACGTAGGTTTCTTTTCTTAATTCTCTCTGACGATGGGATCTCAGATTGATTAGAAAACTCTTACGTATGACCTGGGGACCATAACCTATTTATAATAACTTTAGAAACCCTACTTCTATTCGGCCCATCATAAAATAGAAATATGGGCTTAGGTATCTACGCATTAAAGGCCCATACAAAATTGAGATGTTATAAAGCCTAAAACCTTAAAACCTTAATAGACCACTTTATATGGGCTTAATCTTTATGATAACCTATAACACACAAATAATATATTTGGCCCACAATTAATTATTTTCCAACAATCTCCCACTTGGGCCAGATATGTTAGCTTGTGTATTATAAAATTAACCTTATGAGCTCAAAATTTGCTATCATTATCAAATATCTCTATGCAATCTGGTCCATCAATTATATCAATATAGGATTAAAGCGGCTTTCGTTATATGTATCATAACTAAACCCATCAATAGTCACATATATCAATACAATCAACGACATAGATCAAGTATGGATGTGTAGCATGGAAATTACATGTAATGTGATCTAAACATGCCTATTTCCAACTGGTCCTACCTTATTCTTTAGTGAGATCACAATAAATACATTCAGAGTGCAAATAAACCAAATATCTTATTCTGCAGAAAATAAATCCATAAAATGTGTCTACAACTGAAAGTTATCCAAATACAAACTCCCACTAAGCCAACATATCATCAAATGATACAAAACCCATATGAGTTACGTGCTCATGAAAGACCTTGGGTGGTAAGCCTTTAGTGAGCGGATCCGCAATCATGGAGTTTGTGCCAATATGCTCTATAAACATCTGACCACTCTGAACTCTTTCCTTAACAACTAGGAACTTAATGTCTATGTGTTTAGACTTCGAAGAGCTCCTATTGTTATTAGAATATAGCACAGCTGACTTATTGTCACAGAATAACTTTAATGGTCTTTCAACACTATCCAAAATTCGCAGCCCAGTGACAAAATTCCGCAGCCATATTCCATGATTAGATGCCTCATAGCAAGCTATGAACTCTGCTGCCATAGTGGAAGAAGCTATGAGTGTCTGCTTGGCACTCCTCCAGGATATAGCTCCTCCAGCCAGCAAGTAGATGTAACCTGATGTGGATCTTCTACTATCTTGGCATCCAGCAAAATCGGAATCAGAAAACCCAATGATCTCCAATTGATCCGATTTCTTATAAGTGAGCATGTAATCCTTTGTTCTCTGTAAGTACCTCAAAACTCGTTTGGCTGCTTTCCAATGATCCATCCCAGGATTGCTTAAATATCTGCCTAACATTCCAACAATGAATGCTATGTCTAGACGTGTACAAACTTGAGCATACATTAGACTCCCAACAACTGAAGCATAGGGAATCTTATGCATCTCCTTAACTTCAAGGTCATTTTTAGGGCATTGATTAAGACTAAATTTGTCTCCCTTAGCGACAGGGGTGTCACCTGGTTTACAATCTTGCATGCCAAACCTTTTAAGTACCTTATCGATATAGGCCTTTTGTTATAATCCAAGAATATCCCGAGAGTGATCTCGATGTATCTGAATCCCTAATACAAAAGATGCATCACCAAGATCTTTCATCTCAAAATTCTTTGATAGAAATCTCTTGGTTTCATGCAACATGCCTATATCATTTGTGGCAAGCAATATGTCATCAACATATAAAACCAGTAAAATATACTTACTCCCACTGAACTTGTGATACACACAATCATCCACAGCGTTTACCTCAAAGTTGAACGAGATAATTACTTGGTGAAATTTGTAGTACCACTGACGGGAAGCTTGTTTGAGTCCATAGATGGATTTCTTTAATTTGCAAACCATATTCTTTGAGTCTCCCGACACAAAATTTTCTGGTTGCACCATATAGATCGTTTCATTAATGTCACCATTAAGAAACGCCATCTTAACATCCATCTGATGTAACTCAAGATCAAAATGTGCAACAAGCGCTATAATGGTTCTGAAAGAGTCTTTCGTAGAAACCGGAGAGAAAGTCTCTTTGAAGTCGATGCCCTCCTTCTGGGTAAAGCCTTTTGCTACAAGACGAGCCTTATGTTTTTTCACATTACCATTCGAATCCCTTTTGGTTTTAAATATCCATTTACAACCAATGGGTTTCGCACCTTCTGGTAATGGGACAAGATCCCAAACTTTATTGTCTTGCATAGACTTATACTCCTCATTCATGGCATCAATCCACTGTTGAGAGTTAGAACCCTGCATGGCCTGATGAAAGTTGATTGGATCATCTTCCACCATTCCAATATCTTCCTCACGTTCTTGGAGAAATACTACATAATCATCTGGAATAGCACTTCTCCTTTCTCTTGTGGATCTCCTTAGTTCTTGAGGTTGTTGATTTTGTTCTTCTGGAATAATTACCTCATTCTGGATGGGGGGTTGTTCAACATTGTCTTGTTGAGGTTCCTGATTTCCTTCTTGATCAATGACAGGTATAGAAGCCTGCACATTATCACAAAGGATAGTAGGAATCGAAACCAATTCCTCCTCAAAGGCAATGTCTCTAACCTTATTTCTCTCCCCAAAATCAACATCCTCAAAAAATGTTGCAGTTCCCGTTTCAAAAATTGACCTAAGTGTGGGATCATAAAATTTGTAGCCCCTTGATCGCTCAGAGTAACCAATAAAGTAACTGCTCACTGTTTTGGAGTCCAATTTATTTTCATGTGGCCTATAAGGCCTTGCCTCAGTTGGACATCCCCAAATGTGAAAATGCTTCAAACTAGGCTTTTTACCTGTCCAAAGCTCATAAGGTGTTTTGGCAGCTGCTTTAGTGGGTACTCTATTAAGAATGTAAGTTGCAGTCTTAAGTGCTTCTCCCCAAAGTGATTCTGGTAAGGTAGAATGACTAATCATACTCCTTACCATGTCTTTTAGAGTTCTGTTTCGTCTCTCAGCTACACCATTCATGCTAAGGGATCCTGGCATGGTGTACTGTGGGAGATTCCACACTCCTCTAGGAATTTAGCAAATAGTCCTGGACGTTGTTCTCCTGAACCGTCATATTTACCGTAGTACTCACCACCACGATCAGATTTGACGCTCTTAATTCTTTTGTTGAGTTGATTCTCAACTTCAGCTTTAAAAGCCTTGAACACGTCCAGTGACTGAGACTTCTCATGAATGAGATATAGGTACCCATAGCGTGAGTAATCGTCTATGAATGATATAAAATATTGTTGACCATTCCAAGAAGCCGTAGGGAATGGACCACAAATATCTGTATATATCAATTCTAAGACGTTTGAAGTTCTATTGGCACCTAATCTCTTAGTTTTGGTCTGTTTTCCCTTAATACAATTAATGCAGGCATCAAAGTCTGAAAAATCAAGGGAATCCAAAATGCCATCAGACACAAGTCTTCCAATTCTATCTTTTGAGATATGACCCAACCGCTTGTGCCATAATGACGTCGAATTTTTTTTATTTAATTTGTGTTTAGTACCATGTGATTGCACATGCAAGGTTTCATTATATGATGCAATAGTATCAAGCAAGTATAGGTTATCATATGCAGATAATGAATCAGTACCAATAACATTTGAATTCAATGAAAGACTAAACTGATTGTTTCCAAATGAACAATAATATTCAGATTTGTCCAACAAAGAAACAGAAACCAAATTCCGCCTAAAAGACGGTACAATAAAAGTGTCTTTCAAATCCAAATAATAACCAGTTCCTAATAATAACCTAAAAGTGCCTATTGCATCAACTTCCACCGACTTGCCATCTCCCACAAAGATGTATCTTTCACCATCATTTGGCTTTCGGTAGCTCAGGCAACCCTGCATAGAAACACTTATGTGAGTAGTAACACCAGAATCTAACCACCAAGTGTTTCTAGGTACTGAAGCTAAATTAACCTCAGAACAGACCAAAGTAAAAATTGTACCTTTCTTTGCACGCCAAGCGTGATATTTGGCACAATCTTTCTTAAGATGTCCAGTTTTGTTACAAAAGAAGCAGCTGTCAATTTTCTCCTGTTGTTTCTTTTGTGCTGGACCCTTAGTAGCAGCTTCATATTCTTTCTTTCTTTTCTTGCCCTTATCTTTAGAGGTGCTTGCCAAGCGAGCACTTTTAGTTCTATCTTGCTTCAACATTTCTTCCTCTTGCACACAATATGAAATGAGCTCATTTAGAGATCATTTCTTCTTTTGGTAGTTGTAACTGACCTTAAAGTGACTGAACTGTGCAGGAAGCGAGATCAATACCAAATGCACAAGCAAGTCATCAGATAGCTCAAGCTTTAATCTCTTAAGTTTAGAAGCAATATTGGACATCTCCATGATGTACTCCCTTATGTTTCCTTTGCCTTTATACTTCATTGAAATCAAGCCTTGCAAAAGCGTGCTTGTTTCAGCCTTATCGTTTTTAACAAAACGCTTTTCAATCTTGGCAAAGAACTTATTGGCATTAGTTATCCCCTCGGATACTGCGCCCCTGAAGGCTTCTGGAATGCCGCGCTTGATGATCATGAGACTCATGTGATTTGAGCGATCCCACTTCTCAAAGTTCATCTTTTCATCAAGTGAACTTTCATCCGTAAGAGAAGCGGGTTGCTCAACCCTGAGCGCAAGGTCAAGATCCATGCAGCAAAGAACAATTAATATGTTCTCTTTCCAATCCTCGAAGTTTGTTCCATTTAGCATAGGAATCAAATTTATGTTGGCAGATATAGTAGTAGCAGACATATTAGGTGTATAGAAAACAAAATAACCAAAAATTATGCTCACATTAATAAACAAAAATAATAATCAATAAATTCAAATAATGGTAAACCCATCCCAAGATACCCAGCACAACATTAATATCAAGTCTTTGGACAGTAATATTAATTGTAAGTGGTACTCCTGTTGTAGTGATCAAACATTGACAATAACTCCTGTCAAATAATAAGCCAATCTTTGGATTGTCTCACTATTTACATGGAAACCTAATAATTGTCACATGTTTACCACCACAGGTGCATGTGTAATTCTGCCAAATATTAGCCTTCCTTTGGGCTGACTAATACTCGCATGAATAAATACATATACACAACCTTCTAATATTCAAAATAAAATAATTTCCACAAGAGAGGTTGCTTTGGCAACATGTTGCTTCCATTAATTTATTGTTGAATATTATGTACCAAAAATTAATAATACCAAAATTTGAATTTAATTGATTCCTTAAATCAATTCCCTTAAAATTAAAAGAAATTAAAACTCTTTAGGGCCCTTTTGAAATAAAAAAAAAGATTTGTGAAAGGTAAATCCCTTCGCGAAAGGTTTCGCAACCTACGCGATGGGTTTCGCAACCTACGCGAAGGGTTTTGAAACCTACGCGAAGGGTCTCGAAACCTACGCGAAGGGTCTCGAAACCTACGCAAAGGGTTTCGCAACCTACGCGAAGGGTCTACGAACAACCCATGGCTTTTCGTGAACTACCCTTTCTTGATTCGTTGAATCAAGATTAGGGTTTTACGCTAAAACTACTTTAAGCATCGAAACAGTCTGAATCCATAGGATTGCCAAAACCTTTCACGTATACATTAGATAGCTAAAAGACAAAAAGCATGGTCATTCAATATTCATTAAAAGCAAAACTTTTCAGCGTGAACATTGAATGAATATTCATTAAAGAAACTTAATCCGGTGTGTATACATAAATCGTCATGCAACACCACGTTTAAAGCATGTACACGCATGTGTATATATATATATATATATATGCATACGAACAGCAATTGCATAAAAGAAGATCAAATAACTGAAAATTTCAAAATTTTGAGAACTAAAAAATTAATCCCTAAAATTTAAACCCTAGCCATTAAATCTTAATCCATAAAAAAAATTTCTCAATGATTTAACATGAGTTGGCTCTGATACCACTTGTTGATTATTTAATTCATATTGAATCATCAAGAAAATAAATTAATGCGGAAGCGTACCTGAATCCATTGATGTAATTTTGTGGTTCTTGATCTTCCAAGCCAATACGTAGGTTTCTTTTCTTAATTCTCTCTGACGATGGGATCTCAGATTGATTAGAAAACTCTTACGTATGACCTGGGGACCATAACCTATTTATAATAACTTTAGAAACCCTACTTCTATTCGGCTCATCATAAAATAGAAATATGGGCTTAGGTATCTACGCATTAGAGACCCATACAAAATTGAGATGTTATAAAGCCCAAAACCTTAAAACCTTAACAGACCACTTTAAATGGGCTTAATCTTTATGATAGCCTATAACACACAAATAACATATTTGGCCCACAATTAATTATTTTCCAACAACTCCCATAACTTGTAGCTTAAGTCCGTTGCTTGTTTTTGCTTAATTACCTCACTCTCAAATGTAAATAAAGATGCAAATTCAGCTTTCAAAGGTGTTGAGTAAGGAAAATCAAGACAAACTCCCCCAAGTGCAAGGTTTCATTGTAGCACAATTAACTGGTGAGAACCAGGTCATATCCACAGGGATCTAGGGAGCAAAATCATGTTTGAATCAAATGGATTAAAGAGGCAAAACATGGCTCACATGAATGGTAAACAGAATTGAAAATCTGGTTTGGAATTTTTGATGGTTTTGGAAATGGGTTTTGAAATGAAAACTAAACTTAACTAAAACTTGATATTAAAAAGATGGGCAAGACAATTCCAATGCCTATCCAAATCAATCTCAAAATACCAAGAGTGAATAGATCATCAATTTTAGTTGCTCTAATGTTTGGAGAAAATTAATTTCAAATGATACAAGCCATTGATCAAACAAGTGATGTGCATAAGCTATCATGAAAACTATAGAAAATCTAACTCTAGCAACTCCCATACATATTTGCAGTAAGAGTTCTGAATTCAGCAACTTCTATGAACTCATTGATAGAGTATGTAAACAAGTGTTAATCGGACATTGAACCATTGATTTCAAGAGTAACGAGATACAACTAAGATTGATAACCAAAGAACTCAAAATTAATCCATGAAGAACGGCATCTTGGAAATCATTGGACAAGACATTATCCTTGCCTTGGCCCAAGAAAAACTAGCCGATCATCTTAAGAAAATGAAGAACAGAAATGAAAAACAGAGACATGACCTTCAAAGCTGAAAAATGTAATTTTCTCTTTAACTCAACACATGTTCCATATTCTAAAAATGTGGATAAATTCTGCACAAAACACCTGTCTTATATCAATTATGTCATGTATAAAAGTGTATTTAAGTGAACAAATGTGTAACAACTCAAGCCCAATCACACCCCCCAACTTAGACATTGCTAGTCCCTAGCAATGCTTAAAGAATGAAGGCTACCTTTAAAAACAATCAACATTTTCATGTTATGAAATTGCACATCTGTGAAGGACACATCTAAAAATAGCATCTTCAATTCTAAATGGATAATAAGTCATAACCATGGAATGTTACTCAATACATCAAGCTAAGAAATTTAAGCTAACACTCCTAGAATCATGAAATTAGGTATGGTATGTGAAATTTGCTAAACACTTGATCCAAGCATGAAAATTCAGTTCTTAACCTGTTAACTCAACATAGATCTCCATAATCAAACTCTATCCTGAACTTTGAATCATATTACTTCCCAAAGCTTCAACTTCAAAATCTCACCTTGGAATTCACTCACAAGAAAATGAAGCACACAAGGTTCCCCTCAAGATGCCCCTTTTTGTAAAGAATAAATGTAAATCAAATTCTAAGAGGGTGCATCTACAAGTCAAAAACGTTCAATCCAATAAAGAAAAGGACTTGACATAACTCCATGAAAGAATAGTGCAGTAAGGTTATTTTAGAATTTTCACTATACCCCCCAATTCCTAAATTTCACAATTGAATGATAATTCTTCCAAAGATCAATTAGGACTTGCTTTGGGTTGTAATGGGGCCATGAGGTTTGATGAGGTAGTTGAAAGGAGGATTAAGGAATTCAAAATGAATTGGAACACTGAAATCAGTTTCTCTTTTTTTTTTTTTTTTTTTTCAATGTCTATATATCTAAAAGTTGAAACTCATAATCGAAACAGAGTTTTCTGAATTTGGACATCACCATATCCTCTTATCATTCTTTTCCTTCCTTCCATCAATTTTTCTATCCTTACCCCAAAAATCCCAAAATGTTGTTCATTGCTCTTCCTTAATATTTTCAGTGTATTCCAATCTGTTAGGGAAGGCTAAAGAGTATTCATAATGGTTAAGGGGATGATGTGGTAAGAATAAAGAAGTATGAATGCTCTAATAAAGTTCAAACTTGGCTCCAAGGATGATGTTCATCAAAGAAGAGGAATTTTTTTTTTTTTTTTTAAGCTCAACAGATAAGAAAAATGGCCTAATATCATTTCCTTGGTTTCATTTCATTCAACCATAAAAACTAAGAACCAAGAATCAAGTTCAATTCCTCTACAACTTCACAAACACCCAAAGCAAAGTATTGTAATTGGAGTTATTGAAGAAAATGAAGTAAAGAAATGTTTAAGCTTTTGATAAGCTCTAGAGTAATTGCATATCTCTCATAAACAAAGCTTAAAGGCTCAAAATCTCACTTCAGGTTTAAGTCTCCACTATGGCTGGGAAATAATGCAATCCATTGTTCAATCAAGAAACTCATTCATAAATGTCCATGTCTAAGTTGACAAGTTAAAAACTAACTCTATCCATACCAATTCAACCATTAAGCAAATTAAACATAACAACTAATTCAAATTCCAAACTGAAAACTCAAAATCCAGCAATCAGCATCAAGGTACATTCTAAGTTATAGCCTGTCATGCATTTAAAACAAAAGAGCTCATCTCAACTAAACAGATCACAACACAACCCCAATGCTCAAAATGGATTTCCAACAAAAATATCATCCAAATTCAGAGTTCAAAGTCATTCAAATTCAAAATTAACAAAATCAGAAAATAAAACAAAGGAAACTATTTTCTGAGGACAAAACATGGCTTTAAATTTTCCTAAAATTCATTCACAGATTTTAGCTTTATGGCTCAAGGACAGCAGGCTTCAATGATCTGGAGGTGTCATATAATCTTCAGGAGCAGCTGGTTCATGTAACCCTTCCAACATTTCAAGCATTTGTTGATGATCAGCATCCTGTTTGTCCTTTAAATTCTTCAACTCAGCTGCCATCTCCATTTGCTGATCCTTCACCTCCTTCAATAATGCATACAAGCTTTGAAGAGTCACCACTTCAGTTCCTGATTGCTCCTCAGATTGCTGTTCTTTCTGTGAGTCTACTGCTGCATTCCTTGCTAATTGCCCTTTACTCCTCTTCATTGAAGTGTGAGCAATTCGAGTAGCAGGTTTCACTGTCTCCATTCCACTCTTTTCCTTCACCCCATGACCTTGCAGAATTTTAGTTATCAACCCCCCAAAAGGCAAACCAGAATTCACCTCTGGTTTTGCAATTGCTCCAGTGATTATATTCCAAATGTGCTTTGTCAAGTCAATGGGGATATCTAGGAGAAGCCTTCCAATCATCTCAGCTTGTGGTAAAGTCACAGCTGAGACATAGGCATGTGGTAAAATCTTTGAACAGACCAACATGTGCAACACTTTACTCTTGTCTGTGAGGTCCCCTTTTGACAATCTAACTCCATTCCATTGAGCTTGAGGGTTTCAGAAAGCAACTTTACCAAATTTTTCTTTTTTAAGTTGTTCTATCCATTCAGCTTGCTGTTCCGGATTAATAACCATAGCCTGTCCAAATGGTAATCCAGCATACATTGCAATAGTCTCAGGTGTCAGCAGTATTTCCTTCTTCCTCACATTGGTCTTAATCTCAATTTTTCCTTTCTTTCCTTTCACAGCATTAGAATAAAATTCCCTAACCAGAGGTACTACTGCTTTCTGACTCACAATAACCCAATCAGTCCATCCCCTCCTGTTAATCATGTCTACTAGCTCATAAGGGGGATCAGAATAGTCTTCAATGTTGATACCCCTCTCACACAGGACAGCCCTCTTAGAATACCAATTAAGGTATCTATCTTTTGCTACTTCATTGGCAAACCTAGGGTTAGAGTAGGGTGTTGCAGAAGTCCCTTCACCAGGAACTTCTGTTCTTGGAATGTCAGCTTCAACATTGACATCCACATTGATGTCGTCTGGGGCTTGTTCAGGTTCAATGGTTGGTTGGCTTTCAGTGATAGGAGAAAGTGTAGGAGATCGGGGTTGGGCACTTAGGTCTACAGGTTCATAGAAAGAAGATTGAACAGACCTGGCACCTCGCATAGTTTCCCTCAATCGCCGACTCCATCGCCTTGGTCCAGGTGCAGTCACCTTCCTCTTCATCCTTATTCCCTCCAAACTTCGGATTGTTCTTCTTCAATCTTCTCAAGAAACCCTAGCTTCGTATTTGTCTTTCAGAAATCCCAAATCTCTGTTTTGCACCCTTTTTAATTTGAGTAAATGGGGGGAACTTAAGGGGTGTGTGCTTTTAGGGCATTCGGGCATGAATTTTCAAGTATCCGAATGAGAAAAACCTCATTTAGGTTACTGACCCGCCTCAGCATATTCGAATACCAACAGACCCCATTCGAATACAGTCTCCCATCCAGCAATCCAGTAACTGACCAAAATCTGTGATAAATTCTCAGAGAAATTTAAGCCATGTTTCTGCATATTTTTCTTTTTTTTTTTAAATAAAAAGAACAACTTAAAAAGAAAAAATCAAAGAAAATTTAGAAATTTTTTTTTTTTTTTTTAGAAAATTCTCGGCATTTTAGCTAAATTAAACACGCTACTCAAATTTCAATTCATCAAGTATAACAAAGTAGATCAGCAATTTCATTCAGCATATTCCAATCAACACCAATGCATAAGACCAAGAAAAGAACTCAAACTATTTCTCCCCCCCAACTAGAAACAAGCATTGTCCTCAATGCACAAACAAGTCAAACAATTTGGAATAAAGTGCAAAGGGAAAAGAGGTACCTGCTGAGTTTAAGGTTAACATGTTTGAGCGATGTAGACCAGCTGAAACTCCAAGGTATTACCAAAACAGTTGCTCCCCCCAACTTGTTCAATGCAATATTCTCAAAGAAAATGCAAATCAGTAGAACCAAAATAATACAAAATGGGTTGAGTGTAATTAAGGATCAGTGAGGTTCTGCCAAGCATCACAAACAACTAAGATGCAGGAGATCAGTAAATATGCAAGATGGGTTGCTGTTCACAGATGAGATTTTGTGCTAAGATGGCCTATTCAAATGACTGTTCAGCTATTCGAATGAGATGAATTTCTCATCTGATTTGGACTTATAGCAGTACCAGATTTGATCAGTTTTTGTTGCACCTGCTGATGTGACTTGATCCTTAATGAAGCATGCTCAATTGAAATCCTTTGGCTGCATTCTGAAACACTTTGAAAGCATGTGCTACCCAATTTGGTTAATGCATTATACTCCCAAAACAAATCAAGCAAATGCATTTATTCCATTTGACTCTCAAGTAGTTCCACCACAAGTGATGTTGCTACCTCAAATAGCACATGTCAGTTCCAACCTTTGAAAATTCAAATATCAGTAAAACACAAAGCAGAAATTCTCAATTCTTCATGAAACTTGCTGAAACCAATGTGTTAAAACTTGCAAACTGAAATTTTTTTTTTTTAGATGAAAGAAAGAAAATTACAAAAACCAAAGAAAACAGAAAATCAAAAGCATAACAGAATTTACACTATTATGATACAAAGTCAGAATCCTTTCTTCATTCAAACAGAATTTGGGGGATCTTCAAGATCCCAATTCTCTACTTCAGCAACAAAATTCTCATGATACTCTTTCAATCTCTGTCCATTCACTCTAAAAACATTTTTGGAGGTTGGATTTTGAATGTCAACAGCCCCAAACTCAGTGATGTTCTGAATCACATATGGACCACTCCATCTTGACTTCAACTTCCCGAGAAACAAGTGTAACCTTGAGTCATACAACAAAACCTTTTGACCCACAAACAACTCTTTTTTGAGGATATGTATATCATGCCATTTCTTCACTCTATCCTTGGTGATCTTAGCATTCTCATATGTATCATTCCTAATCTCCTCAAGCTCATTTAGTTGCAATTTCCTCTGACAACCAGATTCAGTGATGTTTTCATTGAAGTATTTCACTGCCCAATAGGCCTTGTGTTCAAGTTCCACAGGAAGATGACAAGCTTTTCCATACACTAACCTATAAGGAGACATGCCTAGGATAGTCTTGTAGGCAGTCCTATAAGCCCAAAGTGCATCAACCAATTTCAAAGACCAATCTTTCCTTGTAGGATTCACTGTTTTTTCAATGATTCTCTTGATCTCTCTATTGGCCAACTCGGCTTGTCCACTTGTTTGGGGATGATATGATGTTCCAACCTTATGCACAACCCCATACTTCCTCATCAATAGGCCAACATATCTATTGCAAAAATGTGTTCCCTTATCACTTATCATGGCCTTTGGCATTCCAAATCTTGAAAACACATTTTCCTTCAAAAATTTTATCACTACCTTATGGTCATTGGTCCTAGTTGGTATGGCCTCTACCCACTTTGAAACATAATCCACTGCCACTAAGATATACTCATTGCCAAATGAATTCACAAATGGTCCCATAAAATCCATACCCCAACAATCAAAGATATCAAGCACATAAATGGGGTGAAGTGGCATCATGTTTCTCCTAGTGATCTTACCAAGCCTTTGACACCTATCACAAGCAACACAAAAGGCATGCACATCCCTAAACATGGTAGGCCAAAATAATCCACTCTGTAAAATCTTTGCCACTGTCTTCCTAGCTGAAAAATGACCTCCACATGCAAAAGTATGACAAAAACTAATGACACTCTGGGCTTCACTCTCGGGTATGCATCTCCTTATGACTTGATCTGAGCAATACTTAAACAGATATGGATCATCCCAGAAAAAGTGCCTCACATTCCTGAAAAACTTTTTCTTATCTAACATGGTCCAATGAGAAGGCACCACACCTGAAACCAAATAATTGGCTATGTCTGCAAACCATGGTATCTCTGAGGAATCTAAATGGAACAACTGCTCATTAGGGAAAGTCTCATTAATAGGTGACTCAAAAGCTGCTAAGTCCTAATGTGGAAGTCTAGAAAGATGGTCAGCAACTACATTTTCAACTCCCTTCTTATCTTTAATCTCTAAATCAAATTCTTGCAGCAAAAGAATCCACCTAATGAGTCTTGGCTTGGCATCAGATTTGGTCAAAAGATACTTAAGTGCTGCATGATCAGTAAACACAATGACATGAGATCCCACAAGATATGATCTAAACTTATCCAATGCATATACTACTGCTAGCAACTCCTTCTCAGTAGTTGTGTAGTTCTTTTGTGCATCACTAAGGGATTTGCTAGCATAGTATAGCACATGTGACTTCTCTCTCTCCTCTGACCTAAGACTGCACCAATGGCACTATCACTAGCATCACACATGATCTCAAAAGGTAGAGTCCAATCTGGTGTCTGCATAATGGGGGCTGAAGTGAGCAAGTCCTTAAGTCTATCAAATGAAGCCTGACAATCTGATGTCCAATCAAAAGGAACATCCTGGCCTAGGAGATTGCACAAAGGTCTAGAAATGGCACTGAATGATGCAATGAACCTCCTATAGAAACCTGCATGTCCTAAAAATGATCTGACATCCTTGACACATCTAGGGGTAGGAAGTTTTTGAATAATCTCAACTTTTGCTCTATCTACTTCTATCCCCCTAGAAGACACTATATGACCAAGAACTATCCCCTGAGTTACCATAAAATGGCATTTCTCCCAATTCAACACCAAGTTTTTCTCTTCACATCTTGCCAAAACTTTCTCTAAATTCTCCAAACACAAATCAAAGTCACTCCCATAGACTGAAAAGTCATCCATGAATACTTCAAGAAATTTCTCCACAAAGTCACTAAACAAACTAATCATGCACTTCTGAAAAGTAGCAGGAGCATTGCAAAGGCCAAAAGGCATGCGCCTATATGTAAAAGTACCAAATGGGCAAGTAAATGTGGTCTTCTCCTGATCATCCAATGCAATTTCAATTTGATTGTACCCTGAGTATCCATCCAAGAAACAATAGAATGCCTGTCCTGCCACTCTTTCCAATACCTGATCTAGGAATGGAAGAGGGAAATGATCCTTCCTTGTGACTGCATTTAACTTCCTATAATCTATGCACATGCGCCATCCTGTTTGGATGCGCATTGGAACTAGCTCATCTTGTTCATTTTTCACCACAGTCACTCCGGATTTCTTGGGTACTACTTGAGTTGGACTAACCCATTTAGAGTCTGAGATAGGGTAGATAATTCCAGCATCTAATAGCTTAATTACCTCTCCCTTAACCACTTCTTTCATGTTTGGGTTTAGTCTCCTTTGCATCTACCTAATGGGTTTGGCATCCTCCTCCAAAAATATCCTATGGGTGCAAATCAGTGGGCTGATTCCTTGCAGGTCTGCTATGGTCCAGCCCAAGGCTCTTTTATGTTTTCTCAAGACCTCAACAAGTCTATTCTCTTGATCAGAATTCAGCTGAGAAGAAATAACAGCTGGATAGGACTCTCCCTCACCCAAAAACACATATTTTAGCTCACTAGGTAAAAGCTTTCTCTCGGGTATGGGTGGCTTCTCAAAAGATGGCTGAGATTTGACTGTTGGCAGCTCTAAAGACTCAAAAGTGGGCCTCCACTGATTCACTGACATCACTGATTTTTCCATTTCCTCAAATTCTCCTCCACCAAAATTTTTCAAGTCACAATCATCTAGGAAATCTACTTGATCACTGTTCACTAAAGCTCTTTCCAATGGGTCTTCTAAGTACTCTCTATCAAAATGCTCTTGTGTGATGGTTTGAATCAAATCTACTTCCTCTATCTCCTCATGGTCACTTGGTTGTTTGGTCACACTAAAGATGTTCTTCTCAATGGTCATGTTACCAAAAGACAACTTAATGACTCCAGTTCTACAATTGATTAAGGCATTAGAAGTGGCCAAAAATGGTCTTCCTAAGATAACTGGGACAGCTGGTTGTGGCCCTTGAATTGGTTTGGTATCAAGCACTATAAAGTCCACGGGAAACACAAAATGTTCCACTTGAATCAAGACATCTTCCACAATACCTCTAGGGACTTTGACTGACCTATCTGCTAATTGAAGTGTCACCCTAGTAGGTCTAAGCTCACCTAATCCAAGTTGTTGGTACACAGAAAATGGCAAAAGATTAACACTTGCTCCCAAATCCAACAAAGCTCTATCTACCCTCTTTTCCCCAATGATACATGCAATTGTTGGGCACCCCGGATCTTTATATTTTGGAGGGGTTTTGAATTGCAAAATTGAGCTCACTTGTTCAGTTAAAAATGCTCTCTCTTTGACATTCATTCTCCTTTTGACAGTGCACAAATCTTTCAAAAACTTTCCATAAGATGGATTTTGTTTAATGGCATCAAGCAAAGAAATGTTTATTCTGACTTGTTTGAAAAGCTCATAAATGTCAGAATTCAAATTCTCTTTCTTTCCTTTGTTCAACCTTTGAGGAAAAGGAATTTTTGGAATGAAATCAGGACTGTCCAGCTGGTTTTCTTTTGAAATCTTCTCTTTTCCAGAAATTTTTTCACTCTTATCCAGCTGGTTTTTATCAAAATCCTTGGTTTTATTTTCAGAAAACTCAAGTGCATTCTCAGAATTTACCTGATCTTGCTTCTGAATTTTGCTATTCTGCTCAAAATTGTTCAGCTGCTGTTTCTGTGTAGCTTTTCCTATGCTGTCCAGATTTTGTTTTTGTTCATTTTCTGTCCTGTTGTGCAGATTTTGTTCAATTTATTACTGTTCCTTAATTTCTAATTTACTGTGTAGCTGCTGTTTTTGCTCTTTTAGCAGCTGCTTTTGCTGCAATTCAGCTTCTGTTTTGGTGAGCAGCTGTTGTTCAATTGCTTTGTTGCTGCTGCTGCTGTTGTGCTGAATTTCTTCCTCATCTTCCAACATATTTTGCTCATTTGCCTCTTCAATTGGAACATAATCTGGTTTCAAGATCTGTTTTCCACTTCTCAATGTTGAAATAACTTGCGCATGTTCCAAATTCTCATTTGCACTTGAAGAAGATGATTCACTGAAGTGCACTTGCCCAGTGGGATTTGGTTTGGGCTGAGATGGAAGCTTTCCCGTTTCTCTCAAAGTTAAGGCTTGAGTGAGTTTTGACAATTGACTCCGAATGTCTTCCATAGCCCTATTAGTTTGATCTTGGAACTTTGAATTTTGGTTGTTGGTTCCAATTTGTCCCTTGCATGAATTGTTGCAAGGTGTCTTCCAATGATCTTTTGTGAGGTGGCTGGTAAGAGTTTGCGTTCTGCTGAGGTTGATAAGGCTGGGAATGAAATGGTTGAGATGGAAAAGGTTGTTGAGGTTGCTGCTGCTGCTGGTGTTGTGCCTCAGCTCTCCAGGATGTATTCGAATGGCCTCTATATCCAGCATTGTAAGCATTCGAATATGGCTGATTCCCTGAAGCAAAGTTGTTCACCCCCTGGTTTGAGTTGTAATTTCTTGCAGCTGGTGGGGGATTTACTTGACCATAAAGAACTTCTTTAAAAGCTGGGAGTGTGGGACAATCGTCTGTCTTGTGATCCGAGGTTTCACACAACACACAGTTAACTTCCTTTTTCTTCAATCCTTGCTTCTCTTGCTCCATCAACTCCACTTTCTTTGACAATGCAGCCAATCGAGCACCAAGATCATCAGTGTCACTGAGATGAAACTTTCCTCTTGCACCTATGCTGTCAGAAAACTCAGAAAATGGAGAAACTACCTCCCATTGTTTAGTATTTTCAGCCAATGAATCAAAGAAATGCAAGGCTTCTTCAGCTGTCTTATCATAGAACTCACCATTGCACATTGTTGCAACTAGCATTTTCAAGTTTGGAGTTAATGCATTATGAAAGAAGTTAACAATTCTCCAAGACTCAAACCCATGATGTGGACATGCTTGCAACAATTCTCTAAACCTATCCCATGCATGTGCAAATGTTTCATTAGGCTTGCATACAAAATTCATGATTTGTTGTTGAAGTATCACTGTCCTATTGGCTGGAAAATACTTCTTCAAAAACTTTGTTTGCATGTCCCTCCAAGTTCCAATTGATCTAGGCTCCAATGAGTTCAACCACATCTTTGCTTTATCTTTCAATGAAAATGGAAACAACTTAAGCCTAACCATGTCCTCATTTGTATTCCTATCCATGCAAGTCCCACAAACATCCTCAAATTCTTTCATATGCATGTAAGGATTTTCAGAATCCATTCCATGAAAGGTTGGCAAAAGCTGAATTGTTCCCGGTTTAAAATTGAAATTATGATGGCCAATGGGAAGAACAATGCATGAGGGAGTTGTTTGCCTAGCTGGATGAAGATATTCCCTAAGAGGTCTAAGAAGATTTTGATTGATTTCATCATTCTCTCCAAGTTCACTTCCTTCCGGTAAAACAGGTGGTGGTGGATCCATGTGCACAGATGATTCAGATGATGTGTAAGATGTAGCAAGTTCAATTAATTCAGCTAGAGATGATGGTGAATGCAAATCAAAATTTTCTCCAATAATTCGACCAGACCTTAACAACATGCACAAAAATTCAGCTTCAAAATGACACCCACAAAACCTTAAAACTTCATAACTAAATCACCAATTCACAAAGAAAAATCAGAGCTCTTCCTCTAACAACTTGCAGCAGAATGTATAGCAACTCCATGCAAATTTTCAGCAAGTCAAACAATAATTCAAAGGTGAATTTCAGCCAATGAAATCAGATTTTTCAGAGACAAGATGCAACAGATTCGAATCAGAAATTCAGAAAACAGATTGCAGACATCAGATTCAGCAACTTGGTTCAAAACTTAGCAGCAAAACAAATCAGAATTTCAGAGACAAACTCAGTCATTCAAATATCACATGCAGCAGATTTGAATATCAAACTTCCAGCAATCAAATTTCAGTAAAGAAAACCAACAACTCAGAAATTTAGATATTCAAAACAAAATACAGCAGTAACTCAGATTTTTTTTTTCAAAATCAGAAACTACAATTTAAACACTAAAAACTAGAAACTAAAACCTATAAAAATGAAACTAGAGGTGGAAATAAGAATGGAACAAAATTACCCAATGCCTTGAGTAGCTTTGTTGTTGAAGATGGTGGTGAGTAATGTTGCCAATCCTTGCTCCAAGAGTTCAAAACACCATTGCTTGTCAAAGATCCCCGGCAACGGCGCCAAAATTGTGCTTGTTTTTGCTTAATTACCTCACTCTCAAATGTAAATAAAGATGCAAATTCAGCTTTCAAAGGTGTTGAGTAAGGAAAATCAAGACAAACTCCCCCAAGTGCAAGGTTTCATTGTAGCACAATTAACTGGTGAGAACCAGGTCATATCCACAGGGATCTAAGGAGCAAAATCATGTTTGAATCAAATGGATTAAAGAGGCAAAACATGGCTCACATGAATGGTAAACAGAATTGAAAATCTGGTTTGGAATTTTTGATGGTTTTGGAAATGGGTTTTGAAATGAAAACTAAACTTAACTAAAACTTGATATTAAAAAGATGGGCAAGACAATTCCAATGCCTATCCAAATCAATCTCAAAATACCAAGAGTGAATATATCATCAATTTTAGTTGCTCTAATGTTTGGAGAAAATTAATTTCAAATGATACAAGCCATGGATCAAACAAGTGATGTGCATAAGCTATCATGAAAACTATAGAAGATCTAACTCTAGCAACTCCCATACATATTTGCAATAAGAGTTCTGAATTCAGCAACTTCTATGAACTCATTGATAGAGTATGTAAACAAGTGTTAATCGGACATTGAACCATTGATTTCAAGAGTAACGAGATACAACTAAGATTGATAACCAAAGAACTCAAAATTAATCCATGAAGAACGGCATCTTGGAAATCATTGGACAAGACATTATCCTTGCCTTGGCCCAAGAAAAACTAGCCGATCATCTTAAGAAAATAAAGAACAGAAATGAAAAACAGAGACATGACCTTCAAAGCTGAAAAATGTAATTTTCTCTTTAACTCCAATTAAAATCTAATTACAAGAATGAAATTGTAATGTGCTGTAGAATTCAAATCTAATTACAATAAACTGAAAATAAAAATCAGAATTGAAAACAAAAAAAATGGTAGAAAATCTGAAAACCAGAGAATGAAGAAGGAAGAAGAAGAAATTCCCTCGCTACTCTCTCCTCCCCTTCTCTCTTCTCCCCTTCTCTCTTCTAACCGAATGTTCTGTCCCCCTTTTTCTCTCTCGTGGGTGTGGGTCGTGTGATGCCATCATTCCCCAGTCTTTCTCTCTCCTCCAGATTGCATTCCCCCCCCGAATCTGTAAAATCACGTGGAGTCTGTTTTCTGCCAACGGTCCTAGTATTCGAATACTGCTTGGCTGTATTCGAATATGCATTTCCTCCAGAAATTCTCTGAACTTTTTTTGACAGCATTCGAATGCTTTGGCACTATATTCGAATGTTCTCCTCCTTCCAGAATTCAACTTGTTCAGCAACTGGAAATTCTTCTTCTGCTCCCATGACTTTACTCAACAAATCCATTTCAACAGATGTGCTTCAGCATCTCCTTATTTGCATCCTTAATTTAGCTCAAATTGCTTCTCTTTATGGCACAATTCAACACATGTTCCATATTCTAAAGATGTGGATAAATTCTGCACAAAACACCTGTCTTATATCAATTATGTCATGTATAAAAGTGTATTTAAGTGAACAAATGTGTAACAACTCAAGCCCAATCATCCGTAAACAACCAGCCAGCTCACAATGATATGCACAACCAGCGCCGCCAGAGAGACCGAGGCAATGGGGGCTGCCTTGCGCTGGCTCTACAAGAACCTCTGGAGAGGGAGCTGAAATGGAAAGCTGAAGTGAAGTGGAATCATCCACAAGCAGGTAGCGCTGGCGAGCTCGGCTACCTCCGGCGGCTGTCCGAGTAATTTAAGGACCGGAGTTGCAAATAGGAATAGCGGAAAAAAAGTACGCAGCCACAGAAGAGAACAATCCAGGAACGTTGCACATATATACCCAACATGTGGTACTTTTTGGCTCCAAAAGCTTGTCCACATAGCATCTCTAAAGCACTCGACATTCCCAACTGGTAGTTCAACCAAATCACAATATATTTATCATTTATATATACATATATACATAGAGAGAGAGACAGAGAGAGAAAGAGAGTAGTATTACATATGAGGAGGCCGAAGTTGAAGCCGACGACAACATTATTGGCAATAGAAATAGCAGCGAGCTCGTGGTCGCCGAGGTGGCCGGCGAAGGCTTAGGTGATGATGAATATGGGGGAGGAGGCGATGCGGCTGAACATGGAGGGGCCCACTATATGCCATAGTTTCTTTGATTCAATCCAGACCCTCTGCTTCAAATCGAGGTCACACCGATGATCATCTTCTCACTCATATTTTGATGGGGAATTCTCTAACAAGGGTACTTTAGGTTTCTCCATACTTGGCATTTTTAATTAATTTTTTGGGCTACTCTCTCTCTATAGTCAGATCTGCTCTTTCGTATGTATAGGTATATACAAAAGTTAGGGGAAGCTATTGCCACCCCTTGTCCCATGCCAGTCTCATCACTCAAGTGAAGTATTTGCACTGTTTCATGTTTTTGAGCCCCAAAAAACTGGTAGATGAGGGTAAAGTCATATCATTAAGCTGTAGCGCTTGAACTGGAGTACTAAATAGTCTTATCTTCAGCTATGGGGCATGCTTCATTGAACCTTCTCCCTTTGATGCCAATAATGGTGGCCTAGAATTTTTGCTTATTGTCTATTGCCGTTTTGTCTTAGCCATATATGAGGATCTCTTATTCTCTGGCACATTATGTTTGCTACTGGATCTGAATGGTCAGGTTCGGCAACAAAAAAATTACTACCGGAACAACTGATTACGTTAATCAAAAATTCAAGTGCAAGCTTGCGGAGCACAAAAGAAACAAAGATTATGGTCGGGGAGAGGATCCCCGACCAGAAAACCTTCAAATGATAATGTCAGCAAAGGCTCGAGAGAATTATAAGTCGTAAAGTAAAGAATGAAGTATTAGGTTGACAATAATGAGAATACCTGAATTTTGGAGATAAGTGTTATATTTATAGTATGGTAATATGGATGAATTAATAGGTAAATAATGGGAATGTAATCACTTTGTACCTCGTATGCATTTCATAAAGTGCTCAGTGATCTTGCTTTCTCTTAAATGTCTTTCACTTCTTATTTAATACTGCTCACTTCGCCTTCTTGCGCATAAAAATACCAAACGTCATTTGAAAACCCTAAAACACATTGTCAATCGTCATTTTTACATCAATTCGGATAGCGCATTGAATAGAGTCTTGTAGCCAATTGCTCCAGTTCTGTTTTATTCAAAATATTGATATGTGTATATATATCATGAGTCCTTGCCATTGTTACGCTTTTTGTGCTCCTCAAATTATTCCAAGCAATCAAACAACCTTCGAGCTCTCTTTCTTTCTCTCACAATCTCTTTCTTCTTTTGTAGCCTTCTTTCGGTGAGTCCCTAAGGTTCTTCTTCCTTTCCTTCATCTTTCTCTATAATTTGATTTGGGGTTAAAAATAGGTAGACTCGCTGATGAACTTAGGTCTCATGAGGGAGTCACTGCTTTTAAAAGGAAATATAATATTCCAGATAATATAAATAATAGATTAGCTAGTGAGAAAGACCAGGAGTTAGGGATGTTCCCAATCGTAGCCATTACAGAAAGGGGTTTGAGATTCCTTATTTCTTCTTTCCTATGAAAGATGTTTCATAAGGTTAATCTATCCCATAGGTTTATTTCCCCTAATTTTTATAGAATAGTAAATGGGGTAGACGAGATCAACCATAGATACGGGTTTCATTTATCCGAGTGGGGCCTCTTGTACTATTACGACATCCAAAGAATTAGGAGGGACGAGAATAAGTGGTATCTGAATTCATGACTTGACAAAGCCCTCGTGCACATGCTTCCGAACAACATTAAGGGATTTGAAGATGATGTCTATGTCGTTTCAAGAGAGTGGATGTGTCATCCTAATGAGGACCCTTTTCTCCAATCACATCAATAGCATAGGGCTCAGGTCGAGGAGTTTCAGCATTTTCAATTTTTGCTTACTTTCATCTTATCGAATGACTCTGTTCTAATTATTTGTGGTTTTTGTATGTAGATGATCATAACAGAAGAGCCTAGGCCAAATGAAACCTCGCTAACCTCCCCCACATCAAGATGATGCTACAATTCTTGGGTGGTTCGGATAATTTTCCCTTTGTGAGGTCGATGCCCATTCTATTCAACTACTAGCCCAGTTATCGCTCTGTTGTTATGCCTTTTTAGGGATTTGCTAATCGATTGATCTCTTAAACTCTACAATAGTGGTTCAGTTGGATGCTTGTATGAAAGCTTGAGTTCTATTACACTCATCATTTGGCTTGGTGTCTAGCCCCCAACATTGCTCTCCATATTGAAGAACCAGTGCCAGCCAACCAGCCAACCCTTGAGGCAATCTCAATTGTGGAGCCATGTATCCGAGCAGCGCTTAAAGCAAAAGAGGAAGAGGAAATAACTTTTATTCTTGTCGTTACTACCGAGCAATTGATGGTGTCAAAGTACGACGTGAAGAAGGCAGCAGAGGAGATGGCCAAGCGAAAGAAGGTAGTGATTGCCAAACAGAGGGCTTCCAAAATAGAAGCGACTAAGGCCAAGCAAGGCCAAAAGATTAAAAAAGAACAGATAGAGGCCAATAGAAAGGCCTCTGGGGTGTCAATTAGGGAGCTAGTCGAGGTCTCCTGAAAAACCTGCCAAGTAGAGGAGGAGGATCCCAAGGCCAAGAAGAAGTAAAAAGTCAGTGAACCAACTGACTTGATTGTTTTGGAGGATCCCCCTTCTTTTGACGTGCCTCTAGCTTCTTCTCAAGCAACCAAGGATGCTCCTTGACCTCCTTCTCCGTCTCCTCAACAAGTAAGCTCTTCTGAAATCGGGCAAGGAATGCCAGAGTCGGTCCTCCTGTAGACTATCTCACTGGGATACCGACCTAAGAATGCCCTAGATTTCAATTCGCAAATAAGAGGGAGTTTGAGTGATCGAGTTTTCTTGGTTTTGGACTCTGCATTCATCTAGCCTCAATAATTCCTTAAAGGAATTACTCTTCAGCACGATTATGACAAGATTAAGAGAAGCCTACTAGAAGATATTCAACAAAACTGGCTTAAGAGTGTGATAACAGTAGGTTGCACTTAGTCACTCCTAATGTCTGTTCTTTTACTTATAATTTTTTATGTCGTCTCTCTTTATTTTTCTTTTTTTATTGTCACAGTCTTCTCTCAATGCCCTCAAGTTGGTCTCTTGAAATGAAATTGCCTATCGAAAGATTGACGATGATGAGGCTTTCATTCGAGGGCTTAGGACCAAAATGGTCGAGCTTGAGGAGGAGCAAGAAGAGAAGGTTGTCAAGTTGGAAGAGGAAAAACGTCAGTTGGAGGCATAACTTGAAGTTGAAAATTCCAAAATCTCAGCTGCTAAAGAGAGGGCAAAGGCTAATAAGAGGAAATATAATGTTATTGATAAACTCCTGACCTCCAAGGATAAAGAATTGTTGAAGAAGGGTCAAATGCTCATCGAGGTAAGGGCTGAGTTTAATTTATCTAGGGCCAAGAAAGGGAGGCTTGTTGAGAAGCTTAATAAATTTCAACTAGAGCTTCTTAGCCAAAAGGAAACCAACGTAAAGCTGAAGATTGAGTTGAAGTGTAAAGACACTACCCTTTAGTTTAAGGAGCAAGAGTTGAAGATGGTCGAGAAGAAGGCTACTCAAGAAATTGAAGCCAACTTCCAAGACTTTGTCCAACACGTCACCAATGTGCGAAATGAATACTTCCTTGATGGTTGGGAAGTTACTATGAAGAAGCTGTCCATTGAGCTGACCTCAGAAATCTATAAGGATGTGCCTTGGCCCTACTTGGATGAGAAGATTCTCAAATTTAGTTTTGAAAGGTCCCCTCCTCCTCCAACTCCAACGTTGATACATTGGGAGCAGAAGAGCTCGAATAGGGCAAAGTAGAGGTCCAAAGTGGCTCCAAAGTTCCTCTAGTTTAGGGGGCCTCCACTTTAAGCCTAAAAGATCCTCTCAAATGAAGATGTTTTTACATTTTTGTACTATTTTGTACTCTTCTTCCTTTCATCGTTGTAATTTTTAACTTTAAGTTTACTGAAAATTTCATTCGAAAATTTCTTTTCCTTTGAGCTAATGTCATGGTACTTATGAATTATGATTGTTTCTATGAATGCATCATTCGATGATCTTTATCATTTTTAAGGTAAAGCGTAATACTTAAAAGTAAAAGCCTTGTAAGATAAATGCCCAATGTTTAATCTCAACTAGTTGAACTTATTTCCAAGTCTGCCGAAGCGCACCACTCCTATGGCGTAATGACTTGTGAATAGTTGAACTTATAAAATATTAAGAGTGAAACAAGTTTGTAATCGTCCCTCATATAAGAGTAACATGATAACTTAATCAAGTTAATGAACTTAAATCATGATAACTTGAAATAAAGTAGCTCATGGCATGCCGCCGACCACATTTCATGTGGTCAGGAGCCTTTCTGAGCCAACAAATTTAGACTTGCATTGCTTTCTCATTGAGTTCCCTCATGTGAAGCAGTTGAGACATTAATCTTTCATGTTCCAAGACCTCATAGGAAATAATTATTACTCAAATGAGAATCTTTATTTTGTAAATAGAATTAATTAATAGATTACGGGAATAAAACCAGTGGGTTTGTTTTCCTTATATGCCAAGCATTAAGAATATCCAATGGGATTTGCTTTTTCTAAGTTAACCACTGGGAACCCCGGAGAGACTATTCTTTTTCAAGTCTAGGAAACCAACCCCAAAGGGACTATTCTTTTTCAAGTCAACCACTAGAAACCCAAAGAGACTATCTTTTTTCGAATCAACCACTGGGAACCCTAATGAGACTGTCCTTTTTCAAATCAACTACTGGAAACCCTAGTGGGACTATCATTTTCGAGTCAACCATTGGGAACCCTAGTGGAACTATCTTTTTTGTATCACCATATTTGGGAGCTCCAGATAGACGTTCCTTAAATTTTGGGCATGTCTATGAAACTACAGTAAACCCATTTTCATTCTTGTCTGATCAATAAACAAAGATAAATTAGATTATTACATATGATAAAACTTTAAATGTACCACATTCTAAGGCCTCTTTACTGGTCTACCCTCCATATTAGCCAAGCGATAGGCTCCGTTGCCAAGCACCTTAGTGACTTGAAATAGACCTTCCTAGGTAGCTCCAAGCTTGCCTTCTTTTGGATTTTTTCTTGCTACCATTAGCCTTTGGAGAATAAAATCCCCAACTCTAAACTCTCGAGGCTTTACTCTTCTGTTAAACTTTCTCCTCATTTCTTACTGCTAGGATGCCAGCCTTATTGCTGCTGATTCTATTTTTTCTTCTAATAGATCTAGACTGACACCTAGTGCTTTATCATTTTCTCCCTGATCGAAGGCTGTAGTACGAATGGCGGGTATGCTAACCTCTAACGAGATAACTGCTTCCACTCCATAAGTAAGAGAAAATGGAGTTCCATTAGTAAATCTTCTCGAGCTAGTTCTGTAAGTCCAAAGTACTATTGGAAGTTCTTCAACCCATTTGCTCTTAGTTCCCTCCAAATTCTTCTTTATGCTACTGAGAATGACTTTGTTGGAAGCTTTAACTTGGTCGTTGCTTTGTGGGTAAGCAAAAGAAGAATAAATATTCTTGATCCTATATCTAAAACAATATTTCCTGAATGGGGCACTATCAAACTATGTCCTATTGCCAGAGACGAGTGTCCTAGGGATCCATACCTTGTAATGATGTTTTTTCATACAAATTGAATAGTATCGGCATCTTTGATATGAGTCAAAGGCTTTGCTTTCACCTACTCAGTAAAATAATCAATGCTGACCACCAACCATTTCCTATTTCCAATAGTAATAGGTAGTGGCTTTATTTTATCGAGCCCCAACTAAGCAAATGGCCATGGACTTGTAAGAGGACTGAGCTCCTGAGTAGGTTGATGTGGAACCAGAGTAAACTTCTAGTATTTTTTGCATTTACGAACATAAGTTTGAGCATCCCTTCCTATTTTTGGCCATCGGTAACCTTAAGTAATTGCCCTATGTGCTAAGGATCTGCCCTTGGTATGTAATCCACAAACCTCTTTCATGTAGCTCATAAAGAAAATTCTATACCTTAATCTGGATGGACATAAAGAAGGTAAGGGCTAGTGAAACACTTCTTGTACAGTTTGTGATCAGGAGATAGCCAGAACTTTGTGGCCTTTATCCTCAACTTTTTTGCTTCTAACTTATCCTCAGGAAGAGTCTCATACCTCAAGTAAGAGATGATTGGATCCATCAAGGATGGACCTATGTCAACACAAGCTATAACTTCACCCTTCAACACACTTGGCCTTTACAATACTTTAAGAAAAATAGTGTTAGTCAACCTAGTCCTCGGGGTTGCAGCTAATGTTGCTAAAGCATCAACATGCGTATTGTGATCTCTCCTTATCAGCTCAATTCCGATGACATTAAAATCTCCTAACTTTTTCCTTGATAAGTTAAGATGCTCTACCATCATTTCATTCCTTGCCGTATATTCTTCTTTTAGCTGATTCGCCAATAACTGGGAGTCGATTTTGATCAGTATGTTCTGAGGAAATAAACGTTGAACAATATCTAATCCAGTTAGTAATGCCTCTTACTTGCCTTCTTATTGGTTGCTCAGAAACCTAGCTTGATGGTGTACTTAATGGTAACACCCTCAGGTGTCGTCAAGACAATACCAACCCTAGCACCCTTTTTGGATGAGGGTCCATCCACTTCTATCTGCCAAGATACTGCAACCACTTTAGCTTCAGAGTTCATCTCCAATTGCCACACCTCATGTACTTGTTCGGGGATTGGGAGAGTGAATTTTACCACAAAGTCCACTAAGACTTGAGCCTTTATATTGAAAACTCCCAAATGCACTATCTACTTTGCTAATCTTTCAGTAATGTCAGCCTTCTTCAAGGGTTAGCCTATTGGTTGATCAGTCACCACCTGGATGGTTTGAGCATAGAAATAATGAGCTAATTTCCTAGAAGCCATCACCAATGCTAGTGTAAATTTTTCTAAAGGAAGATATCTTGTCTCTACCCTTGTAGAGTTTTGCTTGTGTAGTAGATTGGCTTTTATTTCCCATCTTCCTCTTTGAGCAGAACGACACTCACTGCATGGTTTGACACTGTGAGTACAATTGCAGAACATCTCCTAGTTGAGGAGCTGTAAGAATTGGTACAGTGATTAAGTATTCTTTCAACTACTCCAATGCTTGGTGTGCTTCTTCATCCTAGATTATCTTATTTGCCCCCTTTAAAAGCTTGAAGAATGGTTGGCACTTGTTTGATGTTTGGCTAATGAATCTATTTAGCGCTGCAACCATCCTTGTGAGCTTTTATACTTCCTTCTTCGTATAAGGTGGCACTACGACTTGAATAGCACAGATTTGGCCAAGGTCTACTTCGATGCCTCGCTTGGTGATCAAGTGGCCTAGAAACTTTCTTGAACTAACTCCAAAGGCACACTTGGTAGTATTGAGCTTCAACCCATACTCATCAAAAGTATTGAACACATACTACAAATGCTAAATGTGGGTCTCAGACTCTTTGCTTTTGACCACCATGTCATCAATATAGACCTTCATGGTCTTGCCGAGGTCCTCTTTAAGCATCTTTATAACCAGGTGTTGGTAAGTGGCACTGGCATTATTTAGCCTAAAGGGCATGACCTTATAACAATATATCCCCCCTGGGGTAATTAATGCAATCTTCTCTTTATCCAGTTTATGCATGAGGATTTGATGATATTTCTTGTATGCATCCAAGAACGACATCCTTACATGATAGGCTTTATTTAGACCTGTGTAATCAACATAGACCCTCTATTTCTTATGCTTCTTCTTTACGATTGCCATATTTACTAGCCACTCACGATATGAGACCTCTCTAATGGTCTTAGCATCCAGTAGTCGGCCGTCCTCTTCTATAATTGCCTCAGTGTATTGCGGAGCATATTTTTTCACATTTTGAACCACGGGTTTAACCTTTGGATTGACATTTAGTTTATGGCTCATAATTTCAGGAGAAAAATCTAGCATCTTTTGGGGCATCTTCTGTTAGCTCCAGTTTTCCCTTGATCCCCAAGTTTACCCTAATCAGAAAGAACTTGTCATCCTTAGCTGGACCTATTTGGACCTTCTCCAACCCTTCAACAGCCTTCTATTCCGGGTCCCCTCCAATGTCATCAATTCTGGGTGTGTCCTTAGGCATTTCTATAAGTTGCACTTGCTTGGGCAAGGGCTTGGACTTTGAGACAGCAATAAAACACCTTTTTGGAATATCTTGGTCACCCCAAATCTCCATCACCTCATCGCCATATGGGAATTTAAGAACTTGATGATAAGTGGAGGGAACCACTTTCAGCATATGAATCCAAGACCTTCCCACAATGGCATTGTAGGAGGATTGTGTGTCTACCACCATGAACTTACCTTCACAGTCCACCGGCCTGGCCTGAATTGGTGTGACCACTCTTCCCAGCGGCCAGACTGGGACGGAGTTAAAACTAATGAATGAACATTCAATTAGCTCCAGATCCTCCTCTGTAAGTCCCAGATTCTTGAACAGGCTTAAGAACATGACTTCTGTAGAGCTACCTACATCCACCAAGACTCTCTTTACATTCATTTTAAACATCTCACCAATGCATTGTTGTGCGGTTGCTACACTCCTTGACTCTCATATTTAAAAAATGATATTCCCCAAGCATTTTCCTTTCTTGGTCTTTTGCTCAGGGAAGTAGTTACCTTCAACACATCCCTAGACTCCCAACATGTTGTTTTCCTCCTCGCGGGTAGGCTACAATACTCTGGGGGTAGCTTTTTATGTGAATAACATAGATCATAGCTGGTCTCTACACGTTTCTTCTCGGCCTAGCCCTTGGCGGTGGTTGGACTCCTCCCTCATCATCTTCCTTATCTTCTGGCTCCTTCCCTTCTCTTCTGCACTCCCCTCTGATCTCCTTGGGGAGCTTGGTGTTAATCATTGGTCGTTCTAGTCTTTGCTTCATCAATGTACTTTTTCAGGTAGCCTTCTTTTATAAGGTCTTGTAAAAGAAAACGTAGAAAATGAAATGCTCCTATTCGGTGCCCCCTGTCTTGATGGTAAGAGCAATAATCCCTGTGATTCTCTTTGCTTAGGAAATCAGGTAATTTCTTTGGCCACCAAAAGTACAGTTTGTCCTTGATTTATGGCAAGATTCTGAAGACTAGCTCCTTAAAAACAGTGTTGACCGCCTCAAAAACTAACTACTTCTCTTCAATAAATTCTTTTTTCCCCTCTCGCTGCTTTCCTCCCCTAGATCCTGTTAGCTTCACATCGTTTTGGTCGGCGAGCTTTGTTTCGTCCTCCACTTGAGCATATTTTTCTATCCTGCACATCAAATTTAATATGTTTATTGCTGGCTTTTTTATCAGGGAAAGCCAGAGTTTTTTCTTTTCTACAACCCCAGTTTGAAGAAGATGACTGCCAACTGTTCATAGCAACTCTACTTTATTATATATCTTCATGTATCTTCCAGAATAATCCATAAGGCTTTTGTTATTCATTTTCTTTAAAGTGAAAAGCACATTAGCAATTTTTTGCTATTTTGCATTAGCAAAAAACTTGATGACGAACTCCTCAGCAAGTTATCTCTAGCTACTAATACTTCCTAGTGGCAAGTTGTGGAACCACTGGAGGGTAACATCTCCTAAACTCGACGGAAATACATGGCACATGAACTCATCATTCTAACTACGTAGTGTCATGGCCTGCATGTAGTGCCTGTAATGTGCCAGTGGATCTAATTTCCTATTACATGTTATGAAACAAGGTGTCACAAACTTCTTCGGGAGCTCTGACTCCGTAATGTCATTGGTAAACGGAAAAGAAAAAATTCATCCCAATGCCATCTTTGCCATCATTCGAGTGGACTGTTCTGAGCTTTCTCACTCGACGTACTACGCTTTCTCTACCTTTATGAACTTGCCTTACTTCTTTATCCTTGCTGGTGCTGCATCATCACTAGAGGAACTCTCATTCTCATCTCGTTGCTTCTTCTAGCTAAAATGCTTCCTTCTAAGAGCATCCTCCTTCCATTGAGACCTTATTATTCTGATCTTTTACTGTTGCATTAACTCTTGGTATTGAATGTGAGTCGAACGTGTTCCTATAAGTTCAACATCAAAAGCCATGACTGGGGTTACACCAACTTCTCGCCTGAAACTTGAAACTCCCTCTCCATGCACTTTTGTCCCTTTCCTGGGATGTGTCTCAAGTCAATCAGGTTGCTCGTTGTAACCTTCTTCTGCACTAGAATTAGGTTGCTTGTAATTAAAGAGATCATGATCAATCCATTTTCCCTTTCTTCGTTAAGTTTCTAGAGGATTTCCTCCAACTCTACTTGTTTTGCATTTGTGAGGTCCTGTAACTCTTGCTTCCTTCTCACTGTATTGGGATCACTTGTCCTATACTGCTTTCTCGCCGTCTAACTTGGAGTGGCAATGGTTAATGCACACCATTTCTATCTAGGGAACTCTGTCTCAGTCACTTCTCGTGGAGATTGTGGAGGTGTTATATCACCACCGGAAGCCATAATCGATAAAAGTCAAAAAAATAAGGAAATGTCAATAACATAAGAATGTTGGAAATAAGGAAATGAGCCCTACAGTGGGTGCCAAATATTTGGTAACAAAAAATCACTGCTGAAACTACTCACCATGTTAATTAGAAATCCAAGCGCAAGCTTGCTGAGCACAAAAGAGGTTATGGTCGGAGAGAGGGTCCTTGACCAGAAAACTTTTCGATGGTAATGTCAACAAAAGCTTGAAAGAATTATAAGTTGTAAAGTAAAAAATGAAGTATTAGGTTGACAATAATGGTGTACCTAGATTTTGGAGTTAAGTATTGTATTTATAGCATGGTAATATGAATGAATTAAGAGGTAAATAATGGGAATGTAATCACTTTATACCTCATATGTATTCCATAAAGTGCTCAGTGTTCTTACTTTCTCTTAAATGTCTTTCACTTTTCATTTCATGCTACTCACTTTACATTAAATACACGTATGCGAAATGGGCGTTTGAATAGACAGAATGCCACCTTACAGAGTGTTCAAATGTCACATCTGCCTGTCAATTGTAAAAAAACAAAATAATTAGTTTAACTTTTTGATAATAAATTCAATTCATTTATTACCATTTTACATTTATAATTAGAATCACACTAATGTAATTCCATAATAAGGTGAGACCCAACTTCAACCATTTTCTTATTATTTAACTCATGTCGAGCACTTTTTTATTGTGTTCCGGAGTACACCACATGTCAAGAGTTTTTTGTTTTTTTTTTTTTTTACCAACAGGTCTCTACAATGTGGATCTTGTATTTTAACTGTTTTGCACTGTTGGGGGTTTAATCAATCAAAGATTTTCTGCTTCATTGGGAAGGAAAAGCAATCAGTAACTGATCATGAAAAGGGACTATTTTTCAATCCTTGCACTCTCACACACAATAGTTATTCTTTCGATTAAATTGCTTTGGCTGAGATGGGATGGTATTGGTTGATTTCACTAGTCTTTTTTTTTTCCTTTTTTTTTTTTTTTTAAGGGCCAGGAAACTTTCGTCGGCCATTTCAATGGTTGTTTCCTCATTTAGCCTATCTTTTTCAGCTGAAACTGTGGTTCTGGTAATAACGCTATTTCTTTGTTGTAAGGAAAGCTTAGACTCCGATTGGCGCACATCTATTTCTACTAATTTTTTTTTTTTTTCAATTACTAACTTTTATTAATTTTCTTTAACTTCCTTCGTTAAAATTTATCAGATTCTTCAATTTTTATCAACTTTATCTAACTATTATCAAAATTTACCAAATTCGTGACTTTTTTCAAAAGTGATGCATGATATCATCGAGACAAAAGTTACAAAAAAAAAAAAAAAATTCATTTTTTTTTACACCAAACACACCCTATGTCTAGTGGATTGCTTTCTTTGCATGACTGGTGTAATCTTAAGAATTGCTGTAGGAAAGGTTGAAGAACTCCAAAATTTCATTCCATATCACGTCCCCTTAAAGGGGAAGAACATGTGAATGAGTTGAAGGTCTAATTGTTGGTTAAGCTGGAAGACGGGTTGGACGATGATATGCATCGATCAATATTAATTTTTATTCCTAAATATCTTTTACTCATTTTTTTTTTTTTTTGGAAATGTCCTAAATATCTTTTACTCATGCGAGCAAGCACTGCAAAAATACAAATAAATGGGAACCGATCTTGACAATTAGTTCCTCGGATTGGCTTCGATCTATGGAAACTTTGGAAATCATGTACTTCATACATAAATTGGTCATACTGGGGGCAAAAATAAAAAAATAAAAAAATAAAAAAATAAATAAAAGAAGATTGAAGATGAGAAAATTATGTTGGCCAAAATAATTATGCTTACAGCTATTGGTTCACATTACTGAGTAATTTTACATCAATATGAAGTGACGAATCAGAATTCATTGTCATGCCCAAAGCTTTCGTGGATGAATTTCTATATATATATATATATACTCCTTCATAACCAATAATCATTTGAATTATATGCTCTGTTCTAAAACTGGACTGAAACCATCAGTTCCTATCGGTCCACTTCTTCACGTGCATGGTTGCTTTCTCTGCCTGCAAGTTTAATGGCAAAATAATCAAATGAACCAATCACTGGTATATACATATATACACAGCTAGACATATATACATAGATATATATATGCATAATTTGAACATACATGCAAATAGTTGAAAAGGTCCTTACCTCCTTTTCCCAATCACATCTAAGGGTGACGATGACCAATATCAAAGTCTGAACTGCCGTTCCAAAGATCATCCCACCCCATACGCCCTGATTACGTAAATTTTCATTTCATGGTTAGAAAATAATCAAAATAATATAAAAATTATAGTCCAACAACCGTAATAACAAAAGGAAAATGCTATTCTATCTATCATAAAAATATGACAGAGAAAAAAAAAATCTAAAATTATGTCTGGTGTAAATTGCTAAAAAAAAAAAATGAGGGTAAGGTTCCTTTTTACCAACTCGGTTCACTTCTCTCAACATAGTTATAAAAAAATAAGTACAATTAGTGTAATAATAACAAAAAAAATAATGAGAACAATAAAAAAGAAAAAAAAAACAAAAGAAGTAACAAAAACGATAGGGTTCGAAAACATTATTTGATAGTGTTATACATACGATAACAATCGATTTTTTAAATTATGCCTCTCAAATAAATGTGCAGACATATTATAATAGTGATTGGGTTACTATAAATAAAAATGTGTATATATATATTTATATATATTTTCTTCTTTCACTGGAATGTTATAGTAATAATAAAGCATACACACCATGACTCCTGTGTTGAAAACCCAACCCATCAAGAATCCAAGAGGAACTCCAATCAGATAGTAACAACCTAGGTTAATGTATGCAACGTACGATTGCCATCCGGATCCAACAGCAACCCCTGTCAACAATAATTTAAAAAATAAATAAAAACAAAAAATCTAAAAATGAATATTTTTAAAATAATAATAATCATAAAAAAAAGGAAGAAGAAAATGGAATTTAATTACCGGAGAGAATGGGTTGGACACTGTTGAGGAGAACAGTGAAAGCTAAAAGGACTGAGAGCTTGTTTACTGCTCGGAGGACAGGTTCGCTGGATGAGAATATTAGGGCAACCTCATTGTGGAAAATCATAATCAACAACCAGAAGACGAGACCTATCGCTATGGATTGCAATACTGAGACTATGGCCGCAAATTTGGCGCCTTTCCCGTTGCCTGCTCCCAGCTCATTCGCAACCCTTACTCTGTGCCACACCAACGCTTGCTTGATTAAAAATATAATTATTCATATTCTTAAAATATAATTATAATTACAAATGCTTAAAAATAAGAGAAACTCGCATATAGGTAATTTTTTTTTTAAATTGTTTTTTTAACCCATATACGAACTTCTTTTATTCTTAATCATTTATTTGCAATTTTTATTTTTTTTAAATGTTCGAACAAACCTAAAAATTATCAAACAAAAAAAATAAATTTTAATAAAAAATATAAAAGATAAAAAAATTAACCAAAAAAAAAAAAATTGAATGCTGTTTGACTGAATTAGGAAGAGTTGACATAACCTTTAATGTTAGTTCGGAAACATAAAGTAGGTCGTTGGATTAAAATTCCATTCATGTTTTTTTTAATTAAAAACATAAACATAAAATACATTTATTTAAACTGTTAAATTAATGCCACCGAACATTAAAGGCAATTTCAACCTTCTCTTTTAGTTTGATATACCAAACTAAAGGCCAAAAAGACTACAAAGATGAGAACGGACTGTGGACACAAAATTTGGTGATAAGGGAGTTCTGGCCACCAATTTTGAACTTTTCAAGGAAACCAAATCCAAAAGGGGCCAAGTTTGACGCCACAGTTCAGCTCCATAACAGTGTTTGGAAATGAAACAATGATACCACGTCCATTTCAGTTTTTTCATTTGGAGAATCAATTGACTCCATTATTATTACATAATTTTATTTATGTATACAAAGCCAAATCCAAACCCTTCCATAATGAGCTTTTTACATGAAAGACGGAGTTTGCCATTCAAGACTCAATCTAAAATTACTACGTCACGTATAAGACAGAGTTTGAGTTTTTTGGGCATAACCTTGGCGGTGCTATGTTGGCTGTCTATGGTGCTATTGTTATAAGTAGTTAAAGTCGAACTATATAGATTTTTATGTTCATACTACTTTTTTTAGTGATAAGACTGCAAATTTTACACATTATTTTAACACTTCTTCCAATATATTTGTTTAATTACTTATTATTTATTAATTATGTACCAATTAGAGTTAATCAAATCCAGGTCTAGGTTAGATTTTTTGAAAATGTATAATATATTTTAGTCAGGCCTAGACTCAACTAGTTTGATTATTTGGTTTAAAATTTTTAACAAGGTCCTGTTTGACTTACCAAATTTTATTAAAACTTACTAATTTTTAATTACTTTTTGTACTTTCTTTCAATTAAATTTTAACACCTATCACCTTTATGTCACATCTTTTCATTTTTATTGTACTTTTTGGCCAAAATTTAACCAATCAAATAAGCCCCAAGTTTAGTTAGACACTCAAAAAATACATACTAAATCTAGTTAAATCTTGTTAAAATATATTGAATTTATCGAACTAGACTCAAGTTTACGATCAAATCCCCAATTTAGTACAAAATTTAAATCCAATTTATTTTTTTACAAGTTAATTTGAACTATAAAAATAGCACATGAGTCCAAAATTTTTTAAAATATTGACCAAGACTCCATAAAACTCTAGCATCAATGTAGCCAAATACGAATTTTCCTGAACTTGAATATTGGCCATATATTTTTTATATTAAATATTGGCCATATATATATATATATATTTATAACTTTTATATATGGACGTCCTTTGAAAGGTAGAAGGAAATGTGTTGTGATTGGTAGATTTTGGTCCCCAGCTCCAGCAAGAAACAAGCAACAGTCATTTTCAAGCCATCGTGATTACTTGGGGAAAAGTAGCTCGGTAAGGCAACAACACTACATATTTGTACGATTTACATATAAACAAAAGACATAAATAAAGTAATCAACGAGAGGTTGATCGATTACCCAGTTCCAGCGAAGAAGGCAAGTGGTATCATCATTTCCCACGCATTTATATTCATGCTGCACAAAAAGACAAACAACGTATGCATCACGGATGATCAAAACAGAACAAAAACAAACTATGGCAGAGTCTGACAGTCTGGAGAGGACATGAAGCTCACGGAATTACACATTTGGATTAATATAATATTTGTTGAAAGTGATAATCAATCTTATCATATAACTCAGTGTTAGGAAAAAATTTACTAGTGATATTAGTGTTTAAGTTTCTTACATAAATAATTTATTGAATTCAATTTTGATACAATAAAAATTTTTATATTGGAAAATTTGAATATATGTAATGTGTCTGTGATTATTATTATTCATATTGTGTTAAATTATAAAATAAAATAAACATTTTAAGTTAGGCATCGTTTGGTTTATTGAAAAATAACAAAAAATTCTTAAATCTCTGTTAACTTTATATTACATCAAATTTTTTCTTTTACTGCACGCATTATGAACTCTCAATTTATCTCACTTTTTCTTACTCCAAACAAACCCTTAATAAGGCAAGTGTGGGACTAGAGACGGAATTGTACAGGGGCCCAGGTAGGCTCTAGTTTGAATAAAATTTTGAGTTAAAATTTTTTTAATAGTAATAGTATGTAATATTTTGGCCTAATTATCTATATTTTAATTTAATATTTAATTAAAACTCAATTAATTAAATAGTCAGCATAGCCAGTGCAAAAAGGAAAAAAAAAAATAATAATCTAGTGATAACCTAATTTTTAATGCAGGTAAAAAAATTTCTAACTATGTGGTTGTGTGGAACTTTATGTGCACTGGTGGCGTATTAAAAATAAATTCATTACGACAAAGATATCAATGAAGGAGTTGCTAACCATATCGACAAAGCATCCACTGCAATTTCTGCGTTCTTCAGGTTTCCGGTCATCACTATCACTACTTTGTAATACCAACTCTCCAAACTGTTCAATTATTTAACCAAGAAAAAATTATCATACTTATATGTATATGTGTAGAAAATTCACACTATTGAAAGAGAGAGCCATAGAGAGAGAGAGAGAGAGAGAGAGAGAGAAGGGTACCAAAGCATGACTCCGGAGGCAGCAGAGAGTTTCACGAACTCCCAAAGACCCGAAAAGGCTTCAATGGAGAAACCAGTCCAACTAAGGGGACACCCACCGAGAGCAGTGTAACCAAACAATCCAAAAACCAAAACCCACCAAGAGAAATTCAGAGTAACAGCCACTCCCACAATTTGAAGCTTAAGTCCGTAAACAAACAGCCAGCTCACGATGATATGCACAACCAGCGCCGCCAGAGAGACCCAGGCAATGGCGGCGGTCTTGAGCTGGCTCTGCAAGAACCTCTGGAGAGGGAACTGAAATGCAAAGCTGAAGTGAAGCGGAATCATCCACAAGCAGGTAGCGCCGGCGAGCTCCGCCACCTCCGGCGGCTGTCCCAGTAATTTCAGGACCGGAGTGGCGAATAGGAATAGCGGCAAAAGAAGTACGCAGCAACAGAAGAGAACAATCCAGGAACGTTGCAGATATATCCCCAGCATGTTGTACTTTTTGGCTCCAAAAGCTTGCCCGCATAGCGTCTCTAAAGCACTCGCCATCCCCAACTGGTAGTTCAACCAAATCACAATATATCATTTATATATATATATATATATATGTACATATATATATATCTATAGAGAGAGAGAGAGAGAGAGAGAGAGTATTATTACTTACGAGGAGGCCGAAGTTGAAGCCGACGACAACGTTGCTGGCAATGGAAATAGCAGCGAGCTCGTGGTCGCCGAGGTGGCCGGCGAAGGCCTGGGTGATGACAAACATGGAGTAGGAGGCGATGCGGCTGAACATTGAGGGGCCCACTATGTGCCATAGCTTCTTTGATTCAATCCAGACCCTCTGTTTCAAATCAAGATCATACAGATGATCATCTTCTTTCTCATATCTTGATGGGGAATTCTCTAACAAGGGTACTTCAGGTTCCTCCACGGCTGGCATTTTTTTTTTTTTTTTTGGGTTCTCTCTCTATAGTCAGGTCTACTCTTTTGAGAACTCTGTGGAAGAGAGAGAAACTAAGAGAGCTAATTAGATGAATGGTTTGATATACAAAATGCTACCCTTACACCCACTCATTTATATCGCTTCTTACATCTTACTTATTTATATTTGTTATTATTGATAGTAATTAATACATTTCGTTTAAATTATTACTATCGTTAAATCAAAATAATATCTCCTATTTGTAATAATTTTAAATAAAATATATTTGTTGTTATAAATAATAATTAATATAAATTAAAAATATAAAAAAAGTGTAAATGAGCGTGTGTAAGCATAGTACTAGTGTATAACCACGTATTCCTTCGAAATCATGAGCTGCGTATATACGAAAGAGGGGGGCCACAGTGAGTCGACTGCAGCTGTCGCAGTTGACAAAAAATGACGTAGTTTCGATAATTTTTTTTTTAAAATAACATTATTTCATTAAAATTTTTATATTTAAATTGATAAAACGATATCATTTAAAAAAAAAAAAAACATCTAGACGACGTTATTTTCGGTCGACTGTAGCCCCGGGAGTCCGCATATATGTGGCTGTAAGAGTGGTCATCGGGTTATCATTAACGGAATTCTGGAATAAGCACGGTGGTCTCGACACATGCAATCGTACGTTTTTTGGGTAAATTTTTTTTTGGTAATTTCGTGCAATTGTACGTTGATCAGCATTTTTTTGTTCATATTAAATTATTAAATTCTGATGAGAATCGGTACCTCGGTGTGGCCCTATCATTTGACGATAACCCTGGCCGCGATTTGAGCCAATGATCCTATCATTTGATAAATTTTTATTAATTTTATATTATATTAATTTTTTTCTTCCACTAAATACATTACGAATAATAAACGTTGAAGACTAATAAACATTTTTGATTTCGTGCAATAGTAACTCGTCTTCAACTTTTTTTCTTACTTTTTAATTTCTTCTTATTTCTTATATTCTTTCTAACTTATAAAAAGTTAAATTTTTCTTAAATAATAAATATTGACATTTAAGTAAACAGTGAATAATTATATAGTATTTTAAGAAAACACGCAAAAGTAGAAAAAAATTAATGGATTTATAAGAAAAGTAAAATATATATAAATATAAAATTATTTAAATAACTCATATAATTTTAAAAATTATTCATACGCTGTTTTTAAATTGTGTTGGTGGTTGAAATGTAAAAATGGAAAAAATTAAAGAAGTTTCACAAATGTTTTGACTTCATGTGCTATTCCTACTCTTTTCTTTATTATAATACTAGAAAAAGGTATTTTTAATTAATTTGTTATTTTGTTTAAAAATTAAAAAAAAAATTGTCTCAAATAATAAATAATTATTAATTAAATATATTAAGTAAATAGTAAGTAATTAAGAGGCATTTAGATAAAACAAAAAATATTATAAAAGAAGTTGGTACTTAAATGATATTTAAAGAAAATAAAAAATAAAAGGGTAAAATTATTTAAATAACCGAGAAAAATTAAAAAGATATTTATATGGCGCTTTCAAATCGTGAGTGGTTATTTATAGTTAAGGGTTATTAATGAAAAAAAAATTAAAGCTTTTACTTAGCAATTGATTTTTGTATGAGTTTCAGGGGGCTGTAGTGAAAAAATATACTGTAGGGACTACAGTGGAAGAATAAATGACTGAGATTTGTTTACACTTCAATGACATGTGACCATTGACATTCCACATTAATTGTACTTAATCAAATTTAAATTTTTAAAATTTTTATTTTTATTTTGAAAATAATTTTAATTAAAATAAACTGAAACTATTGAATTAAATGCAAACAAATCTCAACTGTTCATTTTTCACTGCAGCCCTTTGAAACCTTTTGTGTACAAACATTGAAGACTAATAAACGTTTTTCATATCACTAGTTTAAAGTGTAATGTAATTTTTGGGTAAAAATCATTAAAACAGTTTGCCAATCTTGACTAATTCGCATCTTAAATGAACTTTTGTTGGAACCATACAATTAATTCAAATTGGACTGGAGGCCCTTTTCAATAGAGAGCACAAAATGCTTAGCACGCACGCACGCACGTGGTTAAATGAATCCAGTCAATTGGCCGATTGGGCATTAATTTCAAATCTGACCGCTCGGCTAGACCTGGAGAAGACTCGGGTTGGGCACCCAAAAAGTGATTTTTAATTTTTGTATTTTTTTTAATCTTATATGAAGTTTTTATTAAAATTTAATTTTTGATTAAATTTAAATTTTATTTTAAAAAATCATAATTTTTAGAAGTATTTCTCACATTCATAAAAAAAAATAAAAAAATTGATATCTGCTTCGATAAAAGTTAGTTTTTTTTTTTTTTTTTAAGAAACAGAAAGTTGATTTTCTACTTTTTTTTTTTTTTTACTTTACCTGAATGGATATTAATTTTTTAATTTTTTTTTTTTTTACGAATGCCATTAATAAGCTTTTAAACTACAATTTTTTTTAAGAAAATTAAGTGTTAATGAAGAAATTATATAAAACGAGAAAATTTAAAAAAATAATAAAATAAAATTGATTTTGGAGGCGGGACGAAGCCTCAATATCTTTGTCTCCAAGCGTAGAATTCCTGAGCCCGGAATAACGTAAGCCCCTGCGAAAGCTTTTTTGCCGTATTGCAGCAATTGATGTGGACAAGGCCAAAAAGTATCGTCTACAGTTACCGGAGCCGAATGCATGGTCTGTGTTCAGTGCATTATTCGTTGTCATAGTCATCCAAACCGTCGCCATCCGAGAAACTTGTTCTATTCGAATATTTTAGAGTAAAACTGTAAAACCACAACGTGACGCATTAATTAAGATGTCTTGTGCCTCAAGTAGTTCACATTCTTGACTGTGGTTGAGTTGGGTATTTTTGTTTTTATAAGATTTGCTTTATTATTCGGCCATCCAACCATGGGCCCGTTTGTTTCTCAACAGACTAACACACATCTCGACAAAATTCAAAACTTTTACTCACAATGCAAATGATATAACTATAATTTTTACAAATTTAGGGTGCATTTGGAGTCCCAACCAAATTCAAAAATTTCTAAAAATTTCTAAAAGTGTATTTTAAAAATATTGTGTAATAATTGTTGAATGTTTTATTTGATTTGATATAAAATTGTTAAAAAGTATATAAAGTGACACGTGTCAAAATTTTAGTGGAAGATTTTGAAAAATTTTGAAATTTTGTGTATTTTTTTGTACACGTATCAGATCACTTTTTTTTGAATTTTGGCAAAATCCGTTGGAACGGACCAAAATGGTGCGTTCCAATGGCATTTCAAATTTTTTGGCAAATGTGTCAGCGGCAGACCGTGTCAACTTTTGGGTTTTTTTGAGTTTTTTTGAGGCTCCAAACGAAGCCTTATACTCATTTGTACAACTCTAAACACAATGTAAAATCTAGCGAGTCAAGTCAACAGTCAACAATCAACGTACAGGGAATTTGGAGTTACAAAATATTAAGATAAAATATAATTTGAATAAATTTTTGGTGTTTAGAATGTAAACTATAAACTACAAAAAATAGAAAAGAATAATTTTGTTTGAACATATTTGATAGAAATGATTTAACTTTTGTGTTAGAACTTTTTGAAATTTGTAAAATTGTTACTAGAGTTTGTAAAAATGTTATTAGAATTTATAAAAACTTTATTGAGATTTATAAAAATTTGTTAGATTTTGAAGATATGTATAAGTTTATAGAGATTTATAGAAACTCACATAGTTCAAGATTGAAAAATTGAAAAAACATACTATGGAAAATAATTAAATCCAATCACATAAAAAGAGAACACAAGATTTTAATGAGATAAACCTTAGAATCACTTTTAAGTAAAATCTTAAGTTTATAAAGTAACTAACTTAAAAATCAATCAACTATATATAAAAAGGTTACAAGAGATTCATCAAATACAGATAGAACTAAACCTCATTGTAACTTTATTCTTCTCTAACTCGTTAAAATGCGCGATGAACTAAGCCTGTAGATTGATTCTGTTTTTGAAACCGAATGACGCCTTCTAGAACCCACAGATGTTCTTCTTCATTAAGATGAAAGGTTTTAATTGATGTTCTTTTTCAACCCAAGCTGTATTTTTTCAATATAAATTTTAGGGTTTTTCACAATCGAAAAGGAGAGATAACCCGACGATTGCTGGAAAATGCATATTTAATATTCTGATAAAACTAGGGAAACGATACATCCTGTGGACCACTCGAACCCTTTTAAACTCTTTTTTCAGAATGTTGAGTACTTGAATTTCCTTCAAACTTTTTTTCTAGAATGCTGAGTGCTTGAACTCCCTTCGAGCTTTTTCCTTGTTACAAAAGATGTCTGAAGCAATCTTCTTAGAATTGAGGAATAACTCGACTAACAAGACTCAATTCAAGATACTTCAAAAACTTTATAGATTCAAAATTTTACTCGCAATTGTCATTAGTCAAAATAGTAGACCTAATAAAGGTGAAAAAAGTTTATTGTAGAATTGTAGAGTTTTTCAAAATTTTTTGATCTTTTCCAATGCTCCAAACGGGTCTTTATATGAAGTAGATCAAACAAATTTCAATTCATCTCCACGTTTATATATCTAAAATTCCCCCTATCATAAAAGTAAAATAGTTATTAGGGAGAAGTCATATATATATATATTAATCTTGAGTGCCCATTGGAGGGCTCATTCAGTTGTTAACTTTAGCGTTCAATGAATTAGTCAAGATATGTACAAGTTGACTTAAATACCCAAAGTATTATTAAAAAAAAAAAAAAGAAGCCATATATTTGAAGCACTAAGGGTAGAATGAGCATGGCAATATAAGACCGATATGAAGAATTTCATTGACTTGTTAAACCGTAATAAATTTTAAGTGCTAGTGGAACTCTGATGCCACACACCTATAGCTTTTTGTTATACATATGGAGAGTCGATGTGTGTTGTATGAATTAAGTGGAATTCTCTATTAAATTAGGTTGATAAAAATCTCCCTAGTCAATCTTTGATATTCAAAATAATTTATTTTGTAATACATTGATTTTGACTATTTCTTTTAAAACATTCTTGTAAAGTGTGTTCGGAGTAAGGTCTTCGGAAACAAGTAAAAAACAATTAAATGGAAATTGATTTATTTATATATAATATTATTATGATTAATTACATATTAATATTTGTTTTTATAAATATTTATTCATTTTCTTCTTATTTTTCTTATCATACAAATAAAATAAAATAAAATTAACATTTTTTATTTCATTTTATTTATTTACGTTTTTTCTTTGTTCTCTTTTCTCTTTCTTACTTTAGAATACCCGAGAAAAAATATCTATATAATAGTGATGCCACGTTATCATGCTTAAATGGTACGACAAATCAATTAACTAAATACATGATTTATATTTAATATTAATCATTAAGATTGCAACATATACAAAGATTTAAAAATTTTAAAATTTAGTTCATTCAAACCTTATACAAAAATAATGTAGCAGTAATATTGTTATAATTAAGCATTAACGTTTGTAAAGACCTCAAATATTTTTGGGATTTATTTCTATTTTTTAATTTAATATATATTTAAATTTAGATTATTAATTTTCCTTTTAGATTTTATTTAGAAATGTGAAATCTTGATTTAAAATTTATAAGTTTGACGTGTATTATTTATTTAAATTAAGTGTTATAGATTTGTGTGTATATGTATTAGTGGTTGCATTGTGTTTTATGGTGAGAGAGGAGGTAAATTCTCACTGATTGGGAGGGAAAGCAAGGAATAAGAGCTATGTAGGGAAGGCTAATAGTTGGCTGGTTTGGTGAGTCTTACGAGGGAAGATTGGGAAGAAAATTGATAAGGAGTTAAAGGGTGCTTGAACAGAGAGAGAAAGAGAGAGAGAGAGAGAGAGAGGACCCAAAGTTGAAGTTTATAAACCCTTTTGTTTCTTCAGTAGCTTCTTCCTTCATCTTGCATTTATTGTTTCTAGCACGTTCGTGTGATAGGAGGCGTATAGACCCCCTTTTTTGTTGGAAGAAAATTGGTGGAGAGGTGAACATAATCGTGGGTAGATTACTGTGCGCGTGTCATTAGAGCGTGTTTGTGAGCCAACTTGAGTTGGCGATATATTACCGTTTCATATACATCATTCTTTGATGTATATATATTGATGTAGGTGGATTTTATATTTATAAGAGGATTTTTCTTAAGTCATGCACGTATATATATAAACATATATATATATATATATATATATATTAAAGATTAACATTTATATAGGGTATGATTCATGAAATCCATGACATGTGCTTGAGAAGATTGCGAGAGAAAATTATGTGATATAATACTTCATTATGGCTAAGTTTTCCTTTGATATATATTTGTATATATGTTTTGATTATAAACTTACAAAATCAGTACTTTAGGAAGGTAAAAGTTCAAGTGAATAAATACATAATCCTGTTTTTAATAAAAGATGATCCCATGTTGTTGAGAAGGATTTGTGAAGTATATGATATAAAGTTTTTTTAAGTTATAGGAGGATACCATGCTATATAAGTTTATGTTGAGATTATAATATTATGTGACCACGTTTTGATTATGAGAATATAAATCTGAGTATTGATATCTATACTTGTTTTGTAGAAAAAATACTGATAATTTTTATTAAATTCTATGTTCTAGTATGATCGTCCAGACAAAATGATATAATCATCTAGATGAAATGTTATAAAGCTATTGTTATTCAGATGATGATGTACCAACATTCAGATGGAGTACTGAAAAGTTACTGTCATCTGGATGATAATGTACCATTGTTTGAATGATAATCTGCGTAGCTACTATTGTTCGGACAATGGGGTACCAATGTCTGGATAAAATACACATTTTAGGCTCGGTTATAGTCATTTCATAAAATTTATTAAATTAAAGGATGAGCACAAGAACTTAGATTAGAAAGAACTCTTGTTTATGGTGTGCTGTTGATAATGAATAGTATGGTTTGAGATTGATTTTTGATATTAGAGCTTATAGAGGGTGCTAAAAAAGTGAGTTGTACAGCCTAAGCATCGAAGGCCCCAAAACCTGCACAAGGTGTTTTAGTCTTACCAATAAAGTAGAAATCTACGAAACTTATAAACGGTTGCATTAGTGTATATTAGTACTAGGACTACAGAACTAGTTTGTTTATTAGGGCAAGATGAGGTAGACTAGGACTGCAGAACCAAGGCAATGAGATTGATGAGTAGATTTGGGATCGCGAGACTAGTTGTACCCCACAGCTAAGGTCTACAAAATTTATTTTTGGTATGATGAGATGGACTGGGATTGCAGGATTAAGGCCATAAGATTAATGAGTACATCTAGAACTACAAGACTAGTTGTACCTGTGATTAAGGCCTGAGATTTATTTTTAGGTTTAGTTTTATAGGAACAAACTAACCTTGCAAATTATTTGACCCATAGTATGGTATAAATATATATTGTGATGTGAATGAGGTGATGAATACTTGTTTTAGCATAAGATTACAAGATCATGACTAAGCAACTACCTTATTAGAACAATATAATTAATGTAAAAATTGTGGTATTGTTGTGAAATTAGTAAGATTTTACTTAATTAATATTAATTAAGTGTTGAATCCTTTGTATGATTAAAAAACCTTATCTTATATGCATATTTTGCAAGCGTGGTTTAGTACTCACCCTCTATAGTTAATCTTGTAGGAGTAGATAATCGTGATGGACCCGTAAGTTAGACTAGTTTTCATGGTCTATTTTATATTCATTTAAATATTTGGAATTGTAATGTATATTGATTAGACTTGAAAAGTGTAATTACAAACTCCCTAACTCAACACTTATTCATGCATTTAAATAATTAAAGTTGAAGTTTTAGTGTTATCGTATTACTTATACTTTTATTGTTTTATTTGCAGAGAAAAGGGCAAGGAGATCGAAGTTTATAGCTATGCAAATGGCCGAGGAAACGAAGGAAATGTCATGGTTCAAACCTCACCTTGGATGGCTAAGACTAGCCCAAAGACTCAACCTAAAGGAGGAAGAAAAGCAAGAAATAAAGACACTTGGGGGTCGGGACCGTCCATCTAATGGTCGGGACCACAGTGTATAGGAATTGAGAAGAAAGCATTCTGTGGTCTCGACCCCCAGACTAGACGGTCGGTACCACTGTGTATCCAAAATCCAAGAATTGAAGCACCTCTTTTAGGGTTTCTTTGCATCTATATAAGGAGCTATTGCATGGCCAAGAAGGGGATGCCTCCTTTGAAGATTACTACACTTTAGATTGAGAGTTAGATTAGGTTTTGATTAATTTTAGAGTGATTTGTATGCTTGGACGTGTGGATTTATGGAGGTTTTTGGAGTTTTCATTATTGTCTTCTTATTACTAGTTCATCTTTTCTTTTACATTCGAGTTACATTGTAAGTTGCACTTCGATTTACTTCGATTTATTTCGTTTTACTTCGCAATATAATGTTTTGCTTGTTTCGATTCCTTTTTCGCATGATGGATTGTGCTTTTATTATTTTTGTGATGTTTAAAGTAGTTTTAGTGTAAAACCCTAATCTTGATTCAACGAATCAAGAAAGGGTAGTTCACGAAAAGCCTCGGGGTGTTCGTAGTCCCTTCGCGTAGGTTGCGAAACCTTTCGTGAAGGGATTTACCTTTCACAAATCTATTTTTTTTTCTATTTCGTAAACATTCGAATACGAAAATCCTTAACCAAATTCGTGTGAGATCACTGGTATGGATTTTCGTAACCAATCATCAAATACTTTCGAATAGTCTTAAAAATCAAATTTTTATTAATTTTTGGAGTTTAATTGAAAAACCCTAGGAAACAAAGGTCTTTAACCACATACACTTGAGATCACTGGTACTGACCTCTGATTACAACTTTCTAAATAATTTTCAAATTAAACCCTGTTCTTCAAACAAACACACCCCAAGGCAAAGTAGTGAACTACCCAGACTTGACGTTGGATCAAGATCTTTATTCCCATTGAATTAAAATCCAACTTAGTTTTAGTTATAATTGCTTTATTAATTTTATTTTAAGTTTTTGCTATCTAGCTTAAGTCCTCTTGAAATTCAGATTTTCCTATTTATTTTAATCTTAATTAATTGAAATCAAATTCATCTTTAATTTTACTGAACCTTAGAACTTAGTAAACTTAAATTTCTAAACTTGCTTTCCTTTAGTTTTTAGAATTCCTTTCACATCCTAGAAACTAAATAACATTAGGCTCCCTGTGAATTTGACCTCGGACTCACCGAGTTTTAAAACTACGACTGCCCTCTTGCACTTGAGAGGTAGAACCCTGAAACACAATTTAGGGTCGGTCATATATTGGACATTGATTTTGGGCTCGATTTTGAGGCATGATGTTTTGTAACCCTTTTGTGGCAAGAGTTTGACATTTGGAGTATTCAAAATCTTAAATACTAACATTATTATTTGTTTCTGCTCTAATTAATGTTTGATGTATGGTTTGTTATGGTTATATTGTGGTTTTGTTCTCATATCCACAAGTTGTGAATTTCAGGATGTGACAATGTTTGATCATTCTTTTACCTTAAAATGATATATTTACAAATTTATAATCATTTTACTATCCTAAAAAGAAAAAAGAAAAGGACTATTTGTTTTCTATCGCCAAAAAGCATTACCAAATGCAAATAAGTAATAAGGAATCAAATCATATGCAGAGATGTTAATGTAACGTATAGAAGAGGGTACCGATTTGATTAAATTAATTAAAAATTTGTTGAGAAATACTTCATTAGGGTTTTGGCGGGTTTGAGATTAAAATTTAATACTCGTGTAGATTTGGGATGAGTTCATAATTTATCTATAGGGTACCTAATATCGAATAACTAATGTTCGTTTATACTTATAAGGTATGGATATTCACTAAATACCCGTTTAATATAATATAATATAATATATATAATATAATATAATTTTATTCCTAAAAATAAAATTGCTTAAATTTTCGAGCCTATGGAACTTTCTCACATTTCCTTAATATTCTTATTTTTTTCTTCTGAAATTTTGACATTGAATTTATCATTAATTCATTTTTGTGATCTATCTGAAGTCTAGTAATAAAATAGTTCATTAAACGCTTGTGTGCGTAAACATATGTCTTTATAATTGTTTCTCATTGCTATTGTAGATATATTATATTTATTGATGTAGTTGGAAAAAAAATGTATGTGAGTAATGGTCTTAATGGAAGGAGCCATATATTAAATTTAGAGGTTAACCAATGGGTTTGTTCAATATAATAAATTTAATATTTTGTTACTTACCTTTTTTTTTTATTTGTTATTCCAAATTGAGTATTTAACGAGTTTGTCAAAGTGAGTTCTACGTAATATGTCTAATTTTGGGTATGGTGGGTTAAGAACAAATTTGAAAATTTAATTAAAAAATATAAATAAGTTTAATTAGGACGACAATGATAAACAAAAAATAAACGAATTTGATAATGATAATTGTTAATTGGACAAGTAGCCTATCATTTACCTCTCTAACTGCCAGGTACAATGTTCTCAAAGTAATTACATCACTAATCACAAACAAAAACAATAAAACAAGTGAATCTTAGAACTTAACTAAATTTGAAAATTCTATTTTTATTATTATAATAATAATAATAATAATAATTGTGCTACAACCTTTTATAGTTTCTATTTAGTCAAATGTAGAATTTCTAAATATAATTTAAAGATAAATTCACTTGACACAAACATTTATGAATAAAGCACATACCTCATCAACACATCATAAAATCATATGCTATTTAATTTTCATAAAACAACTTTGAATTAAATTAAATGCCTACATGTTCAAAGTAACCATTTATACGTGCATGGTGTGACAATTTGGGATTTAATATATTATATTTTATTCATTAATGTTATTTATTTGATTAATTCTATGTTGGAATTATTAAATTACAACATTGAAAAATTTAAAATTTTAACTAATTTGGGGTTGTTTGACAATTAGTTTGACTTTGGGATCTTGAGAGTAATTGGTAACTATATATATCTATTGTTGGTGCAAAATAAATTTGGAACACATGGCCCCTTGCCGAGCATAGTAGGATGGGACAAGTGACATTTCACCGAGTGCGTTTTGAAAAGTGCTCGGCATTAGTCTAGTAAGCAGGAAATCATTGTGTTGGCCTTACTGTTTTATAATGAGACTCTAACCATAAATACCCAATAGTAACAAATGAACTAGATTTATTATCTAAAGGACAACCTAGTTAGTTTATTTTATTGCAAGTGGTAGATAGATGTGATAATGGACAGTTCTAAAGCTGCATTCCATTTATTCAGATACCTCCAATCGTCCATGCACGTCTAATGCAAAGTAAGGGAATTAAATGAGAAGTGAAAAGCATTTAAAGGAAAAGAAGGGGCGTATATCAGATGGTATCATTGCGATCCAATTTTTGCATATTACTTCATTTATTTCATCATACTATAAATACCACACTTAACTCTGAAATCTAGGTACGCTTACTCTTGCTAACCAAGTGTATTATTCGTTATTTTCCTTAACTCTCTTAAAGCTCTTGCTGACTTAAGCATCGGAGGGTTATTAGGTTGGGACCCCCACTTCGACTGTAACGTTTCTTTTGTGCTCGGCAGGTCAATAATTGGATTTTCAGTTGGCGTGGTGAGCAATTCAAGCATCGATTTCTTGTTGTCGAACATTTGGTGCCCACCGTGAGGCACGTTTCTTTGCTCTCTTTGCTCCCTATACATCTTTATTCCTGAGAATTCTTTGTCCTTTAAAACTTCATTGATAATGACTTCTGGTGGAAACATAACTTCCCCACATTCTCTACGTGAGAGGGACGAGATGACAATGTCAAAAACAAAAGAAAGCGCATTGGTGATATGGACTCCAAGATTAAAGCCAAGTAGGAAGAAAAAGACAGGTGACCCTAAGGCTGCGAGGTGGAGACAAGAATTACTAGCTAAGGCCAGTGAAAAACAGGTTGAGCTAGAGGAGATACTCCTTGAGCTGAGCAAAGAAAAGGAAAAATGAATAGCTCAATCTGAAATTAATCCTGATGATTTAGAATCTGGTTCCGATATGAGCTACGACACCATGTATAGCAGCTCAGATGATGCAAGTGATGATGAGGCATTATAAGCCAATGAAGTACAATCTAACCCCAGGCGTGGAGGCACTTCTTTTCAAAAGAAGATCACCCATTCTAAGCCTACTAGAGAATGTACCAAGTAGGTTCAATGCTAGGAGGCCTCACTACCATAAGGAGAAAGGTGATGTAAATCTCACCATAAAGGAGACTCCTATAAAAAGAAACAGTCCAGCCATAGGAAGCACCATGATGCAAGTGAAAGCTCCTCAAGCAGAGAAGAAGCTCCCACAAAATCTAAGAAGTTTGACAAGGCAAAGGTGATAAAGAGGAAGCAATACAATGAATGGGAGGCTGCTGACAAAAGCACACGCATGATGGCAAAAAGAGCCCTTGGACAAATCTTTGTCTCACCATTCACCGAAGATATATGCGAAGTAGAGGCCTCGAAGAAGTTTCAGACCCCAAGGCTTAATATTTATGATGGTAAATTAGATCCTTTGGTACATTATCATCATTATATGCAAGCAGTGATGCTTTGCAGCTGGAATGATGATCTTATGTGCATAGTGCTCTCGTCGAGTTTGGGGGACATGGTTCTCTAATGGTTCCATAAACTACCCCCAGGAAGCAGTAGGAGTTGCAAGTAGCTTGCCGAGGAGTTTGTCATTTTTTGGTTAATGTCAAATAGCCAAAAACTGCTAATGTGCTCCTCACAATGAAAAAGAAGCCCGGTGAAAACTTGAAAGATTATTCTTTGAGATACATAGAGCTCTACAACGAAATAGAGGTACGCTCAGAGCAATTTTCTGTGACTTCGTTCAAATTGGGGTTATGGAAAGAGGATGGGCTCTGACTATCCTTGACGAAGAAACTAGTGGTCCATATATTCGATCTTATATGTAAAATTAAAAAATATGTCCAGGTTAAGGACAAAACTAGGTCAGTCGAGCTGAAGGGAGAGAGATCTCCAACCTCAAAGACGGAGAAAAGCATGGGAAAAAGGCTTGAGTATTTGAGGCCATTAATACAGTTTTTAAGAAGTCTATTTTCAGGATTCTACCCTAAATCCAAGATAAGCCATATTTTAGATGGCCGAAAAAGTTACCCGATTTCCCAGACAATGAAAATAATAAGGATTACTGTGTCTATCACCAGGATAGGGGACATTGTACAGGATTTGTCATTCCTTATGACAACACCTGGAAGACTTGGTAAGACAAGGGCACTTGAAAATGTACATAGATAAGTCAAGAACTGGGAATGCTAGAGACCCCCCAAGGACAATGGGGGGATTAAAGACGGAGAAAATAGGGTATTAAGCAAGGAAGATTATGTGAAAAAAGCCCAGCTCCAGCCAAGAGCAGGGCATAAATAGAAGTACAGAGGCCTGCAGTCATCTATGTCATCCATATATAGCAGTGCCGCCAAAGCATAGTCGCTTGCCCTTAAGCTGGCAACCAACAAGTAGGACGAGCAGGTGAAGTTCTTAAAGTTATTGGCCTACTAAGCAAATGCCCACAAAGAGAGGCCAATCAGGAGGTAGCATTTCATGAAGATAAGTTCTTTGGAGTCCGGCAACCATATAATGACATCCTAGTGATCACCCTGAAGATGTTTTAATTAGATGTGAAGAGGATCTTGGTGGATGCTAGAAGCTTGATTGAAGTCACATTTCTCAGTCTATTTAAGAAACTTGGCTTAACTAAAGAAGACTTAGAACTAGCAAAGTGCACACTATAATCCCTGTCTGAGCAGCCTTTGTAGAATATGAAGTCGAACTTATGGTGATGGACTCACCGTCTTTGTATAATGTCATTGTTGGCAGATCCTGTATCCATATGTTGAAGGCAGTCCCTTCAACCTCTCACTGAGTTTTGAAGTTTCCTTATGGTGATGAAGTAATCGAAATAAGAGGGGACCAGAATACATCACAAAGATGCTTCATCGCCACCCTTAAATCCAAACCATTGCTCAAACAAGTTCAATTAACTGAGATGCTAGAGGACACGCTGAAAATCGATGACGTTAAAGAAGATCCAGAGAAGAAGGCTGTCAAAGGACTAGAAAATTTTTAGGCTAATCCTGCCGAAGATGACAGATTCTTCTTGATTAGGTCTAACCTTAGAGCCGAGGAGAAATTGGAGCTAATCGAGATGCTATTGGAGAATATTGAAACTTTTGCCTGGGCTCCACAAGAAATGCTAGGTATTTTCCCTGATGTGATGAGTCATAAGTTAAATGTTAATCCAGGACAAAACCTGTAATTCAGAAGGCAGAAAGATCTGCATTGCAGCATGTAGAGGCCATTGTAGAAGATGTCGGTAGATTATTGGAGGCAGAGGCCACTAGGGAAGTTTTTTACCCTGAATGGTTGGTCAACACTGTGGTCATTAAGAAAAAAATAGGAAATGGAGAGATTGTGTTGATTACATAGACCTAAATAAAGCCTATCCTAAAGACCCATTTCCTAACTGAAGATTGATCAACTGGTTGACTCAACAGCTAGAAGCTCAAGGATGTCTTTCCTGGATGCATGCAGCGGGTGCCACCAGATCCTAATGTATGGCCCTAATATGGAGAAGACATTACTTATTACCCTGAGGGGGGTATACTACTACAGGATCATGCCATTTAGACTAAAGAACGCAAGTGCTATTTATCAACGACTTGTCATGGAGATCTTTAAGGATGACCTCGATAAGATTGTGGAAGTATACATAGATGATATGATGATAAAGAGCCAGAGATCTATCTTCAGCACTTGCAATATGTATTTTCAACTCTTGACCAATATGGGTTGAAGCTCAATACCACCAAGTATGCCTTTGGAGTAAGTTCTGAGAAATTTTAGCCCATTTAGTCCCCAGGAGGGGAATTGAGGCTGATCCTGACCTGATTAAAGCTATACAGTCGATTGTCCCACCTCGTACGAAGAAGGAGGTTCAAAAGTTTATAAGGATGGTAGTGGCACTGAATAGATTAGACGAGCATCAGATAAGTGCTGAACCTTCTTTAAACTTTTGAAAGGGATAAACAAGATGGTTTGGAACAATGAGACAGACCAAACACTGGAAAAACTCATATTTGATGACTGCTCCAATTTTATCAATCCCTTAACCAAGAGATGTGCTATAGTCGTTTTTTGGCAGTCTCAGAGCATGCAATTAGTCCTGTCCTTCTGAGAGAAGAAGAAAGGAAGCGAAACCAATATACTACATAAGTAAGACTTTACAAGGTGTAGAGACTAGACATCTCCCCCTAAAAAAGTTGACCTTACCACTAGTGATGGCCTCTGGGAACCTAGCCTACTACTTTCACGCTCGTACCATTCAGGTAGTGACAAATCATCCTATTAGCTAGCTCTTGAAGAAGGTAGATGTCATGGGGAGAATGGCCAAATGGGTTTTGACATAATGTTTGTGCCAAGGATAGCAATAAAGGCACAAGTTTTAACAGATTTTATAGTTGAATATACCCTTCCAATCCCTGAGCAAATACAAGAGGTATAGCAACTTGAAATCAACACTAAGGCTGAAGATGTTCTAGAAGTAGCTACACTTTCATAGTAGATAGAAGTGGATGGGTCCTCATCCAAAAGGGGTGCTAGAGTGGAAGTAGTTTTGATAACTGTAAGGGGGCCACAATTGAATACGCAATAAAGTTAGGCTTTGAAGCCACCAATAATAAAGCAGAGTATGAAGCTCTCTTGGCTAGACTTAATATTGCTCGGTGCCTTTTCGCTTGAAATGTGCTAGTCAAGATAGATTTTCAATTTGTGGCAAACTAATTGAAGGGTGAATATGTGGCAAGAAATAAAAGAATGGCTGAATATTTGGAGCTGTCAAAAAAAAAAAAAAAGCTAGAGCATTTCGATGTAATTGGAATTGAGCTGATTGGAAGGGGTCAGAACACCCATGCGGATGCGCTGGCAATTTTAGCTACATCTCAAAGGACCAGATTTACTGATATGGTCTTCTTGGAAGTACTTGAAAAATTGAGTGCATCTAAAGGCAAAGAAGTAGTATGTGCTCAATTAGGCCCATCTTGGATAGATCCAACAATTTCTTATCTAAAGATGGCACTTTGCCAGAAGATAAGATTGAGGCAAAGAAGCTGAGGATTAAGGCCACCAAGTTTTGGCTTTCCTTTGATTGTAAGCTCTACAAGAAATCTTTTACAAAGTTTTATCTTTTTTGTGTTCATCCTAACAAAGTACAGGACTTCTTTTATGAAATACATAAAGGGGTTTGTGGAGCCCACACTAAGGACAAGTCACTGGTCCACAGGGCGATTCGTAGGGTTACTGGTGGTCGAAGATGGAGAGGGACACTCAAGCATGTGTTCAAAAGTGTAAGAAGTGTCAGAAGTTCACACCAATCCCTCCCTAACCCACTCGAGAGCTTAGTCCACTCACTAGTCCATGGCCATTTGCTCAATGGGGATTTTATATAGTGGGGCCACTACCCACCGTTACTAGAAATAGAGAGTGGCTAGTGGTTAACACTGATTATTTTAATTAATGGGTTAAGGCAAAGTTGTTGGCACACATAAAGTATAGAGATACCATACATTTTGTAAGGAAAAACATCATCCTAAGGCACGACATCCCTAGGACACTTATTTCTTACCACAGAATACAGTTTGATAGTGGTCTATTTAGGAAATATTGTTCTAGATATAGGATCAAGAATGTTTATTCAACACTTGTCTATCCTTAGAGCAACAGGCAAACTGAAGCCTCAAATAAGATTATTCTAAACGGCATCAAGTAAAAGCTAGAAGTTGCCAAAGAAAAATGGGTAGACGAACTCCCGTTAGTGCTATGGACATACAGAACAACCCCAGGAAGGTTAATAGATGAGTCTCCACTCTCTTTGACTTATGGGATTGAGGCAGTAATTCCACTAGAAGTTGGCTTGCCGATCACATGAACTCAAGCCTTTGACCAAGAAAAAAATGATCAGTCAACCGGGGTCAATCTGGATTTGATTGATGAGAAGAAGGAGTTGACTGCACTAAGGCTCGCAAACTACCGGGAAGAGGCAAAGGGAAAATATAATAAAGGGGTCAAGTCGAGAGAATTCAAGGTTGGACACTTTGTACTAAGGAAGCTGATGGGAGCCAGGAAAGATCCAACTGACAGAAAGCTTAGTGCAAACTGGGAAGGTCTCTTTCGCATCATAGAAATGCTCAGCTATGGAGCTTACAGGCGATGCAATCAAGAAGGAAGACCAACCAAGAGGCCATGGAGCACTACTCATTTAAAATTATATTATATGTAAGCTTTTGTATCCGATATCATTTATTAATGAGATTTTTTGCAGGTAAGCATACAAAAGAAACAATTTCAAAAGCATATGCAAAACAAAAGGTGTCACTAAAAAGAATTGCCACACTGGGTCTCCCCTAGTGCTAATTCGAAAAGATTACTAGTTCAAAAAGATTGCCACAATAGGTTTTCCTAGTGCTGGTTCAGAAAGATTGCCACACTAGGTTTTTCTAGTGCTGGTTCGAAAAGATTACCACGTTAGGTTTTTTTAGTACTGGTTCGAAAAGATTGCCACATTAAGTTTTCCTAGTGCTGTTTCGAAAAGATTACCACGTTAGGTTTTTTTAGTACTGGTTCGAAAAGATTGCCACATTAAGTTTTCCTAGTGCTAGTTCAAAAAATCGCCACACTAGACTTTCCTAGTGTTGGTACGAAAGAATTGCCACATTTGGTTCTCTTTAGATATTGGTTTAAAGAAATTGCCATACCGGTTCAAAAGAAATTCTCGTTCAGAGGAGCAAAAAATTCATTGGAATTACCCTGATGCTAAAAGACAGTAAGTTTGCCAATTCCATTATAGAGTTGTAAATATATGGTTTTTACTCTCTAAACTGATTTGTAATTTTTGATTTAGGATTGTTTAATTGAGCAGACCAGATAATTAAAGACAAAAGAACCCTGATCATATCGTGCTAAGAAACTTGGCAAAGACATGATACAACTCAAAAGGCATTAATGTAAAGCTTTGCTGACCACCTGAGTTGCGGTTAGCCGCATGTTGAAACGCCACTTCAATATTGTTATGCTGGGTTTAGTTTGAGTGTTAAGCTAAAAAGCACTTCCTATGTGTTAGTTAACAAAAGTCCACAACCAGAAATAATCAAGTGTAAAGCTCTAAGATTACACAGGGAGAGGCCTGTATTGGTTTTTATTATTGTTTGTTCATACTAACCGTAAGTATTTTCCTAGACACTGTTGTCTAGTAAGTTTCATTTCTCATCATGCAATTATTCATTAAAGAGATTATGCTCAGCACTGGATAAGAAAGCACTTCATAAGGTGTTACATCTTAATCATAAGTTATTCACTTAAGAAGATGAAGAACACAGGCAAAAGGATAATCAAATATCACTGTATTTTCTTAATATTTCAGAAAAAAGAGAACAAAAGAGCACTTCACACAAGAATTATTACATCCTTGGGAAAGATAAAGTATGAAGGATAATTTTAGAGCTTGTCAATCTTGTTACATAAAAGAATCAAAGTGTATTAATTAAAAAGGGTCACACGAGAAGCGTGGGATTTTTCCTAAAGTGTTAGAATTTGCTACTTCATTAGTGACTACTTCAATGAACTCCTTCGCTGTGTTCTTGATGACTTCTTCAGCAATAGAAGCAAATAATTTATCAATTATATCCCAGTCATTGTTAGAAATTCAAAACACAAAAAGTAATTAAACACAAGGAAGAACACAATAGTCTCAATAGAAAAAAGAAAAGTTCATTCAATTTGAAAAGGTTTTACATTAATGCCTAGTTACATTAAAAAAAAAAAAAACGAAAAAGATAGGCACATCTCTCATTTCTCTCCCTCTTTGGAGGCACCCTTTTCAAGCTCCAAAAGTATTTTTTAAGTTATACCAGTGTCTTGAGTGGGGTCCACCAGAGAAGGATCTTGTTGAGTTAAGGAGGGGTATGTTTTGCAACACTGTTCACTTCAATTTCTTCCTCTTTGATTTCCTCTTCTAAGTATTGGATGGAAGGAGTTTGTGGAGGATGCTTGAAGTTGAAGAGCGAAATGGCCCTATGTGGGTTGGGTAAGGAATTTCTTTATAAATTTGGCTGGTGTGCTCGATGTTATTCTTTCTTATTGTAGCCTACCAACCATCCAAGATGTATTCATTTCTTGTATCCTGCATCTGCCTAACAAAGTCGTAGAATTGGGCCTTGAACTCAGCGGTTTCTTTTTACTCACCAGCTTTTAAAGCATTTTCTTTTTCTTGTAGAGTAAAAGACTTGATCTTCAACTCCAATTTTAATTTTTTGACCTCGCTTTAAGTTGACGAGCTCAGCATGGGATTTTTCAACCTCCATTACCATTCTTTCTTGCTCGACCTTGGAGAATGAAAGCTCAAATCTGGTTGAGGCAAGCTCGCCAATCTTTTGCACCAACTCCTCATCTTTCTTGACCAAGAGTTTGTCAAGATGAGCTACTCTATTATTACTAGCTTCAGTTTAGGCATCGGCGGCCATAAGTTCTTACTCAAGTTTCTTCTTTTTTTTTTTCTCAGAACTTTTCTTCTCTTCTTCCAACTCATTTTTTTCTCCTTTGATATCATCAATCCTCTCCTTGAGGCTTTTGATATAAGCCTCATCCTGATCGGCCTTAGAATGGAGTCTTTGGCTTCTTGAAATGAGTTCCATAGTATACAAAGTAGATTGTGACAAAAAAAGAACAATCAGCTAAAGGACCTTACAAATTGGAAATACAAGAAGAATGCGAGAGTAGAGGTAAGAAAAACTTACAATAATCATATTTTTTATAAGTGTATTATAAAGGTTCTCCAACTTATTTTTTTCTTATGTCTTGGACATCCCGAGGAGGAAGGATACTTCTGAGGTACTCGTTAGGATAGTTGAGTGTGGTGTCTCTAATTGTGAAAGGACGCTCAGTTGGGTGTTCAAGACTAGGAATAAGAATTTGAGGGATGAAAGGTGGAGAGTCTTGAACTGGGTTTTTAGGAAAGATGACTTAAAGGGGAACTTGGCTTGATGGTTGTGAAGATTGTGGTTGAGAGGTTTGTGATTAGGAGGTTGGCGGTCAAAAGGTTTGTGGTTATGAGCTAGAAACGTTCTCTAATGGCATTGGGGGCACCTCAGCAGTAGAGGGAGCCTTCAAGAGAAGCGCCGTTATTGGTTGTTCTATTCGTTGCTTTTTTTTAGCCTGAGAGGCATCCCCGCAGGTTGGGGGGAGGCCTTTACTTGGCTTTAGCTACCTGATTAGCTTTCACCACATTTTTACTTGTAGCCTACTTCTCTTTGGCTCTCCATTTTGCCGCATCTTATTTTTCTCTTTTGGACGCCTCCTGGGTAAACTTTTTTATGTCTCTTCTTAAGGACATATCCTCAACATCCAGTTCAAGGGAGGGGCCAATTATTTCCTCGTCTTCTTCTTCCACTAAATAAGCATCCTTTTATGTCGAGACTACTTGGCAGGTTCTGTCACTTGAATAAATTGAGGCGATGGCATAAGATGGACAAGTGGGGTGGCAAAAGGTAGTGGTGGCACCCAATCTTTATGCTTTAAGGTGTAAAAGGTTTATTTTTGCTCAGCGCTTGAATTGAACCACCACTAGAGCCGATTGATAGCCTCTCCAATGGCAAACCCTTGAGGTAGAGAGATGAACGTCTTGTAGGTTGACACAAACTTAAAAAGTATTGGAGTAACTCTCATAAAAGGATAAAGCTCTGGACCACCAAGGAACTTCAAAACCTTACCTAGATGAACTGTATCAACACGGGTCCCCTTAGCCTAAGATTTTTTTTACTTGTGCACCTATATAAGAAATGCTAAAAGATTTAATTCATGTATAACGTAAACGTCAGGAAAAATAAGGAATAGATGAACAAATAATGATTTGAAGCCTGTCGAGCTGGGCCCAGAGACACTAGAGGGACTGGAGGAAAATAGATATTCATCTGGGTCCTGCGTCCAGCATCCCGTTACAATGTAGGTGTCATCTTTTGATTTTATGATATCAGGAAGCATCTGAACTAAGGCTTTTTCTGATTGAGGCTTCAAATACCATTTGTTTTCATTTCTTCTCACTTTTTGAATAGTATAGCAACAGAGTAGATCCCACTTAGAAATGTGGAATCCATATCACCTATTGATCTCGTTAACCCCATTCATATCCTATAAAAGTTGTGGGTTACACATGCACCTAGGGGAGAGATTAAATATGCTCATAACAAAGCGGAGGAAAGGGTTTAGTGGAACCTAAGGCCACCTTCGGTGATGGCCATTGTAGAAAACTCTCCTGGCTTATGATCCCCTTTGCGGGAGAGCCTAACATCTACATTGGGAGGAATATTATATTTTTGCTTGAAAACCCTAATCTTTTCCTCAAATTTGAGTTCCTCAACTAGCCCATCCATGGTACTATGTGATGGAAGAAAATAATGGAAAAAGAAGAGTCGGGAAAGTTAATACTCACTAAAGAAAAAGCACTAAACTAAAGGAAAGAGGCATTGATGGAGAAGGAAGAGATCATAGAGAGGACTTAAGAAAGCACGGAAGGTGTAAGTTTCAAAAAGAAAGAGTAAAACAGGTAATATGTACATATATATGTGTGCTTGAAACTTTAAAGTTAAAAAGTCAAATGAATGGCAAAGATAGTATATGATTCCGCCTCCATTTTTCAAATTGATATTTATGTACTGGAGCGTTACAACCATAGGGTTTTGTGCAAGTGGCGCGACGTGCTGAAAAGATGAAAGGACATATCTTTTGCTATAAATAAGACGAAAGGATGACTAATCACGAGAAGGTGTGTAAAAAGTAAGGTAACAACGAAGTAAATGAAAAGACTCTATGTATATTGGATAAGGATCATTTCAAATACTTTGTACTCTATTTGGAAATAAATTATTCCAGCCAGAGTGAAGGCATAATGTTGGTGCAGAATAAATTTGAAACACGTGACCCCTTATCGAGCGTCGTAAGCTGGGACACGTGGCTCCTTGCCGAACATTGTAAACTGGGACACTTGGTCCTTTGCCGAGCATCATAAGATAGGACACGTGACATTTTGCCATGCACATTGTGAAAAGTGGTCGGTATTAGTCTAGTAAGCAGGAAATCATTGTGATTGGGCCCCACTGTTTCATAATGAGACCCTAAACATAAATACTCGATAGTAATAAATGAACTAGATTTATTACCCAAAGGACAACTTAGTTTGTTTCGTTACAAGTGGTAGACAGATATAACAGGTGGACAGTTCTAGAACTACATTCTATCTATTTAGATGCGCCGAATCACCCACGCGCATTTAATGTAAAGTAAGGGTATTAAATGAGAAGTGAAAGGAATTTAAAGGAAAAGAAGGGGCGCATATCAGAAGGTATCATTGCGATCCAATTTTTGCATATTACTTTATTTATTTCATCATATTATAAATACCACACTTAACTTTGAAATCTAGGTACGCTCACTATTGCCAACCAAGTGTATTATTCGTTGTTTTCCTTAACTCTCTTAAAGCTCCTACTAACTTAAGCATTGGAGAATTTTTCAGTTAGAGACCTCCAATCTGGTCGTAACCTCTATTTCTTTTGTACTCAGTAGGTTGACGATTGAATTTCTAGTTGGCGTAATAAGCAGTCCAGGCAGCGATTTTTTGTTGCCAAACATCTATATTATAATACTAAAACAATATAATTTATCTCTTCTACTATTCTTTGCCCTCATCCTATGTGGTATGCCTCTTTACTCTCCATTTCACTTTTCATTCTTTTTACAGAATTTTGAATTACTTTAAAATTTTTTTTTTATTCTTTCTTATTTTCTTCTCTTCTCTTTTCTCATTCACCTTTGTTTCTTTATCTTACATCGCTAAACTCTATAATTTCACTTTTTCATTTGTATAAAAAACTATTAAAGTTATGATATATGATTTTAATGCATATGAAGGAGCTTATTAGTTTTGAAAAAGGGACCTACTTGCTTGGGTTTTGAAAATGAGACTCACTTATTTATAAATTCAATATGAATAATTTAAGAATTCCAAAAAAGACCCACTTACTTATATATAGTTTTAAAATTTATATATTTCAAATACATTACGAATTAAATTAAAAACACAAATAAAAAATGCTTAAATAATGATTAAATTAGTTCTCTCATAAAAACTCTTAAAACATTTAAAATATAAAAATATAAAAGAATACCAAAACATTAATTAGGTTTAGAGTAGCTATTTTTTAAAATCTAAATTTGTCACATCGATTATATTTGTTTTATTTTATAAAGCATATACTATAATTTTTATTAGAGTTATTTTTATAAAACAATCAAAAAATTATTATTTTTAATATTAGTTGTTCTTATGAAACGAATCAAAATTTATTTAATATAGTTAAAATTAATAATATTTTTGGCTCAAGTTAATTTTGCAAAATGAACTAATAATTTAAAAAACATTAATTGAAATTAACAAACTCTTGCAAATAAAAAAGTGATATCTGAGCAATTACATAGGTTTGGGGTTTAATGTATATTCTAAACCTAACCAACCATGTTTTTTTGAATTAGATTGAGTTAAGATTTCATAAAAATATAAGTTTTTAGTACGCATATAAAAATTTGACTTTGATTACCTTCTATCGATTCATTAAAGCCTACGTAAATAAAAAAATATAAAAATAAAATTATACTCAACTATGTAACTTTATTATATACATTTTACAAAACACTTGGTTTGACTAAATATTATCTTGTTAAGTGATTTATTCACTAAACTTTTATATTTCTATCAATATAAAATGTTGTATAATCTTGTGCATCGCACGAGTTAACACTAGTATATGTTTAAGCAAATGTAGAGTCATATATGGCTGCTTGGTGGCTTGACTGTTGGTCTTTCCTGTGTAGGTGAACTTCCTAAGAACCTGTTTTGATAAAAATTACAATTTCCAATTTTTGTGTTTTTAGTTTTTGATTTTTAATTTTTGTTTTCATACTAAAACAAATTGAAAATGCATTTGATACCAACAATTGTTGTTGGTTAGTAATTATAGTGTTTGGAGGATGACCGATAGTGGTTGGTGGCGACCCAAGCAGCAAAAGTAGTAGCTAGCAGTGGCTAGAGCAGGCAACAAGTGATAGCAGAGGTGGTGGCTAGTTGACAGTGTTTGGAGGTGGGTAGTTGTCACACCCCTAACCTCATAGTTTAGGACGGATAGTATAGGAATATGGAAACTAATCCTATCCAAGATCAATTTACAATAAATTTTAATCATTAACGTATCCAAATCATTCTTTATTCCCATATAAAATAATATCTGAATTGGTCACCATCAATTTATCAATAATATAGTCCACTTTAACATAATTTCCAATAACCACATCTAAGGCCTGCACGGTTATAATAAATACTATAACCATGTTTATAACTATCCATATAATAACATCATAAATATTAGTATCGGACCACCCTCTAGGTCACATCATTTTTAATACTAATAATTTAGCTTTCAGTTAAGAAAGTTAAACACAAATATAATTATCCATAACTAAGACTAGACTCAGGCTACTCTAGCCTAAGCTACCTACGTATCCCACCTTGGGAATCAGGTTACCGTAATTCCTAACTTCATTATTTTATGTTCACAACTAAACTCTTTACCAATGAATCACATATTAAAGGTTATTATAATTAACAACCTTAGAATAGCAACACATAATAACAATCCATGTAATCTTATGCAATGGGAAATTATGGAATACAATATCAATGCATATTGTCTTATCTCTATCTACTCCTAACTTTATCCTTAGACAGGTAACACTTAGCAAAGCACGTGGGGTCACCAACTGCACTATTTACACTTACGGTAAATGTATATCTCAATATATATATAAACCGAGTGGGGAATCGTTTTACACCTTCACTAGTGTAAGACTCAGGAGAATTGTGTTATACCCTTTGGCCTTCTACAAGGGAACCATGTTACATATCTAGTCAGACATCTACTTATCTCAAGCAAGGTCTGATTGTAATCTTGAGAAAATCTCATAATTAACGTTTTAACTCCAAATGACTATACTCTAATCATATATATCGACTAGGGATCATTTGGTATTTTTAAAATCTCATTTTATCCTTTTTCTCGAATCATAGATTCCATCTATATGTATACCCTATGCCTCGGCACGTCACAATATGAGTATGGCACTCTCGACCAATTAGCAATTACAACAATAACTAAATGATGCTATCCTAGCCCCATGCACATGATATGCTCAATCATGTAAATGAATATCATCTCAATAACATAAACACATTCTTATTTGGCTTGATGATGATTTGGGATTTATTTAATATTCTATAATCAACCCTGATTAGGGTTGGGCATCAAACAAGAGTTTTGAAATCAAAATATTTTATTTTTAAACCTTCTGCTCAGTGCCGTTTGGACACCAGCTTTGGATGCCAGCGTACAGCTGTACTTCCAAACGCCATCTAGACGCCAATGCCGAAAACCGATCTTTGGTTCGTTTTTAACGAATCCTAACTCCAAAACAATCCCAAATCATTCATTCAAGTCTTAATATTAATAACAAATCATATATAAACACTTAAACACTTGGATCACATGTTTCTTGAACACTTAATCAAAGAATATCTCAAGTATATGTATGATCTTCACACATATATGCATATATACACACACAGTCATAAATATACATACATATACACAAAATTGTGGTTGTTTGCACATGATAATGAAAATTGGTAAATTACTATTACTTCCACTTCCAATTGATGTTTGCTAGATGTATTTTACAATTGTTACAGTATTTTTGTTTAATAATTTTTTATTTATAAAGTGAGAAAAATTATGTTTATTTTTTTGCTAATTAAAGTTAAAGTTAAATTTTATTTTTATTGAAAGATTAATAGCTTGTGGTCTCACAAATTATTTGACTAGAGTATGCACGGCAAAATATCGAGTCATTTTTATGCAATGCATTGGAGAAGTTTAAAACTCTTTAAAACTTTACAAATTTTTGTAAAATTAAAACTTTCAATCACTGCATTATAAAATTTAAATTTTTTACTCATAATACAAATTATGAGACTATATAAACTTTATAAATTTATACAATTCCAAACAAATCCAATATGTTAATTAATAATTTTTTATGAAATTCGTATTATATAAAAATTATTACGTAATTAGTGAAATGTTGTTGCTAATAATTTTTTTGGTGCGGGCCACGGTCGGTGGCAGAAGAGGGGTGGATTCCCATAAAATTCTAAGTTGTCCTGTCTTCTATGATCTTCACCCAAAACAAATTGCCCAACAACCCCACACAAGCTCATAGAAAAAAGTGAAAAAAAAAATGGAAAGTCAACTGCAGATGAAACCCAGAATCCTTTGCCTCCATGGTTTCAGGACAAGTGCTGAAATCCTCAAGAAACAGATCGTCGGACGCTGGCCGGAATCGGTGGTCGGAAAGCTGGACCTCATCTTCGTCGATGCTCCTTATGAGGCCCAAGGCAAAGCTGCTGTTGAAGGCATCTATGATCCTCCCTACTACGAGTGGTTCCAAGCTAACCAGGTCGGTCGGTCGGTCAAAATTAATTAATATTCCGTGCAAAAATACTCTTTCTTTTCTTTTTTTTTTTTTTTTTAATTTCATATGAAATGAAATGATTCCAATCTCACCTTGCAGTTGTAGTGAAATCTGAATTGATCGATCTCTTGTAGGATTTTACAGAGTACTATAACTTCGAAGAATGTCTTGCTTTCCTTGAAGATTACATGATAAAGCATGGACCTTTCGATGGTTTGCTGGGCTTTTCCCAGGTAGGCTGCTTCTGTTAGAAATAAATAATAATAAATAAATAATAGTTTTCTGTTGCTCAGTTTATTAAGGCTATTTCACTCATTTAGATATTGTACTTAACTCTATTATTTTTCAGTTGTAGGAAAATCTTTTACACTTGGTTTAAATTTGATAGAATTTGATTTCATTTACTTAGAATTCTTATCAACTCTTATATTTAAAATTAAAATAAAATTTTGTAAATTAAATTTGATTTCATTCTAGAACTTAAATTTGAAATCTTTATATTATTTGAAATTAATTAAAAACAACAGAATTTAATAAAAATTCTTTATTTTTTAAGCATCTAAGTAACTGACAAATTTATATTCATATATCATATTTATCATATTTTCTATTTCCATTTCTATTATCATTGTCCGATTTAATATTTTTTTAAATCGAATAAATTTAATTTTTTAATTCAAGTATAAAATTTTATTTATTAAATCGAATCAAATTAATTATTTATTTTAAAATTAAATCAATTTTAAGATATAAATGGATTCAAATGGAGTCTCAATATTTTGCCCTCACTGCCTCCTATTCTTAGGGCGACGCACAAACATAAGGCAGTCCCAGTTTTAAAATTCAAATAATTTTAATCTTTTTATGAAATTGTTCCCATAAATTTTATTACATTATCATAATTATTATTAAAAACTAATTTTATTATGAAATATACTTTCTTTTTCCAATCAAAAAAATTGTATGTATTTCTTCCCCACTGTAATTAGAATTCGAGGATTCGCTCCTGACAAAATATAGAACTATATTGATGCTGTGATGAAATAATATAGGGAGCAGTTTTATCAACAGCATTGCCTGGGATGCAGTCGGAGGGAGTGGCTCTTACAAGGGTTCCAAAGATAAAATTTCTGATAATATTATCAGGGGCAAAGTTTGGGGGTTCCAAGCTTGGGATGCCCAAGCTGGCCGCTAATGCATTTTCCTCTCTCATCAAATTGCCATCTCTCCACTTTATAGGTACGTACTACGGAATGTTCATCATTTTCTTGGACTAGTTTTGATGGAAGTTTTTGGAATTTCTTCTCATGCATGTAAAATGGGCTTTCACGGGTAGTTTTGAAATTAATATTTAAATAATTAAAAAAAATAAATAGAATCGAGCGACGAGGCCTAATTTACTTTAATTATTAGCTAATTAATGTATATTTTGAGCTCGTGTGGAGCTTCAAATTTTGAAAAAAATTTCCAAAAGTGTAACATTTTGGAGTTTTTTTGGGCGGTTATAGGAGAAGATTGTATAAGTTGGTTGACAAAATTTTTTAATGTAGTGATAAAAAGTAAGAAGATACCTGATGCATGGAGGAAAAGTATCCTTATACCCATATACAAGAACAAATGAGATATTCAGAACTGTGCGAACTATCGCGGGATTAAATTGATGAGCCATACGATGAATTTATGGGAGAGAGTTATTGAGAGAAGATTAAGAAGGACAACAAACGTTTCAGAAAATCAATTTGGTTTCATGCCTAAAAGATCAACCGTGGAGGCTATCTTTCTCTTGAGGAGGTTAATGGAACAGTATAGAGAATGTCAAAAAGATTTACATATGGTGTTCATCGATTTAGAGAAAGCATATAATCGGGTTCCTAGGGGGATTCTATGGAGAGTATTGGAAAAGAAATGAGCGTGTGTCACATATATTGAGGCGATAAAGGACATGTATGATAGAGCCATGACATCTATACGGACGACTGGTGGAGAGACTAATGAGTTCCCTATCACGATTGGTTTACATCAAGGCTCAGCGTTAAGCCCGTACTTGTTTGCTTTAATTATGGATGAGATTACAAGACATATTTAGGATGAGGTGCCGTGGTGTATGCTATTTGTAGATGATTTGTTTTAGTAGATGAGACAAGAGAATGAGTGAATGCTAAGCTAGAATTGTGGTGGGATACGTTAGAGACAAAAAGGTTTAGGCTAAGCCGATGCAAGACGGAATATATGGAATGTAAGTTTAGTCAAAGTAGGATAATGAGTAGTATAGAAGTAAGTTTAGGCACACAAAAGATTGTATAGAAAGATAAATTTAGGTACCTTGGATCTATGGTGCAACAAGATGGAGGGATTGATACTGATGTAAGTCACAGGATTCAAGCTGGGTGGACCAAATGGAGGAGTGCTTCGGGAGTTTTGTGCGATCGAAAAATCCCCCTCAAGGTGAAAGGAAAGTATTATAACGTAGCGGTTAGACCAGCGCTGCTATATGGATCAGAGTGTTGGGCAGTAAAGCATAATCATGGTCAGAAGATGGCAGTTGTGGAGATGAGGATGCTAAGGTGGATGTGCGGGATTACAAGGAAAGATAGGATTAGGAACGAGGAGATTAGGGGCAAAGTAGGAATAGCACCGATTGAAGATAAAATGAGAGAAAATCGATTAAGATGGTTTGGCCATGTTAAAAGGCGTCCAGCAGAGGCACCTGTTAGAAGGTGTGAAAATATGGAGATTGCCAGGAGTAGGAGGGGTAGAGGAAGACCCAAAAGAAGCTGGAAAAAAATCATTAAACATGACCTGACCTACCTAGATTTATCGGAGGACATGCTCCTAAACAGATCTAATTGGCATCGACAAATCCATATAGCCGACCCCACTTAGTGGAAAAAGGCTTGGTTTGGTTTGGTTTGATTTATAGTGTGAAGTAACTTTTATTTATTTATTTATTTATTAGATTTGACAAAAAAAAAATTATTAAAAAGTTATGTAAAAATGATATGTGGCAAAATTTTGCTGGAGAAAGTTGTGAATGTTTGGAGTTTTTGCAGCTTTGTCAAAACACACTATAAAAAAAAAAATTCAAAATTTGGTCGAACGGATAGTAAATTATCTGTTTAAATAGATTTTGCCAAACCACATTGCTAGAAAAGTTCATAATCCGTTTGAATAAAGGTAAATGATCAGGTCGAACAAATTTTGGCAAACCATAATGAATGTTATTTTAAACTTTCAAAAGTGTATTAATATTCGACAAATTTTTATTGGAAAACATGGTTGCTAGTTTTGTTATATTTTTCTAACAGTAGATATACCTTTTTTATTGAAATTGATGAAGATTAAAAGTTGGATTTTTCTTTTTTTTTTTTTTTTGGTCATGCCCCTAATTTCATAGTTTAGGAAAGATGGCATAGGAATATGAGAATTAAATAAAATAAATAAAAATTTGATTCAAGGTCAAGTCATAATAAATAATAGAGTAAATTACACATACCTCTCCTAGATGTTAAGCTAATTATACATAGACCCTTCAACATTTAAAATTTACATAGACCCCATTATTTCTAAAAGTTACTAACCCTAACTCTATTCTATTAGATTTTTGTTACTTTTCTATTAGGGTTTTAAAAAATAATTTAATATTCTATTTTTACCTTTCTTTTGACATGTCAATATACTAATATATATATAAACTATACATATATATACACACGGTTGATCACCAGCAACATCATCCATTGCTGGTCGATGGAAACTGCTGATTTAACTAAGAGAGAACTTGTCACGCGCCTAACTTAATTGTCCAGGATGAACGACATAGGAATGTGGGAATTAATTAAATTAAATGAAAATCTATTCCAAGGTCAAGTCATGATATAATAACAACTATCAATGCAACTAAAAGCACGTCTCTCATCCCTATATTAAAATAATAGAGGTAACATCCACCACAATAGATTAATGTCACACCCCAGTGACTCAAACCAAGGCTTGTACAACCAAACAAACATTCTTAATAATAATACAATCTCATATGTAATGAATTTGAGACCCACACCTTGGGTCGCACAAATAAAGATACAACCATCTAAATATGGATAAATCATCAGTCTCAACTCAGCTCCGGATGACTACTCCCTGGCCTCATCGGATTAACTAAAATATGGATGGGATGAGTAAACTTTCCCAGTAGGTAGGACTGTGCAAGTGTGCACGAGTGAACATAATCAAGCATATGTAGCATAACTCACAATAATATCAACCAAATATAATATAACGATGTATATGTGATGTAATGCAATAACTAATGTAATTCTCTAATCTCCATCTACCCCAACCTTATCCTGGGATGGGAGACACTTAACACAGCATGCGGGGTCACCAACCACACCGTTTATGCTCACAGCAAGCGTATATCTCAATATATATATAAATCGGATGGGAAACTGTGTTATACCCCATTGGTGTAAGACTCACAGGAATCGTGTTACACCTCCTAGCCCTTCTGCTAGGGAACCGTGTTACACCTCTAGTCAGGCATCTACTTAGCTCAAGTAGGGTCTGGCTATAGTCTGGAGATAATCTCATAATCACATCTTATAATTAACGTCCCAACTCCAAATGACTAAGCCCTAGTCATATATATCAATTGAGAATCATCTTGTATTTTTAAAATCTCATTTTATCCCTTTTCTTAAATCATAGATTCCATCCATATATATAACCTGTGCCTCGATATGTCACAATATAAATATGGCACTCTCAGTCAATCTATAATCATAATAATAAATTGGATGATGTAACCCCAACCTCATGCACATGATATGCTTAATCATGTAAATAAATATAATCTCAACATATAAACACATTCTTATTAGGCTTGATGATGATTCAAAATTCATTTAATATTTTAAAATCAACCATGAATGAGTTTGGGTAAAAAATAAGAGGTTAAAAATCAAAACGGAGCATTTTCAGGCATTTTGCCCATTAGCGTCCTGATGCCAGCACCTAGTACTTAGCTTCCAGGTTCGTTTTCATGAAACCCCAACTTCAAAACAACCCCAAAATCATTCATCCAAGCGCCCAAACTAAATAATCAACCATATATAAGCGTTTAAACACCTAAATAACATGTTTCTATAACATTAGATTCAAGAATAACTTAAAGGAATGTAAAATCTCAACATATATATGCATATATATATACACACACATTCATATATGCATATATGTATCACAAATCCTCTAAAATCTCAACCTAATCAAGCATACTACATGTCAAAATCATTCTAGAAATGTCTAGAACACAAACATAAGCCACATTTATATCAAATCCGAAGAGAAAGGAAGAAATGAGAAGATCTAAGTTGTTGCTCCCAAACTTCAAAAGTCGATTTCTCCCTTCTCGAGCCAAATCACTTAAAATAAATGTTACCACGGCGTTCACAACGTCAAATACTACCCCTGATCCACTAATCTTTCGCTCCAGATTGTACTTCTCTCTCTACTCTCTTTCTTTTCTTTGGCAGTCGAGCAAGGCCAAAAAAAGAAAAAGAAAAAGAAAGAAAGGAAAGAAGGAAAAGAAAAAGGCTGGACCCTTGGCCCAATTGTCCAACTAATTACCGATTCGGACCACACCTAGCTTAGCAAAAATAAAATAAATCAATTAAATCTCAAAATAATTATTTTATTGGCCCAAAATAACATATAAATAGCCAAAATAAATACCGGGTATTACATTCTTCCCCCTTATAAAAATTGCGCCCTTAAAATTTACTTAACATACTTTAATCAAAAGATAGGGATGGGTACTTCAACTGCATCACCGATTCACATTCCTAGGTGGATTCCTCAACTCCACAGTGTCACCACAACATGTGAACCAAAGGAATGGTCTTACCACGCAAAACTTGTTCACGCTTGTCCTCTATTCAAACTGGTAGATTTTCAAAAGTCACATCCTCCTCAATATCCAATTCTTCCCAATTAATCACATGAGAAAGATTTGGTATATACTTATGAAACATAAACATGTGGAACACATTATGAACCCTAACTATTTATGAAGAAAGCGCTAATCTATATGGCACCTCACCAATTCTCATAATAACCTCAAAAGGTCTAATTTACCTCGGCGAAAGCTTTTCACGTTTCCCGAATCGAACTATACTTTGCCTTGGTGAAACTTTCAAAAACACAAAATCACTGACCTGAAATTCTAATGGCTATCTCTGAGCTGTCAAAACTCTCTGTCGGATCACTTGAATCTTTTTTGATGTCTACCTCACTAAATTAAGACCAACCATTATAGGTTCTCTAGCTTCATCCCAACACAATGGAGATCTGTAAGGTTGTCCATATAAAGCCTCATACGGAGACATACCAATACGTGCCTGATAACTGTTATTATACACAAATTCAATCAATGGCAAATGGCTCTCCTAATTTCCTCTCAAAGTCAACACACAAGACCTGAGCATATCTTCCAAAATCTAAATAGTCCACTCTAACTACCCGTCTGTCTATGGATAAAATGTTGTACTAAAACATAATTGAGTTCCTAGCGCCCTCTGCAAACTCTGCCAAAATTGTGCTATAAACATTGGGTCTCTATCTGACACAATCAACAAAGGTATACCATGTAATTAAATAATCTCATGAATGTAGAGCTGGCACCATTTTTTCATAGAATCCGTATTCTAAACAAGTAGAAAATGAGCTGATTTAGTCAATCAGTCCACAATCACCCAAATAGCATTTTGCTTCTTATGTGTTCTTGGCAAACCCGTTACAAAATCCACAGTCATGTGGTCTCACTTTCACTGTGCCACTAGCAATAGCTGTAGCAAACTAGCCGGCCTTTGGTGTTCGGCCTTCATATGTTGATAGGTAAGGCAACGAGACACAAATTTTGCCATATCATGTTTCATACCGCTCCACCAATATTGACGTCCCAAGTCTTTATACATTGTAGTTTCTCTAGAATGTACTGCAAATCTCGAGTGATGAAATTCCTGAAGTACCTCTTCCCAAATTCCATCTACATCAGGCATAAAAAATCTTATCTTTAAATTTCAAATGTCCTTTTGCGGATAAACTCCAACCTTCAACTTCTTGTCTTGAAGACAAATAATACCTTATGTTTTTGACAATATTGATCATTCTGTTGATCTCAGTAACTCATGTCAACAATATAGGTACCACCTGCAAACAATTCAAATTGGAGTATGTTGTGCAGTCTTCATCATCCTCGTCCCATCAAAATTCAGAATCACCTGTATTTTCCTGAAGATGCCACTAAGAATGAACCATCATAACTGCTAAACTCTAGGACTTTCTGCTAAAAGCATCAGCCACTACGTTGGCCTTCCCTAGATAATACTAAAGATCAAAACTATAATCCTCTAAGTATTCCATCCATCTTTTCTGTTTCATATTCAAATCACACTAAGTAAACAAAATACTTTAAACTCTTGTGATCTGAATAAACATTAAACCTTTCACTATACAAAATAATCCCGCTAAGTCTTTAAAGCAAAAACCACCACGGCTAACTCCAAATCTTGCGTAGGGTAATTCATTTCATGTGGCTTCAACTGCCTAGACCTATACACCACTACTTGATCATTGTACATCAAAACACATCCCAAACCTTCACGTGAACCATCACAATACACTGAATGTCTCACTCCTCATTCAGATATAATCAATATTGGAGCCTCAGTTAATCTTTGCTTTAATTCATTAAAAACATTCTCACAAGCATCATCCCATTCAAATCTAACTTCTTTCTAAGTCAATTGAGTCAGTGGCCCCGCCAACCAAGAGAAATCTTGAATAAAACAATGGTAATTGACCGCATGTAAATATTGCAGTTATATTCTAAACCCCCGAGTGCAAGGGCGTGCGGTGTAGTTTTAACTTGGTGAGTCCGAGGTCGAATCCACAGGGAACCTAAAGTTTTAGTTTCTAGGTTTTAAAAGTTTCTACTCCTAGGTTCAAGAATTGGCTTAAGCAAAATAAATAACACAATTTAGATGTTATTCTTAAGGTTCGTTCCAACAAATAAAGATAACATAAATTAATACTAGAATTGTTTAAAGAAAACAACTATGACAAATTTTAGAAATGACTACGATGAATAAAACAAACCCTTGATTCAACATTCAAGTTCACGTGAAATGGAATTGAATAATATCAGTGCTTTAATTACCAATTAAAATTTCTCGTCAAATGGAAAAGTAAATTGAAAAATATCTTGGTTAAAGCTCTTAAAAATTCCACAATACACAATTTCATATTCACGTCTAATGGATTATGAAATCGGAAAGATTTTCTTGAAGTTTCACTTGTGGGTTCAAACCTAGTTTCTTCGTTTCAAGATTTTTCAAGAAAGTTAAAGATCCAAAAACTTTTATCAGTGATTACCGGAATATAATCAAAAGCCTTTGTTTTCAAATGTTCTTTAAATGAAAAATCAGATTTGAACAAACTAATGTAGATGTTTACGCTTTCGCGTATTCAACTACAAAACCCTAACACATAATATGATTCAACCATTCCCATGAACATTAAATCAAGGAAAGAAATCTGCTAGCATGCTGTTGAATTCCATAACCATAAATCAATAAAGAAACAAGAAGATCAAATGAAAATAAATTTGAAAACTTTTATTAATCTAAGCAAACAAAGTATCGTACTTCAAAGAATTGAAAGTGTGACAAACAATCACCAAAACAGAAACGAATCCAACGAATGCTCTGCAAATCTTGAAAAACATTTTTCGAAATAAATGAAAAACACTCTCTAAAACCCTAGAACACTCTCAAAAAGGTCAGGAAGAAGTCCTCTCATGTGGCTGTACATGGGGTATTTATAACCTATGCATGAAACCCTAAAAAACGAAACTAAAAATGGGTGCCACAGGTTCTCGGTGGTCCGGACCACCAAAAGGGGTGTCTGGACCACAGTGTGCTTGTTTCCTCACTTTCTGCTGCTTTGTATTCTGTGGTCCTGAACCAGTCCAGACCGCAACTCCAAGTAAGCACACCGTGAGCTAATCCTTATCGTATTCTTTATTTTCGGCACTCCTAATCGCACTTATTGCATCATTTTTCCTACATTTAAGAAAATAAACCGAATTAGTGAAAAAATTAACGAAACACATGAACAAACCAAGAAAATGAATGATTTTATGTTAAAATAGCAGACTTGTAATTACATTTTTCAAGTGCAATCACACCCCCCAACTAGAGCATTGCTAGACCCTAGCAATGGTTTTATTTAAAATAACCTAAACTAGTATTTTCAGCTAGTGAATCAAAGAAATGCAAAGCCTCTTCAACAGTCTTTTCATAAAATTCACCATTGCACATAGTTGCAACAAGCATTTTCAAATTGGGAGTCAATGCATTGTGAAAGAAATTGACAATTCGCCAAGATTCAAAACCATGATGAGGGCAAGCTTGCAACAATTCTCTAAATCTTTCCCATGCTTGAGCAAATGTCTCATTAGGCTTACAAACAAATTCATGATCTGTTGTTGAAGGATTACTATCCTATTTGCAAGAAAATACTTTAAAAATTTAGTTTACATTTCTCTCCAAGTTCCTATGGATCTAGCCTCAAGTGAATTTAACCACATTTTTGTTTTGTCTTTCAATGAAAGTGGAAACAACTTGAGACGAACCATATCCTCATTAGCATTTCTAACCATACAAGTTCCACAAACATCTTCAAATTCTTTCATATGCATGTAAGGATTTTCTGAGTCTATGCCATGTAAGGATTTTGATCATTCTCTCCTTGAACACTTCATTCCGATAAAGTAGGTGGTGGTGGTATGTCCATTTGTGCAACAAAAAATTTAGATGATAAACTAGATGATGAAGATTCAATTAACTCAGCAAGGGATAATGGAGTATGAACTTTAGAATTAATTCCAACAATTCTACTAGACCTTAATAGCATGCACAGAAATTCAGATTTAAATTGATTCCAAACTATCCTCCAAACTTCACAAATATCAACCAGTTCACACAGAATTTCAGCTCTATTCTCCTCTAACAAATGCACAACAAATTAAATCAGAAATTCAGAGATCAGATGTAGCAATTTCTTCACTAAAACTAAGAACTAATACCTACAAAAATAAAAACAAAGATGGAACAAAGTTACCTAGAGAATTGAGTAGCTCTGTCGTTGAAGATGGGGGTGAACCTTGCTACCAGTTGCTCCACAGATTCAAGACACCATTGCTTCTCGAACATCCCCGGCAACGGCACAAAAATTTTGCTTGTCGCTGCTCAATTTCCTCACTCTTAATTACAAAATTCAGATTTAAGAGAGATGAGTAAAGAAAATTGAGACAAACTTCCCCTAAGTGCAAGGTGTGATTGTAGCACAAAGTAATGGTGATTACCAGGTCATTTCCACAGGGACCTAAGGAGCAAAGAATGGTTGAATCTAATGGGTTTGATTAGCAAACAAAGGCTCACGAGAATTTGAAACACATGAAAATCTGGTTTAGAAATATTTGTGGTTTTGGAAATGGGTTTTGAAATGAAAATTGAATTTACCAAAATTTGATATTAAAAAGATGGGCAAGGCAACTTCAATGCCTCTCCAAATCAATCTCAAAATGCCAAGAGTGTATCAATCATCAATCCTATTTGTTCCAATTTTTGAGAAATTAATTTCAATTAAAACAAGCCATGGATCAAACACATGATGTGCATAATTTATCTTAAGAACAATAAAGATTCTAAGTCTAGCAACTCTCATATAAATTTGCAATGAAGGTTCTAAGTTAAGTAATCCCTATGAGCCAATTGATAGAATATGTAAATTAGTGTCAATCGGACCTTGAATCAATGATGTCTAAAGCAATTAGATACAAACAGAATTGATAATCAAAGAACTTAGAATAAACCCATGAAGATTGGTATCTTGAGAATCATTGGAAAGTACATTTCCTTGCCTTGACCCAAGAAAAACTCAGCCGATCATTCTTATAAAATTCAAAACAAAACTAGAAAACTCAAATGATACCATTGAAAGTTGGAATTGAAAGTACTCTCAAATTGAAATCTAATTACAGGTATTAAACTTAAAATTGAAATTGAAATTTTAGACTAAAAATCTAAGCTACAGCAATCACAAAAATGAGAAAATAGAGCTCTCTCTTCTCTACCAAAAAGAACTCCCCAGACCTCTAAAGCTCTCCGTAAGAAAAATGGAGTGTGTAAAAAAAAACAATCTGTCCTCCATGATCTCAGCCCTATATCCTCCTTCTCCCAGAGGTTTCTTCTCTTTCTATTAAGCAATTTCTACTGAATTACAGATTTGCCATCCTTGATCTCAAGATCATGTCACATGGAGAAGTTACAGTCACGTGGAATCTGTTACTGAGATATCACACATCATTCGGATGCTGCAGTATTGTATTTGAATACAACATTCCCTCCAGAACTCAATGCACTCTCCAACAACATTCGAATGGGTTAGATCCATAACCGAATACCATTTTCTGCTTCTAAAATCTTAGAGCTGATGGTTTAATCCCCTGGTATTGAACTTAAAGGAAAATTCTGAATCTCCCAAAAAAGATTTAAATCGGCTGATGTGTTGTATTCAAACTCATCCAATCTTTCCATTCTTCATTTCTCCTTCTTTGCAACTTTAGTGAACTCAATTCACCTTCATTGTGATGAAAATTCAACACATGTTCTATCTTGAGTGATGAGGATAAAATCTGCACAAGACAAGAATTTATATCATTTCTGTGCCATAGAAATGTGTAAATCAATGGGTAAATGTGTAACATTTGGAGTCCAATCAACATATATATTTATATCTCACAAATCCTCTAAAATCTTAACCAAATCAAGCATGTCACATGTCAAAATCATCCTAGCAATGTCTAGAATGCAAATAGGAGCCCCACATACCTCAAATCCGAAGAGAAAAGAAGAAATGAAAAGATCTAAGTTGTGGGTCCCAAGCTTCAAAAACTTATTTCCCCCATCTCGAGCCAAATCACTGAAAATGGATGTCGCCACGACGTTCACGGCGTCAAATACTACCTCGATCCACTGGTCTTCTGCTCCGGAACGCACTTTCTCTCTCTACTCTCTCTTTTTTTTTTCTCCCTTTTCTCTCTTTTCTCTGGCAGCCGAGCAAGGTCAATAGAAAAAAAGAAGAAAAAGAAAGAAAAGGGAAAAGGAAGTAAAGGAAAGGAAGAAAAAAAAAGAGGTTGGGCCCTTGGTCCAGTTGTCTAACTAATTACCAATTCAGGCCACACTCAGCCTAGGAAAAATAAAATAAATCCATTAAATCTCAGAATAGTTATTTTATTGGCCCAAAATAACACATAAATAGCCAAAATAAATACTGAGTATTACAAAACTCAGACATGTACAAACTGTGGTTACCGGAGAGGCAAGGAAGTAGATCATAATGCAGAGTCTGAAGCAGCTGAGGAGCTCCGTCATCATTTTTTCAGCGAAGGGAAGTCCTTAGAAAAGGGTACAAGAGTGACCCAGAGGTGGGATGGTCCAACTGGTTAAACCCCTAAATGAAAAACCTCTCTAAAATTTTTTCTCTCTAGAACAGCCCATGTAGATGCCATAGTTCTAATTTTTTTGGCATCATTTGATACTTTTCGCTAATGCCACCAGTTGGATTCTTTTTACTAGCATCAAAAGTCCTCTTTCCTAGCATCAAAAGTCCTCTTTCCTTTTGATTTAGCCTCAATCCATGTAGTAACAGTTGACCATGGCTATCTCTCACGATCTAGATCTTCCACCATTAGTCCCAGCAGTGCTTACATGTCATTACTACTACTTTTTCAGAACCATCCTTGGTTCCACACGACTCATCTATGCCTCTTGCTTTATTTTTTGATCAAATGAAGGTAACCCAGCCTTATCTCGGTACTCTTGCTACCTCTAGTTCATTTTTTGACCACATTCTTCCACCTTGGGAAGCTACCTGTGCTTCCACGAAAATCCTTGATTGGGTTAAGCTCATTGTTCAAGCTATCGATGCCTTTGAAACCCTTGCATCAATCTTAAAAGCTTCACCTGACTACATCACCCAGGTTGCCACTACCCTTAACGCCAGTCTCATACTCCCTTTCATCGGTCAAACAGGTCTTATATATCCCCAGGAACCTGCTACCTCATCTCCGACACATGCCAAAACCAAGATTTTTCGACGATTCCAGGGAATTTAGTGTGCCATTCCGGCCACTAGCCACCTCCTCCTACGGGTCACTGAAGATACATACATATACATAAGATGTATGTGTGTATAAGGGTCTAAGGTTGAAGTTTGCTTAAGTTATAGGAGGCCATAGAAGAAGATGGATTTAATGTTTGTGAGAGATATGATGACAGAGAAGAACCAAAGGCATAATTGTCTGCACAGTAAAAAATTTAACGTAGTCAAGAGCAATAGTAATGGAAGGGGGTTGGGGATTAATAACTTTTGGAAATAGGGAGGTCTATATAAATTTTAAATGTTGAGAAAGTGTATGTGTAATTAGCATAATGTTTAGAGGAGGTGTATGTAATTTACTCTAAATAATAACAATATTTAAAGTACATTACCATCAATTGGACAACAACATAATCCAATTTAACGTCGTCCCCAATCAGGGGCAGAACCAGGAAATTGTGTTTGGGTGTGTACTAATTATAAGGCATATAAATGATTAGTAGGTACCATAAGAGGAATAAAGAAAGAGTTTAACTGTCCAAAAAGAGGAAAGAGAGAGAAAAGTTTAAGTATGGTTAGATATTTTTTTAATTATATTAGGATAGGCTAGGTAAAATTGCATTGGTGTTATTGGGTTAATTTTTTTTCTTTATTGAGTGGGCATAATTGGTATTGGGCTAAATTCTTTTCTTTTCTTGGGTAAACACAATTAGTATTGGTTTAAAAGTCTTTTCCCTTTCTTGGGTGGGTCCAATTGAGCACAAAAGACAATATAAAAAATAATATAATTTTTTCTTGGATGGCACAATTATGCACGAAAGACAATATACAAAATAGTATAATGTTTTGTTTTGTTTTTTGTTTTTTTTTTTAGGGTGGGCACATGCTTGCCCAAGGCCAATCTTAGCTCTGCCCTATAATGACAGATCCAACGTTTTCACGGCCAAAACATATAATACAATCATATTTATATCTCTTAAGATTATCACATTATGAATGTAAGTATCATCCACATTTTGAGTCACACAGTTTATAATACTAATAGCCCAACTCTAGGTTAAAATGAATAAATACAAATAATGTTATCCATAGTTATGATCAGACATAGGCTAATTAAGTCTAAGCTGCTTACATATCCCACCTTAGGAATTAAGTCACAGTAGTTCTTAATTTAGTACCCAAGATTCACAACCAAACTCATTATAAACAAATCAAATATTTATCATCATTATAATTAATAACATCAGTATCTCAACACATAATAATAATCTATTCAATCTCATGCAATGGGTAGTGATTGAATGTAATACCAATGCATATTCTTTAATCTCCATCTAACTCTGACCTTATCCTAGAACGAGTGACACTTAATAAAGCACACAAAGCTACCAACCGTATCGTTTACACTTACGGTGAATGTCTATCTCAATATATTTCACGAATGGAGAACTGAGTTGCACTTCCATAGGTGTAAGACATAGGGGAATTGAGTTATACCCTTTGGCCCTTCTACTAGAGATCTGAATTATACCCTTACTTAGGTATCTACTTATCTCAAATAGAGTGTAGTTCCAATCTGAAGAAAATCGCATAATAATAGTATCTCAATATTAATGTACAAACTCCAATGACTAATCTTTAGTCCTATATATTGACTAGGGATCATCCGATATTTTCAAAATCTTATTTGTCATTTTACTCAAAATGAAGGATCTTGTCTATGTACATGACCTGTGTCTCAGTACATCAACAATATCAATATGGCACACTCGGCCAATTAACAACCATAATGTCAAATCAGACGATGCAATCTCAGCTCCATGCACATAATATGCTCAATCATATAAATAAATAGCATCTCAATATAACATTGCATTCATATTAGGCTTGATGATGATTTAGGGTTAATTTAATCTTTAGAAATCAATAACCAATAGGTCTGGGCACAAACTATGTTTTCAAACCTAAAAATTTACATTTTATAAAACCCAGCAGTGTTATCATCCAGACGTCCAATCAAATGGCACCCTGTCCAGATGCTTGTTCGAATAGAAGTCCCAATTGTGCTGTATGGACACTTGTCTAGAGAACAATGCCCTAAAACCCTTTTTCTGGGCTCGTTTTTGATAGAACCCTTGAACCAAAACTAGCTCAAATCATTCATCCAAGCCACAAAGTCAACAATCAATCAAATTGAAACATATAACCATCTCAATAACATATTTATCTAACATTTATCTCAATAATAACTCACAATTGTAAGATTTCAACATTTATATGCATATATATACACATCAACACAAATTCGCCGAATCCAACCAAATCAAGCATATAATATACCAAATTCATGCTAATAACACATAAAAGCACATATGTAAGCCCCACCTACCTCAAATTCAAAGAAAAAAGAAAGAAAAAAAAAAAGAGAAATATAAGAGTTTACCTTCCAAGCTTCAGAAGTTGATGTCTTTCACCTTAGGGCAAATCACCCAAAATCGCCACCACCATGGCGTTCACAACGTCAAATATTACTTGATCTAATTAGTTTTCCTCTCTGAACTTCACACACTCTCTCTTCTTTTCTTCTGTGGCTATTTTTCCCTAGAAGAGTAGAAAACCATCCCCATAAGAAAAGAAAAGAAGAAAGAAAGAAAAATAATGGTTGGGCCTTTGGCCCAGTTGTCCAACCCAATACAACTCCGGCCAAACTCAACCTAGGAAAAATAAAATAAAGCCAACCATCTAGACCTAGCCTAAGGTCCAAATATTTAATTGGCCTAAAATTTCAAATAAATAGCCAAAATAAATACTAGATGTTACATTTTTAGAGTTTTTAGATTTATTAGAGTTACTTTTTTTTTTTTTTTGAGTTTTTGTAGAGTTATTTAATATTCCTCAAAACCAAGCCCAAAACCAATATCCAATCATAATACAATTCAAATGTTGAAATGAATACAAAACAGATCTTGACCAACTGATCCAACTCACGATTCCATCACGAGCATTTGCTCTGTAAGATTAACTATAAGGGATTAGCACTAAACCACGTGTACTCAAAATATGCATATAAGATTAATGTTTCTTAATCATGCAAAGGATTCAACACTTAATTAATATTAATTAAGTAAAATCTTACCAACTTCACAACAATACCATAGTGTGCACAATAATTATACTATTTTAATTGAACAGTTATTCAATCATGATCTTACAGTCTCATATTAAAACAATATTCATCACCTCATTCACATCACAATATATATATACGCACCATACTATGGTTCAGTTACTCTGTAAGGTTAGTTTGTGACCACAGAATTAAAACCAAAATATATCCCCAAGCTTTAACCATGGGGTATAACTAGTCCAATAATCCTAAATATACTCATCAAATCTCTAGGTCTTAACTGTGGGGTACAATTGGTCTCGCAGTCCCAAATATATTCATCAAATCTCATGGCCCTAATCTTGTAGTCCCAGTCCATCTCACTTTGCCTTAGCAAGCAAACCGATCCTGTAATTCTGGTGCTAATATACGCTAATACAAGTCGTATATACGCTTCATAGGTTTTAAGCCTACTAGTAACATTAAACCACTCTGCACAAGTTTTTGGGCTTTTAACCCTTAGGCTCTAGAACCCATTCTTTTAGTACCCTCTATTAGGCCTTTTAATGAGTTGAGTATGGCCCAGATCCAATCCAAATCTAGCTCATTAATAGTGCTTCAAATCCTTAAGACCTACTATAAAAATTCGGAAGATCCAAATCCACTTGATACGTTAATTTTCGGACCAGATTTGGATAAATTTTGTGGATCCACTTTTAATCCAAAGATCCATTTTTTTTTCATTTTTGAAATCCTAGTTAGATCACATCACAGAGTCCACTAGAGTCTAGTCGTTTTCTTTCTAACGACATTGTCTTTGAAATCCTTTCCAAACTGTCGATTTTATCATTCCTCCAATTCCGCTTTGTCTGTAGAGTATGGTTTTTTCTGATTGACCACCTATCTTTCATTTGCTTACATCTTACTAGATCCAATCCCTTTCTCCTCTTTAATTTAGTACAGTAATGTTTTGAATTCATTCATTCTCTCGTCTGAGATTCTTTCTCGTTCTGTACTAATTCTTTACTAGATTTAGTTAATTTGTTCTCTGCTTGGTGAATAAAAAAATCACATCACAACAAATACCGTAGGAAGAAGAAGACAAACGAACTGGGGATCATACTAGTGACGATATAAACGCTTCCCCTTGAACCGCATCAATAGAGGCTTAACCTTTCCAACAACCGTAGCTACCAGCAGAGCAAACCCCAGAAAAAAACCACCTCAAGCAACGACAGCATTTAAGAAGGAGCCATATATAGAGGAGACTCAGGCAGGATATGTTGAAGGAACCGCTGACGGTAAAAGGGATTATGCCAGTGGTGATTCCTATGTCGGTACATATAAAAGTGCTAGGGGTAACGTCACTGAAGAAGGTGTCAACGAAAGAACCACCACACGAAGGTGGAGGGATGAGGTGGAGAATTCAGATGCTCGTTACTGGTGCCGCCCGTATATTCCAATTAACTCGAGAGCTTGGGCACAAGTCTGACGGCAAGACCATTTAGTGACTACTGGTGTGTAATGGCTATATTTTGTTAAAGTCCATAAAAAATGAGTCAGATTGGATAAATGGGCCAAACTTGTTGGTCAGCTGGCCAGATCTTGAGTGTAATGGCTAGATCTATTTAATTATGGGTCTAGATTAGGTCTAGATTAGGTCTTTGCTTGATGGATCTGGACTTAATGAATTTGGTCCAGATTTGACCTAGATTTGGCCCATTGACAAGCCTACCCACTATGATGCCAATTACAAAATTCAAATCAAATTCTAATTTCATTATTAATAGTGTATCATACACAAGAATTCTCCATACATTAGGTTTTTACATTCATCTTTTTAATTTATAAGTTTTACTGAACAACATATCTCTCAAGCCTAAGTTTCATGTTGCCCTCCTTCATAAATATTGTTTCATTAAAAGATCAATCATATTAAATCTCATACAACCATATTCAAGAATATATACAAATAAATAGATAAATAAAATTTAATATCAAAGTTGTCTTAACAAAGACTGATTTTGGATATAAATTTTGATAATTCATGTAAAATAAAACATTTGCAGTTAGTTTAAAAGTCTAAAATACTAAGAATTAATTCGAGTTTCACAAAAATAATATTTAGAATTCATTCTTGTACCCAATTAATACAGATTCTGAGAAAATTAAATAGGTGCTTCTATCTAAGATTATTACAAAACTGCCCCATTTTAATAATTTTTATAAAATTCACTTTATCTCAAAAATTAAGAACATTTTACTAAAGATTCTTTTATATGTCTAGTTTCATGTGTAAAACTTTTAAAAATTAACCCAACTTCTATATATATCTTTTATACCAAAAACTGAGCTTGAGCTGGTGCTAGTGTAGCAATTCAAACCAAATAGTCAATTTTTATAAAAGTCATTTTGACTCATAAAATCATGAAATTTTTACTGAATACTCTTTTATATGTCTAGTTGCATGTATAAAAATATCAAAAATTAATTCAACTTCTAAATATGACTCCTAAATAAGAATAACAGACTAATTCCAGCATAGAAATCGCATAATTTCATTCAGAATATTCAAAACATAGATCAAACTTCCAATCTTATATGCATATATAAACAAACATAATTTTGCAAAAGAATTAAGAATAATCTTATACACTAACCCCACCTACCTCAATATACACATAGAAGAACTATGTATAAAGTATTAAACAACACCAACTCAAATTGATTCTTTTTAGAAACTCTCCGGCGACCTCACTCTGAGCTACACACAAAATTGATATGAATATGTTTTGGAAATCTTCCCACATAGGATGACCTTCTCACTTCTTCCTCACACAATCTTACAAGAACAACACAATAGCTCTCTCTCTCTCTCTCTCTCTCTCTCTCTCTAGGTCGCACGTTTGAAGGAAAAGTTAGAGGTTATACGGGGAGGGGTTTATACAAACTTTCAACCAGTCTTCCCTCAGTAACCTCTTCCACTTAGCCATCATTTTACCTCCCTCATAGTACGTAACTCCTTGTCACCCACCTTAGCCAATAGAAATACACCTCCCCTCTCACCCAATAAAATCACACCTGTTCACTCACCCAATGGAAACACACTCAACATTAAAATATATATATACATACACCAAATTTAGCATACGTGTAAATAAAATATAATTTAAGCATGTCACACTAAATAATTTTAATAAAACAGAAATTTAAATAAAATAAAAATTTGAATCTTGAAATAAATAATAAAATAAATATATATACATATTTCAAAATTCTAGGCCTTTGCACATTCTATATTCTTTTTTAAAGAATTCTATATTTAATAATTCTTTTTCAATGGGGAGGGGATTTAATTCTAGGAAAACAGAGAAGTGTAAGAAAATATTTTTTAATTTTATACTATTTTTATAAAATATTTTTATAAAATTTTGACATTTTTGAATTTATATTACCTATTAAACTAAAAACCACAATTATTATTTCGTAAAGTTTTCGGGCGCTACGAGATTGTTTCTTTGAACTAATTTTTTTTCTTTTAATTACTTTCAAAAAATTATACTTTTAAACAAGAAAGTAAAATTTAAAAATAATGGGTCCTAATTTTTTTTTTTTAATTAAGAGCAATCATCTACTCGTATTTACAGTGCCTTTTCATGCAGGCGAGACAGATGTGGTGAAGGAAGAGGGGACTGCATTACTGGATTCATTCGAGGACCCCATTGTAATTCGTCACCCCGAGGGCCACACAGTTCCAAAACTTGGTCAGTGATACATATGCAATTCTTTCTGGTATTCCATTTTTAAGGTTTGCACGGATTTCATTCTTATTTTGATCGATTGGTGTCCACCCCCTATTGCCAAAAGTTCAATATAGGGGTATTTGGAAGTAAAAATTTTAGAAACTTTTGACCATTTTTTGACAAAAATTATTAGGTATAACTTTTTGTGTTTGATAAAATAAATAAAATGTTTAAAAAATATTTAGCAACTTTTTAGTGTTGGGAAAATTTTTGATAACTTCTAAGAAATTTAAGAAATTTTTTGTTATTTAGTAAAAAGTTGGAAAAATTTTAAAAATTTTTAATAACTTTTGATGTGTTAATTAAAAAAGATGCAAAAGTTACTAAAAATTTTCCATTATTAGTTTTTTTTTGGGGGGGGTTCCAATCACTGTGTAGGTAGAAAGTTCATTTTAAAGGGAGGTCTACTGATGTTCTATTTGACACTATTAAAAATCATTAAAACTTATTAATTTTAACTATTTTTTATATTTTTTTTCAATTAAAATTTTTCACGTTTCATCTTTATGTTACATTTTTTTATTTTTATTATACTTTTTACTTTACTTTTTTATCAACTAAACACCTCCTAAGTTTAAACCACGTGGCTATTAAACTATCATATGAATTAGGTTTCGTGCGTGGATAAGAAAGAAGTGTACTAATGATTCTTACTTTGAGGGTAGAAGTGTCAATGAGCTAAGCCGGTAGGGAATTATTTTACTAGCCTCCATTTAATTCAAACTCGACCCTTATAATAAAAGTTAAGTTTGGACTTCTTTTGAAACTTATTTATCGAACGAATTTAATTTGTGCATAAGAAAGTTCTGCTCGCAAAATTGAGGGTCTACTTATATTATTTTAGGTATTATTAGGGTTCGTTTGAAACTCTATAAAAAGTTTTAAAAACTCAAAAAAAAAAAAAAAAAAAAACTTTAAAAGTTAATTTTTTTGAAAAATTTGTTAAAATCTATTGAAACAAATTATTATAATGTATTCTAACGAATTTTGGCAAATTTTTTAAAAAATTAGACTGACATTTATAACAAAAAGTTCTACAAAACTCCAAAAATTTTCAAGATTCTCTACTAAAATTTTGTCATGTATCATTTAAAATAATTTTTAACAACTTTATATCAAATGAAAAATAAACATCCAAATTTACAAAAAAAAATAATAATAATAATTTACTTTTGTTGACTTCTGGAGTTTTTTATACTCCGTACGGCCTCTTAATATGAATATTGTATATATAACTTGATCCACATCTAGAGGTTTTTTAATGAATTTGGATATAAATATGCCAATCCGGCACAACAACCAGTTTACATACCTGCCTGCTTGTGCGAAGGAAGTGATTCCCATTGTAATTCTTCCACTTTCAGTTTAGTGCTTTTGGATCACAAATGTAATTACTAACACAATATATCCACTTGAATTTCATGCTTTTGCGCAGATGGGGAAAGTCTGGAGACAATGCTTGCCTTTATTGAGAAGGTGCATTTCAAGGAAGAGTAGATCTTCTTCGATGCGAACGCTGCAATTTGTGTTTTCCCCTTAAGCATTAGCAGACTTGTTAACGTGACTTTTTTACGCTCAAAAAATTTGAAAAATAGAGGGACAAAGGTTAATTGATCGCTGTTGTGCAGAAACATAGCAAACAAATAAAATAAAAAACAATCACAAAGAAACACACTATTTATGAAAGGTTATTGATACATTAACGACTGAAAAGCAGGCGCCAATAATAGAGGTCATTTGATGATAACGCTGTCGTTTTTCTACTTATGTTTATATGTTTATATTTCTTATTTTTTATTTCTGTTGTCATTTTTTTTTAAATGAAAACTGAAACTGTGTTTAAAAATATAATTTTGTTTAAAGTTATTATTTTTTTATTTTCATAAATATTTAATTTTATTAGTTTTTTAAAAATTAATTGAATTTAATCAATATATCTTAATTTAATTTAATTATTATTAAAAACAATTGAATAAAATATAAGTGTTATATCATTTAATTCAGTAAATATAGAATATATTAATTGTAATTTAATTATATTATTTACTAAAAATAATTAATAAAATATATTTCATAATAATTTAAATAATTTAATTACAATATTTATTAAAAATAGTTTAATAAAATATAATTCAAATGAAATAAATTAGTTAAATTAAATTAATTTAATTTAATTGTGATATTTATTAAAAATAATTTAATAAAATATATTTAATATTAGTTAAATTAACTATTTTAAATTAATTATTAAATTAAATAATTTAATTATAATATTTTTTAAAAATAATTATATTATTTAAATTATTTATTAAATTAAATTAATATATTTTATTTTATTATTTATTAAAACAATTTTATAATATATATTTCCTATTAATTAAATTAACTAATTTAAATTAATTATTTATTAGAAATAAATTAATAATTTATATTACATATTAATTTAATTAATTTAATTTAATTTAATTATATTATTTATTAAAAATAATTTTAGTTTAATAAAATATTTGAATAAGATAATTTATTTTAATACGATGTAACAAAAATGAACAAAATATTAGAATTGACAAAATATTTACAATAGAAAAAAAAGTGAAAATACTTTTTTTTTTCATTTTTCTGTTTAAATTTTCATTTTCTTGAAAACAAAAAAAAATAAATAGATTTAACAACATATTTTTATTGTTAATTTATAAAATTTTAAAAATATAAAAAAATAAAAAACAAAAATTTTATCAGACGGCGCCTAATCATCCCATTTTTGGTGTCTCAGATACCAACATTTTCAGTAGTCCCAGCATGATAGGCTAATTAATTTTCTCAATCTAAGCATCCGAATGGATCGCAGTGTCGATTAAGTGTAGATTAAGTGGGCTTTTTTTATGTTTTTTTAATTAAAATAATTTCTTTTTTTTTTTTTTTCCTTATAGAGTGGTGAACTGAACTATTGTCTTCCTCAGTTTTTTAGAATCAAACCAAAGCTCCTCATATTTTACAAAGAATCGCTGGTATATTTGAAAGGCACTACTTCTTTACTTTACCCCCTACTTCCCTCTCTCGCAAGTAGCCCCTCACAGGTAGATCCCTCGCAGCCCTCACAGGCAGATCTCTTCCAGTCCCTCACGTTTACAACCAAAAAAGAAACTTAGAAAAACACTCAACCACACTACCTAGATTATTAGGGTTTTCTATATATATTACATGTATCTACCCACCAGCTAAGTTCTTATTTGACAACTATTTCATTTTTAGTTTTTCGTTTTTTTTTTAATTTTTTTGAAAACTGAACATGAAAACTCGTTTGATATTTTTTTTTAATTTTCTAAAAAAATGAAAACTATTTTCAAAATTTTTAAAAATTATAAAAACATAGAAAATGTATTTTCTCAAGTTTTTCATTTTTAGTTTTCAATTTCTTATACAACCACTATTAGTTACAACCATCAATTACCTATCATTCACTAGTTGTCACCAACATCCAGCCACCATCACCACTACCTTTCACTCATCTTCGGTCACCGCTAAATATATTATTATTTAATATAAAAATATTTAATTAATATCTAAAATATATTAATATATTAAATTAATAATATATTATTTTTATTTATGCAAAAATATATTAAATATATTAATTATGTAAATTATATTAAATATATTAATTAACTAAATTATGTTAATTATAATTGAATTTAACTTGTTAAATTAATATAAAATTATTTCATTAAATTATTTTTAATTAATAATATAATAAATTATATTTAATATATTTTATTTTTATTATATTAAATTATTTTTAATAAAAATATAATTAAAATAAGTGTGTTTAATTAATTTAAATTAAATTAATTATATAATTAAATTTAATTAATTAAATTAATATAAAAATATTTTAATATAAATTATTTTGAATAAATAACATAATTAAATTATAATGAATATATTTTATTTTTATTGAATAAAATTATTTTGAAAAAATAATATAATTAAAATAATTAAATTTAATTAATTAATTAAATCAAAATAAAATAAGTAATTAAATTAAATTAAATTAAGTTAATTAAATTAATTACTTTAATTAACTGGAAATATATTCTATTAAATTATTTTTAAAAATAATTATAGTAAATTATGTTTAATATATTTTATTTTTATTGAATTAAATTATTTTTAATAATTAATATAATTAAATAATTAAATTTATTGAATTTAATTAATTAACGACTATAACAACTAACTAACAATTATCGTTACCAAATATGTTTTCAAGTTTTTGTTTTTATTTTTTTCTTACTATGTAAATGAAAACAAAAAATTAAAAACTGAACACAAAAAATGAAAACTGAACATAAAAACTGAATACAAAAATTGAAAACTGACAGTTTTATTAAACAGGCCCTAAAATATAGATATATTTGGGTAAGTTAAGTTGCAGATTATATAGATTAAGTTAGGGTTTTTAAATAAATTATGAGAATGTCCAGTTATCTCCCATTGTTCTTCTATTTATCAAACTCACCTAAAAATATATATATTTGTCTCAAGCATTTGAAATCCCGAATAAATTATCAATTCAATTATAAAGTGTTAAATTTATTAAATTTAAATGGGTATGTAATATCATCAAATAAAATAATTAGTAAAAAAATATGGATTAAATAAATCTGAATTATTATAGGTCGTTAATTTAAATTTGAGCTATTTTTAACTGTTAGATTTGTTGAATGATTAACTTATTTTTAAATAAAATAAGGATGGTCAATAATTTAAATTTGAGATATTTTTAATCGTTAAATTTGTTCAACGATGAGGATTACTTTCTTTAAATAAAATAAGGAATGTCAATAATTTAAATTTTAGATATTTTTTATCTTTAGATTTATTCAATAGTCAGAATTATTACTTTTTCAAATAATAATGTGTTAGACATTTGTTTAATGGTAAGGGTTACTTCTTTTTAAAAAAATAAAATTTTATATATTAATAGTGTATGGATGCCCATAAAACAAAGTTAATTAATATTTTTATTTTAAAATTTGATATTTATACTTTAGTTTTATTTAAAAGTTTTTTAAAAATAAATATTTAAATTAAAAATTCTATAAACATAAATAAAAAAAATGTAAAAATGAGACCTAAGTAAATGAATCCCCTCTATTTAATTGCTAATTGAAGTGTTAAAGTTAGACTAACTTTGTGAAGAAGATAAGAATATAGAAAATAAGTGAATTAGAGAATTAAAACAATTTAAGAGAAAAATACAAAAGAGTAATTAATGAACTTGGAGATTGTTTTTCTATTACTTTTTTTCTTGGATGATTTACAAATGAGAGGGTCACCCCTATTTACGATCTTTCACTTTTTGAATGGACAGTGAGAATTTAATGTAACCAAAGATGGTGATTTAATCACTAAAACTTTTCACCAAAGTATTTAGAATATTTACAAAATAAAACTTCTCAAGGAACCTCCTACACTTTGTAGAATCTCTATACAATAAGGAAGCCCAAGGGATATTTTGTAACTACTAGATTTGTTCAATGGTCAGGATTATTTTTTTTTTCCAATTTGATTATCTTTTTTTGTGACTTTCTATAAAAACATACTTTTTCACTCTTTCCATATCTTTTTTAATGTCTTTACAAAAATTTTTAAATTAATATTTTTAAAAATATGATAATATTTGTAAAAAATAAATTAATATTTTTAAATACTGTATGAATACCTATTAGACAAAGTCAACTATTTCTTTTTTTTTTTAAAAAAGGTGGTATTTAGACAGTAATTTTCTTCAAAAAAATTTAAAAATAAACTCTAAATAATAAGGAAGCTTAAGGGATGTTTTAAACTGTTAGATTTGTTCAACGCTTAGGATTATTTTTTTCTTTCCACTTTGATTATTTTTTTTGTTACTTCATATGAAAATACACTATTTCTATATTTTTAAATGATTTTTCTAAAAATTCTTAAATTAATATTTTTAAAAATATGATAATATTTGCAATAAATAAAATAATATTTTTAAATTGATATTTTTAAACACTGTACAGATACCTATTAGACAAAGTCAACTAATATTTTTTATTTAAAAAATAATATTTAGACATTAATTTTATTTCAAAAATTAAAAATAAATACTTAAATTATAAATTAAATTTTAATGTACATAAAACGTAAAATACATATACTTTTACACTTTGTATTATCTATATAATAAGGAAGTCTAAGAATTTGAATTTGGAAATTTTTAATCATTATATTTGTTCAATAGTTGGGATTATTTTTTTCTCTCTACTCTTGTTATCTTTTCGATTATTTCACATGAAAGCAAGCCCTCTCACTCTTTCTATATTTTTTGAATACTTTTTTTATAAAAATTTTTAAATTAATATGTCTAAAACTATGATAATATTTACAATAAATAAATTAATATTTTTAAACACTTTATGAATACTTATCAAACAAAGTTAATTAAGATTTTTTATTTTAAAAAAGTGAAGACTTTAATATTTCGTAAAAAAAATTAAAATAGAAATTTTAATAAAACTTAAAATACGTGCACTTTTACAGCTTTTGTGTCACTTTTGTAATAAAGAAACTCAAGAATTTAAATTTGAAATATTTTCACCCATTAAATTTGTTAAATAGCAATGATTACTTATTTTTCTCCCTACTTTAGTTATCTTTTTGTCACTTCACATAGAAATACTCTCCCATTCTTTTTATATTTTGCTGAATATTTTCTATTAAAATTTTTAAATTAATATTTTTAAACACTATTTGAGTAGCTATCAGAAGAAGTCAATGAAAAAACTCAAAATTTTGAATTTAAAATTTTTTAAATCGTTAAATTTGTTCAATGGTTAGTATTACTTTTTTTCTCTCTACTTTAGTTATTTTTTTAGTTACTTCATATAAAAACACACTCTCTCAATCTTCCCATATTTTTTTAAATATATTTTTATAAAAAAAAATTTAAATTAATATTTTTAAAAATATAATAATATTTGTAATTAATAATTTAATATTTTTAAATACTGTATCGATACTTATCACACAAAGTCAGCAAAGATTTTTTTTTCTTCAAAAAAAGTGATATTTAGAGTTTAACATTCTTTAAATATTTCTTAAAAATAAACTGTAAAATTAATAATTCAATTTTAATGTACATAAAACTTAAATTTTTAAATATATGTAGTTTTAGACTCTGTGTCACACTTTTGTAATGCCATCAAATCCCTCTCTCTCTCTCTCTCCCCCTAATTTCAACTGTTGTAATATTTGTTATTGAATCTTATCATTTATCTCTTATTTCTTCACTAATTTAAACTCTCACTGAATCTCATTCTCTATCTCTTCTTTCTCTAATAATATCTTACTTATCTCTCTCGAGTAAAGCACTTAGCTCGGTGGTTGAGCTCCATTTTTTGCCCACTCACCACTCAGGTTCGAACCCGAGGCCCTCCCCCCTCCCCGCTTACCTATAAAAAAATACTTATCTCTCTCTCCTTGCCTTACCTACCCATTAGTTTCTCTACAGTCAAACTTGACTGATCCTTACTCTCTTAAATGTATCTTAGAATATAAAAGATTATTTCATTACTTTACAAATTCACATTCGCGTTATTTGTTGGACAAATTATCTTTTAGTGCTTTTAGGCATGGGCAATTCATATTTACATAATAAGGGAACTCAAGAATTTGAATTTGAGATATTTTCAACTATTAAATTTATTAAATGGCTAGGATTACTTATTTTTCTCTCTCTTTTAGTTGTCTTATTGTCATTTCACATAAAAACACACTCTCTCACTCTTCCTGTAAGTTTTCGAATACTTTTTTATAAACAATTTTAAATTAATATTTAGACACTGTTTAATTGAATAGTTATCAGAGAAAAATCAATAAAGAAACGCAAAATTTTGAATTCAGAATATTTTTAATCGTTGAATTTGTTCAATAGTTAGTATTATTTTTTTCTCCCTACTTTGATTATCTTTTCGGTCCTTTCATATTAAAACACTCTTTTACTCTTCCCATATTTTTTTAAAAACAATTTTATAAAAATTTTTACGTCAATATTTTCAAAAATATAATTATATTTCTAATAAATAATTTAATATTTTTAAATACTATATCGATACTTATCACATAAAGTCGGCAAAGATTTTTCTTCTTAAAAAAAGTGATATTTGGACTTTAATATTCTTTAAATATTTCTTAAAAAAATAAACATTTAAATTAATAATTCAATTTTAGTGTACATAGAACTTAAATTTTTAAATATATATAGTTTTAGACTCTTTGTGTCATGCTTTTGTAACACGACCAGATCTCTCCATCTCTCTCTCCCTAATTTCAATTGTTGTAACATTTGTCACTGAATCTCATCATCTATCTCTTATTTCACCACTAATTTAAACTCTCACTAAATCTTATTCTCTGTCTTTTCTTTCTCTAACAATATCTCACTCATCTCTCTCTTCTTGCCATACCAACTCATTAATTTATCCACAGTCAAACTCGACTGATCTTTACTCTCAAATGCATCTTAGAGTATAAAAGATTATTTCACAATTTTGTGAATTTATATTTGAGTTATTTGCTAGCCAAAATATCCTTTCGTGCCTTTATGCATGAGCAATTCCTAGTATATATATGTAAAATCATCCAAGAAATTAAAGTTTTGGCCATGGCAATGAATTTTGATTTGTCACTTCATATTGATGCAAAATTATTCTCTCCTAAGTTGTAATGTGAATCGAAATCTGTAAGCATAATTATTTTGGCCAATATATTTTTCTCATCTTCAATTTTCTTCCCCCACCACCCCACCCACCCCCCTAATATTACCAATTTATGAATTACATAATTTCCCAAGTTTCCATACATAGATCGAAGCTAATCCAATGAACTAATTGTCAGGTTCATCTCACTTTTATTTATATTTTTACAGTGCTAGCTCGATCGCTTAAGTAAAAGATGTTTAGGAATGACTATTCAGTAATAAAAAATCACTGCTGGAACTACTCGCCATGTCAACTAAGAATCTGAATGTAAACCTGCCAAGCATAAAAGAAGCAGAGGTTATGGCTAGAGAGAGGGTCCTCAACTAGAAAACCCTCTGATGCTTAAGTTAGTGAAGGCTTTGAGAGAATTAAAGAGTGCAAAGTAACGAGCAATGTACTAGGTTGACGATAGTGAGCGTATCTGGATTTCGGAACCAAGTGTTGTATTTATAATAAAGTGAAATAAATAAATTAATATGTAAAAAATCAAACCACAATGATGTCCTCTGATATACAATTTCTTCTTTCCCTTAAATGTCTTTCATTTCTCATTTAATGCCCCCACTTTGCATGAAATACGCGTGGGTGATAGAGGTGTCAGAGTAGACAGAATGCAATTTTGAGGACTGTCCACTTGTTACATCTATCTGTCACTTGTAACAAAAAAAACTAACTAAAATAACTTTCAAACAATAAATTTGGTTTATTTATTACCATTAGGCATTTATGATTAGGGTCATGTTATCAAGCAGTGGACCTAATCACGGTAATTCCCGATCATTAAACTAATGCCGAGCACATCAATGGTGTGCCTAGGAAAATACCACGTGTCTTATCCGTTTGTGCTCGGGAAGACACCACATGCCCATGGATTATTTCATACCAACATTATACCCCCACTCTGATCGGAATAATTTATTTCCCGAGTAGAGTACAAGACATCTGAAATGACACTTATCAGATTTATGTAAAGCCTTTTCACATAGCTCATAATCACCCTAGCTTTTTACATGCTTTACCGCAATTGGTCACCTTTTCGTTTCATTTATAACATGTGATACGTCTTTTCTCCTTTTCAACGCGTCATGCTACCTACACGAAACCCTAGGACCATTACATGTTTATCAGAGAAATACCAATCTGAAAATGGAGGCAACAATAAATATATTTTTTTGCTGCTCGTTTGACTCTTTGGCTTCAAATTTTCAAATACACATGTACACACACACACACACACACACACATATATATATATATATGTATCGTCTACTATACTTATTTTCCTTCTGAAACTCGCATTCTTTGAACTTATTCAAATCCTTCTTGTGATCTCTTTCTCCTTCATCAACGCTCCTATTCCCTGACTTAAGGTTCTCCTTTTTTGGTGAGTACTAAACATTTCAATCTCATTTTTCACAATTCATTTTCCTTTTTACCAAAAATGATGGGTAGGTTAGTTGATAAGCTTAAGTCCGAGGAAAGGATTAGGACTTTTAAACAAAAATATAATATTCCCCATAATGTAAGTATCAGGCTCTCCCGTGAAAGGGACTGTAGGCTAGGGAAATTACCCATAGTGGCCATCACAAAAGGCGGCCTTAGGTTTCCTCTTAATCACTTCTTCCATTCTGTTATGAACAGACTCTTTCCCTCAGGTGTGTCAGCCACAGCTTCTATAGGATAATAAATAGGATGAATGAAATCAACCAACGATACAAATTTCATATCACCAAATGAGACTTGCTTTACTACTACACAGTCCAAAAGGTTAGAAAGAATGAGAATAAGTGGCATCTGAAGTCCCAACTAGAGAAAGCCCTAGTTCACATGCTTCTCGATAATATAAAGTCAAAGGATAACACCTGCATCGTTACTGGCCATTGGAAGCATGATCCAGATGAAGATTCCTTCCCTCTAGTTCCTTTGGCGTCCCTGGGCCCAGGTCGGCAGACTTCAGATCCTTATTTGTTCATCTATTCTCTATTTTAAATGTGAATCAAGTCTAACTTTATTTACATTCTTGCGCAACCAGACAAGCGAGGAAGTCTTGAGCTAGGGGGACTTGTGCAAACACTACACAAGAACCCCGAAGCACTCCTCCACTTGGTCCACCCAACTTGAATTATGTGATTTACATCAGTATCAATCCTTCTATCTTGTTGCACCATAGATCCAAGGTACCTAAATTTATCTTTCTCTACGATCTTTTGTGTGTCTAAACTTACTTCTATACTACTCATTATCCTACTTTGACTAAACTTACATTCCATATATTCCGTCTTGCATTGGCTCAGCCTAAACCCTTTTATCTCTAAACGTTTCCCGCCACAATTTTAGCTTAGCATTCACTCTTTCTCTCATCTCAACTATTAAAACAATATCATCTGCAAATAGCCTACACCACGACACCTCATCCTGAATATGTCTTGTAATCTCATCCATAACTAAAGCAAATAAGTACGGGCTTAACGCTGAGCCTTGATGTAAACCAATCGTAATAGGGAACTCGTTAGTCTCTCCATCAGTCATCCGTATAGATGTCATGGCTCTATTATATATGTCCTTTATTGCCTCAATATATGCGACACACGCTCCTTTCTTTTCCAGTACTCTTTATAAAATCTCCCTAGGAACCCGCTCATATGCCTTCTCTAAATCAATGAACACCATATGTAAATCTTTTTTACTTTCTCTATATTGTTCCATTAACCTCCTCAAGAGAAAGATAGCCTCCATGGTTGATCTTCCAAGCATGAAACCAAATTGATTCTCTAAAACATTTGTTGTCCTTCTTAGTCTTCTCTCAATAACTTTCTACCATAATTTCATCGTATAGCTCATCAATTTAATCCCACGGTAGTTTGCACAGTTCTGAATATCTCATTTGTTCTTGTATATGGGTATAAGGATACTTTTCCTCCATGCATCGGCATCTTCTTACTCTTTAGCACTATATTAAAAAGTTTTGTCAACCAACTTATGCCATCCTCTCTTAAAAACCTCCAAACCTCAATAGGGATACCATCTGTCCCAACCGCTTTCCCATTCTTCATCCTTTTTAATACTTCTTTTACTTCTTCCCTACTGATTCTCCTATAGAATATAAGATTTAATTCTTTCCTAAAAGTGGTAAACTGTCCCAATTGTATGTCACTACTACTGCTTTCGTTAAATAACTTGTAGAAGTAGCTCTTCCAACGCTCCTTTATCTCCTCTTCTTTTACTAATACCTTTTTATCCTCATCCTTAATGCATTTAACTTGGTTTAAATCCTTGGTCCTTCTATCTTTGGATTTAGCAAGCTTGAATATCTCCCTTTTGCCTTCCTTAGTGTCAAGTCGCCTATACAAATCCTCAAATGTCTTTGTCTTAGCCTCACTAACTGCCTTTTTGGTTTCTCTTCTAGCTTCTTTATACCTCTCCAAGTTCGCTTCATTTCGGTCGTTTTGCCAAGATTTAAAACACTCTGTTTTAACTCTTATCTTGTCTTGGACAGCCTCGTTCCACCACTATGCCTCTTTCTGTGCCAGAGCACTCCCTTTAGATTCTCCTAAGGCTTCTTTCTCTACCCTCCTAATACACTTTGTTACCTTATTCCACATAATATTTACACTCTCATTTACCGTCCAACCGTCTTCCTCTAGTACTCTTTCCCTGAATGCTGGTTGCTTATCACCTTTCAAGTTCCACTATTTAGTCTTTGAGCATCTATACGACTTCTTTTTTCTAATCCACCTTTGAAGCTGCACATCTATAACCAACAACCTATGTTGGGCAGTCAAGCTCTCCCTCGGTATAACTTTACAATCTTTACAAGCTTCGCGGTCTCTTTTCCTAGTTAAGAAGAAGTCAATCTATGTCCTTGAGGAGCCACTCTTATAAGTCACCAAATGTTCCTCTCTCTTTCCTAAAAAAGGTGTTCATCACCATGAGATCATAAGCCACTGCAAACTCCAAAATATCCTTCCCTTATTCATTTCTATTATCATAACCATATCCCCTATGTAGTCCTATGTATCCATCTACGTCGTGTCCTATATGACCATTTAAATACCTGGCTACAAGCAAGCCATAAAAAAAAGTAGGCTTTTAGTTTGGAAAAAAAGCTACTAAGCTTCTAGGTCCTTACCTTTTTCACTTTTTCTGAAATGGTTAAATATATCTTCTTATATTTTTAAATTTTATTAAAGTGCGAAAGACAAAAATGTTAAATTATTAAAAAACTAAGAAGCTTGCTACTAAATAATTATTTTTTCTCTTTCCAAAAAAATAATTTTTTATTACTTTGCTAGTGGGTAGCTATAAAAAAAAAAAAAGTCACTTTTTTCCTCCCAAATTATTAAAGCCTATCTTTTTTGTAAATAGCTACTAACGAGCTAAGAAGATCCAATATTATATATTATAGCATACCTGATAATTGTTTAAATGTATATAATATATTATATTATATTAATGGATATTTAGTAGGTACCCAATAACTATAAAACAGCATTGAGTATCCTATAGATAAATTCAAGATTCGTCCCAAACCTGCATGGATGTTAAATTTTAATTTCAAATCTATCATTTTATTAGGCATTTTTCAATGAATTTTTAACAGATTTAGTCAAATTGAATAATCTCTGGTATCCATCCCATCAACATCCTTATTCTTCTCTTATGATAGTAGCATTTGTTAGAGAGTTTTTGCTATTGGATCAATTCTGACAATTGAATCAATTTTCACTATATATTTAACTGTATAGTTATGTTTATTTTAATTTTTTTATTTTTTTGAGTAAATTATAGTTACTGGGGAACGCAAAAAACTCCAAAATCACGATTGTAGTGTATATAAATAATATAAAAAAAATCTTTTACCGATCTGATTTACGAGAATGAGATTGTACCTTTGAGATTTCTCTAGTTTGGTCTCGACAAATCTAAACTCTAAGCTATTAAAGACTTTCACTTGGCTACTCGATTTCAACCCTCAGCCTTCTGCCGTATTTTTCAAAAATAGTTTATTTCTCTCTTACGAGATGGTGGAATCTCTAGCAATCTCTAGGAGAAAATGTTAATCCTAATTGCCAACGGATAAAGTATTTGTAGGGTTATAATAGGATCAATAGGTAAATATGAAAAAAAAAAAAAAAAAAAACTTCCTACATAATTAAATTATTTAATCCTACCCGACTTATGATTTAATTACATAAATTATAATACCAATTAAATTTAATTACTGACTATTTAATTTAATTGACTTCTTATTTTCCTTGAGACTAATATGCTTAACTTATTTGATGTACCGAATTCAAAATCCACTCGCCAGATTTGATACAGTCAAAACTTATAAACTTCCTTAAGGGGATATCATCAATCCAATTTCTCCAAAACGTGGATTTCTTCAACTATTAATTTTCACTATATATACAATGTCATTGCTTAACCCACTGAGTTTACCGACTTGTACATAAAATCTCACTCTTTATGTAATTAAAGCAACAATCACCATATACACTCATTCAAAAAATTAAATTCGGATTAAAAGCATAAGTAATCATAGCAAACATGAGGTACAAATTACTTTATAGAGTCAGTATAAAATAATTATCTCAATTGGGTCTAGTTCAATACATACAAAGTGTATTAGCACAAATAGTTGAAATTAAATCAATCTCTAAAGTCAAGACTGACCTACTAAAAATTTGTGCTACAATTCTACTAATAATGTGTCTAGTTCCATCTAAAATTGTAAATAATAAACTTGTATTCCAAAAGAACTAATGATTTAGTCTTCTGTGTGTAAGCCGTAATCTACACACTAGATCAAATACTTTTTGTGAATACTAGACACATACACAAATATAATAATATGGTATTCATTGCTCAAAAAAGAATTCTTATTAAAATGAAATAGAAAAAAGAATAACATGAAGTATAGTCTATATCTATATCACTTACTTCCCCTAAACATTACGCATAATTTAGGGACCTTTCCTAACCTTTTGAACTTGACAATTAGCTCATCTAAACTCAAATGTTTATCACACTTAATCCTGTCCATTAATTTAGACCGTTAAATTTTAACAGAGGTAACTAAAGTCAACCAAATTTTTTGCATAGAAGACAAATATACACTCAAAGAATACAATACAAAATCAAAACTTAAAAAAAAAAACAAAAGAAATAAAAAAGAGGACACCTTCTTTGCCGTCACAAGTGATGCTGACGACGAAGCCATTGATGCTCGCCGGAAGCTCAAGCGGCCATGGGGAACTCTAAAGAAAAACCCAAATATTTGTGCCTGTAAGGCCACATCTTCGGACGTTCATCACAACATAGCCGTATCGGAAATACCCAAGCTTAGGAAAAGAGTAGCATTAAAGGCCATTAAAGGATCGAGAAGATCGAAATCGAAAATCACCCACCTCGTATTGTGCACAACCTCGGGCGAAATCGAAAATCACCGCCGTTGGGTGAAGCCGAGAAACAGGGGCTGAGGACGACTGTTGGGGCCACATCGATTGTGTGGAGGTGGAGGAGAATGGATTATGAGGCAGTGGTGTGAGTCGCATACGGTGGCGGTGGAGCTACTCGCGGCAATCACAGTATGGGTTACGGAGGATCTCATCACCTCCTCACCAGTGAAGTGTTGCAGGTTTCGTAGTGCAAGTCTGGCAACACAGCGCGCGGTGGCAGAAACAGATGGAGCCGATCTAAAGGTGACGGAGATGAAGAGAAAAGTCAGGGAGAAAAAAAATTTTTTTTTCTTAAGTTTTCGGTTTGTTTTAGATTTTGTACACGGATATATTTGTGTTTATGATAAATTTTTTTGTTTTTGTTGGCTTGATTAACTATTAAAGTTTAAAGATCCAAAATAACAGATAGAGTTAAGTGTAACAAACATTTGGATTTATGAGAAGTAACTGTCAAGTTTAAAAAGTTAGGGAAGATCACTACATTATGCCTAATACTTAGGAAGGTAAGCGTAAATTACCACCTTTTTTATTTTCTTCGTGCCAAAATTTTTAATTCTTTTAATTCTTACTAATTCCCTTGTACTTTTCAAGAAATATACTAAATATTTAATAATTGAAATTTTTTTTATTTTTATTTTTTTATTAATTTACCACTTCAAATAAGCATAAAATACGCATAACAATATATCCGGAACATATGGCGAGCCCGGCGAGGAATAACGGATATGCCAAACTACCATGACCATGGAACCAGCTTCTTTTCTCCCACAAAAGCATGCAAGTCTGTATTGTACTGGGGTAGGTTGTCCTTCGCTCTTTTCATTTTTTACGTCATAACTATTGAATTGCATTGCTGTTTTTTGTTTTTTTACGTCATAACTATATTTTTTTATCAAAATATAATTCTTTACTTTTGGTAAGTTTTTGAGGTATTTTTTAATTTTTATTTTTTTACCAAAAACTAAAAACAAATCCTAAAAGTTAGTTAAATAATTAAGCTAATAAGAAACCTATTTAAATAAGAAAATAAAAAAAGCTATTAAGAAAGACATTAATTAATTATATTTTTCATATTTAATTAAATATTTTAATATGCTATATTGAATACATATTCTCTAGGTACGATCTTCTACCTGGCAAGAAAGTAGTAGTTGGGTAACGAAAAGATTTTAAATTAATTAAACAGCTAATTCTCTTAGAATTTTAAGGGAGGATTTTGAATTAAATTAAGAAGACAGCTCACTCTCACATCTGATACTAAAAAGAAAGAAGAGTTAGAGTTTGATAACTATCTCGAACTACCAATAAAAGACAACACTTGAGATTTTATTTTATTTTTGTAATAGTTTAAACTTAAATTGTTACTTTTTTTTTTTTTAATTCAACAACCTTGGAACATTGCTATTCAATTGACTTATCTATTTTGGAGAATAATGAATTCAGTTTGTTCTAATTTAATTTATATTATTTTAGATATTAAAATATTTATTTAATTTATTTTAATTTGTGTTTGATTTCTGTCTGATTTCTGTCCATTCATTGAAGACTGACAAATATTTTTCATGTCACTGTAATGTAATTAGTAATAACCCATGCTCACGACACTGAACAAAATTAATGTTAAGTTTTTTTATATAGTTAAAACTTTAGACAAAAAATTCAAATCGAAAAAATTATAATAATTCATGAGTTTTAATTTTTTTTCTTCAAAATTTTAAGTTAGCAGTTATTACGTGTGTTTTAGTTTCTTTCTACAATTAATTTTAAGTACAATAAAAGAAAATACAAATTATAGTGCTTTAATTTGTAAGGTTTAACTTTCTAGAAATCATAATTGGACGAAATTTAAGTTGACAATTTTAATTTGTATATGATCTCCACTCTTAAAATATGGTAAAATTTAAAATGCTACTCCATTTGTGAGATAGATTGTAGTAGAGTCCGCTAAAATAAAAATTGAATAGAAAGTTAAAAATATAAAAATTATCTTAATAATTGAATGAAAAAAATAATTTTTAACTTTTGAATCTTAATTTGCGAGTAAAAATTTTTAAAATTCGTCATATTTTATTATATAAATTTTTTCAAAAAATTATAAATAAAACATTTACAAATCTTCTTAAAGTGTGTTTGAAGTAATAAAAAATAAAATAAAATAAAATAAATTATAAATTTATAATTCATATAATAAGAGAAAAAATAAATAACTTCTAACAGTTTTTAAAAATTTTTAAAAATTTACCCAACCAAATGGGGCCTTAAAGGGCCTTTGTAGAGACTTTTTCGCATACAATTAATAAAATGCTAAACACGTGCACAAGGTTAAATGAATCCAGCCAAAAGGAAAAAGAGGCTGACAGCGAGTGTATATTATTGGCTCAGTGACATTACTTGTATGAGTAATTGAATTAAAGTTACGCGATTTGAATTTATTTAAATATTTTTAATTAACAAATATATAAAAATATTTAAATTTATTTAGATTATTAAATTTTAATTTAACAATTAACAAATATGAGACTGGTATCAAATCCGATATTATCTTAAAATCCATTAAGAGGCCAATTGGCCATTAATTTCATATCCGTCAGACTGTCTACTTGGGTTGGGTACCCGTGATTTTTAATTTTTTTTTTTACTTTTTTGCTTTATATAATATTTATTTACTAAATTTAGGTTTTATTTTTAAAAATTATAATTTTTAAGCTTGTTTACCAAGTTTATACAAAAAATTAAAAATTTCACAACTAATTCAATAAAGCTATCTTTTTTCTTTAAAAAGTAACAAAAAAAGTAATTTTTTAACTTTTACTTAAGTAGATATTGATTTTTTTTTTTTAACAAATTCGATAAGCACGCTTAAAAATTAGTTACAATTGCTAAAAAAAATTAAATTTTAAAGAAAAAAATTATATATAAAAAAAAAAAAACCAAAATTGATTTTGGGGGCCGAAAGAAGCCTGAATATCTTTGCCTCCAGGCGTAGGATTCCTGAGCCCAGAATAACGTTAGCCCCTAAGAAACCATTTTGCCGCGTACCAATGTCGCATGGCAGCAGTTATTTTGTCTATGGGGGCAATTGATGTGGACAAGCCCAAAAGTTAATGCACAAACAAATTTTGGGTTGAAAAATAAACAGGAAAGTTGCAAGAGTAAATTATTTTTTTATTGATATGAAAAATATGAATTACAATTTGTGAAATTCTAAAAATATTGGGTGTTGTTGATACGTAAGAAGTTTTGGCAATTTAATTCAATAGAGTCTTTTTGTATATAAAATATATATATATATATATATTTTTAGTAGTAACTTCTATTTATAGATAGGAGTGAAAGAGTTACAAAGAAATTTAAATTCTTCAAAATAATTATCTCATTATTATTTTATCTTATTTATTAATAAGAGATAATATTAAAAAGTTAATAAAATATCATAATTTTTTAATAATTATCTCTTATTTATTTATTTATTTTTAAGAGATAAAAATTAAGAAATAATGTCACACCCCGGATTTCACAACCCGAGTATGTGAACAAAATAACACACAATACGTCATTTAATAATTTTCTCTGTCTCACATCAGAGCCACACACACACACTATGGAGCAAGGAATATAAAATAAAAATAAAAATAAAAACTAACTTTAAATTTAAATAAATATCTTAGTCAAAACTAACTAGATAACAAAACTCCAAAACTATTCAAACAATCTCTCAAAATTAAATAAATCAACAATTTATCTTCACCTCACAAACTGAGATTTGTTACCATCCACTAAAAATAATTTCCTAGAGTCTAAAACAATTACATAAAAATAATAAATAAAACTTTAATTCCTATACTCAGAAGGTCCAGCACGTAATTCAAATTCATTACCTACATCACAAGCTGTAAGAGGTTTAACACTAATATCACGTGTGCTCAGAACCGTAATAATAATAATATAAATGCAGTATGCCTTAGCATGCTACTAAGTGAAACAATTATGCACAGGTAGCAATTTCAAACAGAAACTTAAATTTATTTATCAATCTATCTTCGTTACAATTTAATTGTGTTTCAACACCACACAACACATCAAAGAAAAACAATTTAATTTCAAAATACCGCTGCTTGGTTGTCTCGTAGAAATAAGACCCAACCAATATACATCATTCATTGATGTCTGTTTGGTTGTCCTGTAAAAACAGGACCCAACCAATATACACCATCCTTCGGTGTCTGCTTCCAAGGCCGAAGCCTTAGGAATATAATATGTCACCATTAGACATCTGCATCGTTCGTAGATTACTAGCCTACTGGACTCGATTACCACTCCACGCGGGTTTCGGGACTCTCAACCCTTGAATAAGTATACCCGATATTTTTCAGTACCCTTCAATCCAAATAAAACAATATTATTAAATTTTTACTTCCAACCCACATTAAATAAATCTTTTATTTAATTTCATTATTTATGAAATTCCTGACGAATCCATCGTAAAAATTCCAAATACTCAGTAAACCTTAACATCTGTATAATAATAATGATGGCAACGGCTAAAGATTTACAGCACAAAGTTTAATCCCACCTATCAATAAATATCACGCTTGCTGGTACTTACTAAAAATAATACCGAATCAACTAATATAAAATACAAACTCAAAACGAATTAATTTATAGAATAACAGGGGCTTTACCACATTCCAGCACGCATGTATATATAAATGCCACAATGGTCTGATTAACTAACATAATAAAACAAAAAAAAAGAATCCCAAAGCACATCCTTCGAATTATTCCATCAGAATTGATACAAGGTAATCATTACTCTTTAAACCATTAGCTAATGAAGTCTATTTGCCTATTTGTCGTCACACATGATGGTATATCTGCTAATTAGATATATATATATATATATACATATATGTAAAATTTCACAGAAACAAGCCTTAATTTGAATAAGTACGCCAGCGCTAAACCAAAGAAACACATATATAAGTTCCGCCCCTTACCTAAATTTGCAGATTTTAGCACCGTTTCTTCCTCCTTTCTTTTTCTTCTTCTTCTTCTTTTCTCCCTCTCTCTTTTCTCAAGGGTTTTTTTTTTTTTTTTTACCTGAATAAATATAACATTAAGAGCCCATTTGGCAGTTAAAAAAAAAAAAAGCTCAACTTTTGGTAATTTTTGGGTGTTTTGTTTTTTTTGTACTTTTTTGTGTGTTTGGTTGAGCAAAATGTATTTTTTAATATTTTTTTACAACTTTTGGGTGTTTGGTAATTTTTTTACTGTAGCAAATAAAAAAAGTAGCATTTTTTGTATGTTTGGTATATTTTTTACTATAGCAAATCAAAAAAGTGACAACTTTTTGTTTTACTTTTTATTGTAGAAAATCAAAAAAATGGCAAAATTTATGATTTTATCAAACACACCAAAAGTTACAAAATGTAACTTTTGGTATTTTTTTGCTAATTTTTGAGTTGCCAAACGGGCTCTAAATATATATATATATATATATAGCAGAAATCGAACCCTAATATATTTAAGTAATCACCTATTCCTCATAGGTTTAGGAGATTTACAACCTCTTCCCTAAAATTTTAAACCTTTTCAAATGTACCCAAAAATAACCTTTTTAAATACACTTCAAAATTAAATAGCAAAATTATAAATTATTAAATTTTAAATAACAAATTAAAATCACAAATATATACACAAATTATATTAGATTGAAAAAAATCGGGTCATTACAAATAATAACTATCTTTAGTAGTGAGCCCGACTAACAAGTGGCTCAATTTGATGGGTCAATTCTTGTTATCTTCAGACTGCATCATTTTTACACGTGGCGGCATGTGATTTATTCACTTGTATAATTTTACTGAAATCCTCTATAAGACATGTCGTAAGATTTAATTTGTCAATTTAATTGGCTTTCATTTGACACTTGGGAACATTTGATTTAGCCAAAATTTGTGTCTACAAATACTCTCGAAACTTAATCACGTACACATTGTAACAATTATGAAGAGTGAACGGATCTCAAACTTTGAAAGTTTGATTAGCCCTCAAATATAATTTTCATGTTCTAGTGACTCTTTTTATAAGAAAATTAAAATTTAATAATAATTTCCTTTTTTTTAAATTTGATCTTGAAATAATTGTAGAATTCCAACTCAAAATCGCTTTAGAATTCAATCCTACGCCAGGCGGATCACTTGTTTTGGTTTACGGAACATTGATTTCGGCTTTGTTGTGAGTTTCAAAGGAGGCCTCGGCCACCAACTTAGTTTGGATGGATGCATAGGAATTTTGCTGGGATCCACGCTTGTGACGGATTTGAGCAATCTAATCTTCAGCCATAACCAAAAATTAAAGCCACAGCCACGGTAATGACAGGATAACACTTTGAAAGTTCAAATCACGGTAGAAGTTTCCTACAAATTAGGAGTTTGAATTTATCTACATGTTAGGGACTAAAATTATTATTATTTGTTTTAAATTCTACTATGATTTAGATTGAGAATTTATCTTTCTTTTGGCAATTCAAATTTGACTCTAATTCGTTCTCCTTAGAATTTGGTTATAATTCTGATGAATTTGCAAGAAATTCAAATCATAATTGAAGTAAAATTTAATTCCATCTATATAAAAAAGACTCTGCATCAATATTTTTTTCTTCAATTCAAATTAATCCTGGCCGAGTGAGGCAAAGCAGTGTTTTTCTTTGGGTGCAGCAAACGGGTGTTGGAATTAATTAATATTTAATTCTCTAATTTGTATCCTAATTAAAGTGGTCCATATAAGAATCCAAATTTGATAAGAAATTATTTAGAAAGTTATTATTGATAAAAGATTGTGAGTTAATTTTATAACTATATCCTACTTTGATGGACGGTAGAGATTAATTGGCTAATTAGGAAATTGGGTCCTCTCTCTCCCTATAAATAGTGAATGAATTCCATCAATTCATACACATTAAAATTACAACACATTAGGGTTTATAGAGTAAGAGGGAGAAACCCTAGTTTCCAAAAAGATATTATTTTGTTGAATGAGAAGATTCAAGAACAATAATTTTAAGGTAACTTCCGCATTCAGATTTTCAAAGCAATGGTTCAAGGTACGTGTTCTTAATTATATTATGTAAGTGGGCAAAATATGTGAATATCATGAAGATAAAGATCCTATATATTTAATTAAATATTATGTGTTAATTTAATTATAAACTTACATGTGATATCAGAGCTCAAGTTTATAATCTCATGATATTCCATTATGATATTGCCATTAATTAAATTTTGTTGCATATTTAATTATATATGTGTTTGAGAAAATTAAGAGAAGCTTATTCCCATATATATATATATATATATATATATATATTGCATGGATTTTGGTTTTCTATCCTCATTAAAATTCTTGAAAACTTGTTCAAGATGGAATATTGAATCTGTATTCACATTCTTGTATTATTACGTTCAATAAAATAGTTTGAATGCAAATAGTACGATTAAGGATTTAAATCCCAAGGCTTGTATTAAGTTATGATTCTTTATTTTAAGTTGATTTTTTCAATTAGGATTCCTGGATAATTAACTGAAAGTATACGTTAATATTGTGAAGGCAGTGAATTAATTGCTAACAAAAAATTAGAAAATTTAATGAATTTAATTAATTTTTTAGGGATGACAGGCGACTTCCTTTTTAACATTACTGAGTTATAAAATATATATATATATATATATATATATTTATGGATTAATGGCATGCCTTCTAAATTCTGAAAAAAAAATGCACTTAAGTTTTGTTATTATTTTTTCTTATTATTTTGTTTTCCTTGATTTGTATTTTTGGAAAACTTAAAATAATAATAATAATATTCTTTTAATGTTTAATGATTAAATTAAGTAAATTAATTATTTTAGCCATTATTATTACTTCTAATATTCACATTATAAATGATTTGGTGTTCACCACAGTACTCCAATCCATTATTGTGAATATTAAATTAATGATTATATTTAATTCTAATATTCATATTATGATTAGATGAAATATTTCCACTGTATTTTTTCATCTATTGTTATGAATATTAGATTACTAAAATTTTATTCATACCATTTATGTTTTGGTTGTCCACAGGCCCAAATATGGTAATGAATGTTGGATGGTTAATATATATATATATATATTTTTTAATATTCACGTTATAAATAGTTTGGTGTTCACCACAGTGCTCCAATCTATTATTGTGAATATTAAATTTATGGTTATACTTAATTCTAATATTCATATTATGATTAGATTAAATATTCACGACAGTGTTTTTTTTAATCTATTGTTATGAATATTATATTATTTAATTTTTATTCGTACATCTATATTTTGGTTGCCCACAGGCCTAGATATAGTAATGAATATTAAATTGTTGATATTTTAATTATTGTTTATTCAGTTATATAATTTGATTGCCCACAGGTCCAATTATATTAATTGAATAATTATTATGGGGTGATAAATTATTTTATTAGAAAAATTATGGACATCCACATATAACATATATTTTTTTTTAATAATGTAGCACCCAATTAAATGTTCTTAAATATCAACAACTTTTATTCCATTGCATAATTGTTATTTATGTGCTGTTATAAATGAAATAGATATGTGAGCATATTTAATAAATATTGCAGTTCCAAATCCTATTTTACTTTATTCCCAAGTCTCAACATCCCTAGATTTGATAATACTAAATTTCTTTTTTAAGTGTCATGAACAAGCCAAGTTTAATTTGGGAGTTCTTGACATTGATTTGTGTCTTTTCATCAATAAACCTGCTATTATTATTAATAAAAGCAACGAAGCCGAAAAGGTCACTCATATGGCATGGTCTAGATCCAATAAATTAAGCCTAATGTTTTGTGCATGATCGTTACTGCAAACACTAAATCATGTCTCCTTAAGACGTCAAATGCTAAGGAAGATCTTAGTAAGTTTAAGGAACATCTTCAGTTTTCTCACTTGCTGGAAAATTTATGACTGAACTAACCATTATGCATTTTCATGGTACTCATACCATGAATGAAAACATTATTGAGATGATCAATCTGACTGCAAAATTAAAGACTTTAGGCATGATTGTGGATGAGTCTTTTCTCATCCACTTTGTCCTAAACTCTTTACTTTTAGAATATAGACCTTTTTAGTTCAATTACTGCATTATTAAGAATAAATGGAATGTAAATGAACTACATAGTATGTTGGTCCAATAAGAAGGAAAACTTATGTAGTAGAATGGTCATGTGACGCATGTAATGGTGAAAGAATGAGTTAGGAAGAATTAAGTTGGAAAAGGCATCAAGCGTGGCCAATCTAAGCTAAATGGATCTGATCAATCTATCCCCAAAAAGGAAAATAAAGTAATAAGTGCCACTTTTGGAAAAGAAGTGGACACTTTCAGAAAGATTGCCTAAAATGTAAGGCATAGTTCGAAAATAAGGGTAAACTTATACCTTTAGTATGTTTCGAATCATTGATATTCCTTCTAATACTTAGTGGATTGATTATTATTCAACTACTCATGTTTTAAACTCGATGCAAAGATTTTTTTTTTTTTTTTTGGGTTTATTTATGATCTCTTGCCTTATTGCATTTAGAATTTTGGTAAATGGATTATACCAAAATTAACTTTGAACCTTTTTTTCTCTAAATCTTTTCTTTCTCTGCATCATAATATTAAAACTAAATGTGAGTCATTTGATAAGCATTCATATTACTTGTGACATAAAAGATTAGGTCATATACCTAAGCAAATAATTGAGAGATTAATAAAGCAAGGAATTCCCTCAAATCTAGATTGGGTTGATTTTGATGTGTGCCTAGATTGTATTAAAGGTAAACAGACCAAATATACAATGAAATGAGCTATAAGTAATACCCAGCTCCTAGAAATAATTTATACACACATATATAGACCTTTTGTTAAACTCCTTAAACGTTTAGGTGTTTGTGCACAATACACAATGCCAAATGAACATTGGCAAAATAGTGTCGCTGAAAGGCATAATCGTACCTTTATGGATATGGTTAGGAGTATGATGAGTAATATAAGATTACCTATATCCTTATGGATGCATGCTCTTAAAACTGTTGTATATGTCTTAAATAGGGTTCCTAGTAAGACAGTTTCAAAGACACCTTTTGAACTATGGAAATGATTAAAACCCACTTTAAGACATTTGTGTGTTTAGGGTTGCCCAGCAGAAGTAAAAATTTATAATCCACATGAGTAGAAAAACTGGATCCAAGAACAATTATTTGTTTCTTTATTAGATATCTAGAAAAAATCAAAAGGATATAAATTTTACTATCCTAACCATAGTATAAAAATTGTTAAAACTGGAAATGCCAGATTCATTGCAAAATTAGTAGGAGTGGTAAAGTTAGGGATACAATCATTCAAGAAATCAGGGTACAATTTCCCTTACCTCTAATTCATAATAGTCCTGTTGTTACTAATGATGTTGATATAATCAACAATAATGAACAACAAATGAATGATCAGCAATCTGATGATTCCTATAATGAGACTGTAGCCACTGACCCTATTATAGATGCGCCACAAGAAGTAACATTAAGAAGATCTCTTAGAAATAAGAGACCTGCTATTTCAGATGACTATGTGGTGTATTTACAAGAATCTGAGTATAATGTTGGGGATACTAATGATCCAGTTACATATTCAGAAGCCATTAATAGTAATGATTCTACTAAATAGATTGATGCCATGAATGATAAAATAAAATCTATGGACTCCAATAAAGTCTAGAAGTTAGTCAAATTGCCTAAAGGACATAAAAAAAATCAGGTGTAAATGGGTTTTTAAAACCAAACACGATTCTAAGGGCAATATCGAATGACATAAAGCTAGACTTATAGCCAAAGATTTTAATCAACGTGAAGGCATTGATTATAATAAGAACTTCTCTCCTGTATCAAATAAGGACTCTTTAAGAATCATTTTAGCACTGGTAACTCATTTTTATCTAAAGCTACACCAGATGGATATAAAGACGGCTTTCTTAAATGGGAGTTTAGAAGAAGGAGTCCACATGACACAAGTAGAGAGCTTCATAAAAGAAGGAAAGGGAAATATGGTTTGTTTGTTAAAGAAGTCGATATATGGACTTAAACAGACTTCCTGACAATGGTATCTTAAGTTTCATGATACTATTACTTCATTTGGGTTTAAGGAAAACACTGTTGATCAGTGCATATACCTGAAGACTAGTGGGAACAAATTTTTATTTTTAGTACTGTACATCGATGACCTACTTATAGCGAGCAATAACCTTGGTTTACTACGAGAAACTAAAGATTTTTTTAAAAAAAAACTTTGAAATGAATGATACAGGAGAGGCATCCTTTGTGATAGGAATAGAAATATTCCGAGATAGATCACATAGATTGTTAGGATTGTCTCATAAAGCCTATATTAGTAAAGTTTTTGAATGAATAATTTGTATAATTATGGCTCCACTGTTGTTCTAATTCAAAAGGAGGATAAGTTCAGCTTAAGTTAATATCCCAAAATGAATTGGAACATGACAGTATGAAAGATATTCGTTATACTTCTATTTATATGAGTTTAATGTATATATAGATTTGCATCAGGCCAAATATTAGTATTATTATTGGGATGTTATATAGATACCAAAATAAATTGGGATTTGATTATTTGAAAAAACTGCAAATAAAGTTTTAAGATATTTGCAAGGCATAAATAATTACATGTTCACATTTAGGGAGTCCAATCACCTTAAGGAGATTGTATATTATGACTCATATTTTGGAAGATGTGTTGATAGCAGAAAGAGCATTTTTCATTACATGAGAAGGGTTGTTTCATAGAAAAGTGCTAAGAGTTATTGTATCATTTACCATAGAAGACTGAGTTTGTTACTCGTTTTGAGGCTACAAATCATAGATTATGGTTGTAAAATTTTATTTCAGGGTTAGGAGTTATGGATACTATTTCTAAGCCCTGAAAATTTACTGTGATAATGTTACAGTAATTTTCTTTTTGAAAAAAAAAATGATAGGTATACTAAGGTGGCCAAGCACATTAAGTTAAAATACCTATCTGTTAAAGAAGTTCAGAAATAACGAATGTCAATTGAACACATTAGTTCAAGTGTTAACATAGCAAATCCACTTACGAAAGGGCTATCTCCAAATACATTTATGCAGCATGCTGAAAAGACGGGTCTTGAGACTAACAAATAAATTAATTAATTTGTGCATTGCTTAGTGCTTGTTTATTTGACATTATAATTTTTGATATCTATTAAAGATTTTATGTATTTATAAATTTCTGTCTTACAATATTTGTTTTACATGCATGTGAATTGTTTAATGTGACAGAAATAGTCTTTTGAAAAGACATTATGGGACCATTAACGATAACTCACCTTATAGACCTTGTTAAATAAATTGTTGATGGCATAGTATATGGAATGAACCATGTTCTTGAATTAGTATGGAACCGCCATGACTCTCATTAATGTTTTATTTAATTAAGGTAAGCCATTAAGATGACTTTTCTAATGTTATTGTGCGCCTTATGTTTCTGATATCAAATTATGACTGTAGGATTATTATACGGACCAAGTGGGAGACTGTTGGAATTAATTAATATTTAATTCCCTAATTTGTGTCCTAATTAAAGTGGTCCATATAAGAATCCAAATTTGATAAGAAATTATTTAGAAAGTTATTATTGGTAAAAGATTGTGAGTTAATTTCATAACCATATCCTACTTTGATGGACGGTAGAGATTACTTGACTAATTAGGAAATTAGGTCCTCTCTCTCCCTATAAATAGTGAATGAATTCCATCAATTCATACACATTAAAATTATAACACATTAGGGTTTATAGGGCAAGAGGGAGAAACCCTAGTTTCCAAAAAGGTTTTATTTTGTTGAATGAGAAGATTCAAGAACAATAATTTTGAGGTAACTTTCGCATTCAGATTTTCAAAGTAATGGTTCAAGGTACGTGTTCTTAATTATATTATGTAAGTAGGCAAAATATGTGAATATCATGAAGATAAAGATCCTATATATTTAATTAAATATTATGTGTTAATTTAATTATAAACTTACAACGAGTTCTTCCTTATTTGAGCGTATCAGCTCCTCTGTCGGATTAAATTGCATTTGAGGTTACAAGAACTTTTCAAGACGAGCACAGGATGGATTTTTTTTTGTTTTTGGTTGTGGGGGGATAAGCACAGAGTCACTTTTACTTTTCTTCTCTCTCTCTCTCTCTTTTTTTTTTTCAATCTTTCTTTCTTGGACGGAATTTTTTTTTCAATTGCTAGCCTTCCCCCCCCCCTTTTTTGTAGCATCATGCGCTTTGATTTCAAGATTTCAATTTTGCAGTTTTCAGCTTCTTGACTTTGACCTCATCAATTTGGCACTTGCATCAGTTCAAGTATTCCAATTCTGTTTCAACAATAGTTCTAAACTTGCATTAGTTTGAGCCTTCATTAATTCAAGTCTTCATTAATTCAAGCTTTTATCAGTTTAAGCTTTTTATTAATTCAAGACTTCATCGGTTCAAGTATTTACTAATTAAAGCGTTTGTTAGTTTGAGCTTTTATTAATTCAAATTATTAATTAAAGCGTACGTCAATTCATGATTTTATTAATTCAAGATTTCATCAGTTCAATCCTTTATTAATTCAAGCCTTCGTAAGTTTGAGTTTTTATTAATTCAAGCCTTTGTCAGTTTGAGTTTTTATTAATTCAAGATTTCATCAGTTCAATCCTTTATTAATTTAAGCCTTCATAAGTTTGAGCTTTTATTAATTCAAGACTTCATCAGTTCAAGTTTTCATTGGTTCAAGCCTTCGTTAATTTAAGCTTTCACATCTCTAAAGCTGACTTTGGCGACTTTTCAGTCTCTTGAGATTCTTGAGCTTTTAGTCTTTGGATCTTTTGTTTTAGATCCTTATACTTGTGGGATTGCACTGAAGGTTTTAGAAATCTCTATATGAGATCTCTAAGGTGTTGGAAATTGCTTTCTTTCAGATCATGGTTACCTCTAAGGATTATTTATCACATGGCCAAAAGACAGTCTTTATCATTAATAAAGATGGTGATCCCACAATAGTCTTAGACTTATCAATATTCAATCCAATCATTAGCCACTTTTCTCGTAGTTGGTCCCCTTTTGTTGATTCCCCTCACTTGAGACGATGGTATATTGCCTTGACGAGTGACTTATTTGATCATAGCAATTCAACTACCATTTTTCAGAAGCATTTTTCTTGCAATCTTTAAGTCATTCTACCATTTATGATGTTGATCATTTCCTACTATTGAGTAATCGTCTTGACGTCGGAGAGACTTCTTGGGGATGTTCTTAATTAGCATATCACTAGCTTTATCATGAGAGTATGAATTATAAATTCACGACTAATGATTGTATCAATTTTTTTGACTGGATGACCGAGTTTAAAACATGATTCCAAACTGCCTACATACGTAAAACAGGATCAAGCCAAGTGTAGTTCATCAAAATGAATTTCTTTTTTTTTTTTTTCTAATGACTGAACTTGGAAAAGACTCCAAGTTTTCTACATACCCAAGATGGGATTAAGCAAAGTGTAGTTTATATGAATAAAAAATTTTTTAATGAATGATTGAACTTATAATAGACTCTAAGTTGTCTATGTATCCAAGATGGGATCAAGTTAAGCGTAGTTCACTTGAATGGATTTTTTTTTAATGAATGACTAAACTTGGAACAGACTAATTACCAAAAAAAAAAAATTGGAACAGACTCCAAATTGCCTATGTATCCAAGATAAGATCAAGTTAAGTGTAGTTCATCATGAAAATGTTTTTAATGAATGACTGAACTTAAAACAAACTCCAAGGTGCCTACGTATTCAAAAAAGGATCAAGTAAGCGTAGTTTTTTTTCTTTCTTTTTTTTTTAAATGCCTTTCATAGTCTAGACTTATGCGGGCCAGTAGTAGTACATGATTTTTTTTTTTTAAGAATAATAATGCTTCAAGAACTTGCATTTTTTGGACCGATCCTCAAGCCATTTTTAGAAACTATTCTGTACGCTCATTTAAATAGACTTCTTGAACGACATATGGATCATCTCACTTGGAGTTGAATTTGTTACTAGTACAGTGAGTAGTAATGATGGGTCTTCTTATAGCAAGTACCATGTTCAAGAATATATACAACTAACTTGACAAATAAAATTTAATATCAAGCATGTCTTGACAAAGAATGATTTAAGACTTTGATAAATCACATAAAATAGAAAATAAAATATTTTTACTTAATTCAAAAGCCTAAAATGCTTATAATTAACTTTAGTTTTATAAAAATAAAATTTAGAATTTATTCATTTAGCAAATTAATACAGATTTTAGAAAACTAAATTGGTGTTTCTGTTTAGGACCACACAAAATAGCCCATGTTCACGATTTTTATAAAATACATTTTCAATCCAAAAATTGTGAAATGTTTACAAAAGACTCATTCATATGTCTAGTTTAACATGTAAGAATTTCAAAAATAAGTTGATTTCTATATATACCTTTTACACCAAAAACCAGACTAGTGTCGGTGCAGCAATTTAAACCAAATAGTCTATTCTCACAATTTTTATAAAATTCATTTTAACTCAAAAAATATAGAATTTTTACTGAATACTCCTTAACATGTTTAGTTGCATGGGTAAAAATATGAAAATTTAGTTCAACTTCTAAGTATGATTTTTATATAAAAACAATATGGTAGTTTTAGTGTAGAAATTTCTAGAATTTCATATAACCAAAAAAAAAAAAAAAAGAAATCAGTACATGGATCAATTCCTTCTACTCAAGTATATATTCAAATAAGCATGCATATTCAAAATAATCATAACATGACTCATATAACCAACTCTCATACCTATTCAAACAACATAATTTGCAAACAAAATTAAAAAAGAAACCTTATACGCTAATTCTACCTATCTTATTACACACATAGAGGATTGGTGTGTATTGCTTCGAATATACCAACTCAAGTTAGTCCTTTCTCTATGAAAAACCTCTGAGAATCCACACTTTGGGCTACTCTTAGATTTAGCACAAAGAGGCTCCGGCTAACGCAAGAAGGAAACCTTTCTTCTTTTTCTTTGCAGGAATTATTCGAACTCTAGGTGGCTTTAAGTATATATATAACTCTCTCTCTATTTACAATTTAGAAATTTTTTTCTTTTTTTTTTTTTTTTTGTTACTAGGGGAAAAAGGTGAGGGTTATGTAGGAAGGGATTTATATATGAGCTTCGCAAAAAGCTTCCCCTACGAGCCTTGCCTCTTGCTTTCTCCAAACACCCATTAAATCTGCTACCCAACTCCACCAATAGGCTTCACCTCTTCCTTCCACCAACCATAACACCTACACCTCCCTTTTCCACCTATAGAATTTGCCTCCTCACTTGACCAATAGAAAGCCACCTTACTCTTAACCAATCAAAATCTTTCCAGCACAAACACACGCACATATATATATATATATATATACATGCATAATTATAAATATATACATAAACTATTCTTATTAAGCTAGCACAACATTTAAATAACACAACATATAAATAAAATAAAATAAAATAAAGTAATAAAATCTGAATTTATAATAAAATAAATTTAAAATATATTTTTGAAAATTCTAGATTCTTACAAGTTTATAATACTTATGTTTAAAATGAGGAAGTAATATTATTCAGTAATAATTATATTATGTTTGGAAGACTAAAAATTTTTAAGGTGTAAAAGTTAACTGTGTTTGAAATGAGAGTAAATTTGCTAAGGGGTAAAGTTAATATTTAATTTTTGTAAACTATTATAATGAAATAAATCGTCATAATAATTTTTATTTTAATAATTAATTTTAATAAAATATATATTATTAAAACATATAATTTCAAATAAAAATAATAATTACAAAAATAATTTTATCACATATTGATATTTCAAAAGTAATTAATTTTAATATTAAATTATTATTTGTTAAAAGTTATTTTTATATTCATAAAATAATTTAATAAAACAAATAGTTTTAATTTATTTAAATAAATTATTAATTTTAATAACATATATAAATATAATACATAATCTACTAAATTCTTATATACAAAATAAATTTTTTATTTAATAAAACATTTTAACAACCAAATCATTTTAATAAGTAATTATTAGTTATTAAAAATTATTTTAATTTGAAAAATAAATAAATTAGTAATAAATTAACAATTTAATAGTATTAATTTAATAAAATAAAATAAAATATTTTAATAATAAATTATTATTCATTAACTATTATTTTGATAAAATAATTTAATAATTAATTAATATTATTTGATTTATAATTATTTATAGCAAAAAGTTGTTTAGGATTTTACAGAAGTGTAAAGAATTGTTTTACTGGGGTAACGAGAAAAGGGTAAATGTTTCAATTACTCCCTATTACCCAATCCCTCTCTGGGTAACAATTTACCTTTATATATGGGTAATCATTACCTCTGGGTAATTTTTACCTTTCTTCCAAATTAATATAATAAAGGGCAAAAATTATCCTAGTAAAATTTAGCGTCCATTACCCCCAAAACAAACATATCCTAAGGGTACAATAAAATTAAGTTTCCACTATGAACCTTCAATTATGGAGTAAGGATTAAAAAAAAAAAAAGAATTTCGCCAAACCTTGCCAACTTTGTCTTCCAGGCGAATCTGTTCAGCTTCCATCAGAGCTGTCATCATCTTGTTCTGCTACATTATTTTTCATTACCACAATATATACAAAAAAAAATTTACACCTTCTATTTCAACATGATATAAGAATTTTTTTTTTCTTCTTTTCTACTGTTTCTTTTCAGGGCCTTGCTATGCCATAACATTACCATAACTATCACAGAAATTTTTTCTTCCACATTCTGAATCATATCAGAGGTTTCCACGTTTTTTTTTCTTCCTTGGTGTTTTTCTTTTCAGGGCCGTGCTCTGCTATAGCACCGCCCTAACTACCACAAAAACCTTTTCTTTCTCACTATGAACTAGTTCTTGAGGTTTTTTTTTACTCTTTTGATTTTGATATGATATCTATTTATTTAGAATCTATTATCCGTCAACTTTAGAGAACAAAGTACTGCTATTTTTCCTTCGATATTTATAGTTTTGTCTTTCTGGTTCTATTTTTGCACACCGTATATTCTATTTCATTATGTTTTGATCTCTAATTCAAAAAATAATCATACCAGTGGTAGTGAAATTTTTTCCAGAACTCACTATCAAAATTTCGTCGCTGTTAGCAACCACATACCTCCAAATTTTACACCCCTGGCTCGTTCTACTTTTCAGTTCAGCTATTTTTAGAATTTTTTTTATTTCCAAACTCAATGTTATTTACTACCTTGACTTTGAGGGAGGGTATTAGAATATTTTATATTATGTTATCAAATATTCTATATATATACACCTAATATTTTATATATTAGTTTTTAGTAAGTAGGTAGGTTTAGTTTCATTGTAAACTATTTAAAGCCATCTCCTTAACCTCTATAATTTTTTTTGGTAATGGAGAAATCACACAGCGATTTTACCCACTGAACTACAAATCCTCGGGAGAACTAGCGCAGCAATCCACCGCCACAGCCCCCCACCGCCATGGCCCCCACTTAAATCCATAACCTTTATAATATATATACTACGATGTAAATTTTATATTTCCTCTAACTAATTCTATTATTTTTTATTTTAACAAGGAGAAAACCACAACTCTAACAATTATATCTATCCCTTTTTTTTTTTTTTTTTTTTTTTTGGTTTGTATTATATCTATCCCTTGCTAGTGGCATTCCAGAACTGTCTTAATTAAATCATCAAGTAGGTCATCTACATTAATTGCTTGTTAATTGGGCTTGAGCATTTGAAAATTTGAAGTTGAGGAAAAACTCTTTACCACAAAATCTATTTAAGTTAATGCGGAAGCGTTGTTAAAGTACAATGTCTAGAAATTATAATATTAAGGGTCCGTTTAATAATATTGTTATTTTTCTAATTACATTTATATATTTATATTTTCTGTTTTTTGTTCACGTTTTTTATTTCTAAAATGAAAATTGAAATTGTGTTTAGAAATATAATTTTATTTACAATTATTAATTTTTTATTTTCATAAAATATTTAATTTTATTAATATTTAAAAATTAATTGAATTTAATAAAATATATTTTATATTAACTTAATTTAATTATATTATTTATTAAAAACAATTGAACAAAATATAAGTATTATATCATTTAATCCAGTAAATATAAAATATATTACTTATAATTTAATTATATTATCTACTAAAAACAATTGAATAAAATATATTTCACAATAATTTAAATAATTTAATTATGATATTTATTAAAAATAATTTAATAAAATATATTTAACATTAGTTAAATTAATTATTAAATTAAATTAAATTAAATTAAATTAAATAATTTTTTATTAAAAATAATTTAATAAAAGTTATTTATATTAATTAAATTATTTATTAAATTAAATTAAATTAATATATTATATTTTATTATTTATTAAAAATAATTTGATTACATATATTTTCTATTAATTAAATTAACTAATGTAATTTAATTATTTATTAGAAATAAAATATTAATATATATTATATATTAATTTAATTTAATTATATTAGTATTATAAGTAATTTTATTTTAATAAAATATTTGAATAAAATAATTTATTTTAATATAATGTAACAAAAATGGACAAAGTATTAAAATTGACAAAATATTTGATACAGAAAAGAAAAGAGAGTGAAAGACCTTTTTTTTATTTAGATTTTTCTATTGAAGTTTTCATTTAAAAAAAAATATAAACAAATTTAACAAACATATTTCTATTACTAGTTTACAAAATTTTAAAAATATAAACAAAAAAATAGTAAACAAAAACGTTACCAAACGGGGCCTAAGCGACACGGAATGAAACAAAGTAAATTAAATTTTTTTTATTTTTGATAATTAAGTAAACTGAGATCAACACTAATCAAAAAAAAAATTACTAAATTTAGTAATTTTCAATGAAGTAAAATAAACAAAATCTATTAATATCCAACAAACAAATCGAAATTAAACATAAATCGAAGTAGAATAAATAAAGTTGATTATCTCCAAGAGCATATGCTAATCGAGTAGCAATATTATCTACAAGTAACCAAAGAGTAAAGTAAAAAGCTAAATTAGAATTATTCTTAGAAGAGAAAAAATAAAATGCCCAAATTTGGAGTGTTGATTTGTTGTTTTCTTTTCAAGTACCGATCTTCTCTCATTAAAATAGTTTTTATTTTTTTGAAGATTACAAACTAAAAATAATTTTAAAATTTAATTAATTATAGATGGCTACTTTTAATATTTAAAATTTATACTAATACCTTTTATTTTAAAATGTTTGGGTAACTATATCTTTTCGTCCATTTAGCTATATATCACTGTTAAATGAAAAATTAAGTTATTAACATGAAAAAATCGTATGAAATGTTTCTTTTATCTTTTTTTAAACTATGCAAAATGTCAAAAATACAGTTAAAATCTTTAAACACTAAAAAAGAATCGTGAAAAATACAGTTGAGCTCTTTAAACACTAAAAAAAATTCCCGTTTTCATATTATAATCCAACTCTATCTCCAAAATTAGTTGGGTAGGAATTAATAAAGAATAAATATTAAAAATTGGAGAAAATAAATAAAAGAGAAAAATTGGATTGGGTAATTTGATTAAAGTAAAGAAAGAGATTAAAAAAGAAAAAGATAAATAATAAAAGATATAGATGGGTTAATCTAGAGTGCAGTAACGGTAAAAATAAATTAAATTAAATTAATCTTTCTGTAAAAAATAAAAAATAATAAATTTAATTAACATAAAGTAAACTTAATTTTTCTCACCTCATAAATAAAACATTATTAAATAAAAATACAGTAACACTTAATTGTAGAATACATCTGGCAAACATAAGTTTTTTTTTTTTTTTTTTTGGGTAATTGGCAAACAAAAGTTGGCAGTGAAAGTAACAGTAATTTACTAATTTTCATTAGGATAATTTACATCTACCTTCCTTAATATTTAGGTAATTACACTTAACATTTATAACATTAAAAAGTTATACTTACTTTTCTTATTTTGAAATGTTATTGACATTAACCATCTTTTGATAAAATCAGTTATTAAAATTTAACATAAAATGTCAAATTAACCAAAATTTTAAGTATTTTTCTTATTTTACCCTCCTTTCTCACATTTAGTCAGTTTCTTTATAAAAATCCTCAAAAATTCTATATTTTTATTTATTTTTGAAAATTTTTGTAAAAATATTTAATGAAAATGTGAAAGAATAAAAGATAAAATTAGAAAAATACCTAAAAATTTGAGTTATTTTAAAATATTTTGTTATATTTTAATGGTTAATTTTATCGAAGGAGATTAATGTTACAAACACGTTAAAATAAGAGAAATAAATATAATTTTTAAATATCATGAGTGTTATATATAATTACCTAAATATTAAAAGGATATTAATGTAATTTAACTTCTTCACCATGATTTAAAAACAACCACAATTTTACCAGGTCAACCGTCTCGAAGTCTGGTGGTGGTAGCTGCCATCACATGCAAATTAAAGTGGCATTTGGTACCTTGTGGTCTCATAAATTATTTGAGAGGGATCTGTAGTGCAGAGTACCGATCATCTTCCAACAACATATTAATAAATAATGATGACCACAAATAAACATACAAAATTAAACACACACAATGAAAAAAAATACAATATTTTACTAGCTTCAACAATTTATCTTTTAACCTTAGAAAATTATAATCAAAACATTCTTATAGAGTACAATGCGCCTCAATATAGATATGCTTCAAAATTTTAGACAAATTTAACTTTTAAACACAGTTCAAAAAATTACTGTAAGAGAAAATAGCATGAATATGAATTTAGAACATTATTTTAGAATTTAATTATGCAGAAACATACCTGTTTGAGCCATTCTTTTGATTGTATATTGCCTTTGAGACGACGAACTAAACTGAAACTATTAGGGTTAGGTCTTCCCCTCCTTCTCTAGGAACAACTATGACGGCTATCTATGGGTCAAGCAATCTAAAAAAAACTTTAGAGTGGAGAGGGGACTTAGCCAACACACATATATATGCAGTCCAATGGACCCTCCCATAAAGAAACCATTAGACCCAATAGGCCCACACTTACCGTCCAACCATAATTACATTATAATAGGTGTGCATGAGCCCATAAAAGAATCACAACAATGGCCCATTCTAAATGTCTCATAATCATACCAGTCCAGTCCATTTTAATAAAACAAAATAAACAATCAATGGAAGCTCAATATAAGAAAATTCTAACAATTATTAGATCAACGCTCGTGAGAGCGACCTTTTTGCGAGTTTCTCGCGCCCTTCTTACATTATCAAAGTCTCAGAGCATGTTTCTTGATATTTTCTATGAATCAAGGCAGTCTTCTCAGGGCTTCCAACTAGACGAATATGTACAAACTATTTTACTGCATCACAGGGCCAGATCTCCATATCCCAACTTTCTCTACGTTTTCGCGAGCTAATGTAAACTTGAACCAATAAATGTTTCACTGCACTCGTTCCGTTGCACTTTGCTCGTTATACTCAGGTATCTTTCCCTTTTTACTCAATGAGTATGAGCCCCTGCTCAAACAAAGTATTATATATTTATTGCACTGTATTAATTTAAATACAATAAATAATTTAGTATGTTAATTAAAAAAATTGTGAGATTTGTATTATGAGGTATTTGGTGGTGTAAAAGTTAGATAAATTTATAAAAGTTGTAGTCTCGTAATTCATGTAATAAGTAAAAAATTTTAATTTAATAAAAATTTATATAATTATGTAAAGTTTCAAATCCGACTTATATAAAAATTATAGCATAATTAGTACATTTTATTACGTAACTGTCTAGTATTATTTTTCTAATAATTTTTTGGTGTGGGGACACAGTCTGGTGGCAGAAGGGAGGTGGATTCCCATAACATTTACTCAGTTGTCCTGCCTTCGTCGTTGGGATCTCCATTTCAAAATAAATTGCCCAACAACCCCACACAAGCTTACAGAAAAAAGGGGAAAAAAAATGGAAATTCAAGTGCAGAAGAAACCCAGAATCCTTTGCCTCCATGGTTTCAGGACAAGTGCTGAAATACTCAAGAAACAGATTGTCGGACGGTGGCCGGAATCAGTGGTCGGAAATCTGGACCTCATCTTCGTCGATGCTCCCTATATGGCCCAAGGCAAATCTGATGTTGAAGGCATTTATGATCCTCCCTACTACGAGTGGTTCCAAGCAAACCAGGTCGGTCAAAAATTAATTAATTTTCCAGTGCAAAATATTCTCTTTTTATTTCATATGAAATGAAATGATTCCAATCTAACCTTGCAGTTGTAGTGAAATTTGCATTGATCGATTTTCTTGTAGGATTTTACAGAGTACCATAACTTCGAAGAATGTCTTTCTTTCCTTGAAGATTACGTGATAAAGCATGGACCTTTCGATGGTTTGCTGGGGTTTTCCCAGGTAGGTTGTTTCAGAGCCCAACTTATTTTTCAATTTTTGCTTGGGATTTATATTTTTTTAAAGTTATGTGTGTTCAAGGATCGCAGTGAAAACTTTACTGTAGAGACTGAAATATAGAAATCAATGGTTGTGATTTCATCATCATTTACTTGATTGACTTAATAAATATTATTAATTAAATTAATAAATGTTATTTGTCTGAAGTAATAAATACTGATGAAATTATAGTTATTGATTTCTGCGCTGGAACCCAAGTTATGCTCGGACAAACTTGAATTTTGGTTACGCTCAATTATTAAACAAGCTAAATTTAAAAAAAGGGGGATAAAGTACAAAAACCATTCTAACGCTTCACCCTCGATCTCACTTTGATACCAATGATTTCAATTGCAACAGTCAAATCCTATACTTTCGATCAAGTAACAATTAGGTCATTTTGTCTATTACCTGTTTCTCACTTTGGTTCCAATTGTTTTAATTGCGATAGTCAAATCCCTACACTTTTGGTCAAGTAATAATCAGATCCCTTCGTCTATTACCCGTTTCAAACCACCGTTAAGACGAGGTTAAGACCATCATTTTGCGATAGTCAAATCCCTACACTTTTGGTCAAGTAACAATCACATCCGTTCGTCTATTACCCGTTTCTCACTTTGGTCCCAATGGTTTCAATTGTGATAGTTAAATCCCTACACTTTCAATCAAGTAACAATCAGGTCGTTTTATCTATTACCCGTTTCGCACTTTGGTTCCAATGGTTTCAATTTCGATTATCAAATCCCTACATTTTCGGTCAAGTAACAATCAAGTCCCTTCGTCTATTACTCATTTCAAACCACCGTTAAGATAAGGGTAAAACCATCATTTCGTGACAGTCAAATTCTTATACTTTTAGTCAAGTAACAGTTAAATCCATTTGTCTATTACTCATTTCTTACTTTGGTCCCAATGGTTTCAATTGCGAAGCACTGTTAAAGTGAGTGTAAAACCGTCATTTCGCAAGATGGTTTACATGACAAAGTGATGATGTGGCACCCTTCACTTTCAGTCAAGTAATAATTAGGTTCCTTCATTTATTAGCCATTTCAAACCACCATTAAGACGAGGGTAAAACTATCAAACTATCATTTTGCGATAGTCAAATCCTTACATTTTTGGTCAAGTAACAATCAGATCCATTTGTCTATTACCTGTTTCTCACTTTGGTCCCAATGGTTTCAATTGCGAAGCATCGTTAAGGTGAGGGTAAAACCATTATTTCGCAAGATAGTTCACGTGATAGAGTGATGATATGGTACCCTCAAATAACGTAGAGACTATCTGCCATGTGCTAGACGATCACTCGTCCACATATGCTCGTGTTTGTTTCTGCCATAGAGAAACTTCACTTTAAGAAAGAAAATAAAATATTATAAATTATGCAATTCCCAGGAATAAAACCAAGAACCTCAAGGATAAGAAGCTAGCAAGGAAACCAACTTACCAAATGCTTAGTTTGTGTAAGTTTTTAGATAATATTTATATATATTCAAAAGTTAAAGTAGATTCTCCCTCTTCTTCCATATAAATATTTATATTTATTCATAAATAAATATATATAAATGTAATTTATATAAATATTATAAATATACATATATATTATCACGGGGGAGAATCTATTTTACCTTTTTAATATATATAAATTTTTCCTAGAAATCTTACACAAACCAAACTCTTTGTGAGTTAGTTTTGTTGTTAATTCCCTATTCTTAAGGTTTTTGGTTCGATTCTTAGGTGTATTATAATTTGTAATGTTTTATTTTCTTTTTTAAAGTGAAGTTACTCCACGACAGTAACTCACATCAACCAACACCAGCACACGTGCACGAGTGAACGTTTGACACATGACAGACAATCTTTACATCATCACTCTGTCATATGAATAATTAGCAATTGAAACCACTGGGACCAAAGTGAGACCGAATGGAAAGTGTGGGGATTTAACTGTCGCAATTGAAATCATTAGGACCAAAGTGAAACCGCGCTAAAGTATAGGGGTGGTTTTTTTATTTTATCCTTAAAAAATAATAATAATTCTATTACTTAATTCATTAAGGCTATTTTATATCTAGGGTTAATTATCTTTTTATTCATGTACTTAAGGCAAAAATCACTTACATCCCTGAACTTTAAAAACATACTTTTACATCTCTTATACTTTGGATTAAACTGAAAATGTTAAAAAATCCATCAAATATAATGGTTTTAACTCTAATTAAATTTAAAAATTGTATTTAGACTCCCTGTATTTTATATTACCTACACTTATACCCCCTTATTCTATTTAATTTTTAATGGGTATTTTTATCTTTTTACTTAAAAATTTAACGCCGTTTATAACTTCACTTTAGTTTAAAGTATAAAGGATATAAAGGTATGTTTTTAAATTTAGGGAGTGTAAATGATTTTCATTTTAAATATAAGAGAATAAAAACACAATTTTCCCTTATATATATATATATATATATATATATATATTAAGTTTATTATTTTGTAGTTATAAAATAATATAGTTTATTTAAAAAAAAAGTATTACAATTTTATGCGGCATTTTATTTAATTTCACTCATAATCTTTTATATTATTTAAATTCAAACTCATTTATTAAATATTATAATAAATAAATCTAAATTTATTTGCTAAAAAAATTAGGAAAATCCTAGCATAACAAATAAATTTTCATCTTAGTATTGATGCCATGGGCGGACTCAAACAACGTCTAGCAAAAATAATTACCTCTACTGATTTAAAAAATTACGTTAAAATTTTATAAATTTTACTTCTTATAAATTTCATTTTTCATCTTTATTGTATTTTTACTTTTGTTCACTTTAAAAATGTAACCTCTAATGAATATAAATCTTGAGTCCACCTCTTAATTGTTGCTCTGATGAAATATATACAGGGAGCAATTTTATCAGCAGCATTGCCTGGGATGCAGTTGGCGGGAGTGGCTCTTACAAGGGTTCCAAAAATAAAATTTCTGATAATATTATCAGGGGCTAAATTTGGAGGATCCAGGTTTGGGATGCCTAAGCTGGCCGCTAATGCATTTTCCTCTCTCATCAAATTACCATCTCTCCACTTTATAGGTACATTTTCATCATTTTCTCGGACAAGATTTTCTTATCATGCATGTAAAATGCTAGTTTTGTCACTTCACCAATTAGCTTTCAAGTGGGCTTTTAACCTTGTCAAGGCTCGTTTTGAAATAATATTTAAATAATTTTAGGAAACAAATAGAATCGAACAATTTACTTTAATTGTTAGCTAATGTATATTTTTCATTTTTTATTTTTGTGCTTTTAGTATATTATTAAAATGGGGCAAATGTTACTCTTGTAAAATTTCAATTATTTTAATTATGTTAATAAAGATATAAATGAGTTAATATTTTCTCTTAAGGAATTAATATTAATTTTTTTAGAGTATATAGTAAATTTTGATAAAAAGTTATGGCATCAGCAAATAAATTCTAATCCAACAAACTAATCTATTAGATAGATTGGATGAAGGTATAAGCAGTTATCTTCTAGTAGAAGACCGCCAACATCACTTACTCCCTTTTAATTTTTTAAGGATGCCAAATGCAGGAAGGGTAATGATTTCAAATTTATTTTCGAACTATGTAATCCCATAAGGTACATTTTTCATATACAATCTTCATAAATTATTGTAATGTTAAATATCATTTTTTCTATTATTTTACTAAAAAAGAATCTAAAAGTTCTATATTTAATAATTTTTTTTAAAATTTAATAATTAATATTTTTTTTAAATGGGGAGAGGATTTAATTCTATAAAGACAGAGAAGCAGGAAAATATTTTTTAATTTTAATAATATTCTTAAATATTATTTTTAATAAAATTTCGATATTTTGTAATTTATATTATCTATTAAAAAACCAGAAACCTTATTTATTGTTTTCGTAGGGTTTTCGAGCGGCATGAGATTGTTTCTTTGACCTAATGTTTTTTTTTTTTTTTTCTTCCTTTAATTAGGAGATGTCTTTTTCTCGTATTTACAGTGCCTTTCTGTGCAGGCGAGACGGACTTCTTGAAGGAAGAAGGGATTGCGTTATTGGAATCGTTCGAGGACCCCGTTGTAATTCGTCACCCCAAAGGCCACACAGTTCCAAAACTCGGTCAGTAATACATATGCAATTCTTTCTGGTAGTTCATTTTTAAGGTTTGGATGGATTTCATTATTATTATTATTATTATTATTATTATTATTATTATTATCCATCCACCCCTATTGCAAAAAAAAGTTCAATATGGGTAGAAAGTACGTTTTAGAGGGGTTTCAGGGAGTTACAGTGATAAATCCAATGCAAGGACTGTAGTGGGTAAATCAACGGTTAGGATGTAATTGCATTAAATCTAATGGTCTTAATTTATTGTAATAAAATTAAATTCAAAATAAAAATAAAAGTTAGACAAATTTTAATTAGAACATAATTAATGAAGAATATTAAAGAACACATTTTATTTTAATGCAATCACATCCTAATTGTTGATTTACCCACTATAATCCTTGCAGTGAATTTTTTCACTGCAGTCCTCTGGAACCCGTTTTAGAGGGAAGCCTACCAGGTTCAAGCCCTATCAAACTATCATATGTATTAGGTTTCATAGCTTGTAAAATAGAGAAGTGTATTAATGATTCTTACCTTGTGAGTTGACGCGTTAATAAGTTGAGCAGTTTGTGAATTATTACGGAGTGGCTCGTTAACACGCGACTTGAAAATAATCCTCTCTTATAATTAATTTGAGTTTAAAATAAAGACTTGATTTGGTTTGGTTTAATAAATAAAATTTTATAATACATTTTAAATTTAAGAATTGAATTAAGTTAATTTAAGAAAAATATCAAATTTAACTATGTTAATAGATAGTAAAAAATATACTAAATAAGATATATGATGATAAATTTATTCACTTATTTAGATAGTTTAAGAAATAATGAATTTTCATTAACTTTTATTGTTTTGGATTAAATTTCAAATAATATAGAAATTTCAAAATTTAACGTGGCATTTGATTTACTTTTCTATTTTCTGTTTTTATTATATATGTTTTATGATTTAAAAATCTCAAAATAAGAAAAATAGAAAATATTTTGTTTTCTATATTTGGGTATTTTCCTTATTTTGAATTAAAAACGTTCAAAATGATTTTTTGTCATTTTTTATTTTATATGTAAACTATTTTTTAATTTATAAAACAATTTTTGAAAATACAAGTGAGCAAATGCGTTTTAAGTTATTTTTCTTATTTTTGAAAGTACAAAATAAAAAATGCGCTCAAAACAGGAAATAAAAAACAAAAATAGCAAACAAAAAATAGAAAAACAAACAAATAACACCTTAGTTATTAAATGACATCAAATTCAACTAATAAAATTTTATTTTAATTCTAAACACAAAAATTGATAAGAATTTTTATCAAATAAAATTAAAACTTATCAAATTTATAATTCCAAACGTAGTGTAAGGGTTTTAACTCGAGCTAAGCCGTTTGTGAATTATTTTCGATCAGTCCATTAAGGGTTTGATTCGAGCCGTTTGTGAATTGCTTTCAAACAGCCCATTAAGGGTTTAACTCGAGCAGTTTGTGAATCATTTCCAAGTGACTCATTAAAGGTTTAACTGAGCTGCGCGGTTTGTGAATTATTTACAAGTGGCTCATTAAGGGTTTAATTCGAACTTGACGCTCGTAATAAAAGAGTTAAGTGCAAAATTTTTTGAAACTCATTTATTAAACGAATTTAGTTTGTGTTTAAGGGAAGTTCTCCTTGTAAACTTATAATTTTGGATAGTATTATTGTAAATATTGGACGTATAACTTGCTCTACATCGAGAGCTTTTTTAAATGAATTCGAGTTTAAATATACTATTCCGATACAACAACTGGTTTACATGTATAGGCAGACCCAAAAACGATCTAGTAGGGGTAGTTATTTCTGCTGACTTGAGAAATTATATTAAAATTTTATTTATTTTGTTATTTTGTTTATAAATTATATTTTTTTATATTTTGTCTCTATTGTATTTTTATTTATACTTTTATTTATCTTAAAAATGTTATTTTACTTCTATTTATTATAAATTCTGAATCCGTCCCTATTTACCTGCCTACCTACCTGTATGTGGGAAGGAAGCGATTCCCGTTGTATTTAATTCTTCCACTCTCAATTTAGTGCTTTCGGATCACAAGTGTAAATACTAATACAATATATCCATTTGAATTTCATGCACTTGCGCAGAGGGGGAAAGTCTGGAGACAATGCTTGCCTTTATTGAGAAGATGCATTTCAAGGAAGAGTAGATCTTCTTCGATGGGAATGCTGCAATTCGTGTTTTCCCCTTAAGCATTTAGCAGACTTGTTAACGTAACTTCCTGATGCTCGAATTAATCCCTAAATTTTTAAATAATTTGAAAAATGGAGGTACAAAGTTAATCGATCCCTGTTGTGCAATTTTCGGATCACCGTAACAGTACAAATGAGTATAGCTAACAAATAAAATAAGAAAGCAATCATAAAGAGAAACATAACATTTATATGGTTGGACAAGGTACGTATATGTACAATAAAATTAAGTTTTCACTATAAACCTTTGGGTGGTTCTATTTGTATTTCATAAATAAATTCTTGCACTCTACTTTATTTTTTCATTAAAATTACACACTTACCTTTATGTATGTTATATAATTTTATTATCTTAAATATTCTTTTACAAGAATAGGGATAATTGTGTAATTTTATTTAATAAAAAAGTTAAGTTGAGTGTAAGAATTCATTTGTAAAGTGTAAATATGCTCACCCTAAACCTTTAACTAGTTTTTACTATCAACCCTCAATTATGGAGTAAGGATTATAATATATATATATATATATATATATATTTATAACTTAGAGATACTCTTAGATAAACTTTTCTCACCTTACTCTTAATTTTTTTCTTTGAACACAATGTTTAGAATATTATAATCTGAACTTAATTTATATGTACAATACTTCTTATATATATAAAAAGGAAAAAATCCTTACCCTAGCAATTATATCTAGCCATTGCTAGTGGCATTCCAAAACTGTTACAGTTATATCCCCTAGTAGGTCATCTACATTGCATGTTAATTAGGTTTTGAGCAATTGAAAATTTGAAGTTAAGACAAAAACTCTACACCTCAAACTGTATCCGAGTTAATGCCAAAGTGTTGTTAAAGTAGAATGTCTACAAGTTATATATCGAGCGGCACAAAATGAAATAAAGTAAATAAATTTTGTTAATTTTTGATAATTAGGCTGAGATTAACACCAATCAAAGTAAAATTTATTAAATTTATTAATTTTCAATAAAGTATAATAAACTAAATTAATATTAATATGCAATAAATAGATGAGATCAAACACAAATTAAAATAGAATAATTAAGTTCATTATCTTTAAGAATACAAGTTAATCGAGCAGCAATATTATTTTCAAATAAAGTATAAAGCTAAATTAGAACTATTCCTTAAAAAAAAAAAAAAAAAAAAGAGAGATAAAATGCTCAAATTTGGAGTGTTAATTTGTTGTTTTCTTTTCAACTATCGAGCCTCTCTAATAGGCCTATCAATATGTCACATAGCTCGATTACTTCCCTTTTACAGCATCAGATATGAAAGTATGTTATCTCCTTAATTCTAATTCAAAACTTATCAGGGGATTATTTGAAAATTCGTATGAATGTCTAACTTCTTGTGTAACTACAGGCCATTTTATTTCTTTTGGCTGTTGAGGGTGTCCCGTGCCTTGTGAGTAATTTTACTCTTGGGTGTAAAAGAGAAATCATATATTCGAGCGGAGTTTAATTTTGGTATAATTTTTGTGATAACATTGATCATTCGATGCTGTATTAATTTTTTATTAAGTTAGTTCGAGTTAGAACACGTCAAAATCTTGAGTAAAACTATATTAATTTTTTTATTAAATTAGTTCGGGTTAGAACATGAGAGTGAGTCTTAGCGCAACAATAAATTGCACTGGTGACTTATTCGTTATGGGTTCGAGACATGGAAACAGCCTCTTTACAAAATGTAAGGGTAAGGCTGCGTATAAATACACACACTCCCTCTCTACCCCCGCACTAGTCAGGGAACATTTACACACCGAGTGAGCTCTTTTAATTCGGGTTAGAACATGTCAAAATTTTGAGATGTTTTACTACGTGTTCTAACTGAAACTAATATAAAAGATTAATTGCCTTACTTGCTTATTCCAAGGCTTCACCGGGTGTAAGCGCGGGCATAATCTGAATAGTCTCAAATGTCTTTCTTTTAAATTCATAAATATCAATGTAACTTTAAATCAATAATTATATTTTAACTTTAAATCAGTAGAAAGGGTGTACATGACTTTATTCAGTTTGATTTTAGAATGAATCGAACGGAAATAATTTAGGTTTACAAATAACGAAACTGAACTAGCTGAGCAAGGGCTAAAGTTGGTCAAGTTTCCCAAAAAAAGTTCGATTTGAAATTTGACCTGTTTAATTTTAATATATGTAGATTATATTAAATATATATTAATATATATAGTTTAATAGTTTTATATAATTCGGTTGGTTCAGTTTTATTTTCTCGGCATCAATAGTAAGTCAAAGATAAATAATATTAAAAAAAACAACTAAATTAACCAAACCGTTTTAATTAAAGGCCTGTTTGGTGCTTTAAAAAAGTGAAAAATACTAAAAATTTTTTAAAATTTTTAAAATTTTCTAATACATTTTGCACTCCTCGTATTTTGTGAAAATTCTATAAATTTATATATATCTACACATCTCAATAAATTTTTACAAATTCCAATAAATTTTTTGCAAATACTAATAACATTCCACAAATTCTAATAATTTTTTTACAAATTTCAAAAACTTCTTAACTACTTTTAATAAATTCTGACGCAAAATCATTCCAATAGAACTAAAAAAACCGTTCGAATGGTTTTTCTTAGCAAAAAAGCTAATGCGAAAAATTAAAAAGTCACTATTTATTTTTAAAAAATATGATTTGATAGTTATGTGGTAAACGTCAAAAAAATTTTTAAATCATAATTTTTTATTTTTTTATTATTTTTTTGTCACGTCAAACGGACCATAAATTTAAATTGCTCAGAGTCCAAAAATTCAAATTTACCGAATTGTGCTCATCTCCGACATCAAGCTACTTGGAGTTTTCTTCAATGCTAAATTTCACTCCTTGACGTGACACGCCTTACCTTTGAGAGCATCATAAATTATTTTGCTAGTAAAGGACGCTGACGAACTAGCGTCAACTTTGTACTGTATTAGTGAAAAGCTTAACTGTTAATGTCACAAGGCGTGCCTTTCTACTGTATTAGTAAAAAAGTCTACTGTTAATGTCATAGGGGCATGCCTTTCTTCCTATTTGACAATTATAGTTGAAGTAAAGTATCCTATGTACCCTCCAACCATATATGATCTCAGAAAATATTGGCTGAAATCAAATTAAAAATGATGTTAGTTCAAAGACAACAAACTTCAAACTATTGAATTAAAATTTAATGATTTAAATATATTTATATTAATTTTTTTTACCTAATTTAACGGTCTCAAATTAGTGTCACCAAACTGATATTATAACCGATGCCAACTCTTCATATCTTGATCTCAATTCCCTGCCCCATGATTTATCCAAATTCTTGTTCTTTTCTTTTTAAATACTATCTTTAGTTATGATTTAAATTTTAGGGTTATATTTACAAGACAATGGGAAAGAAAAATGAGTAATGACAAAAAATAAAGATTACTATCAGGCAAAATATATTTGTCCTAATAATGAAAATTTTAATGGAGTTATAAGGTGCAAGATTAGTAGAAAAGAATCTAAGTTAATAATTTTTCAAAATAAAAAAGGTAAGTGTAATTTTTAAATATTGAAGGATAACAAATGTAATTACCTAAATATTAAATATAATAATAATAATAATAATAATAATAGTAGTAGTAGTAGTAGTATCCATGCCAAAACAACAATTAGAAAAATGAGAACATTTGGACACGTTCAAGTGACAGACATATGCTTTCTAGGCATTCAAAAAGCGATTGATTTATAAAAGATAGATGTGTCAATGTAATAATTAGAAAAGCGAGAAGCTATGAATATGCCAAAGCGATGGGCAAATGTTTTCCTATCATTCAAAAAGTGTGTAACTTTTGAAAATAAAAATAACAGACAAACTAACAAAATAATTAAAAATGTTTAATTATTTAACTGTTAAACATGTATCTTCAAGCATTCAAAAATGTTTGATTTAAGGGAAATTTAGATACCAAATATGCCAACACAATAATTAAAAAAAAAAAATGAAGACATATAAACATGTCCAATTGATAGACATGTTATTAAACATACATAAAATTTTTGATTTAAAAATAATTAAAATAATAGATAAGCTATAATTAAAAGTAAGTGATGGCACATGAAAGCATCAAAATAATAGACACACGGGCTTCCTAAATTATTCTATTTAAAAAAAAAAAATAGTATATGCATGCAGATAAATGTCCTCTCATTTTTTAAAAGAAATAAACTAATAAAAACATTTAAATAAGTTTACTATATTAAGATCAAACACAGAAAACACAAGTAAATATTTTTTTATTTTAAATTTTATTCATAGTTTTCACATATTATAACTATTTTTTAAAGTGTATAATGTACTCTTTCATATATATATATATATATATAAAGTAAAGTCTGCATGAGAACGTCGCTGCATCACGTTAGACATAATTTGTATTACGGTTGTGACACGTTATACCTAATTATAATTATCTTGTATCACGTAAGACCTAATTTACACTACGGTTGTAATACGTGTATTACTGTGACATGAACACATAATTATATTATCTTATAAATAATTTAATATTTTACATAATTACTACTTATTCACAATTTTTTATTTTATTCAAACTAAAATATTCATGCTTGAATTTTGTATTTAATCTATCCCTTCTATTTATCATATAACTTCTTATTTTTTATTTTTATTTAAAACATATTCTTATTTGTTTCTATATTTTAATAACTTGTTATTTAAAACATAATAAATATTATTATTGTTATTAAACAAAGTAATGCAAAAAATATTTACCATATTAAATAAAGATTTTAATAATAAACATTATGTTATTAAATAAAATAATGCAAAAAAATAATTAGCCTATTAAATAAATATTTTAATTTATTAAATTAAATTTATAACTATAATTATCTTAATTTATAATTATATAATTTAAAAGGAATTAGTATTATACATAATTTTCATTTATTCACAATTTTATTCAAATTAGAATGTTCATGGATATCACTTAATATTTTTATGTAATCTACACTTCTATTTATCATATAACTTTTTTTATTTTTTATATTTTTTATTTAAAACATAATAATAATAACAATAATAATAGTAATAATAATAATTGGACAAAATATTATTTAATTTACACTTCTATTCATCATATAACTTTTTATTTTTTATTTTTTCTATATTTTAATAAGTTTTTATTTAAATATAATTATTATTATTATTAAACAATAAAATAATGCAAAAAAATTAATCTATTAAATAAAGATTTTAATTTATTAATAAATAACATGCCTTTTATTATTTTTATTATTAGGCAAAATAAATGATATATTTTGTAATATTATTTATTAAAAAATATCAAACAATATTAGAAATTATAAAAAAAAAAAATTGGCAATGGATAACATAGACTAGAGACGTGGCTATTTGAAATGATTTTGTTTGTTGCACAAATTACTCTTTTTGATTTAAAATACAAAACTTAAAATAATAAAAAGTTATAAAAATAAAAAAAAATCTATTAAATTAGGAGATGTGACAATAATAAGATAATTGCAAATAGAATTTAAAAGAAATAAGAATACATAAAAAATTAAAAAAAAATATTAAGTCCAAAACTGTAAACAGAACTTAAAATAAACAAAAATACATAAAAATTCTATCTGAAATAACCACTATCAAATGTTTAATATTTATTGGATTAGGTAATTTGATATTTATTGGATTAGGTAATATATTCCTAGCTAAAATTGAATACAATTTTATATAAAATTCTAATATACATAGCAACTTAGAAAAAGGGCATAAAATACCATTCATATCTAAAAAAACTTAGCAGAATTTTATTATGATAGTTTTTACTTATTAACATAGTTGAGAGTAATTGTTTGTTAGTTTTTTTGGGTTATTAAGAATGAAGATTAATTTGTTATATTTATTTTTATTATATTCTTTTATATCAAAATTATTTTTTTTTTGTTTATGTATTTATTATTTAACTTATTTGTTAATTGGAATATTAAAATATATAAGATTCGGCTTTTTATTATATATTTTAACGTGACGGTTATACTATATAAGATTTGAGTTTTTTAAATTTTATTTTATTTTTTAGTGTAATTGTTAATATTAATTTTTAATTTTTATTATATTTTCTTTATTAATAAAATTTTAATATTTTTGTGTATTACAAAGAAAGTCTACCATTTGTTATATTTTTTTAATTCGTTCATTCGAAAATACAAGGTATAATTTTTTTTAATTTTTATTATATTTTTTAATGTGATTGTTAACAAAATTTTTTAAATTTTATTATATTTTTTATTGTTATTAAAATCTAAACTTTTTGTGTATTAAATTTCAACAAAAATCTCTTTCTATGATTAGTTTCCAATCTATTTGATTATATTTATTTTTATTAAATGACTTTCCTTTATATTAAAATTATTTTTCTTTTATTTATTTTTTAGCTTATTTTTTAACCTGTCATTTCAAATATATAAGATTTAATTATTTTAGATTTTATTTTATTTTTTAATTTAATTGTTAATTAAATTTATATTATATTTTTTATTTTGATAGCATATGCTTTTAGACTCATAAATGATTTTATGATTTTTATTTTTTTATTTTAATAATAATTAAATTATTTTATTATATAAATTTTATAATTATAGTTCAATTTATATTATCATTATCTTATCTCATTATACTTTGATAATTGAGATCAAATAAAATTAAAATTAATAAATTTTAGTAATAAAAAAGAAAATAAAAATAATATAATAAATTAATTTATAAATTTTTATTATTTTACATATCTAATTTAATATAATATTTCAAGTCGTTCATATTCTTGATAAATATAATTAAATGATAATTATAATAATAATAATAATTTATTTATCATGTGACATTTTAATTAGTAAAAATAAATTAATTATACATGTAATTTATTAATAAATTAAATCTTTACTTAACGGCTTAATTATTTTTTGAATATAATTTAATAAAAGATATTTTTAAGTAATTACTAATATAAATTTTAATTAAAAGTTAAAATAAATATATAAATGATAAATTCGTACATTGCACGGGTTTAATTACAAGTATATATATATATATATATATATATTTAAATACTCAAGGTATTCAAGTCAAGTTACGCATATCTTAATTAATCCCTAAGATTGTGTAATTAAAAAAGAGGTAAGCCTTCTAATGGTGCTAATGAGATTCTTTTATATTAGCTGGTGAGAAAAAAAAATTAATAAATTTTACAATGGTCCGTGTTCTGAAAATATTCTTAACATAAGATTTTCGCATAAAATTATGTATATGTGCGCATAAAATATACTATCATCAAATACTAATTTGCACGGGACCCAAAATAAAAATAATATACTTTTAATATTTTAATCTATGTATGTTAGAAATTATACATGAGATATTTAATAATTTGTTTTTTTTTTTAACAATTCCAATTTTTTAGACTATCTATAAAAATATGAGTTTTTGGCTAAAATAACACCGAATAAGATTATATTTACTTTTTTTTTTTCTAAGTCTCTCAAATATAATTTTTAATAATACTTTATTTAACCCTCTCTAAAAAAATATTTCTAAATATAAAATTCGTTGCATCATATATGCAATTACTATTCTTTCAAAAATAATTCAATGTTTAACTTTTTTTTCTTTTCAAAATTAATTCCCATAATAATATAATTTTCTGATGCATGTACATGAGCAATAAAGATAAAATATATATATTCTTATATTATTGGAGTTTAGAATTTTCAATCTATAATTAAGTAACACTATTTGAGCGTTTAGAGTTCTGAAATGTTTAAAAAAACTAAAGGTTAATGTTGAAGTGATGTAAAAGTAACACGTAATGAAATTTAATTGGAGAAAACTAAAAACTTTTGAAATTTTTTTAAAAAATTTGGGGCTCCAAAACACCCGGTGTCAAATTATTTCCATATTTACTACATCAACTTCGTTATATTAAATTAGTTACAAAAAATTAATAATTCACATACACATAATCTAAATAGTATAACATAATATTTATTAAAAATATATATGTAATTAAAATTAGTCTAATTTATTCACTTCTCTTAATAATTTAATTAGATCCTTACTTCATATGAAATTCTAGATATTACATCAAAACAAATAATATATAATATATAATATTTTATTTTTATTTGTTTAAAAAAATTTGAGTGGATAATTAAATAATAAGAAATATGTAAATATATACAATTTATTATTTTGAATATTTGAATAGATTAACTTTTTAATTAATATAAATTTTATTCCAAGAAAAAATTTGTACTCTACACGTGCTGATATTCTTTATGATTAAAGATAACTCTAAATTTATAATATGTTCTCTAAAGCTAAACGATATGCATAAAATGAAGCATTAATCTTTTCGATTATATCGCTATATATCTCTACTAATGTTTATCAAATAATTAATATAAGAAAGATAAAAATATTAATTTATTTACATTCTAAGTTAAATTAGGATTGAATGTATTAACAAATTAGTCTAAAAATAGCGTACTAGTAAAAATATTTTTTTTATTTGTTGGATTTTCAAATAATGAAAAAATAGACAAATTGACATGTTTTTATAAATACTATTAAATGATAATATTAATATGTATAAATCATGAAATTTGTAGGTATTTGTAATTTTTTTCACAAGAATATTTTTATAAATCTAAGTAGTATTAAATAATAATACTGATTTCATAATATATATCAAATCATGGACTTTATGGGTATTCGTGATTTTTAAGAGGATATTTTTATCTAAAACAATTGGGTATATTAACAAATTAATATAAAAATAGTGCATTAGTAAAAAAAAATTATTTTATTTAATTTTCATATAAAATAATAAAGCTAGCATAATAATCAATATTAATTGAATTGTAAAATAATTGGTATATTTTAATAAATATTATTAAATAATAATATTAATATATATAAATCATGAAAATTGTAGGTATTTGTAATTTTTATTGGAATATTTTTATCAATTAAGTTAGTATATATTAAATAATAATATTAATATCAAAATATGTATTAAATAATGAATTTTATACATAAGTAATTGTGATTTTTATAAGGATATTTTTGTCTAAAAGAAGTTTTTCAATTATTCATACTTTTATATGGTGTATAATAAGAGCAGTAGTAGTAATAATAATATTTTTCAAAAAATTACTTTAAGAAGAATAAAAAATATTAATTTATTAACATTTTAAGTTAAATTAAAGTTGAGTGTATTAACAAATTAGTATAAAAATAGTGTATTAGTAAAAATATTTTTTTATTTTATTTAATTTTAATATAAAATAATAATTAACTAGCATAATAATAAATATCAATTGGATTTTCAAATAATGAAAAAATGGACAATTTGGCATACTTTAATAAATAGTATAATAATAAATATAAATTGGATTTTCAAATAATGAAAAAACAAGACAAATTTGGCATATTTTAATAAATAGTATTAATAACCATATTAATATTTTTATATATTAATTATAGAATTTGTAGTATTTTTTATTTTTGTAAGGATATTGCTTTTCAATTCAAGTAGTATTAATTAATAATATTAATATCATAATATGTATTAAATCATGGATTTTATGGATATTTGTGAATTTTTTGAGCATGTCTGATCTTAAAAGCTTTTTAACTATTCATATTTTTAAATAATAGTAAGATAAAGATATATATGTAGAGAGAGAAGGTTTGTGAAATGATGCAACAAAAACAGTAGCGTACAAAATTAAATCGGAATTGCAAACTGAACCGAAAATTTTAATTTTTAGTCAATTCGGTAATTGATTTGGTTTTGGTTATCTTTCAAGAACGAAAATAACTTAAAGTTAAATTAGAAATTGAACTGAAATATAAATATATAAATATAATAATAAAAATTTTGCTTAAAAATAAAATTGAAAATCATATATTTATATGTAATAGGATTCTAGATAATATAATAATAAACGTATAAAAAATAAAATTAAAAATTAGATCTTTATATATATAAATAAAATTTCGATTAATTTGAATTTAACCGGAATTAAGCTGAATTATATTATCTAACTTATTCCAAGTAGTTTGATTCTCGGTTTAGTTTCAGTGTTATTTTTAGTAGAATTAGACACGAACCGAATTAAATCAAGTTTTAACTTAATCGAACTTAACTTGAGCTATCTATACCGAACTTGAGCTCAAGTTTAGTTCAAACTTTTATATACGCCCGATCTCGACTCAAGAAAGAAGAATTTAGGTTTGAGATTGATTTACGAATAGTTCGATTAAATAGCTCTATTCATTTTCATTCCTACTTTTTAGTGAACTAAAAATTTTTTGGTAATTTAATTTTTTGTTCTGATTTTCCACAAATAAATAGCTAAAAAATATACTATATTTATTATATATGTGTGTATATATTCCAAACGATCATGCAATTAAGTAACAGTAAAATAAGATAAAGTTACACAAGAAATAACTTAAACGGAAAAATACGTTGAAAACATTACAACTCAATTGTTTCAAATTCACAAACTTATAACCCTTGATTCCCAAATTAAGAAAAAAAAAACAAATTTTTTGTTATAAAAAACAACATACTGTTAATAAAGACTCAACATTTCAGTAATTTTCAATTCACAAACTTATATCTGTTGATTTTTTACTCGAACGATTGAAGCATTAAGCTAAATGAGAAATAATTTTCAAATTCTTAAGATTCCATTAAATCCACAACAACAGCATAATCCACAAACAAACGAATTCACTATACACAAAATTTAAAATCGTTTAAATCACCAATGCACGAGAAGAGTTGTTGATTTAGCGCGAGATAAACCCTAAATATTTAAATGGCAATAACTCTCTTAATTCATTTCTGTCTTTATGAAATGTTAAAAACGCTTTAATGTATATATATATATATATATCTAACACAAAATTGCTGGCGACATCCACCATCGATCATAGTTTTAGAAAATGCGAAATAGTAGTTCTCTCTAACTAGTTCTCACGAGTTTCCCCCAATAACTTCAGTAAATTCCTGCGACATCCAGTGTACACTTCTCGTTTCTTGCAACAGTTTTCTGCAAATCTTGAGCTGATATCCCGGAAAATATATATATATATATATATATATTTTTAACTTTTTGGACGTTCTAAAACAAACTATTTTAGCTCTAAAACTTGATATCCAAGTCAACATTTAAGTTTACAAGGATTATAGGATAAAATTGGCTATCGATTTACTAATCTAACGAAATAAACCCAACAACATTCTTAAACAAAAGTATGATATTAACCATTTACGATCAAAATAAAATGAATAGATTATTAAAAATAATATATTACTTGGTATAAAACTTTTTATTTAGGGTGTTTTTAGAATTAAAAGTATAAATAATTTGATCAAAATTTAGTTTTCGAACTGTACCGATCAAATTTACGAAATTTGATTTGATTATTTATCTAGTGACAATCTGCTTAATTATTTTTTCTAGAAATAACATTTATCAGTTTTGTATATAACTTTAAAATTAATTAGTAAACCAAAATTGCAGAATTAAATTTACTTAATATTTAATATGCTTATATAGATGTTTAATTAACCTAAATATATACTCCTATGACTGATTTGTTTTTTAAAATCTCAAATCTTACCATTACAACATTAAATATATATTCTAAATCTCAAATAGCATTTATATAAAAATTATTATTTTATCTCTATAATTAAATTATAAAAAACATATTTAAATTTATAAGCTTATATAACCAATTCGACCATAACTAAACCAATTCGGTTAATATTTGATTAGTATATATTTTTTATTCGGTTTGGCACTCATTTCTAATTTTTAAAAATAATTCGTTCAGTTATAAAAATTATAATTTTTAAACTGTACCAACTGATAATTACTTTTATTTGGAACATGAATTTATAAAGTGAAAGAAAAAGCGAAGGAAATGGTATGAATAGAAAATAAAAAAAATTAAATTTATTTTATTTTTTTATTGAGTTAAAAATAAAAATAAAATAAAATAAATATTTATTAATAAAGTTTAACTTGTAATTGGTTAATTATACAAAAATCACAAAAACTATAAATTTTATTTTGCTTTCCGTTTTGAGCATCCGAATCCTAAAACCCTTCCCAACACAATAATTAGAGCGAAACCGGCAACCGACCATTTCACCACCCGCAAGAGTTTATATATACACTTATATCGATTTATTTATATTATATAATTAGTTACAGGGTTTATTACTTCTAATGGAGATTGAGGGTCAAGAGGAGCACATGCAAGAGATTAGACTGCCGCCGAGTCACGACTCGCTCGGGAACTCGTCCTGGTCCAAAATGCCGACCCCAACTCGGGTTGACCAGCCGCCGAGGAAGCCCAGGTACAGGGAGTGCCTGAAGAACCACGCCGCGGGCATCGGCGGCCACGCCGTTGACGGCTGCCGCGAGTTCCTTCCGTCCGGGGCGGAGGGCACCATCGACGCCCTCAAATGCGCAGCCTGCAACTGCCACCGCAACTTCCACCGCAAGGAGGCGGAGGCCGACACCGTTGCCGCCGGAGGTGAGTCCCTCAGCTTTTCTCCCCACCGTTTCCTACCCCACCAGCGGTACTCGCGGTACTACGGAACCCCGTCTGAGTACCTCCAGGTATTGCCGGCCCAGAGGGGGTTGGCTCTGCGGCCGTCGACGGGCGGCGGAGGCGGTTCCCACAGCCGTGAGGAGCAAGAAGACATGCCAAATCCCTGGGGCGGCGGCGGCCCTGGGGTGTCGAGGAAGAGGGTGAGGACCAAGTTTAGCCAGGAACAGAAGGAGAAGATGTTGGGCTTGGCGGAGAGGTTGGGGTGGAGGCTTCAGAAGCAGGACGAGGCGGTGATCCACCACTTCTGTAACGAGATCGGCGTGAAGAGACAGGTGTTCAAGGTCTGGATGCATAACAACAAGCACACCCTCGGTAAGAAACCCTAGAAGAAGAAAAAAAGAAAAAAAGAAACCCACCATTATCAATGGAAAGGAGATATACATATATATATATATAGACCCATTACATATATTCTCTGTGTATTCTACTATTTAATCAACACAAAAGGTAGCAAGAATGGGATGTGTCGTAATTAAAACTGTGATGATGATACCTGAGACTATTACTTCGCCGGATTTTGATCTTATTAGTTGCAGGTTTTCTTTCCTACACTCCTCTTATCTTATTTTTATTACTGTGCTGGTGGCCAGGCCAGTTTGATGGAACCCTGAACTGTAAGATCTTGAGTTGCTCTCGAGTCTCTTCAAGACTATTAAGAGGTTTCTTTGATTATTAATTTTCAGAGCCTTAAAAAGTAGTTGAGATGTGTGTATATTGGGTCAAATACCTTAAGTTAAAAAAAAAAAAAAGAAAAGAAAAGAAAAGAAAAGAAAGAAGAAGAAGAAAGAGAGGAGGAGGAGAGTGTTGGGGGATGTATATATGTGTAAGTAATTATTAGGTTATTGTTGATTATGGGCTACATATCTTTAACTCAATTGCTTGATCTTCAGTGGTAAGCAACTACTAGTCCTAAGGACTGAGGACTTTGTTGTTCTATAGCTGAGACTTTCGCCCATGGGAGAGGATGAATCCTTCAATGCTGTTATATACAAAATGTATTTTCTGATTTGTGCACCAGCACCAATTTGTTGTTCATGACAATGTATTCATTATTTTTAATAAATTAAACAATACTTTTTGTGTGTAACGGAGATTGCATCTCTCATTCGTCATGCATTAGGTGAAAGTCTGTCCTGTAGCCTTTGCTTCAAAGCCCCGACGTCCTGACTTGTAATGACCTCCATTTTCCTCTCTCTCTCTCTCTCTGCAAGTGCATGTGTCATCATGTCAAAAAGGGGGCTGGAGCATCATTGACAAATGTGCCTCTGAGAGATAGGGGAAAAGGAAAAGACTTTTTTTTTTTTTTTTTTCTCCTCCTCCTCTTTACAGATTTAGGAATTTACGGAACATGGCCATGTATTATTGAGTGAAAAAAGCCCAACACAATATCTTTACCACTTTTTTTTTAATATAATTTTTTGAATATAAAGGGGTGTTATTTATTGTTTATTAAAAAATTATTTTAAAAAAATTAATATCAAGTAATTTTAAACATAAAATTTTCAAATTCACATTTTACTTTGTCTAGATAATCTCTTTTTTTTTTTTTTTAAAAAGAGCTCTAAAATGGATGATTTTTTTATTTAAAAGCAATGACTTCTAGAAGGAAATATTTATCTCATAAAAACTCTATCAAAAAATAGTTGTAAAAAATGATATAGGCTCCATTTGGAGCTAAACAAAACAAAATAAAATTCTACAAATCTCTACAACACAAATTACGATACAATAAAATTTAAATTCTTCACTCACTATACGAATTACGAGACATTTACTTTTACAATTTTATTTTATTTTATACATTTTTATACAACTCCAAACACACCCATAGTAACTCTGCAGGTTAGCTGGTTAGCTTGAGTAGTAAGATCTGGTCAATAGTTCGAGTCTTCTCAAGTTTATTGGAGGACTTATCTAGTCATTAACTTCAGAATTTCAAAGATTAGTTAAGATAAGTGCAAGTTGATCCGAACACCCTGAATTACAAAAAAGAAAAAGATATAAAAATGATATTTTTAATTAAAAAATATTTTTATTAATACTTCTATGAAAAAGAATAAATAAATAAAGTGCTTTAATTATTCTGATAATTAAAATTCATTTTAAACCCCGCTTGGGACTTTAAAAAACACCAAAAAATAATTTAAAAATTTTTAAGTTTTTACATAATATACAAATTATGAGACTGTATTTTTATACCAATTTATGAAGTACACGTCATTTTAATTAAACTTATGTGTTACATTTTTATAACAAAGTAGCATTTTCAGCCTACCCTTTCAGCTAGCATTTTCACAACGGTTGCATGCATACATCCATTTCAAGTTATTGGATTACAAGAGTTAAAAGTAATACTATGCAACAATGTATGAGATTGGATGTAAAATAAAATTATTTTTGATCTAGATTTATTTATTTATTTATTTTGATATTTGGTTATTAAGATATAAAATGAAAAAAAAAATAAAATTTAACGAGAAATGTGATAAAAAAAATAATTTTAAATCTTTAGAATAATGAAAAACTAATTCAATCATAAAAATTTACAATAGCACTGCATAATATGGTATTACATATTCTTACTTTGAAAAATATAGAATTCAAAGTAAGTTTCATATTTAGGCCCCGTTTGGAAGTCAAATTTTTAATAATTTTTAATAATTTTTTATAAAAAATGATATGTGAAACTTTTTGCATTTGATAAAATAATTATAAATTTTTAATAAATTTTGACAACTTTTAAATATTTAGTAAAACAAATAAAAATTTTAGTAAATTTTAATGACTTTTAAACGTTTGGAAAAAATTTTAGTAATTTTTGAGTTGAATTAAAATGAAATAATTATTATACCTTCTTCTAACTAATGAAAATAAGTGTCGTGACAATTTAAAACTCAACAAAACTGATAATGTTTTTATATTTTGCCAAACACTTCAACACTAAAAATTATTATTATTATTGCTCTCCAAACGAGCCCTAATGTCTATTTTTCTGATTAAATGTGAGATAAAATGAATCCCACATGTTGATCATCTAGCCCCCACGTCATGTTTCACAAGCAAACATATGAGTACCTGGCTACGACTTTTGCTCCATTTCCATCCCACTTTCCATTGGAAAGAAATTACTTACTGTTGGTACCAAAAAAAAAAAAAGGGAGTCGCGACGTTACTCCGAGTCCAAATATAGTTGGTTAAGATTTTAGTCGGCGCCAGTTCTAAATGGGCGAGTAAGTTCCACAATTAAATATAAATAAGTTCGTATGGTCTTAACTATAAATATAAAATAATAATAAATGAACTAAAATTATTATCTTATAATTATAAATGTGACATTTGTATATCTCTTTAGGTTTTACGTTGAGTAATTAAATTATTTTTCCCTGCACATTTAATATTGAGTGAAAAAAATTTTAAGCATTATAATCATTTCTCTCATGTGCATTTAATATTGAGTGAAAAGTATTAAAGAACAAATGAAAAGTATTTAATGAAAAGCATATCGTCATTTACTTAAATATATATATATATATATATATATACAAAATATAAAAATATTACAATTCAATTATTTATATATTAATTTATTTATTATATCTTATTATAAATACAGGACTTAATCCTAAAATTTAAGTACGCTCACTATTGTCAACTATTTGTATTATTTTTTTATTACAATTCTCTCAAACTTATTCTGACTTTACTATCGGAGGGTTTTCCATTCGGAAACTCTCTCTGGCCATTACTTCTAATTTCTTGTATTCTACAGGTTTGAACTTCACTTTTCCGGTTAACGTGATAAGTAGATCTGATGATATTTTTTATTACTGAACACTTAGTCTGTTAGCGAATTTTATAAGAAACCATAACGATGAGAGAATATCCATTTAACAAATAAATTGTATCTTATTTATTTTGAAATGATGACCATATGGATGTTATTTCTTTGCAAGAAAACTGCCATCTAATAATAAACTCTTTATAGAATTTGGGACGATGATCATATATGGTAATGAAATTTATTTAAAAAAAAAATTAGTGAATTATTTTCTTTTTAAAAAAGTGGTCAACTCGATCGCAAAGTTACCATGTTTGCTTTTATAATATATTTCTTCATCCTCACAAAAAACAAAAATATTGCCTTAGCCCACCAAGTTAATTTGATGGATCGCATTTTTACTTCTATTTTTCTAATAATTTCACTCATAAATCTCTTACCTTTAATTTGTTGCATTATTTACTTTTCTTTTTTTTTTTTCTTTTTTTCTTTTTTTTCCTTTTCCAAGTTATGATTGAGAAGGCGGACTAGAACAGTTTATGATCTATATATATTACAACTAGAGCCGACCTTGGGGATAAGGGTTGAAGTTACTTTAAACTTTAGGTTACTAAAATTAAATTTTATCTATTAATTAATAATTTAGCCATTCAATTTAAAAACACAATTAATCATCAACTTCACATTGATTAATGAATGAGATTTAATTTTAGAAATCTAAAAATCCAAGGTAACTTTAAACTCCCCCTCATCCACCTTTGGGAGAGAGGGTCGGGTTAATCTTTTTTTTTTTTTTTCAACAGATTTATTTTTAATTTCTATTATAACATAAATAGGAATTAAAAATTTTCTATGTAAATTTATTTTTTATTAAATAAAATAATTTAAAAATATAAGAGTAATTAATTTAGTATAAAAATAAATAATTTTAAAAACAATTTACATAAAAACATAATTTTCAATAATAAAATAATATAAATACATAAAATATATATTTTTAATAATTTAACCTGGTCAAACGTGACTCTGTGCTTGTAAATTTAAGCCTCCTTTAGAAGTTATAACTTCTGATAGTTTTTGGTGAATAAAACTTTTGGTATGTTTGAGAGAATAAAAAAATTATTTCAATAATTTTCATCAATTTGTAAGTTTTTGGTAAAAATTTTTTATAATTTTTGATAACTTGATGTGTATTTAGTAAAAATTTTGATAATTTTTAAATTGGGTTAAAGTAACACAACCATTATACCCCTCACTATGTAGGCAAAAATGGGGGTATTGGCAATCTAATGTGTCTTTTGTTGTTTTACTAAATACCTAAGACACCAATTTTATTTTTTTTTTTACTAATTTTGCTTCTGTAGACGGTGCTTAATTTCAAGCTCTTACAAAATAAAACGGACTTTGGCAAACTTTTTTTCTTTTTTCTTTTTTTTTTTAGAACTAAGGTAAACTTAAAAATTAAGCTTGAGTGCCAAAATTAAAAATTAATTTTTTTAATTTTTCACAAAAATAGAGGAATATACTTTATTAAAATTACAATATGCTTTTAAAATTTTTTAATATTATTTTCAAAGTGCGACTATTCGCAACCCTACTTTTTCTCTACGTAACCCAGTTAATTCATGCATTCTATATTTTCTCCAAACAATCTAATAATTTCTCCACACAACCCACAAATTATACTTAAAGTTCCAAAAATATCCACAAATTACTAAATTTTTTTAACAACTGATTGTTAAAATTATTTAATTTTTTCAACAAGTACTTGTCAAAAATTTTTAATTTGTTCAGTAATCAGTTGTTAAAATATTTCGTTTATCTGTCGAAATTTTGTTTCACCAAATGATTGTCGAATTTATTTAATTTTTTCAACAAGTGTTTGTCAATATTGTTTGATATTTTTAGTAAGTTTCTCTTAAAATTTTATATAAAATTTTTGTTAAAGCGTGAGTTGTGTGTAGTAAATACAAAAGATAAAGAGATTATTTTATATTAGAGTATTTTTTTTATCGGATGAAAAAATTTTAATTGAACTGTGGGGAAAAAAATAGAATTAAGAATAGTGGTATCCTATTTTGATACGTAAAATATACAAAATAAAAGTAAAATATATTTAACATTTTTTTTTTCTGGTAATTTATATTTAACATTTTTGTTTGTTTCTTTTATGGACTTTTTGTTTGAGGGCGGGATAAGGCAGAGCCCAGATGACGAATTATTGATGGATGTACCTTGCCTTGGGAAGGAAAGAGTTGAACTGCATTATCTTATTTTATATTAATTGTATTGTTTTTTAGTATTTGGTTTTGCTTGGGTTTGTTCATTTTTTATTTTTCTTGGGAAAGAAAATGTATGTGTCTCCAACGGGCAACCCGGGCGTGGTTCGGTTTAATATCAGTATTTGATGGTAGTCCACTGTCAGCATTCGTTGACCGCACAATTTTAATTTTTTTTATTTTTTGTTTTTTTCTTTTGCTCGAACGTGGTCCAAATCGGAAAACTTCCGCCTAAGTTCGGAAAAAAAATTAATTTTTTTTATAATTAGCTACTAATTAGTTATTAAAAAATTAATTTTTTAATATTTAAAAAAAGAAAAAAAGTTAACCTTTTAATAGTTAATTTTTTAACTCTTTATTTATTTGACATTTATCATTCAATATTTAAAAGAATTTAAAATGTAAAACAGTAAATTTGATCATTTTAAAAAAAGTCTAAAAACCAGTAGCTAAGTTACCAACTTTTCTTCCAAACACAGCCCTAACATTAATCATTCCAATAATTTTTTAGGGTAAAAATGTGGGTGAAATAATAAAAATATTTTGAGTTATTGGATAATATATTAATTATATTAAATATTAAAATATTTAAAAGTAAAATTTATTAATATAAATTAAAACTTTATATTAAAAATACAGTTATTAATTTAATTTTAAAATATTTTTAAATGAATATTTTTGAAATATTTAAAAATAAAATTTATCAATATAATTTAAAATATTATACTAAAAATTTAACTATTGTAAAAATAAGGTATTACATATGTCTTATTGAACCCATATAAAAATATTGTTTATTATAAAAAATAAATTATACTGATAAATTACTTTCCTAACTCTTTATCAATGTTACTTGAATTATTATAAAAAAATTTAGATAATTAGTATAAAAATAATTATTATAAAAATAATCATTAGCCCCTCAACACTTGAATTAATACTTAAATTTAAAAAAAAATTACGTGGACTACTTTCTTATACTAAAAATAAAAATATGTTAATAAGTTGATTGAATTAAATTTTTATTTAAAATATAGACTATTACAAATTAAATTTTTAAAAAAATTCTACATATAACACTTGTGTCATTTTCACATCATAAAGCTTAAGATTAAGTTATTCCCTTTGAAATTTTTTTAAAATTATTTTTAAGTATAAAAATTAAATTATAATGACAAATTGTTTTCTTTTTAAATATTTTTACAAACAAACAGACATCGTTACTTGAATTAATTTTTTTAATTATAATATTTTAAATTATTTTGATAAATTATATTTTTAAATATTTTAAAAATATTTATTTAAAATATTTTTAAAATATATTGATAACTAAGTTTTGTTATAATATTTTAAATTAAATTAATAAATTTTATTTTTATATATTTTAATATTCAATATAATTAATATATCATCCAATAACTTAAAAATATTGTTATCATATTAATTATCTAAACTTTTTTAAATTAATTCTAGTAACAATTGTTAAAATATTTAGAAAAATAATTTATCAATATAATTTATTTTTCAAAATAGAAAATATTTTTTTACATGGATTCAAGGAGACAGATGTAGATATTCTTATTTTTACAATAGTTAAATTTTTTTGTAAAATATTTTAAATTATATTGATAAATTTTATTTTTAAATATTTTTAAATATTTATTTAAAAATATGGGGACAAGATTGTGTTTTAGCATTATTTATCATCCCCAACCAGATAGGCAATTAGAGCGTACAATTTAGGTTCTAGAAGATATGTTTCAAGCATGTGTATTAGATTTTTGAGGTAGTTGGGAGGCTCATCTACCATTGGTAGAGTTTGTTTATAACAATAGTTACCAATCCAGTATTAAGATGGCATCATTTGAGGCACTGTATGGTAGGCAATGTAAGTCGCTAGTCTGCTGGATTCAAGTTGAAGAAACAGTAATGATTGGGGCAGAACTAGTTCAAAAAACTAATGAAAAAAATTAGAATTATTAGGTAAAGATTGGAAACAGCACATAACTATCAAAAGAATTATACAGATCAAAGGCGTAGACCATTGGAATTTTAAGTGATAGATCATATGTTTTTGAAAGTTTCACTACGAAAAGGATAATTTCGATTCAGTCGATGAGGTAAATTGTCACCCAGGTACATTATACCATTTGAGATTTTGGCAAGAGTTGGAGAAGTAGTTTATCAGTTGGCATTATTGCCACAACTATTAGGAATACATGAGGTGTTTCTTATATCCATGCTTCTCAAATATGTTTAAATCCTACACATCTATTAGATTGGACTGAACTAAAAGTAGATCCTAATGTGACATATAAGGTTAGACCAATCTGAATTCTAAATTCTCAAGATCAGGTGCTTTGAGGAAAGACAATTTCATTGGTTCAAGTATAATGAAAATATCACGGTGTTGAAGAATCTACCTAGGAACGCGAATCTGAAATGCAAGCTCAATTTCCTCAATTATTTATTTAGTTATAATGTTGTGACTATCCTTTTCAAGTATGGCAACTGTTTTAAAATTTCGAGGATGAAATTTTTGTAAGGAGTGAAGAATGTAATAATTCGTAAATTAAGAAAAAAAAAAAGAGAAAGAGAGAACGTGGCATTGGAATAAGGTGCTTGCTGGCACCCAAATTAGCTTAGCTCCTATTAGTTATTAACCTACCCCCTAGGCTTGAATCTTGATGAATCACTCCATCCCTTTTCACCCTCATTGTATATATATATATATATATATAAGTTATGGGAAATATAGAAAGACCAAGAAAAGGAAAAAAAAAAGAGAGAGTGAGAGAGAGAGAGAGAGAGAAAGGGAAGAGGGAGAGATTAGTATCGAAACTCAAATCATTTTTCCAGCTTTCTAATTGAAACCCTTCCACACGTGCTTGCGCTGTCAGATTAAAGAGAGGAGGTCTGATTTGAGCATACGATGAATTTTTGATCTTTCCAACAAAAGAATGAGATAGAGAATCGATATATTATTTATACTTTTTTAATGTTTTCTTTGATAGAAAATGACCATGAGAATAATTTTGGCATGTTTTTAAAGAAAAATATTAAGTTTTTAAACCAAACTAAATTTTCTTGGCAACCGCAACTTCCCCGGTTAGCCAATTTTATTCTCTTTTTTGTCCTTAAATATTATAAAATAATAATCTATAAATATATAATTTTTTTAGAGGTATAAATGTGGGTTAAAATTTATATGCTATTAAATTAATATTAAGGGAAATTTTCAATGGCACTAGAATTTTAATTAGACTTTTTTTTTAAATTGTTATTCAATGCTGAGATATGCTATATTATATTATGTGTTTAATGCGAAACAAATAATAATTAAAAATAAACGAATTGTAGCAGTAATGGAAACATGAAATTGTAAAAAATGACACACTCACTTTCCTAAGTTTTAACAAGAGAAGGGTGAAACCTAAGAAAATGTTGTGTCACGTCCCGGATTTTCATAACCCAAATACTCGATGGTGACTAAGGATTATTTGTTGGGTATAAAAATGAGATGATAACAACACGCCGTCACACCCCAAATTTTCTTTCAAATTGGGGTTGACTTGCAATAAGAATTTAAGCTATTCAAAATTCCCAGTTTATCCCAACCAATATGTATAAGCCATTAGGCTGAATCATTTGGTAGGGTTCAGCCACATAGCACAAAATAAAGATAGTATTATAGAGCCATCTAAGCATCCCAACCATTCAATTAATATTACATATCAAATAAAAGTAAACTAGGTCTAAACTTAATAATTACAATCATCCAACAATTATTATTACAGAACACAATAATAAATAAAATCTTCTAGTGCTGCACAAGAAAAAAAAAATAGATAACTCTTCTGGTAGAATATTTAAGAGAAATTAATCTTTTTCTAGCTCATCTTCAGTATCCTTGTGCTTAATATCCTGAAAAAAAATTCCCACAAGGGGTGAGCTACTAAAACCCAGTAATCAGAATCTCCTAAGTGCCTATATGCAGTGGTTATAATGCTACACTGTATTAGGTGACTCAATACAGTGAATGTGATTAGGTGGATACTGTTCATGCAATAATTAATTCAATAGATCCCAAATAAATAATGTCAATTATGCTTACAACGGTTTGATGAAACCGTCACCGTAACTACTATTTTACTTACACGTAAAATAGTTAAATGTTGATATGTGTACCACAATGAAATTTGTGTCGCAGTGGTGGGGATATCAGATTCAGATCTTTAAGGTCTCGGAATCAAATCTCACAACAACACAAGTTTCGTATACATATTTATATATTTTTTCCATATATTTTTTTATAAAATATAATCATCAAAAGGAATTAAATATAATTAAATAATTCTAACACATCATTTATACATAAGCAAAAGAGATTGCCAATCATAGTAAAATCTGATAAAGGAGTTTAATCTAAATCCTCCTAAGGTAATCATACTTCTATCATCCTCTACCCCTAGCCTTGGGAACCAGTGATTTTACGGGCTTAGCATCCAATACATTCCGACGGTGTCACCCACCAATAACCTACCCGTCGCGACCGGCTACCTTACTGGCCAGGTCGGAAGGGAGCATCTCCCAAATAAAATACATGTGTTCCCATCTCCATCTAAAAGGTCATTTCTACCCCACCCATCACCTCATTGCCAAAAATAACTTTAGTATCGAGTGCCTTAATTTCTTCTCACCCTTTTTTACATTTCCAAGGGTGCCTTGTATGAAAATAAGACATTTTTAATAACAATCGGCAATGTTCCCTGGCGATGAATCATAAGTGGGATTATTCAGTCACATGTAATATTTTTTAAGTATTTTATCTAAATCCATAATTTAATAATAATTCTCAATAAATCAAAGATTTAACATCGTCATCAATATTATTATCACAAAGGTAGGTACTACATGTAAATTAACAAGTAGCAAGTAGTTAAAAATAATTTAGAATTCGAATTAGTATTTTAGTTAATTGTTTTGACAAGTTTGCCGTACTACCTTTGATAAAAATAAAATTATTTCTAATGGTATATTAATGAAGCCGAGGTTGGCAGCTTAGTGAGTGGGTGACCTTAATTGTAATTTGAAGTCGCAAGTTCGAATCTCATTGGTTGCGATCTCGATTTTTGCCTCTTTTTTTTTCTTTTTTATTTTATTATTTTATAGAATATAAAGATAATAATTAACTATTTGGACTAATATTTAATTTTAAAAAAATTGATAAGTTTTATTTTATCCTAACTGGATAGTATAGTACATCACTTGAATAATTAAGCCAATGTGAGATTACAAAGCTAATTCATTCTAAACTTTTGATTTGGTAGGAGAATAATATTATTCAAAATAATTTGAATAAATTTTCAACCATCATCTTATTTATAATCAAACCCTTATCATAGGTTTTCTGCTTCAAGATATCCATAAATATCCATAGAATTATTCCAACATTTAGGAAGGTATTAAATAAGTTTCATTAAATTCACTTAATCATAAAAATATTAGAGTGTCGAATAATACATAATATCCAGTTTAAAATAATTTCATATCAATTGGAAGATAACTAAATAGCATCAACTTAACAGTCCACTTCAGTATTATATCAAATAGTGTAAGTGTTTTACTATATCAGGCCTTGTGAACAAAATTACACATCAATAGAAAATTATTAACATGACAATAACTAAAAGAAGGTAATTGAAAATTTAAATAAATCTTTAAACATAATATTCTAAAAAAAATTCAAATAAGTATCAATTAAAGGCTAAGCAGAGATAGCAACTTAAAAGAAAATTTATATAAAATAGAGCAAAACTCTGATATCTATAAACTTTATATCTGTAGAAACTAGACTTTAAGACCTACAACTTTCATTTTTTTACACTTTTTAAAATTCTAAGGCCTAAAGGTGCAAAAATAGCATTAAATTCAGTTTGTTCAGAAGATACAGTTTTACACATGCTCAGTATTTTGGGCATAACTTCTGAATCACAAATCGGATTGATGCAAATCTTTTTGGGTTGGAAAGAAAACTTAAAGGGCTACAACTTTGATGAGCTGAAGCCTAATTCCACTGTTTTAGGGGTCAGAAACACATAAGAAGTTACAAACAGAGAGCTGTCAGCATGCTGGGCTACATTAGTTAAAGTTTCGGCTCCCCTACCCCAATATGCGGGTATTATTTTTTTATCACAATCACGTTTCATACTTCAAACCCAGAAAATGCTTTAGCTTCAAAATTGAAGGGATCAAATACATTTTAGGAGGTTCGTCATCCTATATCAATGAAAATATTGGTGACTAAGTTTGAGAAGGAAAAAGGAGTTGAGCTTTGAACACTACTCAATTGGAAAGCTCCAAGCCTTTCTTCTTCCTCCAAGCAATACCGAATCTTCAACCACACTAAATAATGATCTTTTTTTTCTCTTATTTTTTTTCTTTGAAAGCACACAAATTTATAAGAAGTCATGGAAGTGTAAAGAAAGTATTGGTGGAGAAAATAACCTCCACTTTCTATGCTTTAAAGTCACTAAGGTAGGATCACATTACGTGGCATAATCCAAGAATCATGCTTTATTTTTTTTGACTATCTAACCATATCATTTAAGAGAGGTATTGGGGGAGATGTATGGAGGTGGCATGATCCGAGAATCATGCTATTTTTTTGACTAATTAAACAAATTATTTAAAACATGCTTTAAGTCTTTAAATTATGCTTGCTAAATAATTTGAAAGAAATGCTTTAAAGTCATCAATGTAGAGTCTTCTTTTTACTAATAAACTAAATAATTTGAGAGATTGTGAGAGATGTATGGAAGAAATGATAGATGGAAAATGAAGTTTGCCGGGAAATGATTTAGAACTACTATTCTTGAGTCAACTCAGTGAGTGATAAAGTGAGTTGAAGTGAGTTGAGGTGAGTCAAAAAAAGGGTTGACCCATGGGTTAATGGGCTTGGGTTGAACCAAATAGGTAATTAGGCCAGGAATTGTTTGGATAAAAGTTTAGAAATTCTACATTAAACTCCTACACAGGGTGAAATTAAATCCGAAAATCTTTCCAACAAATTTTATCTTCCAAAAATTTTCAAATTCTCAATTTTCTAGATTTTTATTATAATTAATATCACAACCACACTTAAGCCAAAAAAAAAAAAAATTCAAGTTATTACATGTTGATTTTAGGGAAAGCAGGGATAATATACAAAATAGGGAGGGACAAGAAATACCCTTGATTGAAAGACCTTAAATCTACGAGGGTCAAGTAATTGTGCCCGTGGACTAGTAATCCATAACGACAACAGAAATGCTAAGGCTCATTGTGACCTTTAGACTCGAATCTATAAATGATGATACAAGGGTGCTTTGCGACCCATATATATATATATATATATATGAACTCGCGATGATTTAGACTACCACTTTGATTATGGGACAGTCTTACAAAATATTTTTCCCCACCTCAAAAAAAATAAAAAATAAAAAATAAAGAAAGGTTGACAAGAGAAATAAAAATTATAAAGTAATGTTGTCCTATTTTGTTATGTGTTGATGTATTCGATAATTTCTTACTATATTCATTGTTTTTATGTGATTCTTAAAAAGTATTATAAGAAGTATATTTCTATACATCGTGAGCACAAGTGGTTTGGTCCTCACACCCCTAGGACTGTATTGTAGGTGCAGAGTCCAAGATCAACGAGGGCCGAAACAACCGTTTGAAAACCTACGGTTCTATTAAGTAGCTTTTACGACTTAAATATGATAACTTTAAAAAATTATGTACATCAAAATAACACTTTATAAATAAATAAAACTTATGTTATCTGCCTTTAGCTTGATCCAAGGTGTGTATTTTTTTAATAAAATAATAATTACTATTATTTATATCAATAAATAAGATGATTAATGACTCTGAAAAGTAAATAATGAGACTGTAATGAATCAGATACGTTAAATTTTATAATTAACTCACTCCCCAAGATTTTAGGATTTCAAGGACATGACAGCCTCCCCCTTTTCATAATAACTTTCCTCTTGGTTACCTATTGACTTGAGAAATAAGCTGAATTCTCAATACAACACCTCAATAAACTTGAATTGAAGCTTTTTGCCCCGGCTCAAGATTATAAATGAGTTAAATTTTTTGCACTTTTAAGCTTTCACTATTTGTCAAATTAATCAATGACGCAATCTATTGAATTTGTTTTGGCATAGTTTCTAATAATAAAATACTCTTCCGTTGGAGGTGAACACAATAAATTATTTCATGAGATAATATTCTAAAATATATTTATATATATAATAAAATATTAATAAATAACAAAATAGAATAAAAACAATTGAAATTGTAGTAGTAGTTTGATACAAAATATAATGTGTATAGAGATAAAATAGATAAAAATAACGTTTTATGAGAACAAAATAAAATTTTGGTATTTAATATTAATTGGTTTAGTAAGAAGTTAATTGAGAAATTTCCTTGATTATTATTATTATTATTTACTGTTTCGCCTGGCAATTTAAAATTTTACCAAATAAAAGAAAATTGTAAAAAAGAAAAAAAGAAAGTCCGTTTGCAAGGTGGACTCTTTCGAAGTTCAGGGGCTGCCAAAAATTTGTTTGTATTTTGTTCGAAGCATATCATTTTCCTTGTTTTCTCCAGCACTGAGCCGGTTGCTTTGGCATCGTCAGTAAATGCTTCGGAAGGTTATGTAACTTGTATCACAATCATACATAGGGCAAATTTCACTTTATTCATTATAGTGTTACTTAAAATTTTATTGTAGGGTTTGAGGTTTCTTTTCTTTCTTTCTTTTTTCTTTTTTACAATTAAATATTTTATTTTTAGTTAATTTTAATGTCATTCTTTACAACTATTTTGACAATTAAGGTAGAACTAATTAATTTGGAGTTTGAGCAGGATTTGAGCTCAACATTTACGAAATATTATATATTTTGATCGAACTTGATAATTCAGACTTATAATTTTGGTTAAATCTAACCTGTTATATAAAATATATACTAGTTTTAGTTAAAAAATTTGCATCAATCAGGTAAAACTCAAGATTATTGATTCAAAATACAGGCCAAACGGGCCCCTTATCTCATGATAATATAGGAATAAAATACTCATCAACAAAAATACTATAATTAATTAAAATTTTTAATTTTCATTATTAAAAAAAAAAGAAAAAGATTTTTTTTGGTAAGTAAAAAAAAATGTAAATAAAAGAAAAAGATGTCTAAACCTCAAAATAAAATTTTAAATAAAAACAAGAACTTAAAAGTGAAATTTAGGCTTAACCCCTAAGGTAACTAAAATCTTATATTTACTTTTCATTAATTACTAATTCGAGTTTTTTCAGAATTAAGAAGGGGACGGATATAGAATTTATAATTATTGGAGACAAAATTATATTTTTAATATAAATAAGAACTAAAATAAAAATACCATGAGAGTAAAATATGAAAAAAAATATAATTTATAAAAAATAACAAAATTAATAAAATTTAATGTAATTTTTTTAATTTAGTGGGAGCAATTTCTCCCGCTGGACCTAATATGGGTTCATCTATAACCGAAGAACTCATCCAATCGTTAATTTCATATTTAAAAATTAATGGAAATGTGCCCAAATCAATTTAAACACTGTCATCCAAGCAAACCAAAAAAGCGTGTGAAATTTAGGCACTGTTTCGGTCATCGGGAATAGAAAGCCACTTCAGAACGTCGTTATAATTCAAAAGGTATGTTGTTGGGATTTGTCTAAAAGGCCAGTCCATACCAACTCTGACAGCCCTTCTCTCCCCTTGTCTGTCCCTCCCTCTCCCTCTCCGCCCCTGCCGTTCTTTATTTGTCATTTGTCTATCCCTCCCTCTGTTCCGTTACGTTCACTTCAACACTCTCGATCACACCGTTGAACTTAGTCGAAACGCCGTTTGATGGGCTCGCTCCCGCCGGCAATCGGCCCGAGCTTCGTGGTTCCGTCGAGCACTTCTCTTCCCTCCGGTCGTCGAATCCTCGGTTCTGTTTTTTCGTGTACGAGGCGGAACTCGAACGGAATTGGCAGGAAGGCTCGCGTGCATGCGGAGAACACGAAGGCTTCGTCGCCTCCCGCCGTGATCGACTTCAGTGATCCTGGTTGGAAGTCCCAGTACCAGAAGGACTTCGAGGCTCGATTCAACATTCCTCACGTCGCAGATGTTGTCGAAGACGCTGTTCCTATTCCCTCCACCTTCTGCCTCAGGATGAGGTGTGTGATATCTAATTTTGATTCAACCATAATAATTGATTTTTTAAACCTTTTTTGCCGGGTTTTGAACCGGTGAAATATTGGACGATCACCAGAGTCATGGGCGGAGCAAAATGGCATGTGACCGCTAAATCACTAAAATACTAAGGGCATTTTAGTTTTATTAAAAATATTAAATTAATTCAAAATTTGTGTATTTTAATCTTATTAGAAAAATGAAAGTTAATGCAAAATTTTTTAACATAAATATAAAAATCAAATTTAAATAATTTTTTTTTTGGTGAAATAAAGTGCATTCGCTATTGAATGCTTTTGTGTATAATTCCAATAAAATAACATATAACACAATAAATTAAAAAAAAATAGTAATAATTATTTTTTTTTGATAACATGGGTCAAATCTCAAGTGTTGTTAAAAGTTATGAAAAATTATATTTATCAGTTTTAATACACAATGATAATTTTATTCTAGTGTTTGGTGCTCTTAGCGAAAATTCTGGATCTGCACCTGGTTTAGAGTCCTATGGACTATATGGACTATGTCACGATTTTAAAATTTTGCGTCACACTAATTCCTTTTGATTTGGTGTGAATTCGGGATGGCTGTATTAGTCTTGTTTCCCTTTTTAGATGCAAAAATTTGTGAGAGTGACATTTAATTGTGTCTGTTGGAAGTCTGCCTAAGCATATTTCCTGTTTCAGGACTCCTACTGGTGAGTTTGTAGATGGTTATACCGATGGTTATCCTTCGGATGAGGTGTGGCATGAGTACATCAACGACAATGACAGAGTACTTCTGAAGGTAGATTGATTCCTCTCTAATTTTACCTTGATGTCCATTATTGGACATTGTGTATTGTGCCTCGAGTTAAAGAATAGAGGAATACTACCACATGAATTCCACATGAATGGGAGTTCGCGCAGTGCTACTGTGCAACTGTACACACTGTCTATCACTGCCCTACATAAGACATCAATCATGGCTTGTAATGTGATATCATAATCCTTGAAATTATTTCTACAATGTTAGTTCTTTTACCCTTCAAAATTGGAGGTTCCACCTGCTATTCAAGTGTTCAGCTTGATGTTGCGACGCTCTGGATGCTTTTCAGCTTGCTTAGGCCAAAAACTAGACATCAGATTCTAGTTGTCCCATGATCATTTATGCATAACAACACTTTTTCACTGGGGTGCTGAATATTAAAGTTGAATTGTTTCTCTTTATCACGGTTCCAATATTAAACCATTTTGTGACTTTTTTAGCTGCATATAGGATCACTGATCAACAGTTATTTGTAAATATTTATGAAGATGGATTGTGTTATAACTGCAATCAAAGTTTTTCCTTTACGGAATCAAAAATAGGCAATTAATATTTAACATTTGGATCAAATAGTTTTGTTGCTACCATAATGCAACACTCAGTACTTTCTCATATGCTATATCACGCATTCACTCGCAACAGTTTCTATTTTGGTCTCATAATATGATGAATCTTTTTCTTCCTTAGTTGACAATGGGATTCATATGGTGTTCTTGACTGAGATTTCAGATTTACATCTCTGAAGTCAGATATCAGTATTTGTAAGCAATATCCGTGTGCTTCTTTTCCCCCCTGATTTTACACCCTCCTCTTTATTGGTTCCCTACAACATTGTAGTGATTAATATATGACCATTTGAATTCAATGGAAGCCATTAAGCCTTACATGAAGAGACTCCTATCATCATTGTTGTTTGTCTAAGAAACATGGGTACGGGACACAAAGACAGACATGTTGATGCAGATTTTCTTATTTTCTTTAACAATATGTGACTTGATTAGGCAAGGTACAACAATATATATGTGTGTGACTATATTTATAGATGAAAATGATAACTATTTATTAATTCTTATGCCACAAATATTTTCATTTTGTTATGAATATAAAATAATAATTTTACTAATAAAAAATCTTATTTTGGTAACGGCTTGAGTTTTCAAGTGAAATAGTAGCTAACAAATCAATATAGTATGGAGTACAAAAAATGTTTCTATTTCAAATCTCGCTACCAAACTAATAATCAACGATTGCATGTGTTTGGCTTGTTCAAGAAAGTAAGTATCGTCAAACCTAAGGGGTTGTGTTTAGAATATAAAACAATATAAGTAATAAAATAGATTCACAAATTGTATATATTGACAAAGAAGTGTGGACAAAAAGTTATGATATCTATTTCAGGATATTTTATTAATAAAAATTGTAAATTTTAGGTTCAGAATTATGAAGCTTAAAAAAATAAAGGAGTAATTAATAGGTAGAAATTTGCATTATCTTATTTTATTATTACATTTCAATTTTTTTTCCATTTTTTGAATTTGTAATGTGTTTCAAGTGCGGTTAAATGATAGACATGTGTTCTCCAAGGGTTTAGTTGAAGAAGAGAATGAGAGAAAATGAACACTTTCTCCCTTCTCAACCATATTATTTATATACTAAAGTCTTACAATTTAAATAAGGAAATTACAGTCAAATAGGAAAAAGAAATTAAGACTAATTACAAGGAAATAGGAAATAGAATAAATGACAATAAACTAAGGAGATTTTCCGAATATCCTTGATTTTCTAACATGCTCCCTCAAGCTGGAGCATATAAATTGAAAATGCCCTGCTTGGATAAAAGACTTCGAAACAAAGTACACGGTAGCGGTTTGGTAAGAAGATCTGCCAATTGCGAAGAGGATCGAACAAATAGAGTAGTCAACTCTTTGCGAAGCAACAAGTCACGAATAAAATGACAGTCAACTTCAATATGCTTTGTGCGCTCATAAAACATAGGATTATTGGCAATGAATATGGCTGCCTGATTGCACAATGCATAGCCATAGGGGCAGGAATATCAAGACCAAAATCATGTAGAAGAAAGCGGACCCAAAGTATCTCCAAGGTAGTATGGGCCATGGCACGATACTCAGTCTTAGCACTTGAACGAGCTACAACTTGCTGTTTTTTACTACGCCAAGTAACCAAATTACCACCAATAAAGGTACAATATCCTGAGGTTGAGCGCCGACCAACTCGATTGCCAGCCTAATCCGCATCACTATAACCAGTAATAGATAGAGAAGAAGAAGGACGATATAGAAGGCCACGAGCAGGAGCTTGTTTCAGATATCTGAGAATTCGGCAAATAGCCTCGTAATGTGGACGACGAGGATTATGCATAAATTGGCTGACCACCCCCACAGCGTAGGTGATATCGGGACGAGTAACAGTGAGATAAATAAGTTTCCCCACAAGGCGACGATAACGACTTACATCAGAGAAGGGTTCTCCCAAAGTAGCATCCAATTTAGTAGAGAATTCCATGGGAGTGTCAGCAGGACGAGTACTTAGAAGGCCAGTGTTAGAGAGTAAATCCAGAACATACTTACGCTGACAAAGGGAAGTACCTTGGGAAGAGCGGGCAATCTCAATACCGAGAAAGTAGCAAAACGGCCAAGATCCTTAGTATGAAATTGAATAAATAGATATTGTTTCAAGGCCACAATACTTGAGGGATCATCACTAGAAATAATAATGTCATCCACATACACAATCAATACTATAGTGCCGGAAGATGTACGACGTATGAATATTGAATGATCAGCAGTAGAACGATTATATCCCACAGCAAGAAGAGCAAAGTTGAATCGATCAAACCAAGCTCGAGGAGATTGCTTCAGTCCATATGAGGCACGCTGTAAGCGACACACAAGATGTTCACTGCCAGAAATGCTATAACCAGGGGGTTGGTCCATATAGACTTCCTCCCGAAGTTCTCCATGGAGAAAAGCATTCTTAATATCAAGCTGGTATAAGGGCCTAGAATGACAAACTGCAACAACAAGAAGAATCCGAATAGAATTAAGTCGAGCAACGGGAGAGAAGGTTTTAGAGTAGCCAACACCATATATCTGAGTATAACCTTTGGCAACCAATCGAGCCTTAAGACGCTCAACAAAGCCGTCGGGAAGATACTTAACATTATAAACCTAGCGACAGCCAACAGTTTGTTTTCCGGGGGGAAGAGGTGTGAGTTCCCACGTCTGATTCTGATGGAGAGCATGCATTTCTTCATCCATTGTGTGTTTCCACCCAGGAATAGATAAGGCCTGTTTATAGGAAGTGGGAATAGAAATAGAAGAGAGAGCACAAACAAAGGAAGAGAGAGAAGAAGAAAGCCAATGGTAAGAAATAAAATTAGCAATGGGATGGCGAGTGCAGGTGCGCGTACCTTTCCGTAAAGCAATAGGTAACTCAGTAGATGAAGAAGAAGCAGGTACCTCAGATGAAGTGGTAGAATCAGCCAGTAAGGAAAGGATAACCTTCCTATCTCGATCGCATCGGTAAACTTGCTGTGGAGGAGCAGGAAACTCAAATATAGTGGCAGGGGCAGGGAGTGTAGACGGAACAGATAGTGGAGACATGGAGGAGGAATCTAAGATAGAGTCAATAGAGAAAGAGAGGCAGAGGAACATATGTGGAGGATAGGGGAGCAGGAAGGGTAGGAGAAGTCGCCCTCTCACTAGAAATAATAAGATCTGAGGACAAGGAGTCTCCACAAGGTGAAAAGAAAGCAGTGGATTAAAAAAAAAATAACATCAGCAATGACAAAGTACCGGCGAGAAGTGGGGTGGTAACAACGATAGCCTTTTTGAGTGCGGGAATATCCTAAGAAAACACACTTACGAGAGCGAGGTGAGAGCTTATCTTGATTAGGACCAAGAATATGAACAAATGCAACACATCCAAAAACACGAGGAGTCAGAAGAAAAGGGGCCAGAGTTGGATACAGAATAGAAATTGATTGGACAAAACTAGTGTTGGTACCCTATTAATAAGGTAGCAGGCAGTGAGGACAGCATCAGCCCAAAAAGTTTTAGGAACATGCATGTGAAACATCAAAGTGTGAGCAACATCTAACAAGTGACGATGTTTGCGTTCAGCAACACCGTTTTGTTGAGAAGTGCGAGGACAGGTGGTTTGATGAATAATGCCCTTATCAATTCAAAAGGTCTTAACAATAGTCTGAATATATTCTAAGGCATTATCTGAACAAAAAATTTTAATTCTCCGGTCAAATTGAGTAAAAATTTCATTATAAAAGCGAGAAATAATAGAAGGTAAATCAGATCGCTACTTCATTAAAAAAATCCAGGTCATACGAGAAAAGTCATCAACAAATATCACAAAATAAGAAAAACCATTAACATTTTTAAAACGGGAAGGACCCCAAACATCTGTATGAACGACATCAAAAGGTTCTGACTCTCCACTAATACCACGACTACGAAAAGAACTACGATGATACTTGCCAAGCTGCCAAGCTTCACATTCTAGACTTGACACTGGACTCAAATTTGGAACAATTAACTTTAACCTAGTAAGACAATGATGACCCAGGCGAAAAAGCCACTAAAGAGGAGAAACAGAAGTGTGAAGAGCTGTAGAAGTCATGTGCTCCAGGGGACGATCACGATCAAGACAATAAAGGCCATCCTTCTCATGCCCCGAACCAATCATCCTCTTCGTCTTGAGCTCCTGTACAACACAAAAAGTAGGAAAGAAAGTTATGGAACAATTTAAGAATTTGGTTAGCTAAATAACAGAGAGTAAATTAAAAAGAAATTGAGGTACATAAATACTAGAAGGGAGATTAAGGGAAGAGGAGGGCCGAAGGGTCCCTCTGCCAGACACAGGACGAGAGGAGCCATCAGCTAACACAATATTGTGATGAATGGTACTAAGATCAGAGAATAAAGAAGAATTACCAAACGTATGTGAGCTGGCGCCCAAATCGATGATCCAAGCAGGAGAAGATGAAGCTACAAGAGTTGGATTACCTGAGTTAGCCAAGGTAGTAGTAGAAGCAGGAGAGTGTGAAACACACAAGGATTGAATAAGCTCCTGAAGCTGTGATGAGCTTAGAGTAAATGGCTCCTGAGGATCAGATGTGGTAACTCCAGTAGTAGGCACCTGTAGTGACGAAGCCGAACCATCAGATACGACACAATCAGAGACGTGATGTGCCTATTCAGGTTTCCTATACTTCTTCCAACAATAAGGCTCTGTATGATTTGTGCCACCGCAAAAGTTACACTTGCGGTCACCTCTATTACTAGAGGCCTGTCCACCTCGAGAACCACCACGATTATTACGTCAACCACGGGAGCCACGAGAATTACCTTGAGAGGTACCTCCATGACCATGACTAACAAGTGCAGAGGAATCAATAGATGGTGAGGATTGATCATTATTCATAGTTGAGTGACTACCTAAAGATGATTGCTGTATGTGAGCATAAGCACTAGCAGCAGTAGGCAAGGTTTCACTTGCTAAAATTTGATCCTTAAATCCTCTAAGAGCAGGATTGAGGCCAAATAAGAAATTGGCAATCATAAATTCCTCCCAATACTTTCTCTGCTGTGTCAAATCCTCAGTAAATGATCTGTATTGTAGCAACTGTTCCCATAAGCCTTTCAAATGACTGTAATAATCAGACAAGGATCTTTCCCCTTGTTTTGCAGAGAACATCCGTTTATACAACTCATAGACCCGAGAAATATTGCTCTTCTGTGAGTAAGACTTAGCAAGACAATCCCATATCTTCTTAGAAGAATCACAGAACTCAACAGTGGTGGCAACTGAATCCTCCAGACTATGCCAAAGTAAACCCATAACAATTGCATCCTCACTCATCCAGATACGATATTGAGAATCAGTAGAAGAGGGTGGCTCATCGGTGATATACCGTGGTTTATCTTTCCCTCGAAGAAAGGTTTTCACGGCTCTGCCCAACTCAAGTAATTCGCGCCATTCAATTTCTTAGGTGTAATAGAATGGGGAACATCATTAACTTTGAGGAATACAGATTGAGGCATGATAGTAACAGACTCTGTATTTTCGGATTTTGACATAATAATCAGCAGAAACAAACCACAAAACCAGCACAGTCGTCAAGAAGCCAAACCAAACGAAAAAATAAACCTCTACTGTTAAAAACAGTGCCTGGTAATACCAACAAATCTATTAGAATAACAAGATTGACAAGCGAAGGCAACGAGAAGAACAACTAACAAACTAGGCGACGAACAGGAGGAAGAGGACTGTGCTCGATTCAAATCATCAAGGCACCAAGTAGGGAGGCTCGCCTACATCAAGCAATCAACACCCAGAGATGCTGGAGGGTTGCCAGTGATACACGCGTCGGCACGCGCCAAGAAGGTTTAGGCGCGTGAGACTTACAGCAGCGGCAATGGTCGGCGCGTGTGGTCGCGTCCGGCACTTTCTGGCAACGATCTCTAGTTGGAGTGATCGCCAGTGACAGGTGACTCTCTTGGTATGCTAGACAACCAACTCCGATGATTGGAAGGCTGGTTTCTGGCAAAGCACAGTGACGGCGACAGTGGATGCTCGCTGAACTAGGGTTTTTTTTTTTTTTTCTTGGGATCAAAGGCTGCTCTGATACCAAGTTGAAGAAGAGAATGAGAGAAAATTGAACACTTTCTCCCTTCTCAACCATATTATTTATATACTAAAGTCTTACAATTTAAATAAGGAAATTACAATCAAATAGGAAAAAGAAATTAAGACTGATTACAAGGAAATAGGAAATAGGAAATAGAATAAATGACAATAAAGTAAGGAGATTTCCCGAATATTCTTGATATTCTAACAGGTTCAAAGTGTGCTAGCTTTGTAATTGTATGCAATGAATGCTAGAGAAAGCAAGTGCAGTATTTGATTCAGCAGCTCTTTCTGTGCATACACATCATTTTCTAACTAGATGGAAAATCCATTTGAATTTTTATTATTATTTTTTATGACGATGGGAACCCGTAGACCTTCGGGTGTGTACTAGGTAAACCCACGGGACTTGCATAATATTTCACAAACCATGCAGAGCGGTTTAACCCATGAAAAATCTGTGTAGGCTCATCCCAAGGAACTCAAGACATCCCCCTTGCAGTCGAACTCAAGACATCCCCAAAGGAAGGCTTGAATTTTGGCCAACTGAACTAGTCAGCTGGTTGCATTTGAATTTTATTGTTGATAGTATATTATTATATTAACTTGCAAATCATGATACCATGTTTCTAACAATCTCCATAAAGCTGGAATTTAGAAATTTATCTTGTCTAGCTTGTTAACAGATATGGGAAATCAACTCTTTACAAATCAGGGAACTACACTTTTAGAGGGATGAATGTCCCATTGGAGGTCATTTTATCAAATAATATAAAACTGACTCCAAACTAATCATGTGATGGATATCTTTGACAAATCAATTCTTTTTTTGTTTTCTTTCTTTTTTTTTTTAATATATATGATTTTCAATGTGGTCATTGGGATTTATTCTGCTCCTAACGAAGTCATAATGGACTAGTAAGCCAGCTTACTTGTTTGTCTACTTGAATTCTACTACTTCTGGACATAATTGTTCTTGAATTGCAAATGAATTTGGGAAGTAATTTAATATTTTAACTTCAATTTGCTTCTGATATGCTAAATATGGATTGTCTTTTCACGTGTTAAAATCTTTGGAATATTCTAGAATATTTTTATTACCATGACCTGTGAGGATTTGAGGGATTTGATTTTCTTTAATTGATTGTATTTTCTAAATTGATTCTAATCTATAAGTATAAATACAACATGAGAGAGATGGGAATTTTAACTCACTAACTCAATTCTTCCGATATTTTTTTTTTCAACTACATGATTTCAGTATTTTTACATTTTTTAAGGGGTGAAAAGACATGAAGAAATTTAATTTATTACATTCGCTATGAAGTCACATGAGACCAATATGAGAATCTATTTTTTTTCTTGGTTTTGACCACTTACTAGTAGTTTTATCTCCTTTTAATTGTTATCTCTATTATCTCGGACATAGAGTTGTTCAAAGAAATGATTAAATTCAAGATTCACACATTATGCAAGAGGTTAATTTTTTTACACCATGTTTCCTTTTAATTGTTATCTCTATTATCTCAGACATAGAGTTGTTCAAAGAAATGATTAAATTTAAGATTTACAAATTATGCAAAGGGTTATTTTTTTTTTTAGCCATGTTTCCCTTTCTAAATGTCATATTATGTGCCTAAGTGTTTTATATATATTTCAGGTCATAAACTATTCCTCTGCTACATCTGCTGGTGCTGAGTGCATTGATCCTGGTTGTACTTGGGTGGAACAATGGTAAATGTTGACAAATTATTCATATGCGAATAAATGGAAATTTTGAGATTTGATTTGCATAAAGGTTTCAAATAAATAATAGTCAATATTTCTGGACCTAATGATAAATGATGGAGGAGCCCAAGAAACTAGAGATGCTGAGAACTGTATGCTCTCTACTCTCTCTAATGCAACCTTAGGATAAACCTGCAGTTTACTCTTTATGAAAATAAGCATCCAATATCCCGAATTCAGCATATTCAGTTCCATAAATAAGTGGCAATAATGAAGATAATGACCAAGCAGCAACTGTGAAGTGATGAAGGAAAACAGAGAATCTATTTGTGTGTGTGTGTGTGAGAGAGAGAGAGAGAGAGAGAGAGAGAGTACAGGGGCCACCAAATTCCTCAGGAAAAATATATTTTTTTTTTCTATTTTCTCCGTACCTTAGGATTTTAATATTCTTACCCAGCCTTTGGTTCCTTTGTGCCTTGAGATCACCATCCTAGAGTGCTACATAACCGGTCATTTAAGTGGTTGCCTAGCGTATGGCCATTAAGTGAATGTGGACATCCGAACACTATAGACTAAAGTTAAAACCCAAAGTTAGTTGAAGTGAATCAAATAAAAAATAATGTTGTATAAAAACTAAATTACCTTTCTCTGTTTCTGTCTCTTCCTAGATTTGTATTTTCAGCGTAGTATAAGTAGATAGATAGTGTGGGGGTATATTTATTTGTACGGTTTCTTCTCTATTAGTATAAATACTACTTTTTCCGAAAAAAAAAAAAAAAAGGTATAATGTTATACAACATAGACAATCCTATTTTGGGGTGTCAAGAAATTCTATAAAACCGTAATGTCTTTACATGATATTAAAACCACCGACCACGGTTCATCAAAATTCTCTGTTTATAATCTAAACAAAACCAAAAGTCCACCAAGACTATTCCAGCAACTTTTGTTCCCTTGTGAACCTCAGCCAATGCCTAATCAACTTAAAGTCATTGTTTCAGCTAGCATTAGTTTTCAGAGAGCATCCTAGACCCCTTATTAGTCACCAACATCCAAATTAGCCTATATCTTGTCGATGGAAAATATCTCATCGCAATAGGAGTCTTTTGCCATTGAAGAAGTTCCAACCAGGAAAAAAAGTTAATTTATTGTCAGTTTGATCAACTTTTCGGTAAATTACCATAACCAGGAGCCTGGCTTTTTGTCAACGACCTAGGTAGTGATGCCCCATCATCAAAATCCTAGGCACACGCCCCCAACCATAGCCTTTTTCTTGGTGGGTGAGGTACATCACAGTCCCTTTGTCGATGCACAAGGGTGCGTTGATTTTCCAATGTTTTTCTGACAACCTCATGAGCCTCCAGAAATCCTCCATGTGCCACCAATTTGTTTGTCATCTCAAAGTCTCTTGTGATTCTACAGTGAGGATCTTCTCTACTCCAATCCATACTTATTCTAGATTAGGCTTATGGATGAATGATGCGCGCCCAAAGGGATCCTTGGGCCTTGTTCAATGTGATTTTATGTATTTTATTGTCATTAGATGTTGGAGACCGGGAGGTGCCTGCAAGGTGGTCCCATGTGGAGGCTTCGTGCAATGGGAGAATTCCATGAGAATTTTCCACAACAGTCCATATTGAAAAAGAGAGGATTACACTGCTATGTTAGCTCCCTGACATTAATTATGAATTGTTGGGTCTTAATTTAACGGTTCAAATGTATTCGCACTATTTTTGTTAAAAAAACGTGATTGCATTTGGACCGCTAAATTCTAGTCCAACGGTCCTAATTGCAAGTCATCAGCCCTCCCCCAAAATTCGTCCATATCGCCTCAAATATAGTATTTCATGAGAGGATTGGACATATTGAGATTGATTGTCACTTTGCTAGACAAAAGACCTTCCAAAATGTCATCAATATAAATGTAACATAGACAACCTTATTTTTGGATGTCAAGCCATTGGGTAAAACCCTAATGTCTTTACAAGTATTAAGTAATATATTTTTACTTCCAAGAAGCAAAGTCACTTGTATGAAAAAAGTAGCCCAAAAATGTATCCTAATATTCAAACAGATATTTTATCTGCTATCACAATTTTATTGTTACTTCATGTGTATTTGTTTTGACATACTTGTCAAATTCCATGCGATAGACACTGTGTTACTAACAATTTGCAATGATAACTTTATAGGGTTCACCGTGCTGGTCCTCGAGAGAAAATATACTTTAAACCAGAAGAAGTAAAAGCAGCAATTGTGACTTGCGGCGGTCTTTGCCCTGGTCTTAATGATGTTATCAGACAGGTGATTATTCTGGGTAAATATCTCACTTTTGTTTAAAAGGTTTTATCTATGTCAAACTTGACTTGTTTGTCAACGAAGTTATTGTATCCAATAACCCAGACACTGTGGAGCTATATGCACTTACATTAAACAAAAAAAAATGAATTTATTTATTATTATTATTATTTTTTTATTTCACGGTTGTATTGCTTGGTAAGTCTTTTCTATTGGATTCAGCTTTCCATGATTCAGTTCTCCATTTAGAAGAAAGAACATACACCCTGCGCTTTCATTTCAGTTATAATTAAAAAGTTCTCATTCTTTAATGATAGTAGTGTAATGGATAAATTACAAATCTGAAGGACTTTTTTTTTTTTCCCATTAAATTTGACCCTACACAACACACTTTTTTGATTGAAGTCATTGTTGGATGAATTGCTCTTTAGTCTCATCCTTTTTATGTTTATTTTATAAATGGCTGCAGATTGTTATCACACTTGAAATATATGGTGTGAAAAAGATTGTGGGGATTCCTTTCGGTTATCGTGGATTTTCTGATGAAGACTCGAGTGAAATGCCTGTGAGTTCTTATTTCTAATCTTGAAACTGCTTGCCTGATATTCAGTTAGATTATTTATTGGTACACATTTGAAATGCTCTCTTTTGCAATCGCTAGTGAGCAGATTATTAATTCTTTTTTTGTTTTTTGACACACACACATATATATATATTAGTCATCAAGCTAGCTCCGCTGATATTCACTTTTTAGGATTTTGCACCACCATGCTGTTCCAGTTACTTTCCAGCTTGACAGGTGGTTGATGTTGCTAAAACTGCCTTAAGATATGATATGAAAGGATCTTTAACACCAATGTTGTCTTAGTAGCCAATGAGTAGCTACACAGTTATGCGGTCTTTTTGGTACAACCTAGGAGGATTATCTTACCTCAGACTATTTATCGTGGTTCTTTGAGTCACCATTTTTTTACCTACCAACTGTTGTGGCTAAGGTTCATGGCAAGCCATTCCCTTGCCACTAAATAACTCTGCTAAAATTTGGCTCCAGTTGATGTGATGGAAACTGGTTGAAATATAATCTCAACTTTGGATGCATCATGTTACAATCTGCAGAGACAACCCAATAGACATGGGATATGGGTTGAGGATTTTGGTAAACTCATGTTTAGCTGTTCAGATATGCCTCTTTTTTTTGTGAATATGCTTTTAATATTTAATTTTTCGCTTAAATATGTCCTTGATTATCAGTTATCCAGGAATGTTGTTCAAAATATCCATCTTTCTGGTGGAAGCTTGTTAGGAGTCTCACGTGGAGGACCCAGTGTTAGCAACATCGTGGACAGTATGGAGGTGCTATATTGATATCTTTTCTCTGGAAGATATTTCCCTGCTTTTTGTATAGTCTATATAGGTATTGAAAATGGTGTTAGGAATAATTTGTTCTTATATAATTATGTTTCAATTCATGCAGGAAAGAGGAATCAACATGCTTTTTGTGTTGGGTGGAAATGGAACCCACGCAGGGGCCAATGCAATACACAATGAGGTCAGTACTCCTGTAGGCTGTAGCTGTAGCATTTTATTTTGTTGGTGCTCTATGTTATATTATCTAATATATTGTAAATATCACTCTCCTTCAATTCCTATTTTGTGATCTGTCTGTTCTTTTATAGAACACATTTGTTCTATTTTAGTTTTTTACTTCTTAATTTTAAGCTTTATGTATTATTTGCCTTCCAAGAAAAAAGGTGAGGTGGAAATGCATTTGACTGGAAACTAAAACTTTTCTCATGCATTAATTTTTCTTTCAATCTTATTGCATTCTTCACTACATGTTTCTATTTGCTACCATCTTACTTGTACTGTCCTTGAGTTTGGATGCTTGTTTCACTCATTTCTTGTGGTTTTTTGTTTCATTTATAAAGTCTAATTTTTTCATTTTTTGGTGGTTAGTGCCGTAAAAGACAGCTGGGGGTGGCTGTAGTTGGTGTGCCAAAAACCATAGACAACGATATTCTGTTGATGGATAAAACTTTCGGTTTTGATACTGCTGTTGAAGAAGCAAAACATGCAATAAATTCTGCTTACATTGAGGTGCGAGTTTCTTGTAATTCTACTACTACTACAGTTTGTTCATTGTGTGCATTTTGAGGTCATTCATCAATTTACTCCTCTACTCATGCCAGTTATACACCCAAACAAGTCTGGAACCCTTCCCTAGTAATGATATCTCAATATCCTTATTTTTCTCTCAATCTTCCTACAGGCTTATAGTGCTTATCATGGAATTGGGATTGTCAAATTGATGGGTCGTAGTAGTGGATTTATAGCCATGCACGCAGCCATTGCTAGTGGACAAATTGATATTTGTTTGATCCCAGAGGTACTTCCCCAGGATACTGTTTCATTTTATTTATGTGAGCCTAGTTATTGACTCGGTCTATATCTGTATGCACTCTAAGGTACCTTTTAATTTACATGGACCTCATGGTGTCCTGAGGCATCTGAAGTATCTAATTGAGACAAAGGGATCAGCTGTAGTCTGTGTAGCAGAGGGAGCTGGGCAGGTGAGTTACATGTGTTCTTATTTTTGTTCTTCTTGTTAAAACATATTCAAAGAAATAATCCATGTATGTCTACTGCTACAAGATTCGTGTTGCATTTTTTCTGCATTTCATTTTCTGATGCCACCAACATATGCATTCATAGTAAGGTAGAAACGACATGAGCCAAACTTTGTTATGTTCAAGCTTGTTTGTTTGCTGAGCAGCAGAAGAACTCGGGCTCAGGCCAAGTTCGTGTTATGAGAGGGTAAGCTTGAGTGCTAGGCTCACGTCCACACACTCGGGTTTGAACTCGGCGCATTTAAATTTAAAATATTATATTTTATATATTCTTTATATAAATATTATACATATTTTATTGTAAACATTATTGTAAGCTATTCAACCTTATACAAGCCGAGCTCAAGTTTGGCTCGCTTACCAAATAAACGAACATGAAAGAGCTTTCTGATGAGCTGAGCTCGAGCTGTTCATAGCTCGGTTCGTTCGGAGCCCTATTCATACATATTGTTAATATTTTCTTCTGTAAGTATAAATGTCAATTTTAACATTTTGATATAAGTCAAAAGCTATCAAAAATTTTATGATTTTATGAACATTGAGAAATTGTTGCTTTTTGTTATTGTTGTGGGATGCAGAATTTTATCCAGAAAACTAATGCCAAAGATGCATCTGGAAATATTGTACTTGGAGATATTGGTGTACATCTACAACAAGAGGTTTGTGGTTGTACCTTTGTACAGTGTTTGATATTTGTGAATGGTTCTTGCAACTACTTACCTATTTATCAATGTGATCACTGATGAGTGAATTGATCAAATGATGTGAGCATTGCATATGAGAAAACATCCTTAATTATCTGGTAATTCTCTGTGATCAAGCTTCAGGCGTTTGTGTTAACATTTAATCAAACAATCTTAATTTTTCTTCATTCTGCTTCAAATTACTTGTCATTATAGTTAAAATTTAATACTTGCTGAGCATAACACGCAACGACTTCTTGTGTAGTCATTCTATCTATCAGATGGTCCTTACAAGTAACCTCAATGTTATGCTTCACATTATCTAACATCCTAACATCAATCATCAATGTTGACTGGGTGGTTTTTTTTATGGAGAGATGCTCAAAACATTGCTGCAATTTGACGTGTTGGAAAAAAAAAAAAAAAAAAAAAAACTTTTTTGTCACCAAGGAAGTTGACTAGATTATCCCAGGACGTCTTTGTGGTTGTATGGAACTTTTTATGATATTATTAAGAATCTAGAAGTAGAGCCAAAACGTATATTAGACAAAGAGTTTAAATGTTCAGATTTCCAATATGGATTTTGTAATAATTCAAGAATCTTCTTTTGTTTTTTGATTTTTTATTTTTTTTCTATTTTTTAGCCAGCCAAAATTTGCCCTTTCATTCCCATCTTAAAGCCATGCACTTCATTAAATCACGAGTGTCATGGTCTTTTGCGGCATTCAAGCTATTTTTGTGTTCCTCTTTAGTTTTCTTTGACATTGACTAAGTTTTAAAATGCATGCATGATCAAAGCCCTGCTTGTAAATATAAAGAAGAAAGCGTGCACGCACAGCTGTATTTGGGTGAGTTTACTTTAACATGGGCCATGTTCATGGAAACTATAACCCCATTTTTTAATGAATTACGTGACAAGGATCCTGTGTTGTTGAATTTCAGGTAAAGACTTATGTTTAAGCAAGTTTTGCACCTGTTTTCACTTCCTTTGTAGAAATGATCAAAATTTCGGTACTTTAGTGTTTGGGATGGTATGAAAATGGAAACATTTTGAACGTGCATAAAGATCTGAAGATATAAAGAAATATTTAGAAAAGTCTATTGAAATCTATTTAAATGTGTGGACACCTAATAATAAATTAATTAAAACGATTATTATTTTGGTATATTATGCTTTACTTGGTTTGGTTTTATATATTTCTATGGAAATATTAGAATCATAGTTTTACTAATGCTTCATTTTGGAATCTCAGATAATGGAAATTATTATTTTTACTTTTCATGGGGAAAAAAAGATATTTTTTTAATTGCTCCATAGAAATAATAAGATTTGTTTCCTATTCCTTGTGCATGTATTCGATTTTTGTTCCTTATAATTCATTTCAATTTTCGTGATCTTAGTTTATCTTGGTCCAAATGCTGCTGATGTTGAATTACAGGATCAGTATCAACTAGCAAATGAGCCTGGGATTTCTATCTAAAATTTCTAATTAATTGTGGAGCCATGTATACACATGGGCATGTTCATTTCAAGGGGTTCGGAATTGAATCGGAGATAGCGTCTCACTTCTAATTTTTATCTTACGTTTAGATACAACTTTTTTATTCAAATAACATCTCTCATGGGATGTAGATAACATTGTAGCTGACATAGATATCATCCTAAGAAAAGTAGTTGAATGTGGGACAAAAATTAGTAGTACGATTCTATCTCTTATATTGCCTCATATCCAATGAAACAAACTTTCCCTCTCCTAGATCTTCTCCTTCTTTTATCACTATTCTATGTTTTTGTCTAATCAAACAACATTTCTACGAGTTTTCACGTTTCAAGTTCAATGTCTGCTTCTACATAATGTTGTTATTGAGTCTGAAGATATATCTAATATTCTGATGAAAGCATTTCAAATATGTTGTCAACAGCATTCCTCAAGTACTTTGCTTAATAATTCTGGACAATTCTTTTACTTCATCCACCTAATATGATACTGATATTATTTTACTTATTTTTTCAGATAAAGAAATACTTTAATGAGATTGGTATTCCAGCTGATACGAAGTACATTGATCCTACTTACATGATCCGAGCATGCCGAGCAAATGCATCAGATGGAATTCTTTGTACCGTACTGGGTCAAAATGCGGTGAACTTCACGTGCTTACTTTTTATCATGCCATGTTTAGTTCAAAAGGCATCTCATTTAGTGCCTAGACATGGTGTGATACACCAGTCAGGATTTCAGTATTTTGAACCCCTTCCAGCCTTCCAGGAGAACACGGGAGTCAAAAATTAATGTAATTGGCTGATAAAACTACACCTTCCCCCACTGTGCACCAGTTTGGTTGGGTTCAAGTAGTTGTAGCCAAGCCCACAAGGGCAGAGCCACGCCTTTCGGCCACTTTGAGGCGGTCGATAATAAGGGAGTAGCTAAGGCATATTGTCGACCGCCTAGAAGCTATCGTTACAACTACCAATCACTTAAAAGGCGTTGCCAAAAGTTGGAGGGATCTTGATTTTGAATGTGAAATTATCAAAATACCCTCAGTATTTTAACTTCATTAAAAAATTAAATTATTCAAATTTAGTGTATTTTGGCCTTATTAAAAAATTAATGTTAACATAAAAGGAATTTACAAGAATCAAACTCAAGTGTCTTTTGTGAAATAAAGTGCATTCTCTCACTAACTTAATAATAATTTTATTTTATTTTTTAGTAACAACAAACATCCTTAGTAAATCTAAGGTGTTGCTAAAAGGATCAGTTGAATCATTAAACTGTAAAAGTATATTCACCGATTTAATGTTCAAAAATAATTTTCTTTTCCTCTAAAAGTAACATTGTTTCTTTCCTACTTTTAACCCAGACGTAACTCAGTGTTCTCTTCTTAGTTGATGGCCGGTGCTCTCCTAAGTGAAAATCCTAGACTACCCCTACAAGCCCATATCAGATCATTGCGTATATCTTCTAATGACTTTGACAAGACTGCCTTTTATTTGTTTATTATTTTTTTCTTTGTTGGTTTTTGGTAAGTAATGGTATTGCATCTACTTTAATCTTCCTTTTTAGGCACACATTAGATTCAATTAGTAAATTGCCTAAAACATTCTAAAAATTATTACTTTATAACTTCCCTATCCGATTGCCTCTACACAAACTTCCCTAAACTGTTTTCTATTGCCTTAAAATGTTCATTTTCTAAAACATTTTTCCCGTATTAAAAAATTTTAGGGGTGATGAATTGTGCTCCCCTAAATATAGGGAAGCACAGCTACTTTGTTTCTATTTTGGGGAGATTATGGAACTTAATGGAGAGCCAAATAAAGGGCCCGTTTCTTATTTTTTGCTTTCTTAAAAATAGGGTATTCCCTTGGATGGGGAATTTGATGAGATAACTTTCAGCCAAAAATGGTTTTGGTTGTTTTACTTCAACCGAGCCTAGCTCAGACCTGTTGACAGAGCTCAGCACAGTTCTGGTCACCTCAAATTAGTCCATTGCATCCACGAGATTTTGTTTATCCGCCGGCTATGCTTTCTAGTAAGAATCAGTGTTTAATCAAAACTTAATAGATTTTGGAATTAGTTATGTAATTAGAATCAATATTTAATCAAAACTATAAATTTATTGGAATCAGTTGGGTACTACAGAATGAACACAGTTACACGATATTTTGGCAGGTTCATGGCGCATTTGCTGGATATAGCGGCATCACAGTGGGGATATGCAACACACACTATGTCTATCTTCCCATTCCTGAAGTCATTTCTTACCCCAAGGTTGTGGACCCTAACAGCCGCATGTGGCATCGTTGCTTGACATCAACCGGCCAACCCGACTTCATCTAATCAGGGATGCAGTCTAATTTATATATGTTATATTATATATAAATATATAGTAGATTAATGAACAGGAATGCGGCCAGGTTCAAAAGGTTTCTGGTCAAGAACGTTCTCGACATGATGTTGAAGAAATAAAACAAATAAAACGAAGGATGAGATTTCTTCCAAACTCTAGGAATTCTTTTGCGGTGTATAGTAGTGCAGTGCCAGTTCTCACAGGAAAAACAAATTAGTGAGAATAACATTCTAGGAACCTCCTGAAGCATCTTGTAATGGGGTTCCTTTTATATATATGCATATGTAAGACGCATTTTGTACAAGTGAAATTCAGTTTTGCAGGAGCAATCAGTATCAGGTAGACCAACTTTAATTGTTTGAAATATGTCTTGATAAATTTTACCAAGAAGTTGTTGATTAGGTTCTGTATGAACCTATGATAATTCAATTGGTAAAATTTTAAATTTATTGTACAATGATCACTAGTTCTAATCTCATTGGAGTTACTGGAAGTTTATCTAATCGTAACTTATTCGGTCATTAACTTCAGAGTTTTTAAGAATTAGTCGAATTGTGCATAAATTAATTCGAACACCTTTTATTATTAGAAAAAAAAATTTCTGTACTGGTGGTAGTAGGGTGACCACAAAATATAACGGCATGCCATGCTTGGACCCTTTTCGGCAGCTAATATTTGAATTATGAGCTTGAAAGACAGGAGTTTTTTTTTGTTCTGCTGATGTTGTGTACACATTTTGAGAGATTGCTATTGATCCAAAACTATTTAGAAATATGCTGTTAATGAAAAAACACCATACTATACCGCGGTTATAGGTTTTACACACCGTGATTTCAAAGTGCGAGCGTTGGTCCATAGTGTAGCAAAAACCGCCATTTAAAATCGCAATTTTTGGCATAAAACCCGATGTTAAATTGCGGAATAGAAAACTCACCATTTCAAATGGCGGTTGTTCACTGCAACATAATATATGCTTTGTTGAACTTTTATGGCCTGTCCTTGATAATTCTTATGGAGCATACTCAGCTTGTATATGCTTTGATCGCGACAAGTGCTGCACTGGGAAGAGAAAGGAGCAATTCAAAACCCATCAATAGAAATTTTATTTTATTTTTATTTTTGCTTTGCTACTAAAAATTAAATAAATTGTGCAAATACCATAATAAATCAAACAAATTTTTTACGTGTTTATTTTTAAATATTAATTTAGCTAACTTTTTTAAAGTTATCTAAACTATGAAATTGTTTATTTTTAAATATTAATTTACCTAATATTTGTAAAATTTACAATAACTGTAATTTATCCAATTAAATATTAATTTACCTGATTTTTTGTATAATTTGTAAAATTATTTATTTTTAAATTATAAAATTTGAATTTTTGACTTCGAGAGTTTCAGATATACTATATCACCTAATTAATTAAATCAAATTTATAGCAAAATAATTTAATTTAATGTATATTATTTTTAAACTGAATAATATTTTTGTTTGAGATAATTTTTTTAATTTACAATAACTTTTATCTCAAACAAAAATATTATTCAGTTTAAAAATAATATACATTAAATTAAATTATTTTTCTATAAATTTGATTTAATTAATTAGGTGATATAGTATATCTGAAACTCTCGAAGTCAGAAATTCAAATTTTATAATTTAAAAATAAACAATTTTACAAATTATACAAAAAATTAGGTAAATTAATATTTAATTAAGTAAATTACAGTTATTGTAAATTTTACAAAAATTAGGTAAATTAATATTTAAAAATAAACAATTTCATAATTTAGATAATTTTAAAAAAGTTAGCTAAATTAATATTTAAAAATAAACACGTAAAAAATTTATTTGGTTTATTATGGTATTTGCACAATTTATTTAATTTTTAATAGCAAAGCAATGAATAAAAATAAATTAAAATTTCTATTGATGGGTTTTGAATTGCTCTTTTCTCTTCCCAGTGCAGCGCTTATCGCGGTCAACGCATATACAAGCTGAGTATGCTCCATAGGAATTGTTAAGGACAAGCCGTAAAAGTTCAACAAAGCATATATTATGTTGCAATGAACAACCGCCATTTGAAATAGCGGGTTTTCTATTCCGCAATTTAACATCAGGCTTTATGCCAAAAATCACGATTTTAAATGGCGGTTTTTGCTGCACTGTGGACCAACGCTCGCGCTTTGAAATCGCGGTTATTCAATGTGTAAAACCCATAACCGCGGTATGATATGCCGTTTTTTCATAAACAGCATATTTCTAAATAGTTTTGGATCAACATCAATCTCTCAAATTGTGTACACAACATCAACAGAACAAAAAAAAAAAAAAAACTCGAAAGACATAGGGTAATCACAGGAAATCCAATTTATTTTTGGGCTCAATCATCAAATATTATTTAACCATAGTCTGACGTGACAGGGCTGGGACGTCCAGCTGCTCCAAGCACGTGGCACTTGCATCCGACCATACGCTCACCCCTGACTCTCATACGACGGACATGAGATTTAAACAATGGAATTGATTTAAATAATAGAATTTAATACCGTATGTAGCAAGTTAGGATTTTATTTATATTAATTTAAATTTATCATGATTATATATTAAATGTTTCTGTTATGTTATAACAAGGTACGAATAATATATATCACTACACATACATGAATACTATTAGTATACTAGTGAATAACTTGTGCTTACGATACTCTTCTGTGTTGTGAGCAACCGACTAAATTCCCAACGTGAGAGCTAAGCATTTAAAACTCATTTAAAGAGAGCATTAATTTGATTTGATGATTGAGTTTTGAACAGTTTTAAAACTTCTCTTTCAAGCCTTTCATTCGACGCTGTTATTGTAAATTTCAGTCATTGATATTGAAATTAATAAATTTTAGTTGTTGATCCACATATATATTTTTAAGATTTTGAGCATCCTTATTATATAGATTTCATTGGGTGCGTATAGGAGCTTACATAATTTATTTATTTTTACTTATTTTTCAGTTAATTTTATTTTTTGGGTGGGACTTTTTCACTTCTTCTCTACAACTATTTAGGTTTATACAAACACTTGATGGAAACCATGCAATACTTCAAAGTCATTATTATATGAAAATTTTGATATATTTTTTTATTTTAATTATTGTAATTATTATAACATGATCTAGATAACATACCATTAAAATAAATAAAATACTTTCATCACAAATTTACAATTTTATACATGCCATCATATATCAATGACTAAAAAAAATACTAATTGGAACAAATAAACACCTAAGTTGACATAATTTAAAGTTATTTGTTACCTTATCCATAAGACTGAAAAAATATATATTAACTGGAACAAAATTTAAAAATACTTAATACCTAACTCATCCATGCACTTAAAATTTTTTGAGTAATATGCATGCACGACACTTACGGTGGAAAATTATATACTCTTTAAGTACATAGAATCTTTTGAATTTTTTTATAATTTCTAGATATTCAAAATATATATATTAAAAATTAATAAAGATCCTTATTACTAGACACGCATTTTCCTTCCTCTTACTAGAAGAGATTGTAATTTTTTTTTTCCCTTTTGGACATCATGTTTGCCTTAGTCGTTGTGTGTAGAAAAAAAGTTCAAAAAATTTAATATTTTGCTATGATACCTTAAAATCTATATAATAAAATAGCATCTACTTTTCAAAAATAAGTTCAAAGAAATTAATGTCTCGCTATGTTATATTGGAATGGTAAATAAAATAACAACACTTACTCATATTATAATGGTGGTCTTAACTTATCAATGAGCATGGCATTAAAGCATTTAAAATAGCAAACAAAACATCATGAACAAAAGAATAAAAAATGTATATACTAATCGGACCAACTAAAACATGTCACTCGTCATATTTTGAAAGCTTGCAGATTAGTATACATGTCATGATAAAATTAATATTAAAACTCATACACTCATTATATGTATACAATTTTTTCAATTTTTCTTGACCTTCTAGACATTCTAAAAAAAATAAATAAACAAAAGTTTTTAGAATAGTGTGCATGTTATCATAAACATAAGGTTAAAAAAAACGTTACACTAGAGACATAGAAATTTGAACTTTTTTATTCCTTCTGGACGTTAGGACAAACATACTAAAAATTATTAAGTATCCTTATCAGTGGACGTGCATTTTCCTTTCCCTTACTAGAAAAGCTTGCCATTTCTTGCTCTAAAATTATTTATAACTCTAAAAGTGCATGCTGTCTAATAATAGTTTATCTTTTATTTTATTTGATAAAATTATGTTTATATTACAATAAACATTTTGATAAATTATAATTAGAATAAATGATAAATAAGATCAAAATTTATAATAGATTTGGATTAAATATATATATTTAGTGTTACAAAAATATGAATATAAATTTAAATTTTTAAATTTATAAAATTATATTTAAAAATATATATTTTAAAGTAATACATTCCAGCTATCTAAAGTGTATAGCTAAAATTCAAAATAAATTCATAAAATTATATTTTTAATAAGATCATAACATTATCACATAGTATTTAATTTTTATCTAAATTAAATTCAAATATTTAATCTTTACATAATAATTTAAAAATTAACATAATAATCAACACAGATAATCAAAATGGTAAGGATAAAATTTTCAATTTACATAAAATACACAATGAAAAATTTAATAAAATCTAAGAAGTTACATTAAAAAACACATTAAATAAATATAGAAAAAATTTTAAAAATTATATTTTGTTTATTTGAATGAACAAATTGAAAAATAAATCAAGTAGGAGATCTTTCTTGTAATATGATACATAAAAAAATTTACTAATAAATTATATAATATAAATTTAATCAACAATTGCATTAAAAAATAAAATAAAATCTAAAAAATAGATCTTATATATTTGAATTGACGGATTAAAAATAAGCTAAAAAAATATATAAACAAAAAATAATTTTTAAGTAAAGGAATATCATTTAATAAAAATAAATATAGTAATAAATCTGAGGAAACATTAAACAAATTGAGGAAAAAAAAACATAAAGGGTCCATTTGGTGAAATGAAAAACGCTAAAAAACTCTGAAAATCTCTTAAAATCCTTAAAAGATATTCACTTTTTATCTCACTTTACAAATTAGAAACTTACAAATTATCTCACATTGTCTCATTTTTTGTCACTCCAATTGCCCCCCAAAAGATATTTCTATTGAAATTTAATACAAAAAGTTTAAATTTTAATAACATTTAAAAATAATAAAATCTAAAAAATTATGTCAACAATTGCATTAAAAAAATATAATAAAAAGTAAAAAAAAACCATACCTTATATTTTTGAATAAACAAACTGAAAAATATAGTGAAAAGTATATTTTCTTGTAATATACAAAAAAAATTAAAATTTTATCAATAATGAAAAATACAATAAAATTTAAAAACCAATGTCAACAATCACACTAAAAAATAGAATAAAATTTAAAAAACTCAAACCTTATATATTTTAACAATTATGTTGAAAGATAGACTAAAATAAAAAAGCCAAACCCCATATATTTTAATGAACTAATTAAAAATAAGTAGAAGAGAAAATTGTTGTACCAAGCAAATCGCAAAATTGAAGAGAAAATTTCAGTAATAAAAAGTTTCAAAGAAATTTGAAAGAAAATATTAGTTTTGTAATAATAAATAGAAAGTGGGCTAATTGTGATATTAAATGTGTTTTGCATTAATTGTTCTCTATTAATTACAAAGCTAGTTTTGTAATTTTGTAGAGAAAAAACTTGCAAGGAATAGGAGGCAAATTTTGGATGAGTGTCAATATCCCACACTTTTTGTTTCTTTTAAATTTTATCTGCAGTTGTCTTAGTATTGCCGCGTCTCCTAATTTAGTGGATATTTTTTTTATTTTGCATAACTTTTTATCATTTTAAATTCTGTGTTTTTAATATGCGTAATAAACAAAATCGTTTCAAATAACCACGTCTCTTGTCTACGTCATCTATTATCAATTTTATTTTTTTAATTTCTAATATTGTTTGATTTTTTTAATAACTAAAATATGAAAAATAAAAAGTTATATGATAAATAGAAGCGTAGATTAAATAAAAATATCCAATAATATCTATGAATATTCTAGTTTGAATAAAATTGTGAATAAGTGGTAATTATATACAATACTAATTCCTTTTAGATTATGTAATTATGAATTAAGATAATTATAATCATACAATACTAATTCCTTTTAGATTATATAATTATAAGTTAAGATAATTATAATTATAAATTTATGTTAATAAATTAAATTATTCATTTAACAAACTTATTATTTTTTTGTATTAATTTGTTTAATAATAATAATATTTATTTTTTAAACCTTTATTTAACAGAATAAATATTTTTTTGTATTATCTTATTTAATAACAATAATAATATTTATTACGTTTTAAATAATAATTTATTAAAAATATAAAAATAAAAAATAAGAATATATTTTAAATAAAAATAAAAATATAAAATAAGAAGTTATATGACAAATAGAAATGTAGATTAAATAAAAAAAAACCAAGTAATGTCAATAAACATTCTAATTTAAACAAAATTAAAAATTGTAAATAAGTTGTAATTATGTAAAATAATAATTTTTTTATAAGATAATTAAGATAACTATAATTAGAAAACATGTGTCACGACCTTGCATGTATCACATCGTAACGAAAGTTCGTTCTTACACGGCAAAAAATAATTATAATTACGTATTACATGTTATAACCATATTGCGAGTTAAGTCACAACCGTATTACAAGTTAAGTCACAATCGTATTGTATGTTAAGTATTACGTAGTAGAATAGTATTATCAAACTCTTTTATATATATATATATATATGTATATAAATTTCAATTTTTTTTGAATAGATACACATGTTGCAATGCCACGTGTGTTTCACGTAAGCCAAAATAATTAAACTGTGAAAAGTGGTAGCATTTTCTCTAAAATATAACAGTATTATCAAACCCTACTTTATATATATATATATATATATATATAATATGATACGTATATTAATTTAAAATTTTCATGAACAGATACGCATGTTGTAAAGCAACGTCTGTTTCACGTAAGCCAGAGTAATAAAACTGTGAAAAATGGTAGCATTTTCTCTAAAATATAACATTTTATTTTTTTTATTTTTATTTTTTTGTTTTGTTATTACCACACGGCAAAACATGGACTTTTAATTTAAAATAGTATAAATATTTATTTTTTGTTGGTCTTTTTTTATTATGTTAAATTTTCAAATAATGATATCTTAGTTGCCAGCCATGTAAGCTATTAACTTTCAACTATTTTTAGGTTCCGTTCGGAAAGTCTAAATCAGTTTTTTGGTTTTCCTTTTTTTTTATAGTATGTAATTTATTCACTTATATTTTATATTTTTTAAATTAAGAAGAACAAAAATGTTAAATTAAGAAAAAAATAAAAAATAAACTACTAAAAATTTAGTTTATTTCTCCTTTTCAAACATAAAAAAACAAAGAATAAATTACACCTAAATCTCTCTTTAACATTTGAGCAATTACACATAATCTCTTTAGAGGTGTTTGGTTGATAAAAAATTGGGTAAAAATATAATAAAAATAGAAAAATGTGACATAAAGGTGAAATATGAAAATTTGTTATTGGAGGAAAATGCGAAAAGTAGTTAAAATTAATAAATTTTGATAATTTTTAATAGTACCAATCAAGACCTCAATGTTTAAAAATTATAAAAATCTCCTTTGAAATATTAGTAATACCTACGTCTCTTTCGTTAATTTTTACACCAACGGAGTCAGGATTCAGTTAAAATGATGAACCTAGCCATTTTTTTTTTTTTTTTACATATACCATGTTCCCCCGTCTTTCTTACTAACCACCCTTCTCTCTCTCTCTCTCTCTCTCTCTCTCTCTTTCTTTCCGTGCTCGTCCCTGGCCACTGGACCAACTCCTACATGGTATCCGGCTGGAACCGCCTGTTCCACCACCAATCGTGCAAGTTCCTCCAGAGGTCCAGCCACAGCCGATAAAACTGCGGTATTGGATCTTCACCGCAATGCCCCTCAACGCCCTCGCCCGGACATCGACGCGATTGTACCTCCCCGATAGCACTAATGACCGGTGCCGCACCTGACTTCCGAAATTCCCCTTCAACAATAGATTGCACATAGCAGCAATAGATTGTTGATAAACCTGATATCAAATAGTCTAAATTCAGACCATGAAATTTCCCACAATATATGAACAAGCAATAAAGAAACCAGCAAAGAATCAAAGGGGTATTCTTAAATTTTACCTCCTTTTCATTGCACATAGGGATCTGAACAAGAACCGTGGGGAAGTATCCACACTCGCTAGACTCGAGAACCATTGCCCCTTCATTTGGGATTGGTCTGATCTTCTTCAATCGGATCCATAAACAACCCAAATTCTAGTAACAAAAGAGACAACCATAGGAACACCTTTATCCATAAATAGACGCGAATTTTGACGGTTGGATTCTCGGTGGGTCTGTTGCCGTTGCTGTCGGTGTCGGTGTCGGTGTCCGTCCTTCCGGAGGCGACCCGGCGGAAATTGGCGGTGGCGGTGAGTCCTAACATTGCCGAGCCAATGGAGGTGAGTTAGCCGGCGGCACGGTGAGCCTTGAGGAGGAGGACCCAGGTGAGCTATTTGGTGTTCTTGTTCTAGGTTTTGTCCCGGTATTGGTTCGGCGAGGAAACGTCTCCGGACGAGGAAATCGTCCTCCAATGGGCCTTAACAGCTCTACCATGGACCAGCTGTTGGGATTCTCCATCTTCACCACCACCGGTGTCCCTCAGTGGCTCTCCTTCGCCCACCATCCGAATAACGGTGCCATTTCTCGAGTCATGACCTCCAGAACCCACTCCAAAAAATCGACCCAAAAAACAACTACATGATCCTATAAGCACAACAGGGTTCAATGTTAAATGCCCCGAGGTCGAAAAGTTACGATTTTGATCCCATTTTTAGAGATAAAAATAATGGATAAAAGAGACAACAAAAGGGCAGAAAAGGAGACGCGTGGGAAGGAAATAGAATACGCTGAAAAAGGGCCATCAGCTTAGAGTGCTCAGAGTGCCTGCCACTGTTGACTCGACAGCTCAGAGTGCCCGCCACCAGCGATACGCTGAGGAAGGGGCTCACCGACTTGGTGAACCCTTCCTCACCAGACCCAAATCCCTACTCAGTTTGCAGTACAAGGAGGACGACCCGATCGAGTCCTGGGTGACCCGGCGGCGTGACGTGAACGACCCGCACGGCGACTGATGGCGACTTGAGTGTTGTAATAGGGAGTTAATACAGTCATTGCAGTAATTCTAAAATGACGGTATTCGGTGTTTTTTTACTCAAAATGATTCTATTTTACTAAAATCTGCAGCCCTCCTCTTCTCATCGATGATGTCAGGGGTGAAATCAAAATTTTTATTGAGAGACATCAAACACTCAAAAAAAATAATAATTGAATTATTTTTAAATTAAAAATAAAAAAAATGATATTATTTTAAAAAAAAGAATAAATTATTTTTAAATATTAATATGTAAACATACTTATCACAGTTAATAGTTTAAACACTTAAAATTTATTAAAGATATCTCTCGCAACAAAAAAAATATAATTATTATTAAATTTTATTATGTATAGAATTTATCGTGTTATATGTTAAATTTACTGATAGTATGAACAAAAGTATGTAATAATGTATTAAAAATATACACTTTATTTTACAAAAAATGTCAAGTTTAATTTTTTTAAACTTTTTTTATGTTAAAATTTTTTGACTTAATTTTAAATTTTTAATAAAGTCAAAATATTTTAATTTTTAATTAATTTAATTTTTTAATAAAATTAAAATAATAAAGATGATATTTTAGTAATTTTATATTAAAAATTGAGAATGTCACCTCCCCGGGTGGCTCCGCCACTGGATGATGTCGCCGTGGGCCTCGCAATTGGCCGTGCTCCATCACATCCATTGAAGGGTTTTTATCGCATTGCGGGAAGAGTAATGAAAGAAAGAGAGAGAGAGGGAGAGGGTAAAGAGTAATGAATATGTAAGGGGCATAACAATTTTTTTACTAAAATTTTGACAGAATTGAGGTCAAAATTAATAGGGGGAGTTTAGGTACTACAAATATTTTAAAATAAAAAAAATATTTGTAATTTTTAAATGTTAAAAGGGTTTATGTATAATTATTTAAATGTTTAGGGGTTTAAGTATAATTTAAACAAAAACAAAAAATTAATTTCATGAAATTAGCTACTAGTTAACGTTTAAAATTTACACTTATTTTTTTATTTAAAATATTATTAATATTGATCATCTTCTGTTAAATTAATCACTAAAACTTAGACAAAAAAATCAAAGTAATCAATATTTTAAGTGTTTTTCTTATTCTAACCCTCTCATCTCACATTTTATCAATTTTCTTTATAAAAATTTTTTAAAATAAATATAAAAAAATTAAGAATTTTTATAAAGAAAACTAATGAAAATGTGTGAGTTGGAGTGATGAAATAGAAAAAAAAAAGATACTTAAAATTTTGATTATTTTGACAATTTCTGTAAAGTTTCAACCGTTAATTCAACGAAAAATTATCAATATTAATAGAATTTCAAAATTAGGGAAGCATATACAATTTTTAAGTATTGAAGATAATAAGTGTAATTATCCAGATATTGAGAGGGATAATTATAATCAACCTTAAAAATTAATGCATGAAAAATTAAAAAAGAAAAAAGAAAGTGAAATTAATGTTATTGCATTTGAGATTAGAAAGGACAGTGTCGATTTATTAGTTAAATTAATGAACTACCATCCACTAACAAAAGCTTTAGTTAATGTGTCGCTTGCTTTCATATGTTTTGCCCGGCAACAAGAATCACCTCAAACCCCAAGGTTGTCTATTTTTGGTTAAGCAATAAATAAGTTTGATTAACATTACCCAAAAAAAAAAAAAGTAAATTATTAAATTTTGAGTGACCCCTGTTTGCTTTCTCTAAATACCCTTTTACACTTCATCTTATCTTTTTTTTTAATTAAATAAAATTACAAAAATAATATTTGTTTTGGCCTGGTTATTACTATGTATAATTTGAAATTACATAATTATCATTACTATAAAAAAATTATAATTTTGGACAAGCACCATTATGCCTAGTTTTTAAAGATTAAAATAAATATATTTAAATATAATATAATGAAATAAAACATAAGGAAAGTTATTTTTAAAGAATAAAATAAATTTTATTTTCATTAATTTATATTTTTAATATCATATAAAATAATGTTTTTCTAACTTAATCAAATAAAAGAATAATTTATTTAGTTTCTTATCTTCCCAACCGCAACTTTCCCTGACATTCGAAGAAAATTCTTCTAATTAAATTATATTTAAAATATGTAACTAAATAACGAAAATTTAAGAGTTCATAAAGTACCTAACTAAATGACTTGACAGTAATGGTAAAAGCTAAAACGAAAAAAAAAAAATTATAAAGAAAAAATGAAGGAAATTAACTTTTTCATTTAATTAAGTTAAAAAATTATTTTTATGTAGTTGTTAAAAATACAAATACAAATAAAATTTATTTCAGAAAACTAGGTTAAAAGATATTTCTCTATATTTGTAGATGTTTTATTTATGAAAAAATAATTATGTCATTTTAAATTATACATAAAAATAGCTAAGCAAAAACGAGTGCTTTGTAATTACATTCCAATGAAAAAAGTAAAATAAAATACAGAAAAACGTTTGGAGAGTACAAATAAACTCACCAATAAATTTTATATCCCCCCTGAATACTATGTATTTTTATTAATTTTGTTCATCATCAATTATGGGTATGTTTATAGTGATAAAAAATAAGATAAAATAAAATAAAGTGAGATAAGTTGTGGGTTCATAATTCATACAGTAAAATAAAAAATAAATAACTTTTATAGATTTTTAAAATTTTTCAGAGATTTTTAGAATTTACCAGTAAATCAAACAGAACCTATGACTCGCTAGAGTGGGTCTGCGAGATGTCTATTTATTAGAGGTGATCAAATTTGAGATCAAATCAGGCCCATGTATGAATAATATAAATACATGCTTTGCTCAAGTTTGGTCCAACAAAATTTTAAGTCTAGACCTAAAACAAATATATAATCCATCTTTCCCTTTTATAAGCCCGATTAATAATATAAATATTATATATAAAAAAGCTAGATGTATTATATTATATATAAATATTTATATATAATATTTACAATATTAAACACCAGCAGACCCATTCACTCTCCTCTCTCTCTCTATCTCTCTCAATGTTACGTAAGACAACGGTCCCATCCAACTGACCTTCCTTATTATATAGGTAAATTATATATTAAATTATAATAATATAAATCACATTATTATGTTATAAATATCAAATTTTTATTCTCACTTTTTACTCCAAACAATTTTTAAAATAAAACTAGAGGTGGTAATCGAACATGTGACACATATCCAGAGAGGGATACTTGGCCAACATTTAGGCTACCACCTTCCAACAACATTTGTGATAGCACAACTAGTATAGCTGAACCACTACCCAATACAGTTCTAATGTTGGTTGTCTTACTACCTTGATACTTGGATGATGGGCCAGACTGTCCTGTATGAAAGGACCACGTGGGCCTAGAAAACTATAAAAATAGAAGACTTGAAGAAAAAGGTAAGCATTATTTGCTAGAGTAAAACTCTATCAAATTTACTTCTGACCTCACTCTTTTTCTCCATAAGTACTAACTTAATTGACGAAGAGGCGTTTAGCCAAACTCTACCCTACAGGCAGCGTGTTGCAGGATTCAAGCAATGAGTTAAGGAGTTGAAGGTATTACCGTCGTAAAGCTAACTGTTCAACCACGTTAGAAGAACCTCTACAGCTAGTCGAACACGCCACCAAAGAACCTAATTGGATTTTTGATACTCAAAAAACTAACTTTTGTATGCTTTATTTTTACTTTACTTTTTGTTCCTTTATAAATTTGAAATGTAAATATAAGTTTCATTTGATTTGTTATAAATTTCTAAAAATTTTAAAAAATTTTTAAAAATTATTTACTTTTTATTTCACTATATAAATTATGAACGTATATCTTATCTCACTTTTTATCACTCTAAATATACCTATAGCGGCGGTGGTAAAATGTTAAACATTGCCATTGAAAGATGACAGTCTCTCGTAAAATTTCACGAGAGCAGTTGCCCACACTCAATAATAGTTTCTGTGACAGTCCTGTGTTCCCAAGGTATCTTATGCTCAGAAGAACATCATTTACTAGATGTATTTATGCGCGCGCGCGCACACACATATACATATATAGAGAGAGAGAGAGAAGCTGCCGTTGAGATGTTGACCAGTCAGTCCCAAACAAGTCTTAGTCAAATATAGGAAGGTGGTGGGCCTAGTCCTTAGCCCAGTACTGTGGCTGTTTGTGATCCCCAAAAAGGACCTGAGCGATGGAAACAAAATAGGCACAGCTTGTGCCAAAACAAGCACACACTTCATAATATTCATCTTCACGACAATTTGGCATTTCCACCATAATTGAGCATGATCATAAACCTTTTCTGCAGCATTTAGGCTCAAATCATTGTGTTTGGAGCTCAGCATTTTAGACTTTATTCGGAAGGTGAGTTGAGGTGGGTTCAAGAACCCACTGTCAATGTCGCTGGACAGAAATTTAAAAGACAAAATCTTTTCTCTAATCCTGAGAGTTTTCACTGTTCACAACCACAAAGGCACCCTAAAGTTGCCTTTGGGGAGAGAGGAATTCTATAACTTTTGACTTGGAAAACAGAACTCTGGTATTCCCTGGCCTTTTTAATGAACAATTGTCTCACAAAAGGTCTGATAGTTACTTCTAAAACCTCATAGGAGGGGAGAAAATTTTCCTTTCTCCATTTTCATTTTCTTCATTTAGATTTGCAGCTACAATAAAAGCTATATCTTCCCTGAACACAACAGATGGAGCTATCCAAATTTATGTGCTCCCCACCATCTACCTAATGCCTTACTTTTCTCATGATAAAAACATGTAACCCCCCCCTCTCTCTCTCTCTCTCTGTGGGCACCTTCAGAACCTTTACAAAGTCCCCCAATTCAACCAAAAAAAGAACAAAAATTCACATTTCATGACTTGAAATCAGTCCTCTTGAGATGGTTTGTCTGGTTTTCTCCTCTTTGTGTCTGGACTTTCATGTGAAGAACTTGCACATGACCCAACTGTTAAATCATCTGTTTTATAGCTCAAGCATACAGCATCCAACACGCCAATTGGGCTCTGGGGAACTGAGGCACCACTAGCAACATTGGCAGACTCACTGATCAGTGTCAAATCTTGGATCAGTTCAAGACATTTCAACACTCTTTCCTGCAAATACACACACAAACACACAAAAGACCCACAGTTTTCACGAATTCACCCAACTTATTAAAAATTATCACAACTCAAGAGAGCAGAAGCAAATTTGTCCTTTCCTTTGGTTTTTATTTCTGTGGGCACCACATAACTTACCATTTCTACTTGTGTGAAACTGGACATTGCCTCATGAATGTCTACTGCTTGTGTTTCACCTGAAACATGTATTGCCACTGCCGCTGCAATTTCAGAAGGCCTGAATTCCAAGTAGTCAATACCTGCATTCACAATTCCCAATCAACACAAAGGCTTTGTTTGGCAGGTGGGTTTGCAAACCCGTGGTCAAACAGTAAAGATTAGAGGAAAACAGGACAACATCAAACAGCTAACACAGAGAGATTGAACAGGTTATAAACCTCTGATTGTGCTTAATATGAGTTGAATTGATCTGGAGATTAGAGACCCTGATGGAAGAAGTTGATCATTGGCATTGATCTTTCTGAGGAAGTAGTCTATGAAAGAACAAGGAGTGCAAGCAAGCATCTTCCATTTCAAAGTGCTCAAAACCAGAAGCTCCATTCTTTGTATTGTTTTTCCTTCAAACATAAAGTTGGGCTCACCCACCTGTTTCACACTCCCCAAATCAAGTCCCAATATAATCAAAGAAATATCAAACTAATGTAATAAAAACACATCAATTTCAGTTTTTTTTTTTCTTTTTTCTCTTTTTGGGTTCTCTTTACCTGTAAATCTACAGTCAAAGGCACTATAGTCTCCTCCATTTTGGTTGCCAGCGACAAACAGGCTACAGCTAACAATTGCACTGTCCAGGTTTTACTTCTCTATATACACCCACCAAAGAAAAGGTGACAAACAAGAGATATAGAAACAAATCAGCATTAAACACAACATGTCAAAAAGAGTATGGAAAAAGAACAATACTTGGGTCCACGTTTTGAACTTACAGGAAGTTCATAAACTGATAGGAATCGATCCAAGAAATTCATGGAGAGGCAAATGCTCAATGGTCCAAAGCTGTAATGGGCATGAGCCTGTTGAACACAAACAAGCAAAAACCAGTTTCAGGAATGCCAACGTAGGCAACACTTTCACAAGGCATTTGACAATTAAAAAGAGTGAACCAATTTTGAAAAGCAAATGAATGGAAAATATAGAAGGAAGATCAGGAACAGGGGAAGAAATTAAGGGAACGAGCATTCTTAATAGCATCAACTCAGCCACCTCCCTTGTTGATTAGATTGAAAATCCCAGAAACCGATCAAAGAGAACATCTTTACAAACCATTGAAACTGGTCAAGAAAAATCAAAATTTCACCCAAGAAAACTGAATTAAAACAGAGAACATTGTTGATCGGAATGGGGCGAGATCCAGGACCCATTGAAGAAAATATAATATACCAAAAAAAAAAAAAGTAGAAAATCAATGAAATCCAAGAAGGACTAAAACCCAAGAGACTACAAAGGAAAAACCAATAAAGCCATATGAGAAAACTAATCGACAGACCTTCCAAATCCAATCAAAGGCCTGTCTTCTCACACCCAAATCCAGGCCTCCACTCCTCAATCTACTAAGATAATCATCTCTGGGCAAATGATGTCTCTCCCTTTCAACCATCAAACAGAAACTCTCTTCACTCAGCAATGGCAGACCTATCAATGGCTCTGATCCATCATCAGTAAAAACCAGGCTTAGATTATTGGTTTGATGGGTTTTTTCCTCTGGGTTCACAGAATCGAGATCACCAAGGCACAAATTGGTGGTCTCTGAAAAGAGGAGGTCAGAGGCTTTACAGTCAAGACTGTTGTCAGCCATTGCATCAAACCTTAATGTTCTCTGTAAATCCTACATAAATATCATCGAAATAAGAAAAGTAAATCAATTTTTTCTCACAATATTTGCTTGTATTGAATGGCATTTTAGTTTTGACATAAACAAGAGAGAGGGTGTCTGTGAGAGAGAGGGGGGTGGTTCTAGAGAGAGAAGTGGGGTGAGACCACGGCAGAGTCCAAATAGAGGAGCATTATGTATGAAATCGACACACGTTTTTTAGGGCAAACGAGAGATTGGAGGGAATGAGTATATGGATCCATATTGTATATGCACCGAAAGGTAAGTACAAGAAATAGAGAGAGAAAATTTAAAGTTTTGTTTGGAAACTACAGAATAGAAATGAAAAAAAATATATATATATATATATATATATATATATATAACAAAATATGTGAATAGAAAAAATGTAGAATTTCTCTCATGATTTTTTCTCTGTTTTTTTTTTCCAAACTCAACAACCAAACAAATAGAAAATAGAATTTTTATTTCCTCTTCCTTTTTCACTTTTCTTCTCCCTAAACCAAACATAGAAAGAAAACAAAATCCAAAAACGCTTAAAATGTGTATATATATTCATAATTCAACTAATTGGCAATGAAATTGATAAATGCAACTATTTTTAATGTTTTATCTCTGTTAAGTTCTACTTTTATGGGGAGAATGAGATTTAAATATAAATTTTTACCTCACAAATTAATTTATTTATGAAACTAAAAGGAGTAGTATTAAATTTTTCATTGAAAGGTGTTTTGAATCAATAATTTGTCAAAAGAAAAATAAAAAATAGAAGGCAAATAAATACTCAAAGGCCCCGTTTGGAGTAAGAAAAAATAAGATAAATTTAGATAAAATGTGGTTTGAAGTTAATTTTAGAGCATTTTTTTTTGAAAAGTAGCAAACCGTGGGAACGATTTTTCAAATCTGTTCTCAAGGATTCAAAAAAATTCACAAAAAATAGTTACAATGGTACTCGTTTGAAAGATTTCGACACAAAAAATATGATTGTATAAAAAAATTACACATTCGGTTAACCTACTTCCATATTTTTTTATTTTTGAAATTAGTGATGGCGGATAAATTAGAGGTAGAGGGATTGTTGGGGATTTATAGAGATTTTTAGGGCCCGTTTGACAACGTTGTCGTTTTTTTTATTGTTGTTTTTCTATTACCATTTTCTGTTTTTTGTTTTCTGTTGTCGTTTATTTTTTTTAAATCAAAACTGAAGTTTGGAAATACAAGTTTGTTTATAATTATTAATTTTTTATTTTAGAAAATATTTAATTTTATTAGTTTTAAAAAATTAATAGAACTTAATAAAATATATTTTATATTAATTTAATTTAATTAGTATAATTAATTAAATTAATACAGTAAATTATTTATTAAAATCATTTAATTCAATAAATATAAAATATATTAAATTATATTATTTATTAAAAATAATTTAATAAAATATATTTCATATTAAATAAATAATTAAATTAGAATAATTCTTAAACTAAATTATTTATATTAAAATTTATTAAATTCATTTAATTATTTATTAAAATAATTTAATAAAATATATTTTATATAAATTAAATTAATTAAATCAGAAATAATTTAATTTAATTATGATATTTATTTAAAATAATTTAATAACAATTATTAAATTAAATTTAATTTAATTAAAAATTAATGTAATTTAATTATTTATTATTAATTATTTTATATAAATTAATTTAATTATTAAATTAAATAAATTAATTATGATATTTATTTCAAATAATTTAGTAATAATTAATTATTAAATTAAATTAAATTAATTAATTTGGTTTTATTATTTATTAAAAATAATTTCTATTAATTTATTGAATTTAATTATATTATTTATTAAAATAACTTATTTTAATAAAATATTTGAATAAAATAATTTATTTTTATGTAATACAACAAAAATAGACAAAGTTTTAAAATTGACAAAATATTGGCAACAGAAAAGAAAAATAAAATAAAAACATTTTTTTTTCTGTTTACGTTTTTCTATTTATGTTTTTATTTTTTTTAAACAAAAAAATAGAAACAGGTTTATCAAATATGTTTCTATTGCGAGTTTACAAAATTTTGAAAATATAAACAGAAAAATAAAAAATGGAAACGTTATCAAATGAGGCCTTAGAGTTTGTTCTTAGTGCCAAACAGGGCTTTTAACATAATTTTCGACGACTTGCATTTCATTTTACTATTCTATATTTTTTTCCCTTAAAAAATTTAAACCTCAGACACATATTTAGATACTACTGGCTAAATTAACACATTAGGTAAACGAACACATTACATATGTGAAAATAATTCTTCTCTTCAAATTTTTTTTTTTTTATTAAGTGCTTTTGTATGCTTATAAATTAATCATAAGATAAGAAGTTAGAAAGAGAGGTTAAGAGGAGTTTGGTATTTATAATTTAACAAATTGCTTGGAATTTCACCAAAAAAAAAAGACACCAAAATAGATTCTCCTTTAGATTAATATTAAAATATATGATAAGCTATGTATGTGTTTGGTTTACACACACACATAAAATTTTGGCTACATAATTTCATAATGAATGCGATTTAATTTGATAATTAATAGTGATAATTTCATTAACTTTGAACCTCTATTGTGAATCTTAGTAAATAGATGTAGAAATTATAAAGATTAATTAGATAATATATATTAATGGAATTGTCAAATAATAAAAAATAGGAAAATTAACATATTTTAATGCAAGTCATATTAAATAATAATATTAATATGTATTAAGCCATGAAATTTTTAAGTGTTTATATTTTGTATGTGGATATTTTTGGTTAAAAATTTATGTATTAAATTCTAGAGTTTTTAGATTTTGTACTATTTTTAGGAGGACATTTTTGTACATAAAAAAAGTTCTCAGTCTATTAAATCATTGAAATTTAGGTATTTATGATTTTTATGTGAATATTTTGGTTAAAAAATTATGAATCAAATTAAAGGGTTTATAGGTTTTATATAATTTTTATGATGATATTTTTGTCCAAAAAAGTTTTCAGTGTATTACTTCATTGAAATTCTTAATTTTTTTATTTTTATGAGAAAGTTTTTGGCCAAAAATAATTATGTATTAAATTATAAGTTTTTTAGATATTTATAAATTTTATGAGGATATTTTTAGTCAAAATAATTACGCATTAAATCATAGGGTCGTAACAGTTGTTTGCATATTTTTTATTTTTATGAGAACATTAATATCAAAAAAATGTTTTTCAAGAATTCACGATTTTATTTGGTAAAAAAAATTATGTATTAAACTACGAGATTTTTTACATATTTATGATTTCTATAAGAAAATTTCTATCCAAAAAAATGTTTTTCAAAGATTCATACTTTTATATATAGTACATATGATATGATATATAACTTAATAATAAGATAAATTAACATAGTAAAATTATGGTTTTATGAGGATATTTTTGTCCAAAAAACATTTTTTTAAAAATTCATGCTTTTATTTTGGCCAAAACAAAAATATATTTTAAATTAAAGGATTTTTTAGATACTTATGATTTTTATGAGGATATTTTTTGTCCAAAAATGGTTAAAAAATTATATACCAAATTATAAAATTTTAAATATTTATAATTTTTACGAAGTTATTTTTATCTAAAAATGTTTTTAAAGATTCATACTTTTATATAGTATAAGATTATAGGAAAAAAATAATAAAATCTGATGTGGATTTAAATAAAAAGGACATGATAATCATAATGTCACTAAAATGAGTTTTAATCGAGCAAAACATGATTAATAACTTTGATTACCAGTAGATAAAATATATTTTATTAAATTGAATGCATAAACACAATAAGTTTAAGATATATATATATATATATATATATATATATATATAAAATATTACATTTGATTTACAGTGTAAACAGCGGTGCTATATACTTAAATTTAAAAAAATAATTGGTCAAAATTGGAATTATAGCCAAAAAAATAAATGTATAGATATAATTATCTACATCACAAGGGGGAAAAAAAAAGACATCCAAGTTTTTATTGAGTGTCATATGTTCCTAAAAAAAAAAAGTAAAAATTTAAATCTAAATAAGACATAAACATCAGACTGTATCAAATTATTTGAGAATCTAAGGTGAAAAAAATTTTAAATCTAAAAAATTTTCATACATATAATTTTTTGAACCACAAAATTACGAATCAAAGTTTTATGACACTCCAATATCATGTTTTCAGTTGATAATATAGCGAATCTATTTAATTTATCTTTGTAACATAGTTGATCTTAAATACGATTTTATTAATTTTAATTTTGAAAAATTTTTTTCAACCAAAACAATGATTACTAGTACTGTCAATAATATTTTATACGTAATACGAGTATAAAAGAATCTAATTCTTTTATATAATCTAATATATCAAGAGGACTATTAATTTTTACTTTTAAAAATTTTTTCAACACTTTTAATTTTGAAAATAAATTAAAACCTTCAATATTTGAATGTATCTATGGAAACTTCCTTTTCGTTTAAGGCCTTAAGTGGTTATTTAAGTTGTCTAAGATCCAAACTAACTATGTGCACGTCATGGTAGCTAGCACCTCTATAAAACAATACCCTTTTGACTTGGCAAGTTGGTGGAAACAATACCTAGAGACTAGTTAAAGTGCACGTAAGTTAACTTAAATATCATAAGTATTAAAAAAAAAAAAATCTCATGGTACTAATTGATTAAAGAGAATGAGCGGAATGTAGAGATAAAAATTTTTTTACGTTTGAGGCCAAGTGATTATTTAAATTGTCTAAGACCCAAATTAATTATGTGTACGCCATGATAACTAGTACTTCTATTAAACAATAAACTGACAAGTCGGTGAAAATAATACAAAGAGATTAGTAAAGATATTTACGAGTTGACTTAAATACTTCGAGTATTAAGAAAGAGAGAGAGAGAGAGACTCAAAAAAAAAAAAGAAAAGAAGAAGAAGAAGGAGGGGGGGGGGAGTCCCACGGTACTAATTGATTAAAGGGACTGGACCTTTTTATCGAGTGAAATGTAGAAATGTAGAGATGTAGAGCCTTATGATGTGGTTGTGATTCATAATGGAAAAAAAATAATAATAATAAAATAAAGGAGGATACATAATTAATTTATCATCTTATTGATGTGTTGTACTAAATTGCAATGTAATATTGTGGGCTCAGTTGAATTTACTGCTTGCCCCTCGTGCTCTTCTCTAATATACGGTAAGTAAACACCAACTAAAGGGTAGAAAAGAAAAGAGAAAAACCAACCGCGCCAAAGACACCATGAATTGAATTTTATGACGAAGGGAGAATCTCAAATTTATATAATTTATCAAGGAATGGGGCGTAGTGACTCATTTTTAGTGCATGTCAACTTGAGATTTTCACTCTATTCGAAGCATCAGAGGCGTTCCTACCATATTTTGAGTTAGTGATTAGGCTTGTACGGTTTACGAATTTTGTTAAAATATGAATCCAAAAAAAAAAAATACAAATTACATAATATTTCCAAAAATTAAAAAAATATAAAACTAATAATCAAAGCTTGAGTTCAAATTTATAATAAAAATAATTTTATATCTTTTTTTATTTAATTAAAAAATAATAAAATGAATGGTAATGTTACCAAATCGTGCTTTTAATATTGTTTTAAAATATAAAAATAAACTAAAAGTTATTTAAACTAAAAAAACTAATAATACCTTGTATATTTGAATGAAATAAATTGACAATCACAATAGAAAAAAAATAGAATAAAAGTTGAACAATTGCATTATAGAAAAATAAAATAAATTTGAAAAAGTGTCACTGATAGAATAAACCAGGCAAACAGGCTCCAAATCCAGTAAAACTTGACACACATAATCTTTTAGGCATTAGTAACCTGCTAGAATAAATAGTATGAGAATCTGAGATATGGGGTGCTTGTTTGATTGGACTTAACTTGTTACACATTTCTTTACTTAATTACACCTTTATACAGGATATAAATGATATAAAACATGTGTTTTGTGCAGATTTTATCTACAACCTTAAAAATATGGAACATGTATTGAATTATGTCACAAGGAGAAGCAATTTGAGTATTATTAAGGATGCAAAGGAAGATTTGCTGAAACACATTTGTTTAGTAAAGCCATTGGAGCAGATGAAGAATTTCCATGTGAATTCAATACGAGAAAGGAAAAATCAGCAATCTGGAAGTTCCTGAAGCAGAGAGTCCCATTCGAATATGGGAAATGGCCCATTCGAATACAATTGCTAAGTGAACCAATTTCTGAAGCGGATGGCATATTCGAATACAACTGAAAAGCATTCGAATGCTGGGTTGTTCCTAGTAACAAATTCCATGTGACCTCAACTGTTCCATGTGACGAGATTCCGAAAGACAGTGAGGGGCAAGATCTGTAATTAAGGATGAATTGCATAACGGAATGAGGATTTTTTTTTGGCAGAAAGAATGAGTGGAGAGAGAAGGGGGAGAGGTTGGCATCACATGACCCACCCGTGGAGGTTATACATATACATTCGGTGGGGGGATGATTGAAAAAAAAGGAGAGAACTATAGAGAGAGGGAGAGAGTTACGTTCTTCTGGAATTTTCTGTTCACAGTTTTGAGATTTTCTGAGCTTTCAATTTGAATTGGCAAGTTCTTCATTACTGTAATTAGTTTTTGGTCACAATTTCAAATTCAATTCCAGATTTCTGTACTTGACTTTCAATCTAAAAGTAATTCACATTTTCTGATGTCAATGATCCCATCTCAATTTTCTGTTTTAGTTTTTGAATTTGTCATCATGATTGGCTGAATTAATCTTGGGCCAAGGCAAGAATAATGTTCTTCCAATGACTCTCAAGATGCCGTTCATCATGGATTTATTTTGAGTCTTGTGATTGCCATTCATAGTTGTATCTTCTTGCTTTAGAAATCAATGGTTTAAGATCTGATTTACATTGATTTGTATAATCTATCGATAAGTTCATAGAGGTTGCTTAACTTAGAACTCTCATTACAAATATGTATGGGAGTTGCTAGACTTAGAACTTTTATTATTCCTAAGATAGATTATGCACATCACTTGTTTGATCTATGGCTTGTGCCATCTGAAATTAATTTTCTCCAAAAAATTAGAACAACAAGGATTGGTGATTCATCTACTCTTGGCATTTTGAGAATGATTTGGATGAACATTGGAATTACTTTGACCCATCTTTCTCATATCAGATTTTAATTAAATTTAGTTCATATTTCAAAACTCATTTCCAAAACAACAAACATTTTCAAATCAGATTTTCATTTTCATTTTACATTCATATGAGCAATGTTGTGACTTTTTAAACCATTTGATTCAGCCACTCTTTTGCTCCTTAGATCTCTGTGGAAATGACCTGGTATTTACCAGTATTTTGTGCTACAATTACATCTTGCACTTAGGGAGTTTTGTCTTGATTTTCTGCACTCAAAACACTTAGTTAAAATATAGAATCAAGAGCGAGGAAATTAAGCAAACACAAGCACAAAATTTATAGTATGAGAATAAATAGTATGAGAATCTGAGATATGGGGTGCTTGTTGCGCATGAAAGTAGTTTTAAGATTAAATTTTAAACGTATAATTTGAAAAAAGTGTCGTTGACGGACCAAACCGAACAAACGAGGTCCAATGCCCATGAAACTCAACACACACGATTTCTTAGGTATTAATGACCTGCTCAAACAAATAGTAATAGAATCCAAGACTCGGGTTGCTCATAGTGCATGAAAATACTTTTTAGGTTAAACTTAAACTTATAACTTAAATAAATGCCGTTGACAAATCAAATCGAGCAAATGAACTTCAGTGCCTATGAAACTCAACATGCATGACCTCTAAGCCAATAGTAACCTACTGTAACAAACGGCATAAGAATCTGAGGCTTGGGATGCTCATTGTACGCAAAAGTAATTTTAAAGTTAAACTTTAAATGTGTAATTTAAAAAAGTGCTGTTAATGAACCAAATTGGCCCTGATGCCTGTGAAAATTGACACACACGATCTCTTAAGTATTATTGACCTTCTAAAATAAATAATACGAGAATCCGAGACTTAGGTTGCTTGTAGTGCACAAAAAGTAGTTTTAAGGTTAAATTTTAAACTTATAACTTGAAAAGTGCTGTTGATGACCTAAACCGAGCAAATGAGCACCTTTGTCTATGAAACTCGACACACACAATTTATAAGGTATTAGTGACCCACTAAAACAAATAGCACGAAAATCTGAGACCCTAATTGTTCATAGTGCGCAAAAATTATTAAACTTGAAGAGTTTTAAATTTCTTGCCTAATTTTGTTTATATTTATATTAACAATTTTGGTGACTAATAAAATTTATTTTTCTTTCCTTTTTTTTTTTTCAAGTTTGATAGGGCAACAGACTAGGACATCTTTTTGTTTGTTTGTTTGTTTTTTTTCCTAAAATTGTATTGGACGTGTTAATTGTACATTAAATTTATACTTTATAATTAATATAATTAATGGAGTTTGTTGTTAGGTCGTTGTTTTTGTGTGTTGTATGATTTTAAATTTTAGGAGTAAATTTTATATAAAAATTTTAGTACAAGTTTATATAGGCATAAAAGGGGGAAAATACAAATATTTAAAAAAAAAAAAAAAAAACATAATGACAACCATGTGACTAGTGACGACTCCCTCGAATAGTCACTAAAAACCCCGCTTCTCTAGTTACATAGCGGTCGCTAAAGATCGGTTAGACTTTTCACCGTCTTAGCAATTAGTGATCACAAGAGGGGTTGCAAATGTACTCATTTGTAACAAGTTTTTGCATCCATGCATTGGCCGTCACGAATGACACCAAAAGGTTTTCAGCGATCACCAAGAGGTCTCAAAAGCAATCACTAAAACTTTGATTTCTTATAGTATTTTGTGAAGATTGGGAAGACTGTCTTATGCTGGCAAAGTAGATTCTCCTACTTGTCAGTAGGTTAAAGAGCTTAACAATAGGATCAAAGCGTTAGTTATACTAGCAGGTGAAACTTTTTAAACGGGTTATATATTGTTTATGTTAAGGTTTTTAGTTCTCCTGTTATTTTTCCTGCTAGGTTTTTCATGTAAAATCTTTATATTTAATCTCTTTTATCCTTTTGTACATTGAACTTATTTGAAATTCGTAAGGGTTTTCATGTAAAATCTTTATATCTAATCTCTTTTTATCTTTTTGCACTTTTAGCTTATTTAAAATTGTGATTGGTGAATCCATCATATTGTATTCGAGAGTTTCAATAGTATGATATACCATATTAGTTGACTTAAAATATGCAATAATTTTTAAATTTAATAAATACAAACATATTTACCAAGTATGTTTCAAGCGGAGACACCTGACCCAATAGACAAAAACTTAATCTATTTAAAATTGATAGGAGTAGGGAAGGAATCCTACATCTAGGAAAGGATGGAAATTGGCGAATTGGAGGATTAAATTTCCAAACAGAAATTGGTGGCGATATCACTAAAAAAACAAATAATAATGAGAGAAAAGCGAGAGAAATTATAAATTTTCTTTTATTTAGTTTTGTAGAAAAAGAGATACAAAGCAAGATGAAGATTAAATAATTTTTTCTTTATTTGATTGTCATGTGAAGAAAGAGGGAAACTAAAAATAGAAAATTAGTCTAACAAATGGTATAAAATTATTTGTTTATTAAAACAATTTAATTCAATAAATATAAAGTACAATAAATTATAATTTAATTATATTATTTATTAAAACAATTGAATAAAATATAATTACTATATCATTTAATTCAGTAATTATCAAATATATTAACTATATGATTTTTTTTATTAACAATGTAACTAAATTTTGTCCACAACTAACTCAGATAGTTGAATTTCAATTTTTGTAATGCTATCCATAAATTATAAATAAAATTTTACCTAAAAAAGATGCCTTTTAGTTTTCTAATTTGATGTGAAAATATTTTATTAAAATATCATTTTAATATAGGATTGTTAATAATTTAATATAGGATTGTTAATAATGTTTAAATTTATGAAATTGAAACTATAATAATTTAAATATAAATTTTATTATAAAATATAAATTTTCAAATATAAATTATTTTATTATTCAATTAAAATTTTATTATAAAATATAATTTCTCAAATATAAAATATTAAAAAAATTGAATAAAATATATTTTATAATAATTTAATTATGATATTTATTAAAAATAATTTAGTATATTAATTAAATTAATTAAACTCACTTATTAAATTAAATAATTTATTTTATTTTATTTATTTAGTTATATTATTTATTATAAATAAATTAACAATGAATAAAATATATTTCATAATAATTTAAATAATTTAATTATGATATTTATTAAAAATAATTTAATAAAATCTACTTAACATTAATTAAATTAATTATTAAATTTAATTAATTTAATTTTATTATTTACGAAAATAACTTGAGAAAATTTATTTCATATTAATTAAATTATATTATTATTATAAATAAGTTAATAAAGCATACTTCATATTAATTTAGATTATTAAATTAAATTAATTATATTATTTATTAAAAATAATTTTAGTTTAATAAAATGTTTGAATAAAATAATTTAGTTTAATAATGCAACAAAACAAAGTATTGAAATTGACAAAACATTTGTAATAGAAAAAGAACAAAGTCAAAATACTTTTTTATTTACGTATTTCTCTTTAATTTTTTATTTTTTAAAAAAAATAAAAATAAATTTAACAAACACGTTTTCATTACCAAATTTAAAAAATTTGTAAATATAAACGTTATTAAGTAGAAAATTTAACGTGTATAACTTTTGGAATTTTTCACATCAGTTATAAAATAAGTTAATGGTCAATTTATGAGTGTGTAAAAAAATCTCACCCTTTGAATTAGTTCTAAAGATTTGAAAAAGGCCCAAAATCACCTATCCATATTTAGTATCGTAAATCACCGCATGCTCTAAGAGCACTATATAATTGCTCCGTGTAAATCTTCTCTATCTTTACTTCTTTATCTTTCTCTCACTGTGAACTGCTCTACTTTCCATCACCACCTTTTCAAAGGGTTTGCTAGCTCCCAAAGATTCTTAAGACCAAAGTATACAATGGATATATCTTTACTACAAGAATCGATCACAAACTTCAATGGCACAGACCGACTTTGGCTGGTCACTAACTTTTTTTTTTTTTTTTTTTTGGTGTAAGAGGGTCATGAACTTATGAGCTTGTTAGTTGTGGATGCACCACAAGAACAAAAGCTCTTCCTGGATGCCCACGCATACCTGTCTAAAATCATGTCCTTTCTTTCTTTCTTTTTTAATACCATTTGAAATTGAGACTCGATCTCTCTAAAATTAAGAATTCAATACCCAACTACCTCTTTAAAAACTTCCAATCAATTTTTGGTTATGAATTAGCTTTCTCTCTCTCTCTCTCTTTCTCATTCTAGATACTAATGCTTTAGTGTCAAAGCCATCCAGGTGGACCAGGTCCAACCAATTTGCTTCTGCTTCACCATCAGACAAGGGTGGAGGTGACCACGATAGAATACGAACATTTCTATTCACTCATTTTTCAAAAAAAGAAAAAGAAAAGTTAATTATATATATATTTTTAGTATTACTGGCACTAAATTTCTCGTTTGACCCAATTACCCAATTTATCCTTATTTATCTACAAGTTATAAATTAAAAATTACACTACTTATTTTAAAAAATTAAAAATCAAATTCTTTTTGACAAAACGCTCCACTTTATCTCATATATACTTTTTCCCCGTTGCTTTTATGATGTGAGGTAATATTTTAATTCGTCAGGTACTAGAAAAAAAAGATTCTATTAAGACTATTATCATCCAGTCATTTACCATTTTTGATATAATTTTTATTTATTATTGCTATTTTTTCTACTTCACAACGAAATAAATTCTAATTCAATTAATTTTAATTTTAAATTTGCCTCCACCCATTATATATATATATATATATATATATTTTATCTCTATCACTATACATTTTTCTAATCTACGGTGGCAGTGGCAGAGATAAAAAATGTAGTGGATAAGGGTAGATTTAAAAAAAATTACTCGAATTAAAATTCGTTTCGCTATGTAGTAGAAAAAATAATAATAAATATATAAAAATTGTAAAATAATAATCATAAATAAATAAAAATTATGGGTTTGTTTGGCCACATCAAAACTCACCAAAAGTCACTAACTTTAACTATCTTTTGTACTTTCCTTTAATAAAAAAATTTCACATATCACCTTTATGTCACATCTTTTTATTTTTATTGAACTTTTCTTTTATTTTTTGTCTACCAAATAGACCCTATATTAAAAAAGACAAATGAAATGATTAGAGAATAATACAATCTATTTGCATGTAGATGTTAATAACAAATAATTAGACATCACCCCTAAAAAAAAAGACAAGATTTGACCTTTAACCTTCTAGAATAAACGGTGTACTTTTTAGTTTATAACCTACAGGTAAATAAAGGTAAATTAAGTTAATGGGTTTAAAAAAGAATTTTAGTGTAGATAATTCTAAAAAATATATATAATTAATTTTTTTTTAAATGAGTAGAAACAATTGTCCGTACACTGTGATCATCTCGGACCCTTCGCATACACCTATAAAGGGATGAATATATGATTTATAATTAATAAATATAAAAATATAATTTCTAAGTAGTGAGAATAAAACTGTAATTGTTAAACAAGTAAAAATAAAAATAATGGAATATAGTTATAATTTTTCAAGTTTTTTTTTTTGGTGGGGGGGGGGGGGGTGGGTAAGCACATTTAAGTAGGTCGCAAATGTGTAATTTGGGCCATCGATTTAATGAGTCCCAGTGGTACGTCGCATAATTGTTTTATTCGATTTGTTTATTAAAACTTAATTATTTTTATTTTCATAATATTTACACATATTATTCATGAGAAGGAGTTTTTGTGATCGTGAGGAACGATTGTCCGAGTCGGGACTCTCCTTTCGACCCTCACACCCAAAAGTATGATGAATTTGTTGCCCTCAAGGAGCTCATGAGATGCGCTTCCCTTAACTTGAACCCCTATCCTTCAAGAATTAAAATAAGGGTTGAGTAGGTACTTATGACCGTTAGGTCAACTTCTACTTTAATTCTTAAAGGACAAAGTTCGAGTTAGGAGATGTGCACCCCAGGGGCTCCCTGAGAATGATAAATTCACCATACCTTTGGATGTGAGGATAGAAAGGAGGGTCGCGGTCGGACGATCGCTTGCGCCCCTACTTTAATTGTTGAAGGACAGGAGTTCAAGTTGGGAAAAGCGCACCACATAGGCTCTTTGAGGGCGACAAATTTACCATACTTTCTGGTGTAAGCGTAGAAAAGAGGGTTGCGGTCAGATGATCGCTACCCACGGTTGCCAAGTAATCATGAGTACCTACTCAACCCCTAGTTTAATTCTTAAAAGATAAGAGTTCGAGTCCGGAAAGATACATCCTAGGAGCTCCCTGAAAGTAAAAAATTCACAATACCTTCGGTCATGAGGGTAGAAAAGAGGGTTGCAGTCGAACGATCGCTTCTCGCAGTCATGAAAACTCACTCACAATTCACATTTAGAAAAAAAAAAAAAAAAAAAACATTACAAGAATAATGGTTAAAATATGAAAGAACGGTTGAAAAAGCCGGTTTCCAAGAAAACATTATGTGGCAAACAGTTCATCAAAACCAGCTGAGATTATATACAAATGCAACATTTCTAATAAAACATATTATGAAGGAAAAAAAAAGAAACAAAAAAAATAACTCGGAAAAACTGATTAACAGGTTCTTTAGACTTAATTTTAAGAGTTAGTTCAATTGGTAAAATTTTGAATTTATTTTTCAAAAGTTATCAACTTGAGTATTCTCATACCCACCGGAGGTGACTTTTTCATAGCCAAATATAAGCCTCCCCAAAAGAAAATATAGGCCTCCCCACTTCTCAATTTATTGACATTGGTGTTTGGGAGATTAAATTCTACCAAAGTTTAAAAAAAAAAATTACCAAATTTTTTAATTTTCTTTAATTACCAATCATACGTTCCAAACACCACTCATACGCGCCGCGGTGCATGGCTAGCTATGATTTCTAAGCAAAGCTGATTTCTTAATTAAAAAAAAAAAAAGCCAAATTAAGCTGATTTCTTAATTAGAACAGTTGACCAAAAGCAAAATTTAAACTATCATCATTGGCATCTCTTTGGCAGAGAACTCTCAACAGCGTATCTTGCGCCTTATTTTCTTCCACGTTTGACAGCCAAAAAGTTTAATTCGGATTTTGGTGTATGCACTTTTGACTAAAAAAAAAAATCATAAAATTATAATTTCAAAACTGATGGAAGATATAAAAAATTAAAAAAATTAAAATTTTATAATTTTTTTGAAGCTCCAAACGCACTAGTTTGAGATATATATATATATATATATATAACAACGAGGGTGCAATATTACACATTTTTTATATTTTAACTATTTTTTGTTAAAATTTAAAAATTCAAAATTATTTGTTGCCGAATTATATGTCTTATGGATTTTATGTAATATCCCGTTCAATGTTTTAACAGTTGCTAGGCCAAATGTCAATGGTTCAACAGTTGCTCAACCAAAATTGAATTTGTGATGCTATAAATAGATTAAATATACTACGTAAAGAAATAAAATATTAAGATAATGTAAGATTAACTAAGAATTTAATATTTGTTAAATATTACTTCTAATGTTAATTATTTATTTTACCGAGTCATTATTAATTAAATTTTTTCTTATTAAAAAGACTGGTTTACATAATCAATTTTTTCTTAACTGAAAAGATTAAAACTATATTTTAATCTTCTTTTAAACCTTCAAATGTAAAAATGTCAAATTAATAAAAAAAAACTAATTTTTTTCTCTTTCCAGATACAAAAAAACTGACTTTTTTTAATTTCCAAACCAAGTCTTATTCCCATAATAGTAGCCGTCCTAATTAGTTTGAATTGGTGAAGGGAAGAAAACGTGAAGAAAAAATTATAAGTAGAATGAAATAGAAAAAATGGTTAAATTTATTCTCTTTTCTCGATTGGATTAAAAAATAATACGTCAAAATTTTAATTTTTTATTTAATTCATTATAAGAAAATAGTACATATTTTTTTGATAAATGATACTAAATATACCTTATTTTAATTTCCTAATACTCCAAAAAATTATTTATTGTATTTTCCTAATTGGACATATATATCTAGCTGGCTAACAGTTAGCCCATGGGCTTCTATCCCTGCAGTTGTACTGCAAAGCTAGAAAGGGTGGACATGTAGACATATACGTTATCTTAATTTTGCATTAAGAAAATAAAATAAAATAGAAAAAGAATATTTTATTCCAACTGATGATCCCTATAGGAAAACCTTATAAATATATGTAGTTTTGAGTTGATTAATTGTATATACTATTAATTAGACCATCTTGAGTACTTAATTTCTGAATTGAACGGAACTGAAGTTGCTTTTAAACTTCAAGAACCTAGAGTTAAATCTCATACGGTTTAATTAATATGAGTTTAATCCGAGCCTTTAATTTTAAAATACAATTTTCACATTTAAAGAGGGTAAACCAGTTAATTGAGAATACATTAAATAATAAATTGAAAGGAAGAAAAAAAAGTTTTAAATTATGAAAGATATATTAATTTAAATTTTTTATTATTTATTTATTGTTATATCTTTATTTATTTTTAGTTATTATCTTTATTTGTCTTTACTTGCTATATCTTTATTTATATCCAAAATAAATAAAGATAATAACTAAAGATAAATAAAAAAAATAATAAATTTTAATTATATTTATTTTATAAACATATTTAAATTTATATTAAAAATAAATAAGGATATAATAAATTTTTTTAAGACTAAGATTAACAACTGAACAACTAAATAAAAATAAAAATAACTACTAAAAATAAATCAAGATATAACAACCACAGATGAATAAATAATTAAAATTTTAAATTAATATATATAAATTGAAATATATATCTAAAAATAAAAATAATTAAAATTTTACTATATTTTTATTTATATTTAGTTGTTATCGATTTTAATTTTCTCTTTCCTCTTTTCTTTTTCATCATTAAAAATTTTTTTCTTTTTCTTTTCAATTTATTATTTAGTTTTTTTTTAAATGACGGGTCTACCCTTCTTTAAAGAAAGGTAAAAATTATATTTTAAAATTAAAGAATCAGATTAAACTCATATTGATTGAATAGTGTGAGATTTAACTTGTTTCTAAAGTTTAAAAATCACTTCAGACCCCTCAATCCTTAATTTCTAACCCATTCATTCTTGTAATATAAAAAGGCACAAAACAAAGTAGAATTAATTAATTGGTCCAATAATGGATCAAAATGAATTGGGAATCATCCGATCTCAAATCGAACTCACTTGGAATACTAAATTTTTGCATTAATTCGCCTTAGGGAGCTTGAATCACACGTGCTTAAACCCTTTGTTTATTAGACTTGGCATCACAAATTTCTACTCTCTCTCTCTCTCTCTTCCACCACCTTAGCAAGGTCCCAAAGATTCTTAGACCAACAATTAATGAAAAACCACCCTTTGTTAATTAGACTTTAGGATCACAGATTCACAAATTTCTACACACACTCTCTCTCTCTCTCTCTCACAATCGACCACCACCTTGGCAAGCTCCCAAAGATTCTTAGACCCAATGCTTGACCGTCTAAAGTAAAATAGATGACCGTCTCAACTCACACGCCCAACCGCTTCAAGGCATTCGTTAAAAGGGTTAATTAACATTACAGCCTTCCCCCTCCTTCTTTCATTGGCCCTAAATCCCAAACATCCGAGCTTTTTTTACCAAAATATGGACCTCTCTCACACTTTTTACCATAATAAAGACAAAAAATAAAAATTATTTACCAAATTAAGAGCAAAAGTGTCACTGACAGTGATGCTTTCTGCCTAACATGTACATATACTTCTTTTACGTGAAAGCGTCACTACTACTAACACTTTTTTATATTTTGCTAGAGAAAGTATCAGTATTAATAACGTTTTCTTTAATTTTTTTTTTTTTTTGAAAGTGTCACTGGTACTAACACTTTCTTTATGTTATTATTATTTTTTTAGTTAAAGCGTAACTTTTCTTCTTAATTTTTTTTTATTTTTTGTCAAAATAGTCAAGAATACCAACAAAAACCTATATAGCAAACATTGAATATATTTTATCTCAAAATAATTAATTAAATAAATACCAAATATATTTTATCAAATTCAATTAATTTTATAAAAACTAATAAAATTAAATATTTCCTTAAAATAAAGTTAATTGCTATAAATAAAATTGCGTTACCAAGCATGTTTCTTGTTTTTATTTCAGATGAAAAATCAAAATTAAAAACAAAAAATTAAAATAAAAAATTAAGTATAAATAAAAAATTATAAATATTATAAAACAAACTCAAAAAGCATTCACCTAAATTCAAAATATAATTATCACTATAATTTTCACGATCAAATTAATTAATTAAATAAATATAAAAATATTTTATTAAATTCAATTAATTTTATAAAAACTAATAAAATTTAATATATTATTAAAATAAAGTTAATTACTATAAATAGAATTGCATCATCAAGCATGTTTCTTGTTTTTATTTCAGATGAAAAAAATGAAAAACTAATAAAATTAGTTGAATGCTTTTTAGGTCTATTTGTTAATATTTATATTTTTCTTTCTAATTTGTGCTTAACCGTTCTTATTTTTAATTTTTTTGTTTTTAGTTTTCATTTTTTTCATCAGAAATAAAAACAAGAAAGATACTTGGTACAATAATTAACTTTATTTTAACGAAATATTTAATTTTATTATTTTTTATAAAATTAATTAAATTTAATAAAATATATTTCGTATTTATTTAAATAATTAATTTGATAAAATATATTTGGTGTTTGCTATGCATGTTTTTGTTAGTATTTTTGATTGTTTTACCAAAAAAAAAATTAGGAAGAAAGTGCCGATTGTAATTACACTTTCACTAATATATATATATATATATATGGAAAGTATTAGTGTCAATGACATTTTCAAAAAAAAAACTATTAAAGAAAACGTCACCACCATTGACACTTTTATCAAAATATAAAAAAAATACCAATAGTTGAGGCACTGTCACCCCAAAAAAAAAAATTATGTATATGTATGTTAGGTTAAAAGCATCAGTGCCAGTAAACTTTTCTCCTAATTTGGTAAATGATTTATTTTTGTCTTTATTATGGTAAGAGAGAGAGAGTTCCACAATTCGGTAAGAAACTCCGAAAACCCCACAATTCGCTCCCTCTGCTTTCTCACTCGTCTCTTCCATGCACACTCTCTCTTTCTCACCCCCATCTATCCGGCTCTCTCTCTCTTCTTTCCCCTCATCTCTCCTGCACTCCCTCTCTTCTCTCCTCCTCATCTCTTCTCTCCCTTCATCGGACTTGCTTGCGCCAGAGGCCGAAGGACGCCGGCGGAGCCGGAGTCATAGTTATTCTCTGGAGCTGCTGCCAGCTATACCTTCGGGTGCACCCATATCCCTTTTTTTTTTTTTTTCCCTCTATCGGCCGAATTTCAGGAAAGTAATTTGGTTTTTTTTTTTTTTTTGGGTTGGTTATGCCTTCAAAGTATAATGTTGTATGCATCTGGTGAAACCCTTTTGTTTACAATTTTGAGAAATTATGAATCTATCTTCTCTCCCTTCTGTTGGTGTGATGGATAGTGAAATTTACATGGCTAGAAATCGTTGCTTTTTTTTCTGTCATTGTGAGTCACCTATGAAACTGTCATTATCTTTTTTTATTAGTGTCTTATACCTGAGTTATGGTTGTTGATTTTATGTTGTTGACAATTTTGATGGATTGTAGTTTGAACTTGTTGATAGTTTAATTAATTTTTGATAATTTACAATATTGTGTGAATTTTGCTTATTTGAAAATATTTTTGGTATGTCAAGTTGGAAAATAAGTTAATTAAATTAAGAAAATTCTCTTTTACAATATTTGAAATAATTAATATTATTTTGATAGAAATTACCATCCAATTACTTACACTAAGTCATGAATACATTAATTTATTCACTATGTTGAATAAAATAAATAAGTTGTTTAATACTAATTACTTTGAATGAAGTTTATTAGTAAAAAAACTTAATTGAACAAATAATCAATCGCTTACAAAAAAATTAAATTTGAAAAATATTTGAATAAAATAAATCATCAAAATATGTAACTATTATTTACTAAAAATAATTTTAACTTAATTATTTTAACCCAACCATTTAATAACTTTTAAAAAAATAAATCATGGCATATAATTCAAGAATAATTTCAACATTCGTTTCATTAACAAAAATAAACAAAAGAGCAAAAAGATTATAAAGAATAAAAAATTAATTAAAATAAAGAAAACGCATGCATGTCAAACCCCAAATTTCCCTTATAAATATTTTAAAATAACAATTTATTTAGTAAAATATTTAATCAGAATATTTATTTTATCAAACTAGTACTATTGAAATACTAAAATTATTCTATTTCTTACTTATTTTGTAAAACTAAAATTATTCTGAATAAATTATAATTTCTTATGAAAATCATATATTTCACTAACATTACTAGAGATTGGCCAATTGGCGAGCAAAAAACTCGGGCGACCGTTTCTGTTGGTCGCTATAAAGGTATTAGCAACCGCTTTAAGCAGTCGCTGTAATGGCCGTCGCTAATCCAGTGCGGCAAGAGATCGGCGACAAAAAAATTTGGGCGACCGCTTAAAGTGGTCGCTAATACTTTAAGGCGACAGCATTAACGACCGCCCAAAGCAGTCGCTAATAACCTGCTTATATCGAGCATAACACCCCTCTTTTTTTCCTCTCCCCCCCTCCCTCTTTCTTTTTCCTCTCCTTCCCTGGTGCTCTACCCCTCTCTCCCTCCCGCCCCTCCGTCATCCTCCTTGTGCCGCCGCCGCCGCTGTGGTAAGCTTCCTCTCTAGCTCTCTTTCTCTCTCTCTCTCTTGCTCTCTTTCACACTAAGCTTTTTTTTTTTTTTGTGTAAGAGTTTTTTGGAGGTCTCACCACCACACCACCAGGTTTGATTTTTTTTTTTAGTTTGAATTATTTTTTTTATTTTTTGATTTTTTCATGTTTATTATTGGATTAATGTAAATAATTTTTTTTTGATGGTTGGGGTTTGATGATTCATCCATGCATGCATGTATATATTATTATTTTTTTAATTTTAGTTACTCATTAATTTGTTAATTTCATATATATGCTGTTGATGTTGGATGTTGGTTGTGTGATTGGAATTTTTTTTTTGAATTGTTGGTTGTGAAATGTAATTTTGTTGAAATGTTGCTGTCAAAAATTTTTTTTTTTTACTGTGTAATGTATTTTTTTAAATTTTTTTATTTTGCTTTTTTTTTTAATTTTTTTAATTTTGCTATTTTTTTAATTTTTTTAATTTTGCTATTTTTTAATTTTTTTATTTTGCTGTTTTTTAAATTTATTTTGTTGTTTTTAATTTTAATGAGTAATGTTTAATTTTTTTAAATTTTAAAAGTATTATTAGATTAGCAAATTGAAATACCATTAATGCGCAACAAGCAATATAATAAAATATAAATTTTTTGTCAATTTATATCTTTTATTATCATTCATTAAACTAACTATAAAATAATTTTAATTATGTATGAGTGAAAGACGACAAAATATCAGTTAAAATAATTATGAACATAGTTTTAAAAAGAGAAATGTAATTTTTTTTTAAATTTTGTTGAACTAAAAATTTGAAATCATAACGGAGCAAATGTTTTATTAAATTAAGCTTAAAATGATTTTTAAATTCAAATATTTAAAGTAGGTATTAAAAATAATAAAATTAAGTATTAAAAATTAGTATTAAAAAAAGTAAAAATATTTTGATTGAAATATAATTTTTTGAAATTATAAAAGAGTGAATGCTTAATTTTTTTAAATTTAAAAATGTGAATTGAAATTAGCTCTTTGTAAGAAAATATAATTTATTAAATAATTTTATTTAATAAATTATATAAATTTTTATCATTGGGTGAAATAATTATCAAAAATAATAAAGGAGTGAGTGTTTAATTTTTTTAATTTAAAAATATAAAATATGAAAAATAATATTTAATATGATTTGCTTTTGAAGTAATGATTAAACAATTAAGAAATTAATTTTAAATATGAACAATATTAAAGTAAGATATTTGGAATTATAAATACATAAATGTATAATTTTTAAAAATAAATTGATTAACTTACCTTAAGGAAATTGAATTATATTATGATATTTATAATGTTAGAGAATAATATTAAAAATATGAAAATTAAGTAAATATTAATATTAAATTATAATTTGTAGGTTCATTAAAATATAAATTAAAATTAAGTTATAATAAATTAACTTATCTTAAGGAAATTAAATTATATTATGATATTTATAATGTTAGACTACAATATTAAAAATATGAAAATTAAGTAAGTATTAATATTAAATTAAAACTTATAGGTTCATTAAAAATATAAATTAAAATTAAGTTCTAATAAGATAATATAATTTATTAAATAATTTGTATATATTATTATCATTTACGAAAACAATCATGAAAAAATATTAATTAACGTTACCTTAATGAAATTAAATTATATTATAAATTTTTAAAATAAATTAATTATATTATGATATTAAAATTAATTAACATTATGTTAAGGAGATTAATTAATGTTATTATCTTACCGAAATTAATTAAATTAATGAACGTTACTTTAGGGAAATTAAATTATATTATGATATTTATAATGTTAGACACTAGTATTAAAAATATTAAGATTATCTGAATATTAATATTAAATTATAACTTGTAGGTTCATTAAAAATATAAATTAAAATTAAGTTCTAATAAGATAATATAATTTATTAAATAATTTAAATATATTATTATCATTTACTAAAACAATCATGAAAAATAATATTAATTAATGTTACCTTAATATTGAAATTAAATTATATTATAAATTTTTAAAATAAATTAATTATATTATCATATTAAAATTAATTAAAATTACATTAAGGAGATTAATTAATGTTATTACCTTACCAAAATTAATTAAATTAATGAATGTTACCTTACAGAAATTAAATTATATTATGATATTTATAATGTTAGATAGTAATATTAGGAGCATTAAGATTAAGTAAATGATAATATTTAAGTTATATTAATATTAGTCAAAATATTCAATAATAAAGTAGCGTATTAATAATATAATTCAATTAAATTGCTTCAATTAATATCGTAATGTTTAGATTTACTTAAATTATTAAAAATATTTTTATTAGATAATTTATATATATTTTTGTCGTTCACTATTAATATTATGAAAAATATTAAATAAAAAGTAGCATAAATAGGAAACAAATATACTAAAAAATATTAATATCGTAATATTTGTTTTTAATTTATATATTTTTAGTTAAACAATAATACTAAAAATAATAAGATCAGGTAAATAATAATATTAAATTATAAATTTTAGGTACATTAAATATTAATATTAGTTAAAATATTAAATAACGAATTAGAATATTGATAATATAATTAATTTAGGTCAAATTAGATTATTTCAATTAATATTGTAATGGTTGGTTACTCAAATTATTGAAAATACTTTTATTATTTGAAATCATAATTTGATTTATGTTATAATGAGCAAATATTGAATTGTTCGTAATATCTATTGTTAATTTATTTAATTTGTATCGTATTATTTAATTTGTTGTATATTTGATCTTCGGATAGTTTATTTAAGTGTTATTTTTTTAAATAACAATAATTAACTCTAATCCTTGGGCCCAATCCAAAAGTAAATCCCTAATCTTGCTTGAGCCTAATCCAATATCTTTTTTGGGTTGGGCCCAGTCCAATCCAATATGAATACGATAAGGAAATTAGGTTAAATAATAATATTATAATATTATTTTTAGATAATTTACGTAATAATATAGTAATTAATTAGACAAGCGGCAGTAGTTAATTAATAATATTTAATTAGATCAATTACTAATTAAAAATAACCCCTAATCTTGCTCGGGCCCAATCTAATATCTTTCTTGGGCCCAATCCAATCCAATATGAATACAATCTCCTTAATCTAACTTGGGCTTGTTGTCAATATCCTGTTTGGGCCCAATAAAAAATATTTGTAAATACTTTATTCTAAGTTAGAAAACAAACAGACATTGAGAACTTCTTTATTTTATTCATTTGCATACATTAGTGAAACTTAGACCCGTTTGAGAATCTACTACGCCACTCGTTTGGTCATCCTTAGGCAATGGATTAGGTCTTCGACTAGGTTCGTTGTTCTTTTGATAAATATGCGGGGATTGACGTACGCAATTCTTGAATTGTCTAGTTTGGACAGTTTGGGAATGCAATTATCCATTCTACCTTTAACAACTCATGTATTGTCCTATGTTAGATGAAGTTTCGGTTGACGTCCTGTTGTTCTTCGAGTGCATACACAGAGTACGACTGATGTTGTCTTTATGTTGTGTACTTGGAGAACCACGCGGACATGCTGCCGAAATTTAATCTAATTAGGAGACAAATGCATTGAGTTGTTGAGTGCAAGTTGGATCGTGCATTCTCGAATGGGATAAGACCAATCACCCTGTAATAAGGAGGTAAAGTTTAACACTAGGTGATTTTGCATATGGCACTACTTTTTTAAGTAATGACATTTTATCCTTTTGGGACTCCACAGACACTCTAAGCGAGATGGACAAGAGTTGGATTGATTTGTCGAATAGGATGTCCACGGAGTATATGGAGGGGATTAATCAGTTTATTGTATTCACCAATGGGTTTTCCAATGAGTACATTAGTTGTCCCTGCAGAAGGTGTGCTAACCGGCATTACTATACACGGGAGGTTGTCAGAGAGTATCTGATCCGTAATGGGTTCTTGAAGCAGTATAAATATTGGACTCTCTATAGGGAAGAGTATACCTCCTCTCGTCCAAATGAAACCGTTGAGGTGGAGGCTGAGGCTACAGAGGAAGTTGATCTAATGCTCGCGATGCTAGCTGATATCACGTGTGGATTGACACATGAAAATAGCGATGCTGGTATTAATCTGACGGGTGGAACTAGTCCCCGCTCGGGTGCGGATGATGAGTCCTTGAGATATTTTGAAGTACTCGACGATGCGCAGACAGAATTATATCCTAGATGTAATAACTTGAAATTTTTTTCTCTTAATTAATTTGCTTAAGTATGGTGGTGATATTTATTGTAGTAAAAATCTAGAAAATTGAGGATTTGAAAATTTTTGGAATGATGAAATTAGTTGAAAAGATTTTTGGATTTAATTTTTACCCTATGTAGGAGTTTAATATAGAATTTCTAAACTTTTATCCAAACAATTCCTAGCCCAATTATCTATTTGGTTCAACCCAAGCCCATTAACCCATGGGTCAACCTTTTCTTTGACTCACCTCAACTCACTTCAACTCACTTTATCACTCACTGAGTTGACTCATGAATAGTAGCTCTAAATTATTTCCCGGCAACTTCATTTTTCATCTTCCATACATCTCTCATAATCTCTCAAATTAGGTGGCTAATTAGTCAAAAAGAAGACGCTACATTGATGACTTTAAAGCAACTCTTTCAAATTATTTAGCTAGCATGATTTAAACATTTAAAGTATCTTTTAAATAATTTGCTTAATTTGTCAAAAGCTAGCATGATTCCCGGATCATGCCACCTATCTTCATCCATCCTCCAACACCTCTCTTAAATTATGTGGTTCGATAGTTAAAAAGGCAAAGCTAGATTATTTGGATTATACTACCTAATGCATAATCCTACTTTAGTGGCTTTCAAGTCTAAGAAGTGGAGGTTGTTTTTCTCTAACCTACACTTTCTCTAAACTCCCATGAATTCCTATAAATTGGTGTGCCTTTAAAAAGAAAAAAAATAAGAGAGAAAAAAATAAATCATTATTTTAGTGTGGTTAGAGATTAGGTGTTGCTTGGAGGAAGAAGAAAGGCTTGAAATTTTCTAATTGGGTGGTGTTCAAAGCTCAACTCCTTTTTTCTTCACAGGCTTGGTCACCAATATCTTTATTGAGGTAGGATGATGAATCTCCTTAAATGTATTTTCTGGGTTTGAAATATGAAACTTGATTATGATAAAAAAAAAATAATACCACATATTAGGGGTAGGGAAGCTGAAATTTGACTGATATAGCCCAGTATTCTGACAGTTTTCTGTTTGTAACTTCTGATATGTTCTTGACCCCTAAAATGGTGGAATTAGGCTTCGGCTAAAACATAAAAGTTGTAGCCCTTTAAGTTTTCTTTCCAACCCAAAAAGATTTGCATCAATCCGATTTGTGAGTCAAAAGTTATGTTCAAAATACTGAGCACGTGTAAAACTATATCTTCTGAACAAATTAAATTCAAGGCTGTTTTTGCACATTTAGACCTTAGAATTTTTAAAAGTGTAAAACATGAAAGTTGTAGGTTTTAAAGTCTAGTTTCTATGGATATAAAGTTTATAGATATTGGAGTATTACTCTATTTTATATAAATTTTCTTTTAAACTGCTGTCTTTGCTTAGCCTTTAATTGATGTTTGTTTGGATTTTTTTTAGAATATTATGTTTAAAGATTTATTTAAATTTCCAATCTCCTTCTGTTAATTATTGTCATGTTAATAAATTCCATTGATGTGTAATTTTATTTACAATGCCTGATTTAGTAAAACACTTATACTATTTGATATAATACTGAAGTTGACTGTTAAGTTGATGCTAGTTAGTTATTTTCCAATTGATATGAAATTATTTTAAACTGGATATTTGTATCATTTATTTATGATAACTGACTTAGACAATCAGTTTCATCATAGATAGTTGGATGACTTATTCAAATTAAAATGGCTTAGTAGAACCAAGTATTTGATAAAAATGCCCAAATGAAATAATGGACTTATTCTTTCCTCATTTGGTCTTCCTTAAATAAATTTGATTTATTTTAATTGATTCTTTTAGGCATTGTTTTGTCTACCTAGCAAGATATATAACTATATTTTTATGATTAAGTGAACTTAATGAAACTTATTTAATACCTTCCTAAATATTGGAATAAATTTATAGATATTTGTGGATATCTTGAAGCCGAAAACCTATGATAAGGGTTTGGTTATAAAAAAGATGATGGTTGGAAATTTATTCAAATAAAATAAAACTTATAAATTTTTCTAAAATTAAATATAAGTCCAAAGAGCTATTTACTATCTTTATATTCCATAAAATAATAAAATAAAAAAAGAAAAAGAGGTAAAAACCGAGATCACAGCCAATGAGGTTCGAACTCGCGACTTCAAATCGCAATTAAGGTCGCCCGATAACTAAGCTGCCAGCCTCGGCATAATTAATATACCATTAGAAATAATTTTATTCTTATCAAGGCTAGTACGGCAAACTTGTCAAAGAATTAACTAAAATACTAATTAGAATTCTAATTTTTTTTTTGTTACTTATTACTTGTTACTTGTTAATTTACATGTGGTACTTACCTTTATGACAAAAATGTTGGTGATTATGTTTAATCTTTAATTTATTGTGAATTATTATTAAATTTTGTATTGAGATAAAATACTTAAAGTATACTGTATGTGACTGAATAATCCCACTTCGGATTCATCACCCAGGAATATTGCCAGTTGTTATTAAAAATGTCTGATTGCCATACAGGATACCCTTGGAATGCCAAGGGGTGAAAATAAATTAAGGCACTCAGTGCTAAAGTCATTTTTTTAGCAATGGGGTGATGGGTAGGTAGAAATGGCCTTTTAGATGGAGATTGGAACATATGCATTTTATTTGGGAGATGCTCCCTTTTGACCTAGCTAGTCAGGTAGCCAGTCGCGACGGCTAGGTTTTTGGTGGGTGACACCGTTGGAATGTAATGAATGCTAAGCCTGTAAAGTCACTGGTTCCCAAGGCTGGGGATAGAGGAGGATAGGAGTATGATTATTCTAGGAGGATTTAGATTAAAGTCCTTTACCAAATTTTACTATGACTGGTAACCTCTCTTGCTTATGTATGAATGATGTGTTGGAATCATTTAATTATATTTAGTTCATCTTGATGAATATTTTATAATATATATATATATATATATATATGAAACCTGTATTGCTACGGGGTTGGATCCCAAGACCTTGAAGATCTGAATCTGAGATCTCTACTACTGCGACACAGATTTCATTATAGTACACACATCAACATTTAACTATTTCTACATGTAAGTAAAATAGTAGTTACGGTAACAGTTTCATCAAACTGTTGTAAGTATAATTTACATTATTCAGTTGGGATCTATTGAATTAATTATTACATAAACAGTATGCCACCTAATCACATTCACTGTAGTGAGTCATCTAATACAGTGTAGCATTACAACTATTGCATATAGGCACTTAGGAAATTCTGATTACTAGACTTTAGTAGCTCACCCCTTATGGAAATATTTTTTTCAGCATACTAGGCATAGGGATACTAAAGATGAGCTGTAAAGAGATTAATTTCTCTTAAATATTCCATCAGAAGAGTTATCTATTTTTTTTTCTTTCCTGCACAGAGCTGGAAGACTTTATTTATTATTGTGGTCTGTAATAATAATTATTGGATGATTGTAATCATTAAGTTTAGACCTAGTTACTTTATTTGATATGTAATGTTAATCGCATGGTTGGGACGCTTAGATGGCTTTGTAATATTATTCTCCATATTTTTTTTGTACTCGGTAGTTGAATCCCATCAAATGATTCAGTCTAATGATTTATAAATATTGGTTGGGATAAACTAGGGATTTTGAATACCTTAAATTTTTATTGCAAGTCAACCCCAGTTTGGAGGAAAATTTTGGGGTATGACGGCGTGTTATTGTCATTTTATTTTTATACCCAAATAAATAATCTCAAGTCACCCTCGGGTATTCGGATTATGAAAATATGAGGCGTGACACTGGATGTTAGCAATTCAGTAAATTGTCATTCATCGTTGAGCTGTTACATTTGAAGGCATTGAATCATTGGTCGGATAAGTCGTTTGACATGCTACTGCAGTTGCTCCACAGGGTTTTGCCAGTAGGAGCTAAGCTTATTGATTCGTACTATTAGGGACGCAAGTTAACTGAGAATTTGGGATTCGCATACCAAACTCTAGATGTATGTCCCAATAGTTACATGTTGTTTCGGAATGAGAATGGCACCTCAACACGTGTACCGTGTGTGGGGTTTCGAGGTGGAAGAATGTCGGTACTATCCAAACTCGGCAGAATTGTTTGGGTAAGCTTGTGGCTGCAAAGCAAGTGCGCTATTTTCCATTTAAGCCACGACTGAAGAGATTTTTCATGTCATCCAAGATCTCTAAACTAGTGACATGGCATGCCGAGAACAGCGGGGAGGATGGGAACTTATCATCCAGCAAACTTTCCGGCGTGGAAGGATTTTGATCAAAGACACCTTGAATTTGCTGTCGATTCTCGCAGTGTGTGGCTTGGTTTGGCTACTGATGGATTTAACTCATTTTCAGGCATGACTGGGGCAACTCACAGTACGTGGCCTATATGTTAATTCCATATAATCTTCTACCTTGGCTGTGCATGAGGCAACCTTTTGTCCTCCTATCAACATTGATTGACGGACCTAAAGGTCCCGGGGATAAAATAGACATTTATATGCAAGCATTGATTGAAGAGCTTAATGAATTATGGGCTGACGGTGTGATGACGTTTGACTCAACAAAAAATGAAATGTTTAAACTACGGGCAGCATTACTATGGACAATTAACGACTTTCCTGCGTACGCTAACTTATCTGGTTGGAGCACGAAATGAGAGTTCGCATGTCCTTATTGCAATCAGAGCAAGAAGTCAACTTGGCTAAAGTATGGTAGAAAGTGGGCGTACATGGGTCATAAACGCTTCCTACCTACGTTGCATAGGTTTAGGAAGGACAGAGTCTTGTTTAACGGCACTCGAGAGTTCGGTCCAGCACCACGAGTAATGATCGGGGTTGATTTGCTGGCCTAGATGGAGTGGGAGCAAATATGAACAATATATGACTTTCAGGATCTGTTAGCCCCCTCGCTGCCATCTATTTCTGGTGCAAATAGGAACCGAACCCATAATTGGAAGAAGAAAAGTACTTTTCATGAGTTGTCCTACTGAAAAGACAACTTACTCAGGCACAACTTGGATGTCATGCACATTGAGAAGAATGTTTGCGATAATATATTGTGGATGATCCTTGGTGTTAAAGGGAAATCAAAGGATAATGCTAATGCTCGACGTGATTTGCAAGAGATGGGATTGAAAACTCCATTGTACTTGTAGGCGAGAGAATCCAATGGGAGATATATGCCACCTGCACAGTACACAATGAGCAAGGAGGAGAAGGATGCGTTCTTGTTAATTTTAAAAGACGTGAAGGTACCTGATGGGTATTGCTCGAATATTTTGAAACGAGTGAACATGAGCGAATAGACGTTACAGGGTTTGAAAAGTCATGACAACGACGTCCTGTTTCAACAGTTGCTGCCTATAGCAGCAAGGAATTGTCTGCCTAATAATGTTGTGCAGCTGTTGATCAAACTCAGTAACTTTTTCAGGCAATTGTGTTACAAAGTAATCCGTATAGAAGATTTGAAGGGACTGCAGGATAGGATTGCTTTGACACTGTGTCATCTAGAGAAAATTTTTTCACCGGTATTTTTTGATGTCATGGTTCACTTGACCATACACCTAACTGAAGAAGCCCAGCGTGGTGGCCCTATCCAATTTAGGTGGATGTATCCAATCGAGCGGTATATGAACACATTAAAGAGGCATGTGCGGAACAAAGTTCAACCGGAGGCATCTATATCCAAAGGATATTTGATGGATGAGTGCATCAATTTTTGTACTGCATATCTAAACGATGATGTCTAAACAAAGTTTAGTAGGCCGGAGCGGATAAATGAAGGCCCGGGCCACAAGGAGGGGACTCGACACTTTTCTCAGGTTCGCCACGAGGTAAAAACATTAGCTTACTTTTTTATTTTCATATTTAATGATAGTAAATTATTAACATATAATTTACCTTTCAACAGAGGACAAATGGGGGCCTGAGGACAGATCGGATGTCTATGTGGTTGGCGACTTGACGTACTGATTCGCCGGAGGTTTAGGCCATACAGGTAACTAATTTTAATATTTTGTCTAATGAACATATAATTTAATTTTGCTTTAGATAATATAGTTACTTATCTTTTTTTTTTTATCTCGGCTTGTTTGCATTAGACGTAGTTTAATGCACGTCTAGACGAGCTGCCGCCGGATGAGAGGGAGTCCGAGGAGAGAAGGGACGAGATATTTTTCTCCATTGTCAAACGCGATGGTCATGGATACACGCTTACGCGGGGCGCGGGTATTCCACGCCGATCCGTCGCACGAGCAGAGTCAGCTTCTCAGGCCAGACGTCGTAACCAGGATTTGCTCCAGACCATTCGAGCTGAGATGGATGCGCGAGAGACATCACTTCAGGCTGAGATGATGGCTAAGATGGAGAGGCTCCTCTCTCAGAGTCAAAGCCATCCACCTCATTCTCCTCAGGTTAAGAATTTTATTTTTCGTTACTATTACTCATTAAAATTTTATAAATTTATTTATTCATATCTTTTTATCACGTTCTAATTTCATTATTATTCCATTGTAGGACCCGGACGATGGCGGATGGCCCTCTTGGACTGAATTAGGATGATTAGGATCCATTTATATATATTTTGATCAAAACATTTATATATATTTTAGTTTTTGTATTTTGAACATTTACATATAATAAAATTTTGTTTTAATTGTAATCTAATTTGATATTGTGTTTGTATATATAATCATCAATTTAAAGCCATGTTTGTTTTTTTGATTGATTTTATGAAAAAATTCTTTAGTTCCATGTGCAAATTAATAAAATATAATTAAATTAAATTTAATATAAATATTTATACATAAATAATAAAATATAATAGTTATTATAAATAATTAGCAACTATTAAATAAATAATTATTATAAATAAATAATAAATAATTATTAAATAGATAACTTAAATAATTCGATTCGTAAAAACATTATTGAGATTTTATTATAATAAATTATTGAGATTTATAATTAGATTGTGTAAAAAAAAATATAAAACTATGTATTAGCGACCGTTTAAAGCAGTCGCTAATTCCTTGCCGCCAAATGGCGCCAAATGGCCTTTGATTTCCTGGGTAAGTAATTGCGACCGCCTGACAATATTAGCAACTGCTTATAGCGATCACTAATAATTTGCGCCACTTGCCGCCATCTGTAGGCATTTTCACGCCAAAGAAACAGCGACCGCTGATAACTAATTTGCTGACGTTTTTCCCCCAGCGGTCGCAGCCATCGTCGCAAAAAAGTTAGCGATTGCTTTGACGGTCGCCAATACTCTTTAGCGACAACCCAAATGCAACTTGCTTGAGGCGGTCGCTAAGCCGTTGCTAATGCTTTTAGCGGCCGCTTTTTCCTTTTTAGCGACTGCTTGTGACGGTCGCTAATATTGCTATTTTCAGTAGTGTAAAATGTATTTAAATAAATAATAATGTTAATTTAAAAAGATTTATTCTCTTAAAATATTTGTTTATGAAAAATTATTTATGATATGTAACAAATAACTAGATTATGTATGCAAAAGTCCTATAATTTATTAAAAGTTATAATTGATTGAAATAAACTAAAATTAGGCTACATTTGATTGACTTAAATGAAATATGAAATAAACTAAAATTAGTGGCTAATATATTAGTATTATATTTTTAATTCGATATTAAAGATATTAAAAATTGAACATTAGTTAATCCTATAAACACTTGAAAAAACAAACGTGAAAGATTAATTTATAAATTTAAAGATAAATGTGCCCAAATAATACATGCATAATATTCAAATCACTAAGGTTCTTATTGTAAATTTATATTGAAAATATTAAAAAGTAAGACAATAATCCCATGAACATTTGATTAGGGATCAAAAAGCATTAGAATGAAATGTTAATTAAAGTAAGGCTTATTTTAAATAGAGATAAAATTCGATTAGAGTTACAATTGTTTAAGGGTTACATTTAATTCAAAATTAAATTAAATTTAATTAATTTAAGAATAAAATCGAATAGGTTTAATATTCTAAAATCTCTACGAATCTCTATATACGTAAAACTCTATGAAATCTCCAAAAATCGTCAAACAACTCCATCAATATTTGAAAGATGTTTACAAACCTCGAACTATAAGACTAGTTACAAAATCTTTATAAATCTCTACAAATGCCAATAAGTCTCTCAAAATGTCAATAAATCTCAATTCTAATAAATCTCTAAAAATCCCAATAAATCTCTAAAAATCTCAAACTACAAAAATCTCTATATAATCTCCAAAATCCTTCGTTAGAATCCTTTCAAGCTAAGTTCTCTTATGAGATGAATCAAGTAGAAGTGGATTCATATAATTTTATTGACATCCAATCGTGGTCAATGACAACACAAGGGATTAGGAGATCGTAACAAATCTCTTGTAATTATTACTTTCGTGCATTTGCATACATTCATATTTTCAAATACTCTTAGACCCATTCGAGAATTGTATCAAAAGAGTCGATTTGGTCATCAGTGATGCAATGAGTTGGGTCTTTTAAAACCTAATTCGTTGTTCTTGTCATGAGGATGCACAAATCAATGTACACAATTCTTGAATTGTCCAGTTTGAACAATTTGAGAATGCAATGATCCATTTTCTACTCAATTCCACTACCGATGATATTTCTCTATTGGGTGAGGTTTTGTGTAGCTACTCCTATTATTATTTGGGTACATACACAAGTGCGGGATATACTTTTTTTGTGTCGTGTACTTAGAGAATTACATAGAGATGCTATCAAGATTTTATCAGACAATAGAACGGGGCATTCGAGATGTTGAGGAAGAGTTGGATTGTGTATTTCCGAATGAAATAGGACCAACCACTCTTTAGTGAGAAACTGTTAGATTTTTTAAAAAGAACATGCATGTAAGTTTCACTAGAGAATTACACGGAGATGCTATCAATCTTTTATCAGACAATAGAACGAGGCATTTGAGATGTTAAGGAAGAGTTGGATCGTGTATTTCCGAATGAAATAGGACTAACCACCCTTTAGTGAGAAACTTTTAGGTTTTTTAAAAAGAACATACATGTAAGTTTCATTAGTAAATTACTTAATCACATTTCGTCCATCTATTTAGTACGCTTTATGATATTGGCTTGAAGGGTGGACAAGACCTAGATTGACTTGTCAGATAAGTTGTCATCTCGATATGTACACGGGATTGAAGAGTTCATTGCATACACCCACACATTAGATCAACAACTGATCAATTATCTATCCAGAAAGTGTATTAACTGATATCATTTCACACTGGAAGTGATAAGGGATCATTTGATGAAACACGAGTTCTTAAAGACTTATAAGAATTGGATAAAGTATAGAGAGGCTTCTATTTCATTTTGGTGACGTGACGAAAGAGTAGAATTCCATGAAGATGTTGTGCCTAGGGATCAAATGATGAAAATAATGCAAGAGATCATGATTGGGATGCCTATTCCTGAACCAAGTACTGAAGCTGATGAAGTAGGCGGGAGTAATTCTCGGTTTGATGCCAACAAAGATTCATTGAGGTTTTTTAAAATTCTTGATGATTCAAACATTGAATTGTATTTTGGTGTTAGAATTATAATTAGTTATCTTTCATTGTTGAGTTATTATACTTGAAAGTTTTGAATCAGTGGACCAACAGCTCGTTTGACATGTTATTAAAGTTGTTGAGAAAGATCCTACTAGATGGTGGAAAGGTTTGCAAGTCTTACTACCAAGCCTGTAAGTTGATAGAGAATTTAGGATTTACATATGAGACATGGGATGCGTGCCTGAATAGTTATATATTGTATCAGAATGAACATGCACACCTTGACGAATGTCTTGTACGCGATAGGTCTAGATAGAAGCAAAATATTATTGATCGGAATACTAATGGCTACCGGAGAAAAGGTGAGCAACTTGTTGCTACAAAGCAAGTTCGATACTTCCTTTTTAAGCCGAGGTTAAAGAAATTGTTCATATCTTCGAAGACGATAAACTTAATGAGATGGCATTCTCAAAACAATAATGATAATGGCAAAATGACGCACACATCAGACTCCCCTGCCTAGAAAGATTTCAATTGTCGTAATCCTAACTTCACTTCAGATAGTCAAAATGTCCGCTCAATTTGGCTATGGATGGGGTAAACTCGTTTAGGGCGATGAATATTGCACATAGTACCTGACCAATTATTCTTGTTCCTTATAACCTTTCACCTTGACTGTGCATGAAGTAACCTTCCTGATTCTGTCAATCCCTATTGATGGGCCGAAAGGCCTCGGAGACAAGATCAATGTGTACCTGCAATCGTTGATAGAAGAGTTACAAAAATTGTGGACTGAAGGGGTGATGGCATTTGATGTTGTGGGTAATGAAATGTTCAACCTCTGTGCAGCTTTGTTGTGTACAATTAATAACTTCCAAGTATATGCTAATCTGTCCGGATGGAGTGCAAAAGGAAAGTTTGCTTGTCATCCCTGCAGCAAGAGCACTTATTTGCGGTGGTTGCGAAATGAAAAGAAATTTGGTTACATGAGCTACAAATGATTCCTGCCCAGCACGCATAGGTTCAGAAGAAACAGAACCGGAGTAAAATCCAGTTGAAACTTATTTAAATTTAATGTTTAAAGAGTTATAATTTTTTATGGCTTAATTTTAAATTCATTTATTATAAATTGTAACGGTATTTAATTATTAATTTTTATTTAAACTCTATTTCAGGTTTAATGGATTTTGCCACAATTTCAAGCTGTTGATCGAAGATGTTTTGTTCTTTTGAATATCTTCTTTTTTTTTTTTTTAATAAAACTTATAGACAATTTGTAAGAAATATTATAACTTTTAATTTTATTAATTTAGTCATTTGGGCTAAGCTTGTTGCATGTAAAATGTCTATATATACAGGTTATATGATTGCCATAGGATTGGTTATATATTGTTACAGATATTACAAATTTTGTTTTTGTAGCAAATATAAAAAAATTAGAATAGACGGCCGCTTTAAAGCGATCGACTAAAAGATAACCGTGGAAAACTTTAGATGACTGCCTTGAGAGAATAGGCGATCGCTTTGAGGCGATTGGGTAAAGTTTTGCCCGCCTTCCTTCCTTAACCCCACAATAATCGACCGCCTTGAAGCAGTCGTTAAGTGGTTGTGCATAGTTTACAGGACTGCCTCGGAGGCTTTTGCTGACCGCCTCAGGCACCAGACCCATTTTTTAATATAGTAGTGACCAAATATGAATGACTTTTTGCTATAAGCATCTCATGCATCGATCGATCACGTGTAATTACAAACTCCAATGGCAAAAGAAAAGACTTGGGTGCAATGTCACTTTCGTTTAAGCCGTGGGAGCACACAAGAACAAAAGCTCTTCTTGGACATGCATGCATGGAGGGGGGCATTGGAGTGCTTGTGGTCCAAACTCAGTCCTTTTATACTGAAAAACCCATTCATTCTCTCTCTCTCTCTCTCTCTCTCTCTATAGCTGTCTCTTTCTCTTTCTACAACGTTGTGCCTTGGTGCCTCCCCTCAAAAGCATCCAGAACAAGCCATACCTTCTCTGCTTGACTTGGTCTCCACGATTAGCGCTGAGGTCTGGGATATTAAAGGAAATCTGACGGATATATATAATACAAATTAATGTCTCTTGTGGATGTACACTGGCTTCATGTACTGTCTCTCCCCTTTAGTACCACTTGCTAATTATAAATTATCAAAAACCCCCTCTTGAGGGCAATTAAAACAATTACACCCTATATATATATATATATATATGCAAACAAACACATTCCAAATTTTGACTGTATTTTGAATGCTTACAGGTTAGAATTACAATGCATGCATGGTAGTCTTACATTTTTTATTTTGAGAAAAATAAAAAAATTCTATAATGATAATTTTGTAGGATTTTATAACAAAATTTCGTACTACTAAATATATCAATTAGTGACGAATTTTTTCGTCACAAAAAGTAATCTTTTTGTGACGGCATATACTTGTCACTAAAAAGTTAACTTTAGTGATAATAATAAATTGTCGTCACAATAGGTTTTAACAACAGGATTATAAGTAACAATATCCGGTTGTCACTAATGTTGTCACTAAAAATTTTTTGTGACAAAAGTTATACTTTCAGTGACGATTTTTATTATCACTAAAAGCACATTTTCTTATAATGTCATGTAGTATTCCGTTATTGTAGTTATATATCACACCTCTGCCCAGAAGGTATACATTTGATTGTGTTTGATCCACAACATATAATTTTATGTGTAGGAAAAGTTATCCTACCATGAATGTCTATAAAAAAAATGATACAAAAAAATGTGTCATTGTCAATTGTGTAATAAAATGAATTATTATTTTCAATAATTGGCCGCATTAATTCAGTGATTTGTTCTGAAAAGCTTTTCTAGTTGTATAGAATTATTCATGGAAAAGTAATTTTTAGTATACTTTATTTGATGTCAATAATATTTTCAAAATTAAAATATATTTTAATAAGTATTTTATTTAAAGTAATAGACTTGCAAAGTATTCACGGCTTTCTATTTTTTTTTTTTCTTTTCAAGCAATCTTTTTTGATGCTATAACATCATTCACGGGGGAGGGTGAATACACCAGCCTCCCAAAACTAATAATTAAGAAAACACTCTACAATATATATATATATATATATATATTTTATACGAGTTTAATATTTCTTCTCACATTACCTCGAAAAAAATATTTCTTTTTCCAGTACTCTTAAGTTAAAAGCGTACGCGGATCCTACTAACTTTCGTTTAAGAGCGACAAAAAAACTTAAGAGCGACTTTGAGGGTGTTTGGAAGTTAAAAAAAAAATTTAAATTTTGGTAGTTTTTTGGTATTTTTTTTATATTTTTTTGTGTGTTTGGTTGAACCAAGTGAAATTTTTAGTATTTTTGTAGTAACTTTTGGGTATTTGGTAAAGTTTTTACTGTAGCAAAGCAAAAAAATTATAACTTTTAGGTGTTTGGTATGTTTTTTACTGTAACAAATCAAAAAAGATGTAATGATTGTGTGGTACTTTTTACTGTAGCAAATCAAAAAAGTGACAAAATTTATGGTTTTGCCAAACGCACAAAAATCAACTTTTGGTATTTTTTTGCTAATTTTTGAGTTGCCAAACACCCCAAAAAACAGAAAGAAAATTGCGAGTGCGAGTGTTGTTTTTTATTTTATTTTATTTTTGAATATGAGAGATTATGAAGGTGTTTGGTACAATAAAAATTGCTGAAAATCGTTAAAATTCTCTAACACATTTTATACTTCTTATATTTCATGAAATTTTTGTAAATTTATATATATTTACACATCTAAACAACTTTTTATAAATTCCAATAAATTTTTTACAAACCCCAATAACCTTTTCAGAAATTCTAAAAATTTTTAAACAACTTTCAATAAATTTTAATATAAAACAATTCCGATGAATCTAAAAAAATTTATTCGAACAGTTTTTTTCTTCAAAAATCGACGTAAAAATTAAAAAATTTCACTACTCATCTTTGCACCAAAAACGCTAAAAAGTTACTCAAATCACACTTTCATTGTTTTTCATTTCTCTAAATGCACACTATGGGTGTGTTTGGAGTAATAAAAAATGAGATAAAATGTGGTTTAAAGAAATTTTTTACGTTTGGTACACACATATTAAATTGCATTCTTTGGAGATGAACAGTAAGATTTTTATTCCGACATATTGGATTTTCGTTTCAACCTATTCAAAATTTTGTGTCAGTCATGACTTCTTTGCATTATAATTTATCGAAACGATTTTTACAATCCGTTTAAACAAAAGTTGGTAATGCGAATCTGTCGGAACAGTTTTTATGACCCCAAAAAAAATATTCAAAATAGGTATCATTTGATAGTTTAAAAGTTCATAGTGAGAATGGTGAAAAAATTTTTATTATTTGGCTAACCGAATACTAGTTCTCAACTTTTTTTAAAAGTATTAAACTTTTTTTATATTTTAAAAAAATAAAAATATATAAAAATGTTATAAAGATTTAAAAATTTTTACTAAATTTTCGTACACCAAATATGCTCTGGATAGTGAAAGTCAATTAACAAAGCTGTCCCTCTTAACAATGCGTAACAACTCATCATTTAATGATTGGGAGAAAAATAGATCATCATTTTCAAAAGAGAAAAAAATAGAAATAGTAAAAGGAAGGAAATCGTTTAATTTCATCACATGATGGAACACATCGTCGGGTAGAAATTCAAGGAGATCTTTTGGACTCTTTGTTGGTTCATGACCTCATGGTCATTACTTTGAACAACAGAAACTGTTGGCCTGTACTTGTCTCTGCTTAAAAGTTTTAGCCATAGTTTGGGAGAAAAAAATTAATTTTTTTATTTAGAAAAAAAAAAAGTTAAATTCTAGTGGCTAATTTTCTTTTTTTTTATTAATTTAATATTTTTTATTTTTCATGATTTAAAAAAAAATTTAAATATAAAATGATAAATTTAATCATTTTAAAAAAAATCAAAAAATTAAATAGGCAAAATTGAGAAGTTAGTTTCTCAAACGGAGCCTAACATGCAGTTATGTTATAATACTATTTATTACTTTAAATGCGAATTAGATGGTGTTTAAATCTCCAAAAAGAAAATAAAAAAAAACTTTAACTTTGTTTCTAATTTTCTCTAATTAAATTTTATCACGTTTGACTTTTACACTAATTTTTAACCTTTTTTTTTTTTTCAAACCAAGCATCACCATTTAGTACTACTGAATAGTAAGTTTGCTGAGTTTCAAAAAAAAAAAAAAATAGTAAGTTTACTATTTTAAGTTATCATTTGCAAATATGTAGTGAAAGAAATATTGCAAATTATAACTTAGAGAATCTCATGCGTAGTATATAAAATTAAGGAATAAGTTTATTCACTATATTAACCATAAGAAAACATCATAATAAAAAACATAGCTAATTTGTCCCATCAAATTTTTAGTGATGACATTTTGTAATGAGTGCATGTTTTCGTTTAAAATTCTTTTGCTTAAATCCAAGGTGACGATAATTTATTATTGTCATTAAAAATTAATTTTTAATGATAATCACGTATCATCACAAAATAATTATTTTTTGTGACAATTAAACACGTTGTTAATTGATATATTTAATGACACCAAATTTTGTTACAGAATTCTACATAATCATCACCATGTGATTTCTCTATTTTTTTTTTCAAAAGCCAAAACAAGTTGGAGTTTCTTGCCATCACCTGGCCTAGATACGGAGGCTTCTTACGCTAAAGTTACAGAAGCAAGTTCCAACCGTGGAATTCAAATTCGAGTGATAGGTTGATTTTGTGTGTAGTGAGTGGCACATACTCTAAAGACGCAGTCTCAACCCCTAGCCATAAGTCATCCTAGTATTTTGTCACATACGTGGGTTCTGTCCTCCAACCTTTAAACTCATTTCTTTGACCCAGCTGTCCCGATGATAGAAATCGAGATCTAAGACCTGCCGGATTTTTAGGGTTGGTTGGCAGGTCTGAGACCAGCACTAGAATGACAAGTAGGAGTAGCGAAGGTAGCCCTTAAAAAAAATGTATTCTCATATTGACAATATATCTTTTCAATAAAAATATGTAACAGTGACGAGTGACAGTATCGTCACGAAAATAATAACCAATAACACTCTTATATCTTGTTATTAAAAATACATAACAATGATAAGTGACTTTATTGGAACGAAAACCATAACCAATAACACTCTTCTCTTTTATCATTAAAAATACGTATCAGTGACGAATAATTTCATTGTCACGATAATTATGGCAAGTGACAATCTCTTTTGTCACAACTAATATGTTTTGCGACCAAACAATATTTCTGAGAAATTGTAACAAATGTGGGATGATGTGACAACTCTTTTGTCATTATTTTTTTTTTATGGCAAAAGTCTATTTGCCACGATAAATAATTTGTAATTGCACATTCAAATTTCATAACTCAAGAATTTTAAGAATATCAAATGTAAAAGTCACTTCCAGTAATTAATTTTCAATAAATAAATTCAAGTAATAAAATGCACTGCTTAAAAAAGATTTAAATATCTTTAATACGTGAATTTTTCATAATAAAACTTAATAAAAAAACTACTAAATAATTTTCAATAAAAAAATTTCAAGTAATAAAATATACTACTTAAAAAAGATTTAAATATTTTTAATTTTTGAATTTGTCTTAATAATACTCAATAAAAAATTAACACTCCAATAATGTTTGTATTAACTGTATTACAATTAACAATTAAGACACGATATTTGTAACTAAATATCTTAAAGTTGTGAGAATCAGCTACTAACTATTAATATTATAGTGTCTTAAAAAAAAAAAAGAAAAAGAGAAAAATTGCTTTGCAAAATTTATGCATGACCCAAAATCATCAGCCCATGGCACTAAACCGACAACCAACCAAACGTCACTCTTTGCACCAAACATGTATTGCCCACCTACGTATCAACTTGCACAATAGCACATCATATTGTCCCAAACTAGCATCTCAACAGGCGGGTTGTGCCTTGTGACGATACGGTAAGACATATGATTTAGCCTATACCCTGATCTAATTTTATGATATTTTAAATTTAATTATTGTAATGTTTTATTTTTAATATTATTTTTATTATAAATGGCTCTAATCGAGAATTTAGTTTATTTAATTTGTATTGTTTATGGATGAACTAGTGAGTGCTGCCCGTGCTAAAGAAATATATATAAATTTATTAAATTTATATTTAGAAAGAAAAAAATAGTGAGCGAAGCGAAAAATAAATAAAAAAATATATGTAAGAAAAAAGAAGAAAATACAAAATTCTAAATATATACTTTTATTTGGATGAATTTAAAAATATAAGAAAATAAAAATATTCATTTATATATTAATTTTTTAATTTAATTAATTACTTTTTTGTGTTTTCTATCACAATCTAAACAAGAGAGGAATTTTAAATTTATATCATATTCATTTTTGAACAAATTATTGAACCAAACAAAGCCTAAGTGGATGCAATTAAGAAAATAAAAATTAATAAACATTGAATAAAATAATAAATTGATATCTAGAAAATAATTGTGAAAAAAATAGATTAAAATTATAATAAAATAAAAAGCATTTCTATATTAGTTTTGTTTAATTTTTTAACTTCCATTCATTTTTCTTTTTATTTTTTCATGATAACCTAAGCAAGAGAATAAATTTTATATTTGTATCCCGACCTTCTTTTTTTTTTTATGGAGATAGAGATATAGGTGAGAAAATAAATATCAGATAATATGAAATAAAATAATAAAAAGGAAGAGGAAAAATAATTAATAAAAAAATTTGAGCTTCTCAATAAAAAAATCTAAAAGTCTAAAAGAAAAAAAAAAGTGTATTTAGAGTAAGAATTTGGTGCAAAAAATAAAAAAATAAGTTAAAATAAAAAGAAAAAGATAGGAAAAATGATAAAATGTTAGAATCCTAAATATATATTTTTATCTGAATAGATTTTAAAAAAATTAAATATATACTTTTTATATTTCATATATTTTTTTCATTTTATATCATAATCTAAAAAAGAGAATAAATTTGAATCTACACTTTTTACTTTTTTCACGACCAATCTAAACAAAAAAAGAAATTTTGAATGCCTCTCTCTCTCTCTCTCTCTCTCTCTCTACATAGAAAAAGAGATACAAAGATACGAGTGAAAGAGAAAAAAATTGAATAAATATAAAATAACATGATAAAAAAGATAAAAAAATAATTAATAAAATAATATTTGAGTTTATTCAAAAAAAAAACTTTGAAAAAAAAAAGCAACAATACTTGAAGGATAAAAAAATATAAAATAAAGACAAAATGAAAAAAATGATAAAAATATTTACATTGAAAATGTACTACGGCTTATTAGAAAAAAATGCAATAACAATTGAAAGACAAAAAACTATAAAATAAGAGAACAATTAAAAATTAGTAAAAAATAAATGTTTAAAATGCATTGCAGCTTATTATAAAAAAAAAATCAACAACATTTGAAAGACAAGTAAATATAAAACAAGGCTAGAAATAAAAAAAAAAATTGGTAAAATTATGCATGTTAAAATTGTATTGCGACTTGTTATATAAAATAAAAATATAATAGAAATAGAAAAAAATTATAAGTTTAAAAAAATATAACTCTTAAAAAAATCGAAAAACACACAAAAGAGAAAAATGATAATAAATCTTAAATAGAAAAAATCAAAAGTAGAAAAAATAATGCCAAAAAGCCGTTTATGTTACCCTTAAAAAGAAAAAAAAAAAAATAAATAAATAAACAATAATAAAAGAGCAAAGTAGTAATAAAGAAAAAAATTAGAAACTTCTTGCCAAAAAAAAGGGGGGGGGGGGACGTTGAAGGCTTGATAAATGTAACGCCTTGGGTTAAAAAAAAAACAAAACACTAAAAAAGTAAAACAGTAACAAGTTATGAATAGAAGGGCATAATTAGAAATAAGTTGCCCAAAAGAGATGTTGAATCCTTAACAGCCATTCTCATTTATTATGGGGCGTTTGAAGTCTCAAAATTTTCCAAAACAATTCAAAAATTTTTAAAAGTTTACAAAAAAGTTTAAAAAGTTTCAACCCGTATCATTTTCAATAAATAATACTTTTATCATTAAAAAAGTTCCTTACTAACTATGCATAGGGTTTGGCGCCCAAACGAAAATTACATACCATTTGACTCTATTGGAACATTTTTTGAGTGACCCAGTGGAATCGAAGCCAGTCTAATTATCCAGAAACGGCCCACTTGCTTCCTACCTCCATTTCCCACACTAGAGAGCTACCTCCCTTTTCCAGACACCTGCGAGCCCTTATTTCCCAGACACCCACTCCCCCCTGCTCTTCAATTTCTCACGAGCATTTATTGCAAGCTCTATTTCCCAAACACCCACTCCCCCTGCTCTCCAATTTCCCACAAGCCTTTGCTTATTATCTTCGTCTTTTTCATTTAAGGGCTAGCTACGATTATGCTTATCAATCGGTGTAATTTCCTGCTGCAACCAACTCAAACAGTCCTAAGAAGAACAAAGCATTTGTCTTGCATCTTGGCTTTTCCTTCTCCAAACCGAAAGCCCACTGGTAATCCCTATAGTCTGGTTCTTTAGTTACATACTTGTGTTTGCTTATCTTTTTTTTTTTTTTTCTTCTTCTACTCACGAATGTTAGTAACTTTTGGAGAAGAGACTTTGGTTTTTTTTCCTTCTCTCTTTTTTCTAGTTTTCTCTTGATGTAGCATGATTTTTATTTATTTGGACCACCTGACGACTGATCTGAGCTTAGATTTTTTTTTTTTCGTAAAATTGTAGCCTTGGATGTTAACAAATATGGGTAGAAGTCTTGATTTTCCATCGATAATGAGATGCTTTGTTAAAGGCAATGGTTTGGTGGTGTCTAAGTTTGTATTCTTAGAGAAAGAATACAGGAGTGGGGATAGAGTTTGAGGGTGATTGGGTTTCAATTGGAGTTATGATTGGCTCTGGGAAATGAAATAAAAGACTTTAGCAAAAGCAACCTTTTGTATTTGTGAACAATGCTAGTGTTTTTTTAGTTCCCATTACACCCAAGGAACTTGACAATTATTGTATCTAAACAACTAGTCTTGGTATAAGAGTGTAATTGAACTTGTGAGAAGCACCATTGGGTAGCTGATATATTTTTCAAGCTGTTTCATGAGCCTTTGAGCCAAGTATCTTGAGGCTCGAGCTTAGCTCGAAATTTGTCTTAGCCAAAATTAGTGCTTGAGTTCAATTTGGATGGTGTTTGAATCACCTTGAATAGTAAGACTCAATTCCACCATTACTTGAGTTTCTTCTAATTCTTTACTTTGATTATATAAATAATACATTTTGGTCCAATTGTTTTCAGCTTTTCTCTTCACAATAAATTTCTGAAATTGTTCAGTTTTGTTCTTTTGTTGTGCGGTCTTTCTGCTATTGTGGATGGTGTAGACGACATGATATGAGTGTAATTCTTGGCATTGTTACACAAAATGGCTAATAAGAAAAAAAATCAATGTTCGTTTCCTTTCTTCATGTTGTTTTATTTTTTGATAAAGAAATAAAATAATGTTAAGATCATTAAGGGAATACAATTTATTGTGTTGATTTGGAATTTAATTATTAATTGTGGATACATGATTTTAGTGCATTACTATAGAATAGGCTACGAATTTTGAAGGCTTGATGATATGATTCCCAATTTCACTCCAACTCTTTATAAACTTCTTCATTGAATGGGGATATTTCTTTTTACAAGATTTAATATTAGTTACAACCCTACACGCATGAACAATGTACTATTTCTTGTAATATGCATTACCAAGCCATGTTTGCATCTCATTTTGATGGTTTACGCATGGTAGATCGAAGTTAACTATTTAGGTAGTGTAGTTCTTTTTCTTTTATTTGTCTTTTTTTTTTTTTTGTGGGGGAAGATTCCATGAAAAAATTTAGGTAACAATGACTATCATTCAAATTGTTATACAAATATATGTTTATGTTATATTTTATATTCATGTAATTTATATTATTTGAACTTTTATAAGTATAATTACAAGTTTTATTTTAATTTTTATACCATCAGTATTTAAATTTTTATTTTTGAGGTTATAGTGAGTTCAATCTATAAAATCCAATTAATTAAATAGAATGGATGTGGAAAGGAAAGTTTGTTAAGTCCAAACATTATAAATTGGCAATTCATGATCAAAAAGTAAGTGTATTTACGTTAGACTTAGTGTAGGCTAAGACACTAGAGTCCTAATGTGATTAGAATTATAATAGGCCTCAGAAAAGCAAGTTTCCAAGTCAAATAAGCACTCGGAGTTGTATTATGCAGGAAGACCGCGGGTGACCGCGGGATGATCGCGGGTAGCCGTGAGAAAAAGCCAAGAGCTAAAAATTAGCTTTTAGCCGTGCAGGTTCACCGCTCTGATTCACGGGATCCCACGGGAAGCTCGCAGGAAAACCGTGGGAAGACTACGAGAGTGTCCTTCCAGCGAGGTGATGTTTCTCAGCCTATTTTACCCTAATTCGAGCTCTGATTGGACCGGTTGATATAAATATTGACAGAGCACATTCAAGAGTTGATGATACAGAGAGAATATACATCAAGTTGCTAAGCCTAGAGCGCACAAGTATTCTCTCACCTTCTTAGCTAAGATTTCATTCATCTACGTTGATTCGAAGGAGTTCGAATCTTTGAAGTACTGAAGATTCAGCAAGTGAGTTTCTGAGGATTCAATGTTCATGCCTTTGAGGAGTTGAAGGGCTTTTGCTAAAGGAGTTGGTGAATCGAGGAGTCGAGTGAACATCAGCAGGAGTATAGAGTCTAGGAGTCGATCTATCGAGTTGTTGAGTTTGTAACCAACGATCTATTTTAGTAAAAGTTTTATATTTTGAGGTCTTCCTTTGTGGATTATCTCGTTTTGTATATTGCGCATTCCATTCTCTTGTGGGTGTGATTGTTTGATTGATTGGTTTGGAATCCCCATTAGTACATTACGAATTTTCAATTGGTATCAGAGCAGGTACGTTTTTTAGAACAAAACATAATCTGGTTATTTCTTGATGGATCCTCCTAGAGAAGGCAGTTCAAGCACGAGACCCCCATGGTTTGACGGCTCTAACTATGCATACTGGAAGGTTCGGATGAGAGCTCACTTAATCTCAATGAATGTCAATGTGTGGCTAGCTATTGAGAATGGTTGGGTGAAGCCAATCCACACTGCTGACAACGTGATAATTGAGAAGCTGATGGATGTATGGACTAAGGCTGAACAAGAAAAAGCAGAATGGAACTACAAAGCCCTAAGTTCTATTTTCTGTACCGTCTCTGCTGATGAATTTCGAAGAATCTCAAGTTGTGAAAGTGCGAAAGAAGCCTGGAAGATTCTAGAATTAACACATGAAGGAAATTCAACAGTTAAAAAGTCCAAGCTTCAAAAGATAACTTTGGAATTTGAGAATCTAAAGATGGGAGAAGATGAACGGTTTGATAGTTTCTATGCAAAGCTCAGCGACATTGTCAACACGAGCTTCAATCTTGGTGAACCTATTCTAAACCGAAAGATTGTAAGTAAGATTCTCCGATCTCTTCCTTTGTCTTTTCAGGCTAAGGTCACAGCCATAGAGGAAGCTAGAGATGTGGACTCTATGAGAGTCGAAGATTTGGTTGGCTGACTATAGACGTATGAGTCCAACATGATAAAGCCGAAGAAGATGAAGGGTGTAGCCCTAAAATCGATTAAAGAAGACGACTCTTCTTCTAGTGATGATTCGATTTCCTCTATGGAAGAAGTAACTCTTTACACAAAGAAGATCAGAAAGTTTTTTGAGAAGAGGGGAGAGAAACCTGAAAAAGCTAAGAAAAATGAAAAATCAAAGGGATAAAAGTCTTTGGAGAACAAGAAGAAGGAGAACAAATTCAAGGGAGTGAAGTGTTATGAATGTCAAGGGTATGGACATATTGCTCAAGATTGTGGGAACAAAAAGAACAAGGAGAAGGTTCTTAATGCGACCCTTGATGATACAGATGAATCCAGCACATCTTCATTCTCAGAAGATTATCCCGAGAATTTCACAACATTCATGGCAAGGAGCACGGGATCGGTTAACTCTAAAGACTCATCTGGTTCCAAGAATGTAAAAGAAGACTCTTCAGAAAAAGAATCAGAACATGGGGATGATGAAGATGAAGTGGACATTCATGATGCTTATGAACAACTGTATCAAGACTGTCGAAGGTTTCACAAGCAAAATGAGAAATTGACAGTAAAGAATAAGATACTGAAGAGAGAAATAGACAGACTGAAGGTGGCTTTTGAGGAGCTACAAACAAAGTTTGAAGAACTTGATTCTAGCAAGAGTTCTCAAGAGGAGTTAATTGCTACATTGAAGAACAAGTTGGAGTAAAGAGAAAAAGATGTTAAAGAGGCACATGAGAAGTTGGAATCCTTGAAGTCCAAGATGAATACTGCCTCCTCCAAACTTGATGATCTACTGGCCATTCAAAAGTGTCCAAAGGATAAAAGCAGACTGGGATTTACTGGAGAGAAGCAAACTACAGTGGATACATCTTCTAGCAGTCAAAAGATCAAGGTAATTAAGATCCAACCTCTGAAATCAGCTACAGTCAAAAAAGAAAAAGCACCGACTCAACCAAACAAGCAATTGAAAAGTAAACGGTCTACACAAGTGTCTCAAAAATTTCATGGTACACCCTTCATGTCTCATAAAAAATTTGTCCCTATTTGTCACCACTGTGGTATTCCTGGTCACATTAGGCCTAATTGTTATAAGCTTTATGGATTACTTGTAACTTATGTAAATTAAAGGAAACCTGCAAATCTTAATCACCAAAGTTACACTTCCCGATTTTTCAACAAGTTCAATGTTTTAAACAATATTGATTTCTCTCTGGATTTTAAGTCTCATAGGACAGCGAAAAACCCTTTTGATTCAAAAACCCCTAGTTTTCAGAAAACTGGTCCTAAATTTCAAAAATAATTTATCAAGAACCAATTTTCAAAAACCAATGGTATGAGAAAAACTTTGAAAACTAGAACTGCTTGGGTTCGAAAATCTGATTTAAATTATTTTTTAGTTCACACAGCCTTAAAAGCTTTAAACTCAAATATGTGGTATCTTGATAGTGGTTGCTCTCGTCATATGAGCGGAAATAAAAGTTTGTTTTATGATCTTCAAAATTTTGAAGGTGGTATGGTAACTTTTGGTGATGGTAGTACATCCAGTGTTTTGGGCAAGAGAAACATAAAAACCCCAGGGTTGGAATGTTTGAAGGATGTACTATATGTTGAAGGTTTATAGGCTAATTTGATAAGCATAAGTCAGTTGTGCGATTCCAAACTCTTTGTTCAATTTTCTAAAACTGATTGCAAAATTGTAGATTCTCATGAAAATACTGTCTTAAATGGCACTCGCACTACTGATAATTGTTATGATGTATCAAATTTTAAAGGCCTAGTGTGCAATTCTGCAAATTTGATTGAGTCAGACCTTTGGTATTAAAGACTTGGGCACATAAATTTTAAGGCACTTAATCAATTGTCTAAATCTGAGTTGGTTAGAGGTCTACCTAAATTGGGGAAAGACCACAAAGGTGTGTGTGGGCCATGTCAACTGGGAAAACAAATTAAAACCTCACATAAAAAGGGTCAAAGTTTGAAAACCAAGGAGCCTCTTGATTTAGTTCATATGGATTTGATGGGACCCACACGCACTGAAAGTTTAGGAGGAAAGAAATACATATTTGTTGCTATTGATGATTACACTCGTTTCACATGGGTAGATTTTCTTGCTGACAAATCTGATACTTTTGATTCTTTTAGAAACTTATGTTTGAGATTGCAACAGGAAAAGCAAAGAATGATTGGATGTATTACAAGAATTAGGATGGATCATGGGAGGGAGTTTGAGAACTCTGCATACGAGTTTTGTGAAGAAAATGGAATAAAACATGAGTTCTCCGCACCAAAAACTCCACAACAAAATGGCGTTGTTGAAAGAAAAAATAGAGTTTTACAGGAGATGGCTCGAGTACTACTTCATGGAAAATCACTGCCTAAGAAGTTCTGGGCCAAAGCAGTGAACACTACTTGCTACATAGTAAATAGGGTGTATCTCAGACCTGAAACAAAACAGACCCCCTATGAACTATGGAATCGTAAGAAGCCTAGTGTGAAGTATTTCCGAGTTTTTGGGAGTAAGTGCTTTATCCTTAGGGATAGAGAACAACTCGGTAAGTTTGACTCCCGAAGCAATGAAAAGCGATGAAGGAATCTTCCTAGGCTATTCCACTAACAGTCGTGCTTTCAGAGTGTTTAACTTAAAAACTAACACTGTTATGGAATCAATAAATGTGATAATGGATGACACTAACTCTTGCCCTTCTGTTCAATAGGATGAACTTGACGAGGTAGTGCCCCTAGGAACTCCAGTTGGACAACCTGAAGTCACAATTGATGTAAGAGATGAAATAAATAGGGACGATGAGAAAAGTATTAAACAAGAACCATCTTTTAGAATCAAACTTCACCATCCACCCTCACAAGTGCTTGAGTGATGTTAAAGACAGAGTTAAGACAAGGAGACAACTTCAAAATGAGGTATTACATATTTGCTATGTCTCTACTTTAGAACCAAAAAATGTGAATGAGCATTTTGTGATGATTTTTGGTTAAATGCCATGCAAGAAGAGTTAGGACAATTTGTAAGAAATGATGTATAGACACTTGTACCTCGCCTCACACATGTTAATGTTATAGGTACAAAATGGATTTTCAAAAATAAAATTGATGAATTTGGAACAGTTATTCGAAACAAGGCTAGGTTAGTTGCACAAGGATATACTCAAGTTGAGGGTATTGATTTTGATGAAACCTTTACCCCGGTGGCTAGATTAGAATCCATAAGAATTTTGTTTGCCATGGCTTGTTACTTAAAATTTAAACTGTTTCAAATGGATGTGAAAAGTGCCTTTTTAAATGATTTTTTAAATAAGGAAGTTTATGTAGAGCAGCCTAAGGGTTTTGTTGATCTTCACTTTCCAAATCATGTTTTTAAACTGAAAAAGACTCTCTATGGTCTGAAACAAGCTCCTAAAGCTTGGTATAAAAGACTCACTGCTTTTTTTTATAGACTCTGGTTTCATAAGAGGTAATGCTGATAAGACACTTTTTATTCGTAGAGATTCAAAACACATTTTGATTGCACAAGTTTATGTTGATGATATTGTGTTTGGATCTACCTCTCCTGAATTTGCACTTGAGTTTAGTGAACACATGAAAGATAATTTTGGGATGAGCATAATGGGGGAATTGACTTTCTTTTTAGGTCTTCAGGTGAGCCAATTAGATAATGGGATTTTCGTTTCTCAATCTAAATATGCAAAAGACCTAGTTAAGAAATTTGGGCTAAATAATTGTAAACATGCTAGGGCCCCCATGAGCACTTCCACTAAGCTCTCTAAAGATGAATCTGGTAAATCAGTTGATCCTACATTGTATAGAAGTATGATTGGTAGTTTGTTATACCTTACTGCTAGTCGTCCTAACATCTCATTTAGTGTGGGAATTTGTGCTCGTTTTCAGTCCAATCCTAAAGAATCTCATGTGCATGCTGTTAAGAGAATAATAAAATATGTGAATGGAACTTCTGATTTTGGTATTTGGTTTTCACATGATACAAATGTAGATCTTGCTGGGTACTCTGATGCCGATTGGGCTGGTTGTGTAGATGATAGGAAGAGTACTTCTGGGGGATGTTTTTATGTTGGCACTAATCTAGTTTCTTGGCATAGTAAGAAATAGAACTCCGTATCCTTGTCCACTGTTGAATCTGAATATATCGCTGCTGGTAGTTGTTACGCCCAACTTCTTTGGATGAAACAAATACTAGCTAATTATGGAGTTGAACAAAAAACCATGACTGTTTATTGTGATAACCTTAGTGCCATTTACATCTCTAAGAATCCTGTGCAACACTCACGTACCAAACACATTGATATCCGACATCATTTCATTCGTGAGTTAGTTGAAAATCAAATCATCATTCTAGAGCACATTGAGACTCAACACCAACTGGCTGACATTTTCACTAAACCATTGGACCACTTGAAGTTTGAATCTCTCAGGTCATCTCTTGGTATTTGTCCCTTAGATTAAAGAGCGTACCTAAATGTACGTTGATTTTTTTTATAGGTATTATTTTTTTATGATTTCATGATAATTCTAAGAACTTTTCCTTCACATACATATCAAAACACGGAAGTATGGCTTTTAATTTACATAAGGTTTATGACATTGACTTCCTTAACATTCTTGAAATTTATGTTTTGATGTTCCTTATCATGGTAATAGTGTGCCTGATTGAAAAATCACTGAGATTAGGAATCAAGAACTTATTTTTTCCTCACTTATGTGTGTTCCTTAAAGACTCTTTCTTGTATTATTGATTGTAGTTGAGTAAAAAAAAAAAAAAAACTTGGAAAGGGCTACCATATGGGATAGAGTGAAAGCTAGCCTGTTGAAGTACGGGTTATCAAAATAACCACCCTCTGGGTTTGATGATATAGGAAGAAGGCTACCTACCCATAAAGTGTGTAAAAGCCGCCAAGAACAAATAAAAAGAAAAAGGAGGAAAAGAAAAGAAAAAGGTAAAATTTAATTGAAGTTTAGTTGAAAACAATGCATTGAGGTGTCTTGAGTTGAAGAGCTTTCATTGCCATTTCTACTTGACTCAATTGAGAAAACAAGAAGAGCTTTATTGAATATCTTGTAAGTCTATGAAAAGTAGTGTTTTTGATATTCTCATATCTCGTTCTCACACACTACACTGGCATTTGACCACTGGTATGACATGTGTGAACATCTCATGACATAATAAGTAGAGCATGTTTTGGAATTCTTTTTCATTGTTACTTATGTCTATTACAAGTTTGCACCGTTGTTTTGTTAGGTATTTAAGGGAATAAGATTTAAAATTGTTCTGATAATCCTCTTTTTTTTCTTCATTTTGTATTCTTGTTTCTTTTTATTAATTTTCTACATTATATAAAAAAAAATTCGCAGGATGCCCGCAGTTAGGGCACTCTGACTCGTGGGAAATTACTGAGAGGAGTTTGGGACATTCTCTTCCTCGTGGGAAAGTCATGGGATCACTGCTGGATGACTGTGGGATCGCTACTGGATCACCGCGGGATTACCGCGAGAACGGTTTTTCTGTAGTTTGGCAGTTTTAAAAGCCACCGAGACCCTCATTTGGTTCCTGTTCACTCTGACGTCATCCTGACGCACCTATCGCCTTCTGTCCAGCAATTCTATTTCCTTGCTCTGTGTCAGGTACAGTTTTCTAGTTTGTTTCATTCTGCATCTGTCTATCTGTATTCATTCATGAGTTCTAGGCGTCAACCCCGTCCTACTTATGATTCTGACCGTTTTAGGGGGACATTTGAATAGTCTCTTTATGATGACACGTTCATGTACCGCCCTATCATTGTTGAGCGTAATATCTTACTTCGAGACTTTCCAACTTTAGAGGCTTGTTTTGAGTGCTTAGGATGGTCTGAGTATGCTTTCTATTTTGGTCTTAAGGGACCTTATTATGGTTTTGCTATAGGAGAGATAGTTCGTGAGTTTTATGTCAATATGCATACTATTGATCTCACTGCTAGTGTCTTACATTCTTATGTTTGGTCGATTGACATTGAGTTGACCTCTACTGTTATTGCTGATTTTCTTAGTATTCCCCGTCCTGAGCATCTTGATTTTGAGCCCATACTTGATGCTAACGGTTCCCCAGCCCACACTATTGTTCACTTCCTTACTGAGGGCCAAGCGGCTTGGGTCAATGAGACCCTTCCTCATCGGGGATTGACAGAGGTTTACAAGATGCTACACTTGTATGTAGTGAATTCTATTGATCTAGCTTTTCATGTCACTGCAGTCACATCGCGTCGTGGATGCATTCTACACTCCATTGTCTCTAGTCGTACTTTTGACTTGCCTCTTTTTATGTTTCACCTTATAGCTGCTGCTAGTGATTCCAGTTCTCGTTCTGATTCCATGCCTTTCGGTCTTTTCATTACCCATGATCTCTTGGCTCTTGGGGTTGAGTTACCTGATAACTATGAGTTGCTTAGGATGCCTAATACACTCAATCATGTGTCTGCCCGTCGGAGTAGGACTTATTCCAGGCCTCCACCTGTCCCTCAAGCTGCTCCTCCACCTATTCCACCTCAGCCTACTCCACCTCCAGTTGATCATTTTGCCCCCTCTTCTAGCACCCCACCTGTTTATGACCTGAATATGCTGGGTGCTATGTTGGCATCGATTCAGGGGGAGAGTCAGGTGTTTCATTCTCAAGTTTATCAGTGGTTTGATGCAGTTGATGCTAGACAGGCGAAGATACATTCCTTTCAGATGGATATGGATGCTAGATTGAGGGCAATGGAGACACGACAGAATGAGATGCACCTCACTTTGACTTAAGTTCAACAGAACTTGAATACTTTTGCGTATCCATTTGGCGATCCTTTTAGGAGCGACTTCTTTCCTCCTTCTGGTGCTCAGGGAGATGGTGCTAGTGTTCATCACACAAGGGGAGCTTCGCGTGGTGGCGGTGCTGCTCATGGTGATGATGATGTCCCTGGAGATGTTGCTTAGTGCTGTTTGTCAATTCCAAGTCAAAAAAGGAGAGGAGTGTTCATTGTGAGACTTGGGATTGTAATTATGAGATGTGATGATTTTCTTTTTGATGATGTACTAATGTTATCTGATGTTATGAAACTCAATTTATATTATGATGCTTTGGATGTATGGTTTCATTTGATTATTTAGTTCTGATTCATTATGAGTTGATCGAGAGATAGATAAATTATTATTCATTGCTTCCACATGGTGCCTTGATGAGTTTGTTGAGTGTGCAACGTTACAAAGTACAGAATGGAAAAAGATTTCAACACAGGATTGATGGATCACATTGGAACAAGTTAAATGGACAACCTGTTTTTTGAGGCTTTAGTTTAGGATGTTCTTAATTGTAATATTTCTTTTTGTTTTGTTGTTTTGACATGGAATTGCCAAAAGGGGAGATTGTTAAGTCCAAACATTGTAAATTGGCAATTCATGATCAAATAGTAAGTATATTTATGTAGACTTAGTGTAGGCTAAGACACTAGAGTCCTAATGTGACTAGAATTGTAATAGGCCTCAGAAAAGTAAGTTTCCAAGTCAGATCAGCACTCGGAGTTATGTAGGAAGACCGCGGGTGATCGCAGGATGACCGCGAGGAGCTGCGAGAAAAAGCCGAGAGCTAAAAATCAGCTTTTAGCCATGCGGGAAGACTGCTCTAATTCACGGGATCCCGCGGGAAGACCGCGAGAGCGTCCTTCATACGAGGTGATGTTTCTCAACCTATTTTACCCTAATTCGAGCTTTGATTGGACCAGTTGATATAAATATTGACAGAGCACATTCAAGAGTTGATGATGCGGAGAGAATATACATCAAGTTGCTGAGCCTAGAACGCACAAGTATTCTCTCACCTTCTTAGCCAAGATTTCATTCATCTACGTTGATTCGAAGGAGTTCGAATCTTTGAAGCGCTGAGGATTCAGCAAGTGAGTTTCTAAGGATTCGGTGTTCGTGCCTTCGAGGAGTCAAAGGGCTTTTGCTAAAGGAGTTGGTGAATCGAGGAGTCGAGCGAACGTCAACAAGAGTATAGAGTCGAGGAGTCGATCTATTAAATTATTGAGTTTGTAACCAACGATTTTTTTTAGTAAAAGTTTTGTATTTTGAGGTCTTCCTTCATGGATTACCTCGTTTTGTATATTGCACATTCCATTCTCTTTTGGGTGTGATTGTTTGATTGATTGGTTTGGAATCCCCATCAGCACATTACGAATTTTCAAAATTCAATCTCTCGCGATTATGCGGTGGGTAGAGAATAAGTTTTTCCAATTAGACTCAAGCATGGGATTCAACTAAAGCTGCTCTATGCCCCATACCATCCCAAAGTAATGGGCAACTGCAACCTTAGTCACACTAAATTTTATATAGACAAAGTTTCCTTTTAAATAAAACACAATAAACTTCCATTCATAGATGAGATAATTACCCTACATAATAATAAAACAAAATGATAAGAGCTCCTTGTAATGTATTTGTTTTCATATGAATTTCACTACAATGGTTGGGAAAGACTAGGAGGACTACTTTAATTTTAGAATAGCAATACCACTTAGTGGCTTGGAAGCAAAAACATAGAGGCCGAGATCATTGTTATGGATCACACCTTTGTCAATTCTTGATTGATAAGAAATTACTCCTAAATATTTCATTAAAAAATGGGAAAAAAAGAAAAAAATAGAAAAATAGAGAACCCTGTTATAGCCTATTATCGAGCAGATAATCACAGAAGGAAAAACAAAAACTATAACCTTCAAGTTGAGGATAAACTAAGGAACCATAGACTCTTTCACCAATGCCATTGGATAGCCACCCCTCTAGCTCCTGTAAGTGTTGCCCCAAGATTGCTATTATCTCAACAAACGTTCACTAATTCTTCCAACTTTGGGCAACTTATTTACAACATTAATAGAAAGGTTCTTATCAGGTCTCTAAGTATATTATCTTTTCCCCCATTGCACAAGTTTTAGTCATTAAAGTGATATCATAGACGATGAGTTGCTCAAGAACAGAACAGTAGTATAGTTCCATACATTTTCAGTTTTCAGTGTCAAAACTACAAAATTTCTATTAATTGTTATTGTATCTGGGGGGAAATGTGCATGAGAGAGAAAATGTGCATGAGGATCTATTACATTATTTCTACTATTATACAAAACAACACACACCAAGTTAGTTGACTAAGTAGTAAAGCCAAAAGTTTTTTTTTCTTTTTATGTTTTTTCTTTTATACACTGAAAACTTCAAAAATTGTGTAAAATAACTTCAATACCTATTTGCCTCATTAGGTAATTTCACAATCTAGTTTCGTAAATACCATTTAATTTTACTATTTTATTCCTTTACCACTTAAATTTACAAACAATGTGATTCTCACATGCAAGGCATGTGCATTTGCATTTGGTATGACTCATTGATATTTACAAAAGTGATCTCGTGTGGGATATTTACGTGTGCAGTAACACATTGTGGGTACATAACGTAAGCTACTATTTCATTTGGGTTATTTGCATTTGGTATGACTCAATGACTTTAGAGGTTTGTTATTTCTTTGTTTGATGAATGCTTGTTGATCACTAGTTGCCTCTAGGTTTTGTTATTTGATTCAAGATATTATAGTAAAGGTGGAAGTTTTATCAAAATAGATTTATATATACTTTATTACAATTATTTAAATAGTTATTGAAATTGTTGCTTGGAAAATTTTGGGTGTAATGATGAGTACACAAAAGTGACATTGCCTGGTATATTAATGCTGTGCATGAGGACTATGGTGGAGAGTAAATTCAAGAGAGAGAAAATTGAATATTGGCATGATCTTAATATGGGGCCAATTGGAACCATGATTTAGCCTTAATTGAGTGCTACTGTCCATACATGGTCATCTCAATGCCTCCAACAACCGACAACTATAAATTTGATTTACTTTAAAATAATCTGCCCAGATGGCACTTTTATCTTATTATGTAGTTGATGGTTGAATGCAACACTATGCTTGTTAGGAAGGGAATGAGTGGAGGTATATCCTAAGAATACAATTAATAATCTACACATATCAAGTCAAATTATAATCAGAAGTTTGGCATTGTAGGTGTTCTCTAAACAAAATTTTGTATATCTGTCACTAACTGCCCACTACGATAAGGGCAGAACATTTTGTCGTTACCCCATTGCTTGTAGTTCCACAATGTGGATTTACACCCCAAGTGCAAGGTGGTCCGATGTAGCAATTTAAATTTAAACGGTGAAGTACTGGTCGAACCCACAGGGAGAGGCATAGTAAACTCACAATTCTTTTTCTCTTGATTAGTAGGTGTCACACAAGAAAAATTCAAGAAAATTGGTTTGAGTTTGAAAATCTAGGCATTTTGTCAAACACCTAGGAAATGGCATTAAATCTAATTTGAAATTATCAAACAAAATTTGATTAAACTAAAACAACTATAAAAATGACTTGGATCAAACCGATTCAAGTAGCGATTTCTATGGATTTTCAAGGAGAACAATAACTAATTAATTTAGTTAAAAATCAAGTTTACTTGGTTGTTGTTCTAGATCAAACACTTAGAGTGCAATAATCCATATGGATTACATGAGAGTCCTAGGTGGCAATTCATATACAAAATCCTTAAAATCGGGCCTAAAAATTCCACCAAGCCACTTACATATAATGAATATAGAATATACAATCAAGAGTTAATCTAGTAACATCAACTAGTGGTTTCAAAGAATCCAAACAAACTAATCATCATTCAATAAATCTAATTGAAATTGAAAAGTCAAGCACAATTAAGAACAATGATTGAAAGATTTGGTAATAACACTTAGTTCACGTAATTGAAAACCTAAATCAAACACTTAGAATGCATAACTTATAAAGAGTACATATAAGTTCTATATTAGCAATCCACATACAATTTCTCAAGGAAGTGCATGAGAATTCTAATTAGCAACTCACATATAATCTATATAAGCTATACAAACAAGGCTAGATCTAGAGTTAACAACTAACAAATTCAATAGATTCAAACATTTCAACCATCATTCATAAAGAATTTCAAGAAGATGTAAACATTGAAAGCAAAATACCTTGAAAAATCCACATACATCATCTACTATCCTTGATTTGGATCCAAGTAAGAGAGCTACTCACACATAATGAAAGTGGAAATACATGAAAATGAAACAATTCTATTCATAAGCTCAAAATTCTGATACAAAAATTCAAAGAAAATGAAGCTTGATCCACTTTCTCTCTCTAAAACTCTCTCTCTCTACAAAAGGAAATCTGAAAAACTAAACTATACGTAATTCTCTCCTCTCTAGACGACCTCACTCGTATATATAGAATATAAAATAAGAAAGTACATATTTGCCTCTTTTCCAAAAGTTGAATTTCAGGATCCTCGCATTGCAGGTTGGTTCGAACATGTGTTTGAACAAACTGATTGGTTCGAACAAGGGTTCGAAACAAATTCTGGGACTTAGCCAAATTTCACTCCGGTTGGACCTTGCACAGCCTCTGTTGTTCTAACCAGTGTTTGAACCAAGGTTGGTTCGAACCAAAATTCTGGGACTTCGAAAATTTTTATCTCCTAATGCTTGTCACCTTTCTGTTGATCGAACCAAGGTTCAAACCATATGTGATTTGAACAAAGGTTTGAGCCACTTTGCCTTAGTCAAATTCTGCACTTGTTGGTTTGCACCAGCTTCTATTGTTCAAACCAAGGTTCAAACAACCTATGGTTTGAACATTGGTTCGAACCACTTTTTCCAACACTTAGCCAAATTCTGTTGCATTTTTCTCTGGTGTGTCTTCTGTGGTTAGAACATTGGTTTGAACAACAGTTGGTTCAAACATGTGTTCGAACCATTTTCTTGATTTCTTCCAATTTAGTCCAACTTCGTCTAATTTAGTCCAACTTCATCCATTTTAGTCCTAAACACCTGCAAATCACAAAGAATCCTTATGAATGCATTTAAAAGCATTTTCTCATCTTTTTAAAATATAAATCTACCCAACAAACCACAAATTAAGGTTAATGATTGTACTTTTCATAGTACAATCACACCCCTCAACTTAAACATTGCTATAGTCCCTAGCAATACTCACAATAAACACAAGGGAAAAGATCAAGGATCACAAATAATGAGTGTAATATGAGAGATTATTAAACTAACAAAAGAAACAAATTAAGCAAATCCACTTTCGTAGGAAATCACGACTACACTTAGCACGTATAACAAGCCTTTTAAACCCCTAGGTTGCCCTTAGTGGACGAGTGAAGTCTCGTGAGGGTTTGCAGTGATGCTACCCACAAACATCTAGATCGATCTCATGAATGATATAATCCAATCAACTAACTCATGGTTCAATTTCAATATCAAACAAGTTACACAATACAGGAATTGCATATGTCATCCCAATGCATGTTGAACAAATCCAAAAAATCATGAGAACTAAAGTATGACAATTCTTATTATTCATTCAATTTGATCATCAAGCATACCCATGATGTGGCTTCGACTTCAAATCTCACCAAGTCATCCACTCACAAATGAAGTCCCTCAAGATGGGTTTCTCTCATGGTTCTTGCAAGAATGCAAAGACAAAGAAGTGCAATGAACCCAATCAAGACGTGAATGAAAGAATTGAAACATAATAAGTGGCATAGCTCCATGAATGGATATCTCAATGCATTATTAAATGAAAACACCATAATAATCCACATGAAATGGATCAACGCGTCTATAAGTGTCACTTCCCTAAGGTCCATTAGGACTTCACTAGGTTGTAGCTTGGCCCTTGGGAATTGGTTAGACAATAATGGATGGGAAATTTCAAAGTGCATGTCTAGTGATATTTAGAAAGTGCAATAAAGCTCAATTTATTCCAACTCCTCATTTCATACCTTGAATGCCAAACATGAAGTCCTATTGAATTGTAACTCTTTTACTCTATTTCTTTTTCATCATAGGACTAAAAACAAATGATACTCAAGAAATACTGTCCTATATTTTTTTTTTGTCTTTTTCTTTTTCTTCTTTTTTTTAAAATAAAAATTCTCTTCATTCCTAGCACATTTCTTTCCAATTTAAGTCTTCATCCTGACAACACCCATCTATATTAAACCATGATGCACTTAACATCCCAAGACATGCAAGGGTTGGCTAAAATATATAAATGGGGTTGAAAGGTCATAGATGTGGCTAGAAATTCAAAGAAAATCTCTCAGTCTCTTTTTTTTTTTTTTTTTTTGGGCGTATGCTTCAACATGGCTCCAAAGGCAATTTAATCAAAAGAAAGGACTAAGGCTCCAAAGATTTGAAAGATGGCCTAACATCACTCCTTAAGGTCACAACAACTCATAAGATGCATTGATACACTCATACAAGTCAATGTAGGGCCTTGTGTGCATTGAGACCAAAACAAGTAAGTGTGATGAAGCTATTCAAGGACTAATGAGATGAATAATTGATAGAGCAATAAATATATAACCCTCAAAAATAAAGATAAGGCCCAAAAGCTCACAAAAAGGGTTCAAGTCTCCACCTATGTCATAGCATACTCAAGTAATTAAATCTCATGAACAACAATCCTTAACACACTCTAATCCAGTGATCTCAAAGGATATGTTCTTAAGGCATTGAGAAATTATATACTCAACTTGAATCATGCACTTTCTTCAATATTGAAACCAAATCACTAATTACTCTTATAGAAAAATATCAACATGAAACCAATCAAGAGAGATGTGCAAGGTCCAACTCATCCTAAGTCAAGTCAATTACGCTAAAAAAAAAATGCTCAAATTTTGACAATTTTTGCAATAAAAGCACAAATCACTGACAATTTTTGCAATAAAAGCACAAATCTCATCATGCGAACCCTACCCCCAACCTAAATTGTACATTGTCCTCAATGTAACAACCATAAAGCAAATGTGGGTCGGTAGTGTGAAAGTGAGCATGATGAAGAGCATATAACCATAACCGTTGAAGGCAAAATTCAATCAACCAAGAATAAGTAGAAGTCAAGCACGCACCCATTTATTTAAACTACTTAAGGCATCACCTAATCCACCCCCCAACCTAGATTCTACAGCACTCCCAACACCAAGCATATATAATCATTAAATACCAAAATAGAAGTACGTGATCAAGGAAAAGAGAGGAAAAATATTACCTCAAGAGCTTTCTTATTTGAAGGAAAAAAGAACTACAAAAAGAAATTGTTAGAAATAAAAGAAAATAAAATAAAGGAAAACAAAACAAGAAAAAAGTTAGTAAGTAAAAGAAAATGAAAACAAAATAAAATAAGCAAAGAAGTAAAATTCTAAACTAACAAGAAATAGGAAAATAAGAAAAATAAAAACCTACCTACTATGTACAAGGAAAATGAGACAGAAAGGTCATCCAACACCTACCCTATCCCAAGCCTTACCAAATGGCTCCATTGACAAAATGTTCTTTTTCGAACCTATGAAAGATCGAAGATAGGGTAAGCTCCAGGTACACGTGACACTGGAGACAATGTGGCTAAGTGAGGTCCATAACACCCTGGATGAGGTCTACAATGAAGGTTAAATGTGAACATGGGATGCTCTAATAAACACTCAACACCAAGAAAGTCGATATAAACTACCTCCTCAGGATAATCCACTATTCCTACCCAAGTGTGGTTTTTCTCTGACAAGTCACTCACTAAACCCCAAGTAGGACTCTTAAGTGGGACTAAATCAAGAGATGATACGTGTGTATCACTCTCACTCTCAAGTGCACAAGTGAGTGATATGGGTGAGACTAACTCCATGCAAAACTCTTCAGGCCAAGTGACATTTTTGCTCTTAGAATGAGTCTTAAGACTTTGAAGAATAGCTTGAGTGATCAGGGTAAGTCGAGCATCATGCTCAGGGGTAGTGATAAGTGAGGAACATGCATTGGTGACAGACTCCACACATACTGGACTAATGTCTTTCGGACTCTCTATGTGAGTGAAGGAAAGTACTTGGTCAAGAGAGTCCGAAACAATTGGAGTCGTGGACTCCACTCTTACACTATCCCCTAAATCGATGGTCTCCAAAGGTGTATCATCATCATCAAACAAGGACCAATCAACCTTGGATGTGAAGTGATGTGGGGCTAGGTTCACCAGTGTATGTGGGCTCTAATGTGGTAACCTCAGGCAATGTTTCCTCAACAGCCTCACAATTTACCTGAAGACCCATGATAGGAATGTAATTCGATGAATGCTCAAGGTCGTGGGGACAAGTTTCTAGAAAAACCTTAAGAAGTGTGTCTAAGTCAGAGTAAGACTCTATGGTAGACTCTAAAGGTAAGGCATCTGTAAGTGAAGTCTCTATGAGTGGTGTGAGATGTGAGCATGTGGAGTTAGCATGTGGTATGGTGTCACAAGTGGTGGATGCAATAATATGCTTAAAATCTCCCCTAGGTCTCATGTTCTCATAAAGGACTCAAGATAGTGCCATGCCATATCCGATGTAAGATCCAAAATTTCATCTAGAGTGTGGCCGCATGTCTGGACACAAACCATGAAAGAAGTAACTCAAAATGCACAGCAACTCTAAATGATGGCTTGGGTAGGATTGTAAAACATTGTTGAACCATTCCCAACATTCATAGAACATCTCACCCTCTTTTTGATAAAAAGATTTTAATTGAAATTGGAGGATGTATGTCTGATGTATGCTGAAAAAGTGAAAGTAAAATGCATTTGACAAATCCTTCCAAGACCGAATAGGTGAATTAATAGCATAGTACCAATCCAAAGCAACCTCACACAAAGACATAGGAAAAAAAATCAAACATAAAAGCATAATCCAAGCAACCATTAGTTCTATGCATGCAAGCCAACTCAAAATTTTCAAGATGGACACAAGGGTCCTCATGCTCATGTCCAAAATATGAAGGTAGCATATGTGTGGTTTCTAGAACAAAATGTGTGCCATAAATTTCTTCTAGATAACGAACATATGGGTGGGTGGTGTTGGGTGAACCATATATGCATGCATTGAAATCCATGTTCATCACTAAAATGAAAAAATTAAAGAAAATGAATAAAAATAGAAAAACTAAGCTAAATATGCAAACTAAACTAAATGCAATGCAAACTAACTAAATGGCAAGCAAATGCAATATGCTACAATGCAAAAATAAAGAAAAACTACTAACTAAGAGAATAGAGATAGGAAAGAATATTCTCAATTGCTTGAGACGATTCAATCCTAGCTTCGAATTGTGCGCAAACAATTGCTCTCCACGGCAACGGCGCCAAAATTGCTTGTCGTTCCACAATGTGGATTTACACCCTAAGTGTAAGGTGGTCCGATGTAGTAATTTAAATTTAAACGATGAAGTACCGGTCGTACCCATAGGGAGATGCGTAGTAAACTCACAATTCTTCTTCTCTTGATTAGTAGGTGTCACATAAGAAAAATTCAAGAAAATTGGTTTGAGTTTGAAAATCTAGGCATTTTGTCAAACACCTAGGAAGTGGCATTAAATCTAATTTGAAATTATCAAACAAAATTTGATTAAACTAAAACAACTATAAAAATCACTTGGATCAAACCGATTCAAGTAGCGATTTCTATGGATTTTCAAGGAGAACAATGACTAATTAATTTGGTTAAACATCAAGTTCACTTGGTTGTTGTTCTAGATCAAACACTTAGAGTGCAATAATCCATATGGATTACATGAGAGTTCTAGGTGGCAATTCACATACAAAATCCTTAAGATCGGGCATGAAAATTCCACCAAGCCACTTACATATAATGAATATAGAATATACAATCAAGAGTTAATCTAGTAACATCAACTAGTGGTTTCAAAGAATCCAAACAAACTAATCATCATTCAATAAATCTAATTGAAATTGAAAATTAAAGCACAATTAAGAACAATGATTGAAAGATTTGGTAACAACACTTAGTTCATGTAATTGAAAACCTAAATCAAACACTTAGAATGCATAACCTATAAAGAGTACATATAAGTTCTATATTAGCAATCCACATACAATTTCTCAAGAAGTGCATGAGAATTCTAATTAGCAACTCACATATAATCTATATAAGCTATACAAACAAGGCTAGATCTAGAGTTAACAACTAACAATTCAATAGATTCAAACATTTCAACCATCATTCATAAAGAATTTCAAGAAGATGTAAACATTGAAAAGCAAAATACCTTGAAAATCCACATACATCATCTACTATCCTTGATTTGGATCCAAGTAAGAGAGCTACTCAAACATAATGAAAGTGGAAATATATGAAAATGAAACAATTCTATTCATAAGCTCAAAATTCTGATACAAAAATTCAAAGAAAATGAAGCTTGATCCATTTTCTCTCTCTAAAACTCTCTCTTTACAAAAGGAAATCTGAAAAACTGAACTACACGTAATTCTCTCCTCTCTAGATGACCTCACTCGTATATATAGAATATAAAATAAGAAAGTACATATTTGCCCTTTTTCCAAAAGTTGAATTTCAGGATCCTCGCATTACAGGTTGGTTTGAATATGTGTTTGAACAAACTGATTGGTTCGAACAAGGGTTCGAACCAAGTTCTGGGACTTAGCCAAATTTCACTCCAGTTGGACCTTGCACAGCCTCTGTTGTTCTAACCAGTGTTTGAACCAAGGTTGGTTCGAGCAAAGGTTCGAACCAAAATTCTGGGACTTAGAAAATTTCATCTCCTGATGCTTGTCACCTTTCTGTTGATCGAGCCAAGGTTCAAACCACATGTGGTTTGAACAAAGGTTCGAGCCACTTTGTCTTAGTCAAATTCTGCACTTGTTGGTTTGCACCAGCTTCTGTTGTTCAAACCAAGGTTCAAACAACCTATGGTTTGAACATTGGTTCGAACCACTTTTTCCAACACTTAGCCAAATTCTGTTGCATCTTTCTCTGGTGTGCCTTCTGTGGTTAGAACATTGGTTTGAACAACAGTTGGTTCAAACATGTGTTTGAACCATTTTCTTGATTTCTTCCAATTTAGTCCAACTTCATCCATTTTTGTCCCAAACACCTGCGAATCACAAAGAATCCTCATGAATGCATTTAAAAGCATTTTCTCATCTTTTTAAATATAAATCTACCCAACAAACCACAAATTAAGGTTAATGATTATACTTTTCATAGTACAATCACCCATATGTTTAGATATAAGAATTCGATGAAGATAAACCTTCATTATACCCTACAGCTAACACTTATATACTGAGTTAATGTGACCTACATTCTATGTTTGTATGGGCTGTAGTCTTGTTCACTGTATTTCTATGTATTTATGTCGATGGTCATAGTTCCTGTATCAACTAAAGCCTTCAGTTCCTCATCATTTGAACGTGTTTAGTTACTAGTAATTATTTTCTTTTTTTCTTTTTTTATTTTTTTTTACAAAAATTATTCTACAATTTAGATAAGTTGGTTACTTATGATCACCCATCAGATTGTAATTTGTGGTAAGTTTATCTTTGAATTCAATGATAGAGTTTTGGATCTATGGCACCATTGCTATTGTCAATGTTTACAAGCCTTACAAAGTTATGATAATTACCTTTTCAAAATCCGTATTGTGTTATAGTGAAAAGTTCACTTTTTTATTCATGAATGCTATCTAGATTAATGAAATCCCGTTAACTTGTTAACTTTCGGTATTGTATCCGTGTAGGTGCTTACTGCATGCAATTTACTTACATTCATGACCTTTGGCTTTGTGTTTCTTGTACTTTCATTGTTTTGTTCAATCAATCTTTTTCTTTTTAAAGGGATATGTCTTCATCCTGATTGTTTTCTATCAGTTCATCAACCAAAGATTTTAGCTGATTATTATTATTATTTTTTGCTGAATTTCAGAGATGGCAAGTTCAATCATATGCTGATTCAAAAAGCTTGCTAAGAAAGGAAGTACCAAATGATATAACCAGTACCTGTTTGCCGAGGAAGATGAACAGAAGTTATACCATGACTGCTACACTACAAAGGTCGTATGTGTTGAACATTCTTTGTCATTTGTCATGGAGCTATACAAATTGGATTTGCTCAGGGAATTCTGACGAAGGGGTTGGGAGGTGTTCCTGTCACAACATGGCCAGGCTTGCAAGGAGTTAGTAAGGGAGTTTTACGCTAATATCCAGCGCATTGACTACCATCTCAATGACCCCCACTTACTCTCAAAATTGCATGGGAAATGGGTGATGTTTGGCCCCGAGGAATTTACCTCTATCCTACGGTTGCCCGTTGTCGAACAGACAGAGTACCACTACGAGCAAACCCAATACAGCAAATAGTCCACGGTGCCATTAATCAATTTGACCAACTCCCCATGGGCTCAATTGATGTACCCACAAATTGACTTGAATGATGACTACTGTATTCTACACTTGGTCACATGTTCAACTCTCGTCCCACAGAAAAGGACTACGAATGTCTCCTTAGATTGAGCACCATTGATGGTCGCTATAATGTCCAAAAAAGCATTGATGGTCAAACCTTGATCGATGAGGTCTTATATTCCCATCGGAACAAGTCTCATCTTGTCGACGCCCTACCTTTTGGCATATTCATCACCAACTGTGCTGTAAAGCATCACATTAAAATTGAGCACAGGCAGAAGATGGTGGATCCAGAATGACCAATCAATAGGATCACGCTACACCAATCAAAGTCACTAAAAAGGAAGAGAAAGAAAGTCCCACATATTGGGGAGAGTAGTGGGTCGAATGATGTAGCGGAGATGCTTTACACACTCCAGATCTCTCATGAGCAAGAGTACGATACCAATGCACAGTGGCAGGAGTCACATCAACAATCATTTGACACGTTCTAGGGGGACATGTGAGGGATAATGCAATCATGTTGGCACTCCATCGATATTGTGCAGCCCGACATCCAATTAATGAGGCTGACCCAACAACAGATGTGGGATTAGATACAAGGCCACTGGACCGAATACCCGCCCCCACCCGGCTCATACCATGCCACCCAATAGTCAACTTTCCTTTAAATTAGTAACCTCTACCATATGCCTAGTGTGACTGGCTCATGTTATACAGTTTTGTGTTTTTAGACCTTATTCACTATTGGTTTATATATTTTCTATTTTTGTTCTATAGGTACTATCTTTTATGATTTGTTAACTACGTTTTCGTAATTTGAGAAACTAGGCCTTTATGTGTTCGCGTTATGTTTTTATGGTTGTCCTTTAATTATTCTTCTCCTATGATAAGTTTAATTACAAAGCTTTGGAAGATGGGCTCAGAGGGATGTTGGCACATATAGTATAGGCACTATTAAGGAATATGTTTTTAGCGTGCCTAGTCAAAAATTTAAAAGTAAACTATGGCAGATAAAAGCTATATACTTTTGTAAATTGAATTAAATATTTAATTTTGTTTACATGTGTAACGCACGTGCATTTTAATTAGTTTCATATTAATTGCATTAATTAATTTAATTTAATTATATTATTTATTAAAAATAAATGAATAAAAACATTTTTGCTAAAATATATTTCATATTAATAAAAGACGATCATTTAAATGTAATTTAATTACTTTAATTATATTTTTATCAATTATAAGTTAATTTTAAATATTAATTTTAGATAATTACATTAATTTAGCTATAAATATATAAATTTATTTACAAAAAATAAATTTTCACAAATAAAATATTTCAATAAACAGATTGCTCAAATATATTTCTGTTATCAATTTACAAATTTTAGAAAACAAAATATTATGAAACAGGGGTGTAACACTCTCCAACTTTTATCAAATTTCAAAAGACAATAAATTAGAAAAAAAAATTATCTTAACTCACATCAAACGCCACTAAATTATTTTCAATTTTCTATATCTTTGTTCGAATTTATCTCTACATATTTTAAAAAATGCCAAACAATAAACTTTTTGACATCATCACATGGCAAAAATAAAGACACAAATCTCAAATAGGAAAAAAGAAAGAACTAATTCAATTGGAACAAGTTCTTAAAATACGTTAGAACACCAAACACACTAGTCAAATTCGTTAGAACATACATGAACAGACTGTTGAACGCTTTACACACTGCCCTATCTCGTTCGAATGGCCATATTAGACTTATTTTGCCTCATCTCAACATGTTGGAAAAAAGAAAAAAAAAACTTAGGAAATTAATGATTAGAAAACATACTCATGATCCACTTCATATTATTTTTCAATTTTTATTCCAATATTATTTAACATTTTCTCATTCTGCAAAAGTTTTGTATTAATCAAGAACACCCATTTTAGATGCATTTTGGATTGTAAACATGTAAATAACAGCAAGAAGGCCTTTCTCCCACTGTTCCTACCAATTATCCCCAACACTTCCGTTATGCAAATCCTCCTTTACAGTTTCTTTCTCCTCAGCCAAAGACAAATGGATGCGATCACAGCAATAATTAGCAACTTGTGCCAAGAAGTCCCTCAAAGAAGTAAACCCACTTAAACAAGACAAAATGTAACATTCTTAACAACAAAAAAAAAGAAAAAAATTCTTTCATTCTGACAAATAAATAAGAACAAGAAAAAAACGTGTTGGAAATAACAAGAGAAGAGGAAAGTGACAACTTTTACCTAACAGCTCCTATGACCTAGTCTAACACCTATCTCCTAATTTGACCTATTGCCCATCATCTGTTTATGTATCTCCTGAAATACGGTCTAGCATATTACAACCTACAAAAGAAATGAAAATGCTAGTGTTGGTACGCAATTTAGGACATTCCCAAGCAAAAGGTTAAACTTTAAAACTTCCTTACCTTTGCATCAGAGAGTTTATTCAAGCAAAAATAGAAATTATGTAGAAATGGTAAGAAGTAACTTAGAAACACAACATTTGTATAGTTCTAAAGGTAATTTTGCAATAGAAAATCGTAACTTAGGGTCCAATTGAATCATGTGACGAATCATTTTGCGGATTCCTAAATTTGGGATCTACAATAACAAGATGTACAATATGACACATTGGCTAGTGAATACCCAAAATCTCATTTTCCTAAATTTTTCAACCAATCCTCCGATTTCAAAATTATAAGAAAAAGAACCAAATCAGACCATCTATAAAGAACAATGCTCAACAATTTTCAATCACTAATAAGTACAAGAACGAGCATAAGGATAAGCAAATAGAAAGCAAATGGAGACTATGGAGTAAAACTTACAACTTAAGAAAAAAAAAAAAAGCCCAAAGAACCACCATACTTCCAATTTTCCTAAAAATATCAAGTTTTTCCCTTCAAATAAATTTGGATTAGAGAAATTTTAGGTTCTCTTTCTCCCTTATTTTCCCCACCAATTTAATAAGACTAAAAAACAAGACTTTGAGTTACCACTTACCATTTCTCAACTTCTCTTTTCTCAAAGAAATTGAGCACCGACGAATAGCATTGAGTAATAAATATTTAAAATAATAATAATCGAGATTCTAGATAGGAGATTTTAGAAGTTAGTAATTGGCACATATATAGAGTTGCTACAGGGACAAAATAGATGTACTTCCACAACGTCTAGAGGGTTTTACAAATTGTTAGTCAATGCATTGGCTAGTTTCAATTAACAGATCCATAAATTTGGTCGCATATCTCATCTATCTCGGTGTCTCCTCTGAATTTAGCATCATCGTCGTCTTGGTCGTCATCGTCCTGGCCATCATCATCATCAACATATCTATTGTGAGCACTGTCAGGTACTTGTTAGGAGGATGAGGCATTTTCGATGGACTCGTCTGATGCATCTAACCTTCTTTGTTCACGCCCTTCTTAAGTACAGATGAAGTTGTGTAGACCCATTAAACATCTGATAATATCGACTTAGATGCCAAAGTCGTATGGAGGCATATCACGTAATACTGCCTAGCAGTTCTTCTAGACGCCAAAGGTTCTTTTGATCACACTTCACAGCAATGAATGAACTTGGTTGAACTGTTCCCTTGGATTTCATAGACTACCACTGTGTGTGAACTGCTACGTATGCATACGGTCCCCTTGTAGGGTGCGAGAAAGCCTTTCCTGTTTAGATAACCAGCGTCAACGAGGTAGTATTTATTTACTAAAACCATAAAACAAAATTTGATGTTAATCATACATACAAGTATCAAAATTGATATAGGAAGAATTGAAATCATTTAATGTACCTCCAATTGGGTGTGAGAAATTTTCATTAGGGGTTGAGACAACCATCTTAAATACACGGCTATCGTGCATACTTCCTTCCCATCCAGACGATATGAATGTGAAACGCTAGTCAAAATCACATATGGCCATCATGTTTTACATGAAACCATTCTTTCTATAATAGAATGAAATTTGTCTATTGGATGGGGCGAACAGGTAACATGGGTGTTCTACATCAAGCAAAACAACTCATTATAGTTTATTTAAAACTTAAGTTCAAGACGACAAATATGAATGACAATTCAATGTTGTACCCTAAATTGGCGGTATTGAACATGGGTTGAGAATAGTCGGTTAACGTTTAGTTTGTATATCACGTGCGTTTTGTATGTAGTCAGCTGTGAGATGCTTGACCGCATTTAAGACAACATGAAAATGGCGCGATATAGTCTCACCAGTGTTGAAAATGCTCCTACAGCTGCCAATTTGATGTATTGTGCGCCAACATATGTAAGAAGATAGTAACGTTCTTTTCAATCGATAGCGTTTCATTTAGCACTGGATCATCCCATAGATTGAGGTGAATTTTGCGCACAATGCCTTGAAAACAGGTGCAGTGATGCAGCAGGTATCTTATAATCGTTGTGGATGCCCTCTAACAATTCTTAGAACTAGTGTGTCCGGATAACGTAGACGTATGGTATGGCTGCTTTTTCAACAAATATCTGTAGTACTCACAAGCTAGCACAACCGTTGAGACTATCATTGCATCTATTTCTAACTCATCCTTAACTACCGCTTAAATTATAGAAAGGAAAGGGGAAGTACCATCACCGTTCCCTGTTGACATGCTTAGAAACATACGGTAGCATCATCCAAATATGTTACGGAAGCAATGAAAGCAATGAGAAAAAAATCACACATACATATATATAAATAATAAAAAAATAATATAAATCTTTTAGGACAAAAAAGAATTGAAAACCATCATAGAAACACTGTAATTGAAATTGAAATAGATAAAAAAAGATACAATAGTTCAACATATTTGCTAAATAAAAGTACATCAGAGAAATAAACAATACAATAACATAACAAGTTTCATATCTCATTGCAGGTGAAACATAGACTGAAAAAAACCTTCCGGCATAGTTGAAGGGTTATTAGGTAGGGGGAGCTTTAGAGGACTCCAATGGCGACTTCCCATATTAAGGTGTAAGAAATTGAGATGAACTTGTTTTTTTCATATACCAACCAATTTAGCTTCTTCTGTTCATCTGGTTGCAACATAAAGCATTCCCTATTTACTAGAAACTTGAAATAGTCAATTACCCAACAACAAAGTTTTAAGCAAACAACAACACCATCAATGGTCAATAATTTTGCAACACTGTCGTTAATCTTACAACCCTGAGCGTTGAAAGAAATATGAACCTCATCACCCTTCTTTTGTACCACATCCACTATGCAGTCAATGGATTGACCAAATGACCGAGTTTGGCTTTGATGGCGTCGTCCCATACTGTTTCCCTCTAAAGCATCATCTGTCTCCAACCTCATCTATTTCCCACTACTGGAGCTTATGGCAACTCTCTTAGTAGCATGCATGTTTGTTTCTTGAGGTGGAGGTGTACCACCGGATGCAACAAATTCTGGTTGGTTTGAGGCACCTGAATGTTGGCCAAGGTCAGGAGTATATGGTGTAGTAGTTGGTGTCCAATGAAACTCCCTGATTGCTGTGGTTCCATAAAAAACTTTCTTCATCAACTTTATGTGATCCATTCCCCTTTCCCCAAATTTGTTAACAAAGGAATTAAACTGTACAATTAAAAGGCACCTAAGCAAGGTAGCGTGAGAAATATTGAACGAAAATAATGACATTAATTGTAGTAAATGTTAAAGTTAAGTAATTACAAATATGAATGAAATAATGTCACAAAAACACATTTGTTGCATACGAGCCCACCATTTATTAGGAGTATCCCAAGTATTCTTCTCATAGCTCCAACCTATTTCGGTTACACGAGATTTGGTATTTTCTAACTCCATCCACGCCTGCCATTCTCTTTTCAAAAGATCTACTTTACTCTTTATTTGAGTTAAAGATAGAGAATAGCCTATTCTATTGTTAAAATTTTCGAGAAGCAGATCGTAGCCTTGTGTGGACATCTTATATCCCTGCCTGTAACCCTCATCTATTAATTGAGCCATTAGGACCAATAAGACCCTAACATGTTGGTAATCCCATTTTGCACCTGTATGGTTTTGCCATCCTTTTGAGATCTAGAGGCATTTTCTATCCCAAGATTTTGCTGTTGGTCGTACATTGGGAATTGCAACCCTAGGAAGTCCATCAAGCAACTGATATATACCAAATTCAAGACATATATGCAAACAATTACAGATACAAAATTCACGTAATAAGTGGTTGTATGTGAGCTTAGACGCAAGTAAAAAAAAAAAAAAAAAAGTGCATAAGGTGTTGGAAACAACAATTTGTGATCCGCTGGAACAGTCACCACTGGGCCAATTCTATAAGAATCTAGGTAATGTTTCTAGAAATGTGAACTATGATCCATTGGAATGGATTGATCGAGCTTGTTGGAATGGATCTAGTTTTAAACCCAGATCTGCAACAAAAATAAAAAAGGGAAGAAATTAGGAGGGAGGAAAATCACCGATCTTACCTCGAGTTTGATTTACAGGACGGCAAAACAACATTCGGAGTCACTAATCATACAACATTGAAACAAAAGCATGACAAAATTCATACCATTGAGTGCGTGTTTACCGACGAGAGAGCTCAAAGTTGATCTTGTCACCGATGGACCGTCGCCTCAAGTTGTATCTTGGGCCGCTACATTTCAAAATGCCTTCTTTCGTCGAACTCCATAGCAAATAACGTGGTTGGGAGATGTTCTTCTTTATCATTGGAGCAAGTTTGAAAGGATTCGATTAATAAAATGCCGTTTGATAACACTGTCATTTTTTTCTTTACGTTTATATATTTATGTTTTCTATTTTTTGTTTTTTGTTGTTGTTTGTTTCCTGAAATGAAAATTAAAACTATATTTGAAAATACAATTTTGTTTATAATTATTAAATTTTTATTTTCATAAAATATTTAATTTTATTATTTTTTAAATTAATTGAATTTAATAAATATATTTTATATTAATTTAATTTAATTATATTTTTAATAAAAATAATTGAAAATAATTATATTATTAAAAATATAATTAAATTATATTAAAAATATAAGTATTATATCATTTAATCTAGTAAATATAAAATATAATTAATTAAAATTAAATTATATTATTTATTAAAAATAATTGAATAAAAAATATTTTATAATAATTTAAATAATTTAATTATAATAATTATCAAAAATAATTTAATAAAATATATTTAATATTAATATTAGTTAAATTTATTATTTTAAATTAATCATTAAATTAAATAATATAATTATAATATTTATTAAAAATAATTTAAAAATATATTTATATTAATTAATTTATTTATTAAATTAAATTACTGTATTTTATTTTATTATTTATTAAAAATAATTTAATATATAATTCTTATTAATTAAATTACTAATTTAATTTAATTACATTATTTATTAAAAATAATTTTTGTTCAATAAAATAATTGAATAAAATAATTTATTTTAATATGATGCAACAAAAATTGACAAAATATTAGAATTAACAAAATGTTTTGCAATAGAAAAAAATAGAGTGAAAACATATTTTTCTTGTTTACATTTTTCTGCTTAAGTTTTTATTTTTTTAAAAACAAAAAACATAAACAAATTTAACAAACATGTTTTTGTTGCTAGTTTGTAAAATTTTAAAAATATAAATAAAAAACAAAAACGTTAACAGACAAGGACTAAACATACAGAAAATAGGGAATCTCTGCTATTGCAGAGGAAAGCAGAGGGAAGTCACTTCACCTCTATAGGTGTGGAGGAAAGGTTGAAAATGGCATCGTTTTAGGCACTATTGGAGACCAAAAAGGCACCAAATTGATCACATTCCAAACAACTAAAAACACTATGCAGTGCCAGCTTTTGAATTTTTTTGAGGAATTTTGGAGGTCCAAACGCCCTCTCTATAGGGTCAATACATGCGACTAAGGTCATGCAATTGAACGCGAGATTAGAGGCATATCAATAAAGGTAGAATAAATGTTAATTAGATTTTCAAATAATGAAAAAAAAAGAGCTAAATAAACATATTTTAGTAAGTAGTATTAAGTAGTAACATTAATATGTATAAATCATAGAGTTGGTAAGTATTTGTGATTTTTATAAGAGTATTTTTGTCAATCCAAGTAGTATTAAATAGTAATATTAATATCGTAATATATGTTAAATCATAGGCTTCATAAATATTTGAGATTTTTACGAGGATATTTTTATTTAAAATAATTTTTTTTAAATATTCATACTTTTATACAATAGTAAGATCAAGTAAAATAAGATAAAATTTGGCATAACTTATAAATTGACATTAAAATATTAACCTTATTTTATATTTATTTTTTATATTATTAAAAATTTATTTATAATATTATATTATAAGTATTTTAGTTTCGATCATATCTAGTACATCTAATTTACGATAGTCAATTTAATAGAACAATTCAATAGTTCTCAACTAATATAGTACAAAAAAATAATACTATAGAATAAAAAAATCTTAAAAAAAAAAGAAAAAGAAAAAGAAAATTTAACAAGTGAAATACATGTGACCCTATCACTTGAAAATAAAAAGAACACATAAAAATATATTTTATTTGAAAAAATTACGCAAAAATTACTTAATTTTTGAAATCAGTAAAATATCTATGAAATGGAGATTTTACTGACTTAACGTCCCAAAAATTCATGATCTTACTTATTTTATCCATAGGATGTTTTACGAGATTAAATAAGTTTTCTTATTCAAATATTGTAAAATTGTAATAATTTTAAGATTTAAATCAAAATTTTAACAATCTTAATTATCTGTATATATATATTGGTGTTATAAATTAATGCGTCTCAACAGAAGAAACATATATAATTTAATATATATTAGAATATATTCAAAATCACTGTAGCCTATTTTCTAACTTTCAAAGTTTTAGAACTTGGCATACCGACTATTTATTTATTTTTTTATTTCACAGCTTTAATTATTTACTTTCATGTTTAAACTCATATATAAGTAAATATATATTTATATATTTGTTAAATCATAAATGTCAGTTTTTATTTATATTTATGTATGTTAAATTATAGGTGTATCTCTCGTAATTTTTGTTATTTCATATTTAGACTCATATATAAATATAGATATAATCTGATAGATAAATCTATATTAATGCCACTTACTTGTTAGAGCATATTTGTTCTGGGGGCAATAGATAATAAATTATGGAGGGTTACAATTACACGAGTATCCTCGTATAGGTAAATTGTCATCGGAGGTTCAATAAGAGAGAGTAATAAAAAAATTATATCATTGTAAAATATACTTTCATTCAATCACAATTAATTTTTATTTTTTCAAAATTTTTAACAATATAAATGTAATATATTATTGGTTAATATTTATTTAAACATAATATAATTATTATTAAATAATATTTATTTTCTCTCATATCAAATATAAGTTTCATGAATTTATTAGCTTAATTATTATTGAGATGGCAATTACTATTTTAATCTTTCAACCTAAAATTTTGACCTCAAGTCAATTATTTGGGGTTACAAAAGGCTGAAATACAAAATTAGTCCGCTATGTGTAAAAATTTAACGGCTTTGATACAAATCATTGAATTATTAAAAAATTAAAACCATTAAATTATTTAAATCATTAAGACAATTAAGTTAAATCAAGGTCATTAAATTACTAAAAAGAATTAAGATGATATTAAAACCATTAATTTTTTATATATTAGCGCTGATCCGTCTTTTGCACTTCGACTCCTATTTATCACAATTATTTGTGCCCCGTAACTGACGTATAAAAAGAATGTGTTTAGAGTGAAAAAAATGAGATAAAATAAAATAATTTAAAATAAATTGTAAGTTCGTAATTCGTATAATAAAATAAAAAATAAATAATTTTTAAAATTTTTCAAAATTTTTTTATCACGTCAAATATACCCTAAATGAATAAATAATCTGCAAATACAACGAATTTTGGTAGGGTACCTTATCCCCTTGACATTCCCCTCAGGCACACACATAACGAGGACTACCTTAGGGAAATAACAACCACCAGAGGCCATAAGGAGTAAGGTTAAAACCCTAGCTCGACCTCACGTCACCGCACCTTTATATAACTCGAAATATCGTCGACGCGGTGGCTCAGCCGCGCCCGAACATGGAGCTCTGCACTGCCCGGGCCGTCTCCAAACTTCCCCATCACAGGCTTCTAGCTTCGAACGTCAGTCGTCTCCGATGGAAAACGTCTCTGCCTCTGGAGCAGCAGCCCTCAATTCCTCGTACCCGTCCAGGTTTCCTCTCGCAACGCTTCAACCCAGTTCCAATTGGCTTCAGTTTCACAGTTTTGCTCTGAATATATAGGACAATTTTAGGGTTTTATTCCGTCTCTGTGTATGTCTTGTACATATTCATACAAATGTTCCTGCGTAATGTATATCTGGCCTGTTCGCTTCACAAAGGAGGTGTATTTTGTTTTATGTACTGCATGCATCACATTTATGGTAATACTCACTGCTGCAGCTAATCAATCACTCACGCGTACGTTATTTTTCTGAATAGATATCAGTTTCAAAAGGAAAATGCTATTTTGCAGGAGACAACTACTAGAAACTTGACCCAAAACGAGGTGTAATGGGCACGAGTGTAATAGAAAAGGATCTTAGGGGTTTATATTTCCAAAGTGAGAGGCTTGTAAATATGTCACTGGCAAAAGGTTTCTGGTAGATTTTTCTTGTAGAATAGCATTACTCAGTTCCAAAATTATGTCTCCCAACTAAAAAGTTGTTTGATGGTAGAGTGTCTATTAGACTATGCATTTGATTTATTTATTTTTACTAAATTTTAGGCACGGATATGCTCATAAACTTTTGATATTATCCGTAGGTGTCATTTTCAGATAATGTTGGTTTTAGAAGGCCATTACTTACTTTTTTTTTTTTTTTTTTTCCAAATGGCGATTATATATCTCTTTTATTATTTGTAGATTAACTTGTGGCCTGTTGGAGTGCTATCATCGAGTTTCTTTTGTGTGTGTGTGTGTGTAAAGCCGATACAATCACCACTTTCTGATCTGTTTTGGGACTTCTGTTTAGAGAGTTCAACTTAAAGAGGATATAGCTTTTTGCCCTGGTCTACAAGTTCATCCCTTTTTGTTTTATTTTCAGGATTGCACTATTGTAGTAATTTCTCTCTAAGATCGTCAACCTCTGAAGAAACATCAAGTTTTCCAAGCCAGTTTGTTGAAGAAGATCCTGGAATAGTAACTGTAGAAGATGTCAAACCAGTTGAAAAGAATTCGTACGCTGAAGTTGAGCCAAAAGAAGTGCCTAAAGAAGATTCTGTCATGGATGGGCGAATTCAGCCACTTGAATTTCTAGACAAGCTTGATATAAAGGTATATTACTAATCCCCATTGCATTTTTTGTGTTAGAAGCTGGATGAGCATGGACATGGGGCATTCAAAAAAAATCAGGATACATACAGGATCAGGATGTGATAAAAATATTAATTTTTTAATGAAGCTTTATTAGATATAAGCATGTATGTCTCTGTGTGTGTAAATATTTATGTCAATTAAAGAATAACAAAAGATACTGAAAAAAATAATTAGTTTAACAACTCTACATGTAATTCAAATATCGTTCAACATCTTCCTTTGATTTAATCATGTTGTTGAAATATGATCTTCTTTGCTTTTGAGCCAAAGGAAATGGAAGATTCTAGAACTAGGTCACGGTAGTTGTATTTCAATTTCTTGCAAATTAGTATTGTTACTCTCTTTTTTTTGGGGGGGGGGGGGTTCATTACTTGGTTATGCAGTTTAGTACTAATTGTGGTTTGATTTTTTTATGAGAGGGTACAGTTTGTAAGGTTTATCTTTCACTTGTGGGGTTTTCAATGTTGATATGTTGGTTACCCACTTTTATCTATCTCTTCCCTTTGTATGTGTTTTTCCGTTCTCTTCTTTCTGGATTTATTTACCTTCTCATATGAGACCTTGTTTTAAACATGCAAACTTACTTTTCTTGAGAATAATGGTTTTCCAAATGGGGCTGTCTACAATGTAAATCGGTTGCTGTGATGAATGCTAGAACTTATTGAAAGTTTACAAATGCTTGATGAAAGATTGGCAATCTTGTCAATCCTGAGCGGTTACCTGAGCAACCTAATATCTTCTTCCTGCTTGACTTTTCTCCACTATTCTTTTTTCACTATCTTCTGTATGTTTTCTTTTCAATGCACCTTTCCTTTTCTTCCCCATCAAGTATTATGTGTTAAGTTATTTTATTTTAATCTCTTTTGTGCTTTCCTAATTTGTGGTATCATAGTTGCTTTCATGATAATTTCAGGGGAACTAGGTGTGTGTATCAGTGTTCTGAATTGGTACTTTGAGTAATGGGATATCTTGAAGTTCTATTTCGGAATTGGATTTTGTTATTTCCTTTAAATTTAGAATCTCTGTGGTTTTGTTGGCTGCTCCGTAAACCTTTCTGGTTCATAACATGATTTATGTGGTAATTAGTAGATTCACATTTATCAGCAACTTGACTGCATTGATGATATTCTTCTTAATGGTTGGGTGCAGCTGGACTCTGATGATAAATATTCAGTTCTCCTATTAGGTGCTGGTGCATTGGTTGCTTTGTGGATAGCAACGGCCATTGTTGGTGCTGTTGACTCTATTCCGCTGGTATGTATTTCTAATCCTATTTTATGGTTTAAGTTTTATGAATTTTTAAATTCTTTTATATTCCTTTACTGACAACTTGTTTTTGATTATATAAAATCAGTTTCCCAAATTTTTGGAAGTTGTTGGCCTTGTCTATACGTTCTGGTTTAGCACCCGCTATCTAATCTTTAAGGTAGCCAGCGGAGTTTCAACTAACAGTTTTTATGCTTCTGAAATATGATTAGTGTAAAGGATAATGCTAATTGCTTAATCTGAACTTTGCAGGAAAATAGGGAGGAATTGGTTACTAAGATTGAAGAGATTAAGCAGCGGGTTCTTGGTTCAAGTGATGATTGACATGCGACTCATGGAGAGTACCATCTTACTGTGCAGTGTTTGATCTGCTGCGTGAACTGCGAAGTTAGCAATGCAGTGTTAAAATGGGTTGTCAGTTAAAATAGTGGCATTTTTTCATGCCAACGTGTCTATATGTAGATTGTTTCTCTTGCTTTTAACATTTAAAAAAAGAAAAATCGCTATCAAATTATTTTTATATTCCTTTAGACATCGTTGGTGGATGCACTCAATAATGTTACTCGGGTGTTCTTTGGATCTCTGAAATTCATAATCCAAATAATTGATTCAGGGAGAACCGGACAAGTGGTTAAAAACTTGGAACTATGAAGTAGTGATTGATAGTCCTATATCTGCAGTTTTTGGGTGGCCATTAGACGTGGGTGGGGCTGCAGAGCCTTTGATTGTTATTGATGTATCAGGATTGTTTAGATTGCGCCCTCTCTTTAATATCATGAATTAGTTGCCATTGAGCTTGTGAGTTGCCCACCTGTACTGTGTGAGTGCCATGGAGAGTTCCGGCAGTTTGGTAATAATGCTGGCCATTGTCAATAGTGGGATTTCATTAGAAGTGGTCGGGGTAAGAGTTGGAGCAGTCCAAAATAAGAGAGAGAGAGAGAGAGAGAGAGAGATGTTGCAGGCCTGAATCCTGGCAACCCGAATCCTAATCCAAGCCTTTCGTCAAGCCCAACTGATTTTCGAAAGGAGCCCAACAGAGCCAGCACGCGTACAAAGACAAAGCCAACCAAATACAGGGATTTCATGCTGTGAGGAAGGTTGTTATAACAGATTCTAGAGGAAGAATAGTTTCAGGGCTGTATGAGTTGTTACCTGAAATTTGTTACTTGGAATTTTGGAATTCTGTTACGTAGATCCTATATATGGAAATGATGCATGAAGGAAAGGCAGAGAATTATTTCCAATCACTGTTTTTATTCTTTTCCCTTTCTCCCTCTCTACTTCTTCATTCTCCCTTTAAGATCTTCCCTCCGCCTTTTTTCTTTTCTGATTTCACAGAAACCAGCCTTGCATCAGAAGGCTACTAGGCTAATCGCAACATTTTTGGTGCTCTCGTTGAGAGTCGAACTACCATCACGGAAGGAATGCTGACTCGATCTAAGGCTGTCGACGACCAGCTGAACAAAATCGTTGACCAACTGGAACAACGCCACGCAAAATTAGACTCCTTCAGCTCCGTGATTCAACAACACAATGAGACCTTTGAAATGCTCCAAAAGAATCTCACCTCCCAACAAACTATTCTAGCAGATATGATGCATAAGTTAGCAAAACTAGACAAACCACCACTGCAACCACCTTTGCTTCCCCTTTCGAACACTGCCCCTCTTGTCTCTCAACCTCCTTCGTCCCAAAATCACACAGCTTCATCTTCTTCCACGGGACAACCTCCTACCTTATGAATGCCAAACCAAACAGACACAACAATCATCACAGTTGACCCAACTACGCCTCTGCTCAAACCCCTATTGCCTAAGCTGGAAATTCTGCTCTTCTCTGGAGATAACGTTTAGGGATGGTTGCTTCAAATCGAGCACTTCTTTTTATATCACAATACACCTCCTAATCAGAAGCTAACAATTGCGGCTTTCTACATGACGGGACCCGCATTACAATGGTTCCAATGGCTGTATATGACGTCGCAATTAACCAACTGGGACGCTCCAGTCCAGCAGCTCGAGGTCCGTTTTGGACCATCTAAGTTTGTCAATCACGAGGCCCAGTTGTACAAATTGTCCCAGCGAACAACTGTCTTGGCTTATCTTGGGGAATTTGAGGCCATGGCCACCCGAACGATGGGTTTGAGTTAATCTAACCTGTTGAATTGCTTCATATCGGGGCTGCGAGATGATACTCAATGAGAATTGGCAATTTTGAAGCCCCAGAACCTACATGAAGCCATGGGAATGGCTAGGCTTATCGAAGACAAAAATAATGCTGCTCGACAGATCAACCCCAAAGCTAATTTTCCCAAAACACCGATAGTAAATCCAAACCCCACTCTAAACCCAACTACTATCATGACTCTACCAAAACCTAAGCCCTCATTTCCCATCAAACGACTTACACCAGCTGAAATGACCGCTCGACGTGAAAGAGGGCTCTGTTTCAATTGCGATGAGAAATTTGTACAGGGGCACCGATGTAAACCCCCTCAATTTCTGTGTCTTTTAGCTGAATTTGATGTTGATATCGCCGCTGAGGGAATGAATGACCCTGCATCAGACCAGAGAATTTTTAACGAACCATCCAACATCCAGGAGAATTCTGAGATAGCCCAAATTTCATTCCACGCTCTAACTGGGCAAACTGTTCCTTCCGCCCTCAAAATAGCTGGAACTATTAATGGGTATCAGGTCACAGTGCTAATAGACGGAGGATCCACCCACAACTTTATTCAGTCACGTATCGCTAACCACCTCAATCTTCTTGTACAACCCTCGTCCCATCTACGAGTTACCGTTGGAAACGGGGACTCACTTGATTGTGTCGGCATTTGTTTACAAATACCCCTTTACTTCAATCACACCAAGTTTTATAGTGGATCTGCTCATACTACCAATATATGGTGCAGATCTAGTGCTCGGCGTCCAATGGCTAAGAGAACTCGGCCCAATTTTGTTCGACTACAACTCTCTGTGGATGGAGTTTGAGTGGGCAGGCTCTAAGACAAGGCTGGTGGGCCTTCATCAACCCACCCTGGCCTATATTTCACAAGCTTCTCTCAAACGGAATAGTAGTACACAATCAATAGCCCAATATTTCCATCTCAAAATCTAGCCCACTGCTCACCCCTCAGAACCCATAATTGGCCCAAATGCCCCTACATCCTTTACCACCAAGCTGCAAAACCTCCTTCTCCAATTTTCCTCCATCTTCGCACCTCCCACTCACTTACCTCCAACTAGACAGGTGGATCACCGAATACCACTAATCCCAAATACTACACCAGTCAATGTTCGTCCCTATAGATATCCACACTTCCAGAAAGCCAAAATTGAAAGGTTGGTCCGAGAAATGTTGGATGCCGGAATAATTCGGCCGAGTACCAGCCCATTTTCATCACCAGTGTTGGTAAAAAAAAAAAAAAAAAAGATGGAACTTGGCACTTTTGTGTTGATTATCGCGCCTTGAATGCTGTCACAATTAAAGATCGCTTCCCAATCCCAATAGTAGATGAATTATTTGATGAACTCCATGGAGCACGAATCTTTTCCAAATTGGACCTACGAGCTGGCTACCACCAAGTTCGTATTAACCCACCAGACATTGAGAAGACTGCCTTCCACACCCACGAAGGCCATTATGAATTCATTGTCATGCCATTAGACCTCTCTAACGCACCCTCAACCTTCCAAGCCTTAATGAATTCAGTGTTTCAGGTAATGCTGCGCAAATTTGTTTTAGTATTTTTTGACGATATTCTTATCTATAGTATTTCCTGGGAGCAACACCTGGAGCATTTGAAGGAGGTTTTTCTCACCTTGCAAATTACATTCTTTATTTGCTAAGATATCCAAATGTGAGTTTGGATGCGATGAGTTGGGGTATTTGGGACATCGCATATCAGCTCAAGGTATTGCCATGGACCCAGACAAGGTGCAAGCTATTCAACAATGGCTACCTCCAGATTCTATCAAAAGCCTCAGGGGGTTCCTTGGACTCACTGGATATTACCGTCGTTTCGTAGCCAGGTATTCAACAATAGCAGCTCTTTTAACGCAGCTTCTTCGAAAGAATGCCTTTCTGTGGAATTCTGAAGCAGTGGCAGCTTTTGAATCCCTCAAGCAGGCTCTCTCTAGTACTCCGGTGTTGGCCATGCCCAATTTTGAAAAAACCTTTGTCATACAAACCGATGCATCAGGGTATGGAATTGGGGCAGTCCTATCCCAGTAGGGTCATCCTATTGCATACTTCAGCAAAGAATTACCACCTCGATTGCGGTCCGCTTCGACATATGTTTGAGAAATGTATGCTATTACTAAATCAATCCAAAAGTGGAGGCAATATTTGTTGGGATGGAAGTTCATAGTCCACACAGATCATCAAAGTTTGTGATCGTTAATAAACCAGGCGATTCAGACCCCAGACCAGCAACGTTGGCTCACCAAGCTTTTAGGTTATGACTTGGAGATCATGTATAAGCCAAGAAGGGAAAACAGCACGGCTGACGCTTTCTCAAAAGTAAATCACTCTTCTCTTCAAATTTTGCAGACTACCACTAAACCGATAGTGGCTCTCTGGACGGCTCTGCGGGAATTTTATAAGCAACATCCTTCTTCCAATCAACTTTTACAAGCTGTGCAACAGAACCCAAGGGATTATCCTAATTATACTGTTAAAGATGGCCTTGTTTTCTACAAAAACCGAGTACTGGTGCCCCAAGAATTTGCTTTTCAACCTCTAATATTGACAGAATTTCACAACTCACCTACGGGTGGACACGCTGGAGCACAACGTACCCTAGCACGCATCTCGTCCGTTTTTTATTGGCATAAGATAAGACAAATAGTACGCGAATTTGTAGCTCAATGTCTAATTTGTCAAGCAACGAAACCGATTAATACTCCACCTCGAGGCCTTCTTCAACCTCTTCTTATACCAGGCCAGAGTTAGGAATCAATCTCCATGGATTTCATTACGCATTTACCTCCGGCTGTGGGCAAAACTTCAGTAATGGTTGTGGTCGATAGACTCTCCAAACAAGCACACTTCTTTGCCCTGGGTCCACAATTCACGGCATTACAAGTTGCTAAGCTCTTCATACGTGATATTGTTTGTCTACGTGGATTCCCCACTAGTATAGTATCTGATCGGGACCCGTTGTTCATGAGTTCTTTTTGGTAGGAATTGTTCAAACTACAGGGGACTACTCTGGCCACTAGTAGTACGTATCATCCACAGACGGATGGTCAGACCGAGGTTTTAAACCGATGTCTTGAAGATTACTTACGTTGCTTCACTGCAGAAAATCCCAAGCAATGGCTTCAATTTCTTCCATGGGCAGAATGGCACTACAACACTGCATGGCACTCTTCGATCAAAATGACTCCTTTTGAAGCAGTGTATGGCCGCTCACCACCTTCTCTTCTTGATTATGTGCAGGGAAGTTCTACTGTAGCAGCTGTTGAAGAATTATTGCAATCTCGCTCATCAATTTTGTCTTCCCTCCGCGAAAATCTCTTGAAAGCTCAAACCAGGATGCACAATCAGGCCAATTCCAAATGTACAGACGTATCTTTCTCTGTTGATGATTGGGTGTTCCTCAAGCTAAGACCCTATCGCCAAACGACTGTTGCTCATCGACAGTATCAAAAACTATCTCGGCGGTTCTTTGGGCTCTTTCGAGTTTTAGAACGTATCGGATTTGTAGCTTACAGACTAGATCTTCCAGCCACAGCCAAAATTCACAACGTTTTTCACGTGTCAAATCTCAAGAAATGTACAGGACAAGCCTCTGATCTGCACATTCCCTTGCCAGAATAATTTATTGATAATCATCCTGTCTTGAAACCCTCTAGAGTGCTGGCACAACGCAAAGTGCAACAGCAGGGACGATTCGTTCCTCAACTCTTGGTACAGTGGGAAAATCAGCCTGCTTCAGACGCCACATGGGAACCTCTTAACGAATTTATCCAAGACTTCCTAGATTTTAACCTTGAGGACAAGGTTGTTTCTCAAGAGGGGAGCAATGTTGCAGGCCTGAATCCTAGCAACCCGAATCCTAATCCAAGCATTTCATCAAGCCCAGCTGATTTCCGAAATGAGCCCAACAGAGGCAGCACGCGTACAAAGACAAAGCCAACCAAATACAGGGATTTCATGCTGTGAGGAAGGTTGTTATAACAGATTCTAGAGGAAGAATAGTTTTAGGGCTGTATGAGTTGTTACCTGAAATTTGTTACCTGGAATTCTGGAATTCTGTTACATAGATCCTATATATGGAAATAATGCATGAAGGAAAGGCAGAGAATTATTTCCCAATCACTGTTTCTTCTTTTCCCTTTCTCCCTCTCTACTTCTTCATTCTCCCTTTAAGATCTTTCCTCCGCCTCTTTTCTTTTCTGATTTCACAGAAACCAACCTTGCATTAGAAGGCTACTAGGCTAATTGCAACAGAGATCTTGTGTGTTAATAGGTGAGCATATTGAATGCAACCACCAATGCGATGAGGGTGAATATATATATATATATATTGTGACTGGGAGACAACTAATGATTAGAGGCTAGTAGGGGTTAAGTGTGTCAGATGAGTTAGTGATAATGGTGGGTGTGGTTTTACCTTGAAGGTTAATCCGAGGTATAGGAATTCAGCAAAGAAGTGATAAATCTTTGAAAGTACACCGAGGTATTGGGAAGGTGAAATGATCGCCCTTGAGTTTTGCTCCTAGTCTGAGAGGCTGGTATTAATATGTTATGGATTGTCCCGAGGAACGCTTGCGGGAGGGCGAAACTCCTGAGACTATGCCAAGAACTCTAGCTAAAGAAATTCCCACGGTCAACTGGTCCTGTATCCGGATCTGGTGCTGATTATGTTAGTGTTTCTTCTGTGCTTTAATTCAAAAGCGAGTTTGTGACAAGCAACTCCAAAGAGATGTTTCAGGTGGGGATTAATGGCTTAGTCATTATGATTCTTCTGCAGAGATTTTTTCGTTTGGCGGTGATGAGCCTGTGAGTGAGTCAGAAACCTATGCTTCCTTGGAAGCTGATTCTCTTGGAGAAAAAGACCATCAACTTAGCCTTTCTCAGGAACTGACATTTGTTAATGATGGAAAACAAGGTGGCGATGCTGCACCTTTCCTAGTGCCTTGTAGCGGTAACAGCCTGGCCCTTCACGTGTTCAACTTAGAAGCAGAATGTTGATACCACAGCGATCCATCGTGCCGCAAGTCTTGAGTCTGCCGTCGTTTCTGAGCCTTCTCTTCTTAGTGAGGCAGTTTTGTTTGATGGAGTTCCTTCGAGCTTCTTTCCGTTGTTGCAGTTGATATATCGATGTCTGAACAAACTTTTCTGGGTTTGTCTGCGTGGAATCCATCTATCTGCCGTTTGGGATTGCAACAATTAGGGTTGTTTTTTTTTTTCCAGAATATAACCGATATGCCTTGTTAATTTTTTCCACGAGTCCATTTCTCCTTTTTTATTTGCCCGACCTGATGTTGGTTGGATGGAGTATCGTCTCGAGGAGGTGAACAAGTTCCTAGGTTACATTCAAGCGTATGCTCAACTAAACGTTGTTCTAAGGGGTATACATGATTCCATGAAGAAACTAAATGACTTAAGCGTAGGACAGCTGCGGTGGCCACTGGGCGGGAGGACTATGGAGGGTGCTTTGAGCTTTTAAAGGGTGTGTTTCAGGGGTTATTTGACCATGTGAATTCGGAAGGTGTGAGTGTACCCAGCTCCACTTTCGGGACTCTTAGTGTACCCAGAGCCCCTTTGTTGTGGTGATTGTTAATCTAAACTTTTCGGTTCATGTAGTGGCCACTTGTTGGGCAACGTTGATCCTTTTGTACCTTTATTGACTATTGTTTAATGAATGATAATTTACTATTTGTTTGTATAATTAATATATTTATGTGCTTGTTATCTCTCGTCGTCCATGCACAAGGGGTCTTGTGAATTGCCTTGGGATTTTTGGTAAAAGAATTCTAGCGGAGAAATTCCTTAACCATGCACAAGGGGCCTTATGAGCTCCCTTGGGGGTCTTAATAAAAGAATTTCAACGGAGAATTTCTTATGATTTTAATCATGCATAAGGAATCCTGCGAGCTACTTTGGGGGTCTTAGTAAAAAGATTCCAGTGGGAGAATTCTTTATGATTTTGACCACGCACAAAGGGAAGCATTGTGGAGAGAGAATTCTTACATTAATTTGTACCAAAAGTTATTTTCATTTTCTTTGAAAAATATAGGGGAATTATCTTTGTGAAATATATAAAACCTTTCATCATGGCACATTAATTTCGAGAAATTTTTTAAGGTTAGTACATTTTTAATCATTTGCTATTGATTGGAGGGTTGATTTTTTTAAATGTGGAATTCACGGTTCTATAATATTCACTCTTTGGTTATAAATGGTCCCTTTTATTTTGGAGTAAATTTTGGTGCAGATAAACCCCTCATCAAGTGGACAGCTGCTCTTAGCACCAGATCTCCTCCTTGGAATTGCCTTAGATTTACTAGTACATCATACGCCTTTCTTATTAATTTGGGTATGGTACATCTTAAGATTGGTTCTAGCCTTGTCACGTCTTTTGTCTAAAGTCTCCAAGTCCACACGTCTAGATTCCAAGGGAACTTCACTTCTAAAGGCAATTCTGTGATTTTTCCAAGGAGGACGGCTTCCGCGCCATAAACTGAGAACATAGCCATTTGAGTCAAGCATTTCTTTGACCTTCTGTAAGCCTGTAGTGTCATTGGGAGTGTGTGGGCCGAATTCGATCGAAAATCTTCCAATGTTCAACTAAGGATAGTGAGAAGTGTCCTGTCAATCACTTTAGCTTGTCTATTGCCCGTAGGATAATAAGCTGACGATCAGTAGTGGGAAATCTCATATAATGCCAGAAGTTGCCCAACTTGGGTATTAACAAAAGGGGTGCCATTATCAAAAAGAACTATTTTTAGAATCCCAAAAGCATCGTATTATGAATTCTCTTATAAAGCTCGTCACCACAGGGCTAGTAGTGCAGTGAAGAGGGATTCCTTTTACCCATTTGTGTACAAGTCTGTAGCAGCTAAAATCCAAACGTTGCCTCAAGAGGTAGGATTGATCGACCCAGTGAGGTCCATTGCCAAGTGTGGGAAGGCCATGGAGTCTCCATTGTTCGTAAATCCTCCACTAGGAGCGTGGATTAGATGGCTATGTACTTGACATGAGTTGCATTTTATGATTTCTTAAGCATCTTCTTCCATGGTCAGCCAATAATAATCCTATGTCAAGAAGGTGCAAGTATGGTTTTCTTCAATCCTCCTTGGTGTGCAAATTCATGGGCCACCTTTAAAGCCTTTCGTGTCTCCGTCCCTGCCGAACATCACAAGGGTTTGCTTTCATAATTGCGTTAATAAATTTGACCTTCGTTGTGAAAAAATAAATGTGCCCTCTTTCTGATCATTGCCGCGTCCTTCTTGTCGGAGAGGAGGGATCTTTCGGAGAGATTCAATATATAGAGTTCTCTATTTAGTGGGGGTATCGATAAAGTTGCATTCTGCTTTTGACGGGTCTTTTAATGTTGCATCTTTGCTGCTCCTTTGGCCATGTTTGGCTAGGCCTATCAATGGATTGGATTTGCTTCCAATCCAATCTGAATCAAATTCAATAATGTTAAACCAGATCTGTCCAGTTAAATCTGTGAGCCAATAAATCCAAATACGTTGGGTTCAAGAACTAATAGATCTGAATCTAAATAATTCGTCAGACTCATTTTTAAACATAAAACATTTAAAAATAAAAAATAAAAATTTAAAAAATATTTAAAAAATAAAAAAATTCCCATAAAATAAGATAATTTATTTTAACTATTTTACTCTAGAGTTATAATGTTTCCGAAGAGATCATGGCAATGCGAGCATATTTCCAGTATTATCTCTGTAGTGCTTTTCCACTAGACATTGATTGTATTGTCAACTTTCTTTCTCATCAAAACCCCACTCATTTTCTTTGTGGAATTGAAGGCTTCAACATGGAGAGTTTCACTGCTCTGCTTCACTTCTTCCATGCCCATGCGAAGCTTCTCGACAACCCAAAAAGGAATTGCCTTTTTCATGGCACTGCCAAAGAACTCAAATTCAGACCCCGAATAAGACTTGCAAACAACACCCGTGGTGTTGAGACTGACAACTTGGTAGAGCAATTCAAGAACATTGCTTGCAGTTGAAGAGAACTCAACTTCCTGATTTTTGCTGCTTGATATATATATATATATATATACACATATAATATTAAATAAAATATATTTTTTATTTTTATAAAATTATAATTTAAAAAAATATTTTTCAAAACTGGTCGAATCTATTAAGCATATGAATTTGGACTAAATCTTACAAATCTGATCTAATTATTGTTAAATTTGAATCAAATCTATTATAATTGGATCTAGATCTGGTAACTTTGATCCAAATCCACTCTGACAGGCCTAACCAATTAAATTTTTGTCTTTGCATCCTTCTATATATAGATTGACTTCCTCCCTTCCACAGGATTGTTCATAGACTTGCTCCCCAAGTTTAAGAGGGGGAGCGGGCGTCCCTCCCCTAGTTTCGAAAAAATCTTGAAGGGTTTAGTATAATTTTAACGAAATTTTTCTGTGTAGAATTATCCTATGTAATGCTAGTGCATGGGGATTACATCTGGTAATAGGGTGACTTATAATCTCACCTTCTCCCAAGATGGGCAGATTTTCTTTTTAGCCTTTATGATCTACTTTAGATGTAAAATCCCAGAAATCTTTCATTATTGCTGATTGTGTTGACCAATTCCAACGACCCCTCGATCAGTATATTGTTTGGGAAACCTCACACATCAAAAGACGTTAAATTAACTGTATTGTGGAAATTCCCAGTTTGTACCCTGGTGTAATGGAATTGTTTTAAAATATACATATTATGTGTGCATTTGGAGTGTCAAAATTCAGCCAAAGTTTTTCAACCCTATATAATTTTTTTTTTCAATTCTTTTCACACCAAAAATCTAACCCTTATTTTTAATTTTTTAACTTTTACCAATTTTTTTTTAATTTTCTCTAAATTTTTTCAACTCTTACCAATTTTAATCAACTTTCTTTAACTTTTATTAATTTTTCACGCTTTTCAAAGAATACATCACACACACACACAACAATTCAAAATTTATTTATTTTTTATTTTTTGGGTCAAAATTTGGAACTCAAAAAAGGCTCTTTCTATGTATAAGATATATATAACGGACTTTTTTCAGGGATGGATTCAGGATTTTTACTAAAAGGTAACACCAAGCACATAAGAATAAGACAACTCGTGAAGATAGTGAGTTATGTCAAGATCAAAAGTAGGAGATAAATAATATTATTTTTAGGGAGAAATAAAATTACTCTTGGATTTTAAACTAGTTAATAAATTTTTCATAGTTTAATGGTTAATTGGTTTTTTTAGTAACACCTGATATTTATTAGGAATATCTTTCTTTATTAAAAAATATTATTAAGTTTTTTACTATTTATAAAAGTTATTATATTATATGTTATATTGCTTGATATTATGCACAAAAGTATTTAATAGTGTAGTGAGAGAATGTACTTTAGTTTACAAAATATACTTGGATTTGATTACTGTAAACTCTATGAAAAAAAATTTTTACTTAACCTTAAGTTTTTAATAAGAACAAAATATCTTAATTTTGAATTAATTTAATTTTCTTAAAAAACTAACATACCAAGGATATTTTGATAATTTTAAGTCCAAAAATAACAGGGTCACTTGTCCCCCTTGCCTCAAGGTAACTCAAGCTTTTTTTTTTTTTGATTGGTACCTCTTCCTCTCTCTTTTTTACTCATTTTCTTTCATTTCTTATTCTTCTTTCTTTTTTTTTCTTTACCCTCGTGTGCACACACTTCTTCTTCTTAATTCCAACCCTTAGCTCAAAGAACACACGTGCGCATGTACGTACACCACACACGCACATACTCTCTTTCTCTCTCTCTCAGCTCATAAGCTTGTCTGATCCATCATTCTTCCCTCTTACTCATGTTTGTATCGGGATTGAGGGGCTCGAAGTTGTCTTTTTAACTTCAGGTTTCTGAAATTGAATATCAGTACTTCATTTAATGGCAAGTAAATCTAATCATTTAATTTAAAAATATAATTTTTTTTTATTTTTAAAGGATAAATCAGTCATTATATCAAAATCAATTTCCATTATTGAAATTTATTCCAAATTTCCAATAAAGAAGAAATACCATTGTTGCATTTTAAGAAAGTTTGTAAATATTATTTTCCTAAAAGGTAAAGTTTATTATTCTTTCCATTGTTATCTTTCCATAGTATTATTTTCCATTGCAAGGAAAAAAAAGAAAGAAAGAAAATGAAGACAGAAAATTAGAAAATGTAATAGAAATTAACAAGAAAGATTAGTACACAATCATAAACCTTTAGGTGCATATAAAATCCCTTTTCCGTACCAATTAATAAACAAAACGCAAAAAATACAACATATTAAACCCATTTATTTGCCAAAATAGCATACATATATACACATATATATATGCGCGTGAAAGTGTAAAATGTATGTGTGTATATATATATGTAAAGGAGTCAAAACTATGGTTATCGAACAGTTACTCAAGATCTCTTTGTATCTTTTTCACAACCACCGCACAATCATTTTGGTGTATATTCTTTTTAATTTGGGTTTGTGAATCAATTGTACTTGAGAGACTTCAAGTTCTCAAGCTTGTTGTCCATGACCGCAGAAATAGTTGGAAGAGTACGTTCTTGTTTTAGGTTTGTTTATTTGTGACTGATTTACCCTTTAAAAAATTAAAAAAAAAATTACATTTTTAAATTGAACAGTCAAATTCACTTGCTATTAAGTGATAGGTTGAGATTCAACTCCAAGAACCTAAAATTAAAAGGTAATTTTAGGCCCCTCGAATTAGTTTGTATTAGTAGTTCCAAAAAAAATAATTATATATAATAATTGATTTTTTGATATATAAATATTATATTCAATTTTTGTTTTTTTTTTTTTTGGCCTATGATATTAAAAGGGAAAAAAAGTTATGATATGTTTGCATTTCATAATGTTGTAACTATTGATTGCAAGATACAACACTTTTCATTTGTCCTCAGTTAACCAAAATACGGGTTTACTTATTGGTCAGAGAGAGGACTAAAATTCCAAAATTTTTTCTTAGGAGTGGCTGATTTGGGAGACAGAAACCGAAGGACCGTCCAGGACCCTTTTTCTTTTGACTATATTGATAAGACTTTTTTTGTTTTTTTTAATCTAATTTTTGAGCCCATAGAGATGAAGATTTGAATTTTTTTTTTTTTTTTTTTTGTCTTTCATATATGTTTAATTATTGGCCAATGTTGGGTCTTTCTTTTAATTGGGTGACATCTGCCTTAATTTCTTTAATATATATGCCACTAGTGGCTATTTGTAAAAGACTTTTATTTTTATTTATTTATTTATTTATTTATTTATTTTTGTTACTGTTACTAAACTCTTGGCCTTGTGCGGTTTGGTAAATTTAAATTTTTGATACTTAGTTGGTGAGATATAAAATAAAATAATATGTGTAATTTTAAAAAATATTTTTAAATCTTTGAATTTTAGCAAAAAAAATTAATTCAGGAATAAAGATACATTATCTTGATTAAAAAAAAAAAAATCCACTTTGGTTGAGCCCAATAAGTACCATGTCCAACTCCTCCTCCCAAATCCATTAAACAAACAGGGGATAAGGGTATTTCAGTTTTGTCCGTTGATTATTTTCCAAACGATAAGATCCTGCTATATATAACCAAAACCTTGGGAGTGTTTGGTAAAATTTACTTTTTATTTTATTTTACCCTCCTACTTTTCAAGTTTGACGTTAAAGTAAGGCTTTGTTTCGGGTGACAAAAAATTTTAAAAAATGATAAAAAAATGCTAAAAACTTTAAAAAATTATTCACTTTTTATTTTACTGCACAAATTACAAATTCACAACTTATCTCATTTTATCTCGTTTTATCTTACTTTTTGTCACTCTCAACGCACCCTAAATATATAAATCCAAGCCAATGCAAGTCTAAGCAAAAAATATATACTTTATGTATTATATGTCATGTATAATTTACAATAAATAAAAAATTGTATTATGTATGAAATTAAAGTCATATAAATTATATTAATTACTAATTAAAGGTGTGACAGATTTGGATACATACAAATAAACTAATGTTCTGATTAAAAAAAAATTAGACTTAAGCTTATGCCCAAACCAATCTCATAAACAATTTCTTTATTAATTCACAAAAATAAGATTGAACCGAATACAGGATTAAACACATCATAAACACCAGTATGAATGCTGCAAGTATTCATAGACTACCTTTGATTAGTGGAATAAAATGATTTAGGATAATCTATGAAATTAGTTATATTATAAGATTAATTTTTTATATGAAATGATTTTTTTAGTGTTTAATTAGTAAAATATAAAGTGAGATAAGAGATATCATTATCACAGATTGGCGATAAATCATCTGAAGAAACGCTCGATCGCTTGTAAGCGGTTAAGAATATGAGGAACTCCGACTGCTTAAAAGAAAATTTTAACTGTTTTGAAGCAGTCGAGAATTGTCAATTCCCCCCCCCCCAATAACCCCCTTTCCCCGCCCCAAAAACCCCCTTTTCCCTCGCAAACTAAATTGGCCAGTTCTTTTCAACACACACACACACATTCTCTCTCTCTTGCTCTGGTGCGGAATCGCCAGTGCGCTACCCCCTTCGACAAGCAAGTCCATTGCGATGCTGGCTGTTTTTCGATCACCCATTCCCCGTGAACTGAACCCATTTCGATTCTTTTGCACATTTCCACTCTCTCTCCCTCTCTCTTTCTCTCTCGCTCTGGTGCGGAATCCGTCGATACACTGCCCCTGTTCGAGGCCTCTGTCCACCGCAGCACCGACTGTTCTGCGACCACAATTTCGTCCTTGTAAGGTAAGCTTTTGCTCTCTCTCTCTCTCTTTCTCTCTCTCTCTCTGTCACGCACCGGATTTTCATAACCGAATGCCCAGGGGTGACTTGGGATTTATTTGTTAGGTATAAAAATAAGATGATAATAACACGCTGTCACACCCCAGAATTTTTCTCCAAATTGGGGTTGACCCGCAAAAATTTAAGATATTCAAAATCCCTTGTTTATCCCAAACAATATTTATAAGTCATTGGACTGAACCATTTGATAGAATTTCAACTACAGGGCACAAAATAAAGATGGAGAAAAATATTACAGAGCCATCTAAGTGTCCCAACCACGCGATTAACATTACATACCAAATAAAAGCAAATTAGGTCTATGCTTAATAATTACAATCATCTAACAATTGTTACAGACAAAAATTAAAGTCCTCCAGCTCTGCGCAGGAAAGAAGAAAAAAATAGATAACCATTCTGATGGAATATTTAAGAGAAATTAATCTCTTTCCAGCTCATCTTCTGTATCCCTATGCTTAATATCCTGAAAAAAATATTCCCACAAGGGGTGAGCTACTAAAGCCCAGTAATTAGAATCTCCTAGGTGCCTATATGCAGTGATTGTAATACTACACTGTATTAAGTGAATGTGTTTAGGTGGCATACTAGTTATGCAACAATTAATTCAATAGATCTCAACTGAATAATGTAAATTATACTTACAACGGTTCGATGAAACCGTCACCGTAACTACTATTTTACTTACATTTAAAAATAGTTAAATATTGATGTGTGTACCACAATGAAGTCTGTGTCGCAGTGGTAGGGATCTCAGATTTAGATCTTCAAGGTCTCGGGATCAAACCCCGTAGCGATACAGATTTCATACATACATATATATATATATATATATATATTTATAAAATATTAATCGAGAGGAATTAAACATAATTAAATAATTCCAACACATCATTCATACATAACAAGAGAGGTTACTAGTCACAATAAAATTTTGTAAATGAGTTTAATCTAAATCCTCCTAAGATAATCATACTCCTATCCTCCTCTACCCCCAGCCTTGGGAACCAGTGACTTTATGGGCTTAGTATCCAATGCATACCAACGGTGTCACCTACCAAAAACCTAGTCGTCGCGACCGGCTACCTGACTGGCCAGGTCAGAAGGGAGTATCTCCCAAATAAAATGCATGTTCCCATCTTCATCTAAAAGGCCATTTCTACCCACCCATCACCCCATTGCCAAAAATAACTTTAGCACCGAGTGCCTTAATTTCTTCTCACCCTTTTACATTCCAAGGGTACCTTGTATGGAAATCAGACATTTTTAATAACAACCGGCAATGTTCCCAGGTGATGAATCAAAAGTGAGATTATTCAGTCACATGCAGTATATTTTTAAGCACTTTATCTAAATCCATAATTTAATAGTAATTCTCAATAAATCAAAGATTTAACATAGTCACCAATATTATTATTGCAAAGGTATGTACTACATGTAAATTAACAAGTAGCAAGAAAAAAAAAATTAGAATATGAATTAGTATTTTAGTTAATTGTTTTCACAAGTTTACTGTACCAAATTTGATAAGAATAAAATTATTTTTAATGGTATATTAATTAGGCCGAGGTTGGTAGCTTAGTGGGTGGGTGACCCTAATTGCGATTTAAAGTCGCAAGTTCGAACCTCATTGGCTGCAAATCTCAGTTTTTGCTTCTTTTACCTTTTATTTTATTATTTTATGGAATATAAAGATAATAAATAGCTCTTGGACTTATATTTAATTTTTAGCAAAATTGATAAGTTTTATTTTATTCAAAAATAATTTAAATAAATTTTCAATCATCATCTTATTTATAACCAAACCCTTATCATAGGTTTTTGGATTCAAGATATCCACAAATGTCCACAGAATTATTCCAATGTTTAGGAATGTATTAAATGAGTTTCATTAAATTCACTTAATCATAAAAATATAATTATATAACTTGCTAGGTTGACAAAATAATGCCAAAAATAAATCAAATTCATTTAAGAAAGACCAAATGAGAAAAGAACAAGTCCATTATTTCTTTTGGGCATTTTATCAAATACTAGCATTTTAGTTTGAATAAGTCATCCAACTATCCATGATGAAACTGATTATCTAAGTCAATTATCATCAATATTAGAGTGTCAAATAATACATAATATCTAGTTTAAAATAATTTCATATCAATAGAAATTATTAACATGACAATAACTAACAGAAGGAAATTGGAAATTTAAATAAATCTTTAAACATAATATTCTAAACAAATCCAAACAAGCATCAATTAAAGCTAAGCAGAATAGCAGCTTGAAAGAAAATTCATATAAAATAGAGCAGGACTCCAATATCTATAAACTTTATATCTGTAGAAACTAGACTTCAAGACCTACAACTTTCATGTTTTACACTTTTTAAAATTCTAAGGTCTAAAGGTACAAAAACAGCTTTGAATTCAGTTTGTTTCAGAAAATACAGTTTTACACGTGCTCAGTATTTTGGGCATAACTTTTGACTCACAAATCGGATTGATGCAATTCTTTTTGGGTTGAAAAGAAAACTGAAAGGGCTACAACTTTTATGTTTTAGCCGAAGCCTAATTCCACCGTTTTAGGGGTCAGAAGCACATAAGAAGTTACAAATAGAGAGCTATCAGCATACTGAGTTACATTCAGTCAAAATTTTGGCTTCCCTACCCCCAATATACGGGTATTTATTTTTATCACAATCAAGTTTCATACTTCAAACCAGAAAATGCATCAAATATATTTTAGGAGATTCATCATCCTACCTCAATGAAGATATTAATGACCAAGTCTGAGAAGGAAAAATGAGTTAGCTTTGAACACCACCTAAATTGGAAAATTCCAAGCCTTTCTTCTTCCTCCAAGCAACACCAAATCTTCAGCCTCACTAATTAATAATTTATTATTATTTCTCTCTTATTTTATTCTCTTTGAAGACACAAAATTTATAGAGAGTGTAGAGAAAATTATTAGTGGAGAAAAAAATCAACTAAGGTAAGATCATGCCTATACAATTGGTAGCATGATCCAAGAATCATGCTTACTTTTTGACTATCTAACTATATCATTTAAGAAAAGCATTGGGGAAGATGTAAGGAGGTGGCATGATCCGGGAATCAAGCTAACTTTTTGACAAATTTAAACAATCAAGCTAGCTTTTTGACAATTTAACCAAATGCTTTAAATCATGCTAGCTTTCAAACAAAATGCTTTAAATCTTGTTTGCTAAATAATTTGAAAAAGATTCTTTAACGTCATCAATGTGGGTCTTCTCTTTGTCCAATTAGTCAAATAATTTTGAAAGATGGTGAGAGTGTATGGAAGATGGAAATGAAGTTGTCGGGAAATAATTTAGAGCAACTATTCATGAGTCAATTCATTGAGTGATAAAGTGAGTTGACGTGAGTTGAGGTGAGTCAAAGAAAAGGGTTGACCCATGGGTTAATGGTTTTGGTTTGAACCAAATAAGTAATTGGACTAAGAAGTGTTTGGATAAAAATTTTAGAAATTCTACATTAAACTCCCACATAGGGTGAATTTTAATCCGAAAATTTTTCCAACTAATTTTTTTATTCCAAAAATTTTCAAATGCTCAATTTTCTAGATTTTTACTATAATAAATATCACTACCACACTTAAATAATTTAATTAAGGAAAAAAATTCAGGTTATTACACTCTCTCTCTATCTGCCTTTCAATAAAAAATTACAAATTTTCAGATGATATATAAATAAACTCAATAAAAATCTCCCAAATTTAAAATAATAATAATAGTAATAAAATAAAATTTCAAAAGATAAACAGGAAAGAAGATGGATCTGTTCTCTGAGAAAAGCTAGGCTCCACGTACGTTGCGTTTCCATCTCTCCCTTAAACTTTAATCTTTTGTTTTTTAAAGCCAATAATTATGATTTCTTAATCTAATCTTAGCATTTACTTGATATGCGGAGAGCATTGGTAGCATCTCCATTTTACTTATTTCGATTTCGTTTCTGGAGATTTCAGGTACCTCTCTATTTCCCCCTCTTTCTTCCTGTCTCTAACAGTGCTCGGTCTCTTTCTTCCTCTGTGTATGCAGGTTTTCATTAACTTTGTCATTTGATATTGTATTTTTACTTGTTTAGATTGTTAGTTTTGGTTAACATTGTTTATGGGATGGCCCTTATCTGAGTTGATGTTGTTTGAAATTTGTTGAACAAATTGTTTGGCCGGTTGGGAATGAATGAATTTATTTGGAATTTGTTCACCAGGAGGGTTGCCTGCTAGAACAGGGCATATTTAATTTTTTTACCTTTGCTAGAACAGAGCATATTTGTTTGTCAAGAGGGCTGTCAAATTTAGAATGTTTAACTTTTTGTTAAATTGTGTTATTAAATTGTTAATTGAGTACAATTTGTTTGTTTGGTTGATATATTTTTTAAATTGTTATTTTGGTTGAAATATTTTTAATTTATTGTTAAATTTGTTAATTTAACATAATTTGTATGATTTGGTTGGTTGAAATGTTATTGATTAGTTAATTTTGTTGAAATATATATTCACTAACAATTGTCCGTACCTGAAGGCACAAAATAATTAAAGTGTGTAAATAACTTAAATTTAAATTTATAAAGCAAACTTAGATTAGAAAAAAAAAGTGTAAAAATAACCTATAAAAATAAAAATCTTTAAGAGATTAAGGTATAACATTTTATTATTTATTACAAAAATAATGTTACATTTTTTAAAATATTAATTTAAATTTTTTATATAAAAAGTATTCAAAAAATATGGGAAGAGTGAGGGGAAGAGTGAGAGAAAGATAAAAATTATCTTGACTATTTAGCAAATTCGATAGTTGAAAATTTTTAAATTCAAAATTTTAAACTTCCTTATTATATAAATGACACAAAGCGTAAAAGTATATATTACATTTTTTTAAATATTAATTTAAAATATTTTATATAAAAAGTATTAAAAAATATGGGAAGAATGAGAGGAAAAGAAAAAAATCCTGACCATTTAACAAATTTAACAGTTAAAAATATCTCAACTTCAAAATTTTAAACTTCCTTATTATATAAATGACACATCGTGTAATAGTGTATATATTTAAAATTTAAGGCTTAAGCACATTAAAATTAAAATTTTTATTTTTATTTTTATTTTCTAAGAAAACGTTTACTCTCTCTCTCTTTCTGTGCACGTTGGCTACCCGAGTGATGTCTCCCTCTCTCTATCCCTCTCCCCTACTTTTCTCACCCCAATTTTTTCTTCTCACAGGTTGGGTTCACACTTTACTCCTCTATATTGCAAAGGCCCCAATTTTTTTTTAACTAATTCTTTGTTTTGCCATTTTAGTGTGTGTATATTTGATTTTTTTTAATTTTTCTGAATTTGTAGATTTGATTGTGAATTTGTAAAGTTGTTTGGAAATCCAAATGTGTTGGCACATTCAAAATGTGTTGCCAAACAACTTTCAAAATGGGTCGCCATTTCAGTCCTCTTTTTACCATTGTTTGAAATTAAATTTTGTGAATTTAATTGGTTATTTGTAAAGGTGTTTTGGAAGTTTGAACGTGCTGGCACTATATAGGTATTTTGAAAATTTTGTGCAAATTTAATCAATTTTGAGTGTTGATTAAATTTGTTAATCTTCATTTTTAATTCAATGTTTAATTTAATATATAATTACCGGTCCATGGAATATATTTTGCAATGTTATTTATTTTGTATAACATAGCACAAAGCAATGTCTTTGTGCAGATTCCGTGTAGAATATTGATGCTTTGCTATGATAAAGATTGTAAGGAGTTTAGGTAATTTTATTCATTCTTTTTTGCTGGTTTAAGTGACGAAAATGTTGTGTAAAATTTGGCATAAGTTTTTTTCTCTGTGCTATTCTTCAAGCCTCAGAATATGGAACTTGTGCTCGCGGAGGAATTGTTTCCTGCTTCCATTTCAATTAAGGAGAGGGCGAGGCATTGGATCGTGTTGTTCTCGCTATTTAGTCCTAGTCATTTGAAAGTTTTGAATGCTGTTTTATATAAAAAAACGAAGGTAGTGCTGGTCAAATGTTAGTATCCTTAGATTGGAGAAGTATTTCTTTACATATTCTATACATTTCATGTTGCAAGCTGAGATGCAAATTTACCGAGCTCTTCAAAAAAATAAAGAAGTGTAGTAACAAAATCTTCTATTCTGTATTCAACTTCTTAAAATTGTTGTTTATTTTTGTGAAAAAGATATCCGTAAATTAAAAGATTCATGCAGTCTTGATGATGGGCATTTCAAATGCATCCCCTTTTGTTGTTTTATGTTTGAAGGAGAATTTCATGCTACTAGGACATGGGTTTGTGTGCAAGGTATAAATGTGTGTTTATGTTTCAGAAATTGTCAGACTTAAGGAGTCACGACATGTTTGAAACACTCTAAAGCTTTCTTTATTTACTTATAATCTATATGTAATGTAAGGTGAAATTTCAAATCCTGCATAGCTAAAACCTTTTAGAGATGGACATTTGAAAATCTTACACCACCAAAAAAAAAAAAACACAAAAAGGGTCCTAGGTGTCACGGGCTGACAACTTTGGCATGAGTGGGGACCATATGGCACTTGTCTTGGATGCTTTCAAGGACATCAACCAAGGACACCTCGCAAAGGTCACACTGCATGTACCCGAGTTGCACAAGATAGCTTTGAGTAATGGCACAAGCAAATAGCAATATATCAGCACAACTAAGAATCGCAATAGGCAAATAAGATTGAGAACAATTCATTCTGTTAAGGGGCATTTCTTTTGTTAACCCATAATGAGTTATGTATTTTTTTATTATTTCTATCCACGTTAAGTTTATTGCCCTGCTTCTTCGCATTATTGATGATTTCGATGCTATCACTCCTAGTTCGCACATTTACTACTTTTCCTTGTATATGACCAAACTAATTTAACTTATTTGCAGTCAACTTTTCTTCCATTGGTGTTACTTTTACCATCTCACTAAGACAATTATTCCTAATCATATATATATTTTTTATTTTACCACACTTTCACTTTAGCATTATTATCTTGGCTACATTCATTTTACTAATTTTTTGAAAATAGTGAGCTCTCTTATATAATGGAGAGGATCATTGCATAGATTGTCTGCTGCATGAAGCTTTTTTTTTTAAAAATAGTGGACTCTTATATTTATGGTAGGATATTAGCCCTGAAGAAATGCAAAAGAGAATTCAAGCATCTATTGCAAAATGTTAGCGTCGTTTCCAGATTCCTCCAAAGCAAAAAACTGGTTTCATAAATTGAATTTACTAGAAGATAGTGGCATTTTTACCACATCAGAGCAATTGTTGGACGAAACGACCATAGAAAGAGCCCAGATGACAAGAGTAAGATGTTTTAGAAGACGCATTAGTCTTGTTTCATCATGAAATATAACATGTTTCGTTGTTTTGCATTAGATAGTGTTACAAATTTAAGATGGGAAAAATTTAACTGGGCTGCGGGGGAAAAATAGGGCTACAATTAGCGGCATTCTTTTCTTCACTCACAAATGCAAACCAATTCCCACTATTAACTAATTTTATGTTCACAACTTCACACGTCATCCATGTTAGTTCATTGTTTATTGCTACATTTAGTTTTCATGCTACTACTTGCCTTCTGTGTCTTTGCTTTTTTTTTTCTTTTTATTTATTTTTTATTTTTTTCTGTTGATTTTCTTTGAAGAGGATGTCTTATTTGGTGTATGTCTAGTGATGTTTAGAGACTTGGATTAGTCATTTTTCTTGCCCTTTTGAAACTTTATCCTCTTTTTAGTTACTTGAATCAGTTCTGCCTAAGGAGTGTTTTGTCACTTTATCAGGTTACGGATGGTATGGCATGTATTTCAAGCAATCCCCCTATCATTATCTGTAAGGATAGGATCGACTTCATCACGTCTCAGGCAAAAAGTTGAAAAATCTTATTTCTATAGGATATATTTATCACAATCTTTCTGGATCAATTGTCTCCCAACTTGATAATCCTTTTTGATTGGTTGTCCCTTGGTTGGAGCATTAGATAACTCTAGAAATTGGTTTGGCAAAAGAATCAACTATGGACGGATATATATTAAACAAATGTTTTACTCCCCTTTGCTATTTGGACGATCAGTTCTTAATTTTGTTGAATCAAATGTTCCTTATTCCTTGGGGGAAGGTTAACTTAGAATTCTGTAAAGATACCTCACATCTAACCTCTTAATTTTGTTGAATCATTTCCTTAGTGAAGAATAACTTAATTTTGCTAATTGAGATTTATTTAACTGTTAATAGAAAGTAAAGTTTCTTATTCCTATAACCAAAATGAACTTTAGAACATTGGTACCATTTTTTGCGGTACTAGATACATGTTATTTGAAGCCTTTGTTGGGAAATCCTTCTTGAAAATTTAGTTGAAATAAATTATATAGTGGGAAAGATATGGGACTAGATAGGATCGTTAGAAAGAATTGAATTATTTAAACAGCATGATTGTCAAATCACTTTGAAGTATCTTTGCTCCCTTATTGTTATTACTCTGTCGATGAGACATGAAGCGGTATTTGGTCCTTCTTATTTATGTTGTTGTTTGGAGGGTTTTTCAATAGATTTTTTTGTATGGTTATTCATTCATTTTGTGTTATGCCGTTGTGTTTTTTTTTTTTTTTTTTGGCTATTTTATTTACCTTTTGTTTTATTTATATTATCTTTCTTTTTTCCCCTTGTTGGATGATTTAGGTCATAATTGCTTTTCATCTCTTCTTTCAGGATAATTTTCCAAGGAAGATAAGGGATAGGCATCCACATTTTTTATTTTTACGTTTACTCTCAACGAAGTGCTTGTTTAATATATTTAGTTCCGAGCATGTTCATTGTATTCTGGATTATCTTTTTGAGTGAGAAATTTGAAAATAATGATCTGGTGGATTTTTACGTGAAGTTTCTTCTAGTAAGTGTAATTGTTTTTCAAAATGTTCCAATGCTTATGATCTATACTTAAGATACAGCTTGTTCTATATTTCTATCAAATCAGTTATGGTTGCTTTAGGTGTACTTGTCACAGTTTCAAAAGAGTCATGGTTGCTTTAGGTGTACTTATCACAGTTCAAACTTTTGTGTTATGCATTCTTATGTTTTCCTTCATACTGTGGTGCAGTCTACCTAGTGCCTTGTTAGCTATTGGGATGTGTATGGGTTGGATCCATATAAGACCCAAACGCTGACCTGATTTTTACCAGTGCCATTTTTTGTATTCAGAATTGAACCAATAATATTATAGAATAAATTTAAAGCAAACGAACCTGATACTTTAGTCGACCGCCATAAGGTAGACAAGAAAGATTCCAACGCCAGCCTTTTGTCAACTGCATTGGTCGGACGAAACCTTTCTCGACCGCCTTGAGTTGAATATTCATTGTCTCAACCCCAGTATTTTTGGCTGCTTGTAAGCGGTCGAGAATCTCAACCCCAGTATTTTTGGCTGCTTGTAAGCGGTCGAGAAGCTATTCTCGACCGCTTTTTGGATTTTTCTTGACCATTTTAGGCGGTCGAGAAATTCAACTTTTTTTGTAGTGTATAAATTAACAAAAAATAATTTTATACATTTGACTCTTAATGAGAAATTAGGGATGGCAAAGTCGACTCAAACCCAATAACCAGTCCAATTAAACCCATAGTAAATGGGTTTGGGTCCTATTATTTTACTAATTGGGTTTTAATTGGGTAACTTATAAAATTTCTATTTATAAACGGGTGTAATTAGGTTGTAAAATAGGACCCGTTAAAACACCGATTTAAAGTAAAAAATTAATTTAACCCCTCTCTTTTTGTTTTGCTCGCTACTCTCTCTCTAAAACTTTCTCTTTCTAAGTTTTACCCTAGCCGCCGCCGTTGGCGGCCATTTTTCGGCCCCACTCGATTTTTTCCGGTAAAGCCACCAGTTGTTTCTCATCTGCTGAAATCTGCCCCCTTCATTCGCGGTGTCCAAGGTGGACCTTAAGTAACCTTGGTTGCTGCCATGGCTTCCAAAAAGCCTCCCGACCTGCCGCCCAATCTGGTAGGGCCTTCTTTTTCTTTTCCCAGGGGCTCCATGGCCGCCGTTGATGGCTCTTTGGCCGTCGTTGTCTTGTCCGAGCACCCCCGTGAGGTTTCCAGTTGTTCTTTGATGGTTCCGAACCCTAGTTTGTCCTTGGGTTTTAATTTCATCCATCCTGTTTCCATGGCCAATGCAAATACATCCTCGGATGGTTCCTCCATGGCGGTTTTAGGCGCTGGCCAAATCCCCTTTTCATTTTCAGAGAATCAATCTCAAACCGCCGCTGCGTTAGATGCCTTCCACAGCTCCCTTTAGCGGTCCAAATGGAGGTTTCAAGTATCCTCACCACCCTCTACTCTTCGGGGCTCGCCAAGAAATCAAAAACAGAAAATTTCCAAGCTTCTCTCGGCCCAAACAATCCGCCAACTGGTTCTAGTAGTTCGTCCCCTTCAATTCCCATTTTTCTGGCGGATTTCTCACATTTGGCGATAGTTTATCCGGTTGCCGACGTTTCTACCGGCGCTGCTGCCTTGGCTGTTGGCAGCACCCAGCCGCCACCCTTAACTATACTAACTCTAATACACTTACACCCTTCCAGAACCCTAATGCACCTTTTTACCTAAATACCCTTAATGAAATTCCTCATTTAAAAGTAAATTAGGTCATAAATAAATGGGTTGAATACGAGTTCATGAGTTTATACTAACTCGTATTTAAGTCTCCTATATCCAACCTACCTTTTAAATGGGCGGGTATGAGTTGCACCTATTTAACTTTTAACTCATTTAAACTCATCGCCAACCCACCCATTTTGCCACATCTACAAGAAATAAATCCGAAAATAAAAATATACTATTTCACCCACTCATGAGATGCCATATTCTCCACTTTGAGAGATTAATCATCCAGGATGATATGTCCAGCCAACCATGTAATAACCCAAAATTTTTTGAAAATATATTTTAAAATATATTTTATTATTTATTTCAAAATTTAAAATTTCACTTATTTCTATTAATGTTTTTATTTAATTTAATTTAGTGTGACGTAGTATTTAAATTCATGCATAAATATAAATGTATATATTATTATGCTAGTGTGCATTTATATATGTGTGTGTGTGTTGAGTATGTTTTATTGATCAAAGGGAGAGGTGAGCTCCTATTGAGCGATATACGAGATTAGTTCCTATAGGTGGAAGGAAGAGATAAATTACTATTGGTAGGTAAAGGTAGCTGTGAGTTTTGGTTGGCTAGAGGAATGGTGTGTTTTTATTGGTTGAATGAGATGGCAAGTTCTATTGAACAAAAAGGACGGTGACTACTCCCATTGGTTGGGAAGGTGGCACACTTATTATGCATAGGGGAGGCAAAAGGAAAGGCCTGTGGGGGAAGCCTCTTATGTAGGCCTATATGAATCCCTCCCCACAAGGCTCCATTGTTTTCCCAAAAAAAAAAAATCTAATTATATATAGAGATATATATGTAGTATTATATATATATATATATATATGTATGTATGTATGTATGTATTCAAGCTATCGGGATTTTGGTAGATCGTGTGAAGAGGAGAGGAAGGGTTTCTTACTACGTCTTTTCGGAGTGTCCAGTTCGTTTTCGTGAAGCTCAAAGTAAGCTTTCATTGGAGTTCTCATATAGAGGAAGGACCCACTTGAGTTAGAATCTACGCATTTGCACATCGATCATTTACTTATGCAGTTGAGGTAGGTAGGGCTAGCATATAAGATTTATTTTCTTAATATGTTGCAAGATCTTGTTTTGTTTGAGTATGCATATGGGTAAAAATATGGTTTATGCTTTGAGTACATAAAATGTTGTTTTTGATGTAAATTTGAAAGATTTCAAGAAAGGTTTAATATTTGATAAATTTATGCTTAGGGCACATAAGTATATTTATATATGATACCTGTTGGAATGTTTAGATTATTTGAAACAACCTATATTTTTGGACATATTTGAGGATTTACAAATGTGATTCATGCTACTATATTTTAAGCATTGATTCTCATTTTAAATAAAAAAAAATGTGTTGATGAAATGACCTATGATTTTGATTGCATTCAAAATGTATTATTGCATATGTTTTTGATAAGAAAAAAACCCCAAAAATTTATACTCTGGACCGCGGAGTCAAGATAGCATTGGGATGCTAGCGTCCAGTAAGCTGTTTTTTGAGGCCACTGCCTCTTAGCGTTAGGACAGCGTCGGAACCCTAGCCTCCAGTAGACTATTTTCTAAGGTCATTGCCTTTTGGCATTAGGACGGGATCAGGACAATGTTAGGACGCCAACCTCCAGTAGGCTATTTTTTCCTGAGGTCACTGTCTCTTGGTGTCAGGACGCCATCCTTTAGTAGACTTCTTTTCTAATTTTTTACTCATAACTTGGTTAACCTTATGCCTATCTAACATATGATATTGTGAGTTTATGTGATATTGTTTACTTGTTTAAAATACAAGCATTTATGGGCAACATGAAAGCTAGCCCCCGAAATACAATAATACTTCATAAAACTTATAAAGTAAATAGATGAGCATAAATAACCTAATTTAGGGATTTATTCTGTGTGTGATGTGATGTTAAATAAAGGACTTAATTTTTGATATTTAAGGTCGTTAAGAGTACTAAAAATAGTGGGTTCTAAAGCTCAAGGTCGAAAGCCTCGAAACTTGCACATGGTGGTATAGCATAGCCAGTAGACTAGAAACCTACAAAGCGTATATACGGCTTGCACTAGTATATATTAGTGCCGGGACTGAGGAACTGGTTTGCCTATTAAGGTAACATGAGATGGATTGAGACTGTGGGACCAGGGCCATGAGTACATTTGGGACTACGAGACCAATTGTACCCTATAACTGAGGTCTGGGGATTGATGAGTACATCAAAGATTACGGGACCAGTTGTACCTTGCAGCTTCGACCTGGGAATTTGATGAGTACATCTAGAACTAGGGGCTAGTTGTACCCCATGGCTTAAGCCTAAGAATTGTTTTGGGTTTAGTTCTGTAGCCACAGACTAACCTTGCAGAGTACCTAACCCATAGTATTATATTTTTGGTATATATATATATATCTGCTGAGATATGATTGAGATGATAAATATTTTTAGCATAAGACTGCAAGTTCATGGCCAAGCAATTGTCTATTTAGAATAGAATGTTAAAAGTAGAAATTTAAATGTTATTGATTATATGTTGGATGATTTCATGATTAAGAAAATATGTTCTTATATGCTTGTTTCTGAGCACATGTTGTTTAGTGCTCACCTCCCTACACGGATCTTGCAGGAGCAGATGTCTGTGGTCAACAAATGAGGTAGAGTAGCCGATTTTGGTTTATTTTACTTATGCCTCATGTATTTTGAATTTTAGTTTTGAGCCCAGTTTGAGGCTTGTCGCATTGTAACCCATTTGTGATAGACTATAAAACCTTTGAGTATTCAATTAATGAATACAGTATTATTAATTCGCTTCCACTCTGATCTATGTTGACTGTATGATTATTTGTAATTATTTGTAGATTTTTAATCTTCACGTCTCTGAGTCGTAGATTTCGGGACATGACAAACCAAGCACCGAAAGCAAGCTATACGGACAATATATCTAATCCCCTCTTCTTATTCCGCAATCAAACAATGCCATCAAGTATTTTCGATTACGAGACATGGAGAGTGGGATCGGATTGTTAGTTACGTGGACCCTTATCATCTTATTTTAGTATTTTATTTGTTTTTAAGACGCAAAGCCTCTCTTGGGTAGTATATTTTTAAAAATTGAGAGATATATTATGATAGAGTATATTTCTCATTGTGGAATTAATTTATAAATAAAATTATTTTATGTCAAATCATAACTCTTATTTTTTTTATAACTCACTAGTCAAATACTATAAAAAAAATTTGATATTAGTATATTCAATTTCATATATTAACTTATGACATTATTTATTCTCCATCATCTTAGAGGCCGTTTGACTCACCCAAAAAAAAGTAATAAAAAAAACAAAAAACAAAAGAATTAAATTTTACGAATTTTTTTCAATTTTTCCATCAAACACAAAATTATCTTTCTCCAACTTTTACCAACATTTTTAATTTTAACTAATTTTTTTAAACTTTTCTAAATTTTATAATTTTTTTATCAAACATCTAACTAACTATTAAAATACCATGTGTCATTCACAGGTGCAAAGTTACCTTTTTTTATTTTATTTTATTTTATTTTATTTTCTGGTGGTGTCAAACGGCTCCTTATTCTTCCCATCAAAAGCAGCCACGTAGGATGTAGTGTGAATGATCAAGTGTTGGACAGCCAATCAATGAAACGGCGAGCTTATCGTGACAAGGGACACACTTAATAAGACGCGTTAAGTTTGTTCAGCTCGTTATGCATGACTACTTATATATATGGATGCTGATACGTTTGGTATTACTTGGTGATCAATGTTGCAAAATTTACATATTTGGCCTACCTGCCGTGGGGAAAAAAAAAAAAAAAGGATGAATGAATTCTGATGGGAACACTTCCAACGTGTGGGGTAGGAAATTTTCTTAATACTCCCCAACAACATCATATTCTATACCATTAAAATTGTGTCACATAAATAAATCATTGAAATAGACTTGTACAACACAAACTAAAAGGCTTAACATATGGTGCTTTAAAACTACCAAGTTCCTCGTGGAGTAGGGGCGTGTTCGGATAGGGTTGGAGTCCACATCTTGGCATTGACCGGTTCAGTCTTTTTCAAAAATTAAACTAATTACATTTAAATCAAATTAAGTTGATGTTAAACTTTTACCCAACTCAATAAGTTGAAAAGTTCAGATTTAGAATTGAATCGATCTTTCTATAAAATCACATTAAAGCAATTCCATTCAATCTTAATCGGGTTAATTAAGAATGAACTTGTCTTATGTAGAATTAAGAATGCAAATTCAACTTGGATCAAATTGAAGTGTAATGCAAGAATCAAACTAAACTAAACAAAGTACACTTTTTAGAGCAAAAATTGAATCAAATTCTAACATAAATGAGTCGAACTAACTAAAGGAATCAGACTGATTCGTCCCTAAAGGGTAGATTATATTGAAAAATATAAATACAAATATAAAACACGTGATTATATAATTTTACTTATTCATGTGTGTAAGTCTCACAATAAACTAGATAGCTAAAGTTTCACAGTTGTATATCAACCTTCTTATAACCATTTAAGTTGTAGATATGCCAAGAAATAAACATAGACCCTAAACCCGTAGGACTTATCTAAAATCACCAATGTATTTAAAAGTTAGAATTTGTTTTTAAGCGAACTGAGATAAACCTGGAAAATTTTTAGACTTGGCTCGAGCAAGGAATTGGAATGTTTTCTATGATTTGATCCAAGCTAGAAGCTGGATGGACAATTGTCGTCATTTTAAATATTAGAAAAATTAAAGAAAACATAGAAGCAAAAATTAGGCACGCATTTGAGTGGGCTTAATTGGACTATTTTTTCTTTTCTTTTTTTTTTTTCTTTTTTCTCTCTAGGGATGACACCAAAAAAAGAGCACTTCGTTGTTATTAATTGAAAGGGGACAAGTACGTAACAAACACTACAAAAAAACCCAAACAACAAGCACAACGAAACATGACACAAAACATGGGACTATCCCGTCCCAAAGGAGAGGGGGGATGGTTGTTCCAATAGATGGACAGGTTGGATACTGTATTTGAAATTTGGAAACAGATTCACTTCTTCGTAAGCTGTATGAATCTCCAAATTTTATCCACAAAAAAAAAAAAAAAAAAAAAAAAAAACTTCAATTTTTATCAATTTTTTTCTTTAACTAAATTTCGTCATGTGTATTCTTAATTTTTTATTTTTTTAACAAATAAAAAAATCTGTTTTGACAGCCTGAAATTCCTCTTTTTCATATGATCACCCACCTTGATATCAGCCCGAAAATCCAACAAGTACTTGCTAGATACTCATGAGATGGTCTGCTTGTCAAACCCCTTTTTCATATCATGATCCACCTTGACATCAGCCCGAAAATCCAACAAGTATCGATTAGATACTCATGGGATGAGATGGTATGCTTGTCAGATAATTAACAGGTGTTTGGATGATAAAAAAGTATAAAAAAATATATAAAAAAAATTGATGCAAAAGTTATATGCGATAAAATTTGATCGGAGAAAATTGATAATTTTTTATAACTTTTTATAACTCTTTTACAATTTTTGGTGAAGTTTGATAAACTAAGCCTTCACATGGACTAAATGCAAGTCAATGGATGATTTCAATTATTTTATAAACCTCATGAAACAATCAGGGTAAACTCAAAATTTATCATTAATAAAGAAAATTTATATTTTTGAAGTAAATAAGGATAAAAGTAAAAATACAGTAAATGAAATAAATATAATTTATTAAAAGATAACAAAATCAATAAAATCTTGATATAATTTTTTAAATTAGTGGGACAATTGCCTTGTTGGACCCTTAATGTATCCTCCATAAAAACAATATATTTGGGTTGTTAAAATTCACTATAAGACTCTGCATCGTGCATTTATAGGTGTAGAAGTTACATGCATCCTCAAAACCATCCATCCATCTATCTGATGATTTAATATTAGTACAGTATTATGGTGATTTAACATATCAATAATTTACAAAATAATCGATAATGCTAAAAAAAAAAGTTTTGAATCTCGTAATTTTATTAATAATAATCCAAAAAATTAATGAATGTGTTACGTGTTATTTATTTACTTATTTTAACTCATTTATAGAGTTTTTTAAAATTTTCCAACTTTAATATATATGATTTAGAGGCTGTCCCACTTTTCCTAAAGTAATAGTATTATATATTATTAATTTCAATTAATTAATTAATTCATTTTTTTGAAAATTTTGAATTTAGCCTAATCTATTTCATTAAACCAATGAAATGCATAATGAAATTTATATTTAAACTAACTACCATTTATAGCTGCTGTCCCTTTGTATTTGGAAAAATGCTACTCATATATATAATTTTTACGTTATTCTTTTTTTTTTTTTTAACTATAGCAAAGTCCTCCCTAAATTTTTAAAAAATAGTAGATTTTAAGATTTCAATTGAAATTTTAAATAAAATTTAGCAGACAAAGTAAAATTCTCAAAATATTATTTTATACGACAATTATATAAAATTAATCAAACAATTAATACAACGATGAATGATAGTTACGATATCTCAAAATTATGCCATGCTCTTGGAGTATGTTCTTTAGGTTATTTAGAATCTTAGATGGTGCATAAGTAACTAAGAGTGAAATATACTTATATAGCACAATCTTAACGATCTAAAATACCAATTCAAAAAGTATTAAATACTTGCTCCACGATGCCAATTGATGCAACAATATAAAGCAAGATATGATGAATCAGTGATTTGAAATAAATCGATATATCATGTAGTATAGGGAAGTGGGTTAGTGTGAGATTGCAGGGTAAATTATGTGTTACTCCTTAGCACTTTACAATAATTTTCACTTTAATTCCTATATTTTTAATTGCAACAGTTAATTTTTTATACTTTTGATCAAGTCTCAATTTGATTATTCTCTTACTATCATTAAAAAAATTGTGACCAAAAGTGGAGCATGTCTATTATATGTGATTAGCAACATAGTATTTCTCGTCAACAAATTGAAAGAAAGAATCAAAGTGAATTTTGACTATAAGTGTAAGGGTTGATTATTTCAATTAAAAGTAGGGCGATTAGTGAAATTGAATATAAATTGTGGAGGGTTTTAGGAGTAATTTATTCAATCTTAAATGATGTAGCAAAAAACTGGGGGTAACCAAAATCAAAACTAAAGGAATCAAATTGAACCGAATAAGTTTGGTTTGGTTTTTTCACCTAATATAATGTATTAAATATTAATATATTAAATTAATATTTAAAAATTGATAAAGCAATAATCAAATCAAACCAAACTAGGATAGAAAAAGTTTCGATTTGATTCAACGTTTGCAAAAATAAATCAAACTAAAAATCACATGCTCATTCTTTAGCAGAAAACAGGTGTATGAAAAAAGAATGTATGAAATGATAGGGATAGATACTCAAATACATTTATTTGCAAATGAATATCAAAAAGTAGTCTCATTACATCGTTGATTAGCCAAGAATAAGGCAGATAAATATTAAGGATCCGTTGACTCACATAGAATACTAAATTAGATTCACACGGCCATTTAAGTTACAAATATGCTAGATTAAAAAGTTCAACAATGGAAGGTACATAAATACCTAAAATTAAAGAACATATGAGAAATCCCTAATTTTAATAGAACTTTTATTTTTACTGCCATTCTTCTAGTAAAGCAGATTTAAAAATAAAATTTAGGTATAAAGCGAAAAAGAAATAAAAATAGAAAGAAATATGTCAAAACAAGTAAGAATAAATTTATAGTTGTCAAAAATAAATCAGAACTAAAGACAAAACCTCTAATTCTAATTGTAATTTTAATAGCAATTTCAATATACATGCATCAAGCATGCTACGAATAATTACTTGAAATAATTTCTTCTCTCAATCAGCAAACAAAAATTATATTTTGCTAAAGTAGATGTGTGTTGTGTGGATATGCTTTTGTAATGGGTGCATTGATCTGATCTTCAGCACGGATATGACTTGACGCAAAGGACAATAGAAAAGCCCTTGAATAATTGATGGAAAGAGAAAGGGCATTGAAATAAGCTAAAAAGGGTTGTTTGGTTGTTAAAAAAAAATTAATCAAAAATATAATAAAATTAAAAAAATATGATATAAAAGTGATATGTAAATAAATTTAATTAAAAAATATAAAAAATAATTAAAATTAATAAATTTTAATAACTTTCGATGCTACTAAATAAGACCAATTATCTCCCTTAATTAACTCTTTCTTACACACTAAGGAATGCCCTCAAAGGGCTGTATTGGGCATTTTATTTATTCATGGTACTGGAATCCAGCAGAGTTCCAGTTGGGCTTTTGAAATTCCCATTGACTTGCTGACCTGAGTCGCCTCTTTACGCGCGCGCACATCTGTCACGTAAAACTAGGGAAGCGCCTGCAAAGGAGTGATGGTTAGAAAAAGAGATTCACTCTCTAGGGTTCGAATTAAAGAGTGAATCTCTCGAGATTAAATCTTTTTTTTTTTTTAAGGAGTGAGGGTTAGAAGGGGCCGTTTGGAAGCGTAAAAATAATGTAAAAAATATTAATTTTTAATTTTTGAGTATTTGATAAATTATTAATTTTTTTATTTTTTTTCATAACTTATCAACTCAAAAATTACTAAAAGTTGTTAAAAATTATTAAAAATTATTAAAAATTGTCAAAAGTTATTAAAAATTAATAAAAATTTTACCAAATATCAAAAAGTTACTAAAAATTGTTACTTGTTTCACTAAACACACGAAAAATTATAAATTATAATTAATAACTTTTGAAAAAAAAATTAAAAATTACTAAAAATTGTGTCTTTAAACACCCTACTAATAATATAAAAAAATGAGAGTTATATATGACCCACAATTATATTCTTTTAGACATATAAATAATAAGTAGTTAGATAATGAAAAAAATTATTACATTATTGAGTACACATATATACTATTTTATATTTATTTGAAATATTAATTTATTTAAAAATATATAATAAAATAATAGTGCATGAGTAGCCATTTCCTTTTGATGTACTAAACCAAATTTTGTTAAACTTTAATTCTCACAATTTTTCATTTAATTCACCATTTTTTGGGGGGGATTTAACATTTAAACTCTTCATATGAAAAAATATGAACCCATATAAATTTCACCTTTTTTTAGCCTAATTTTTTAAAAAATTAATATTTAATTTCTCTAAATGAAAAAATACCATCCTAATTAAATTTATATGAAGTGTATCAAATAAAATTGAAATGAGTTTAGCCTGCTTTTAGTACTACACTGAACGTATTGAAATGACTTGATCCAAATGGTATCACAATACTGTCGTACTAATAGTGAGTTTGGAGTAAGATAAAATAAGATAAATTGAGAATTCGTAATGTGTGCAGTGAAAGAAAAAAATTGATGTAATATAAAATTAATAAAAATTTATAAAATTTTTTAAAGTTTATTTACAAATCAAACGGAGCCCAAGTTAATTAAGAACATGCTAAAATAGCATAAAACTCGATTCATACGATTTTAAAGCATAGATTTAAATCGTATTAAAATGGCACATAACGCCTCATATACAAGCAGCATGGAATGATACACATGGATGTAGTGCTGTTAAGTCAAATCTCAACTCATGAACTCTATAATGGTACTATTCTAAAATGACTCGATCTAGAAAATATAATATCATCTATTTTGGTACTCATCCTGTATAAGGTGGAAATAAATCGAATTATTCGTGAGTTATTTAAAATTGATTAGAAAAAAGTTCGGTTCGAACTTAATTCGTAATTAAAATAAGTTCGAACTAAGTTTGATATATGAGTCATTTAGATTTGAGTTTGATTTCGATTCATGACCAAAACGAATTCGAATCGAGTTTCGTCTGTGACTTGTTTAGATTTGAACTTGAACTCAGTTTGTAATTAAAACGAGTTTGAATTGAGCTTGATCTGTGCCTTGTTTAAATTTGAGATCGAGCTCGGTTCGTGATTAAAAGGAGTTCGAATCAAGCTTGTTCTGTGACTCGTTTACATTTGAGCTCGAGCTCGATTCGTGACTAAAACGAGTTCAAATCGAGTTTGATTTGTGACTCATTTAAATTTGAGCTCAAACTCGATTCTGACTAAACGAATTTGAATCGACCTCGAGATTAAAAAAGCTCAGTTCGGAAACTCACAAGGAGGTTCAATAAAATAATATATATATATATATATATATATATTTTAATATTTTTGTAATATTTTTATTATATTTTCAATTAAAACGATATTATTTTGATTTAATATATTTATTTGCGAGCTGATTTTAAACTTAAATTCTTTTTTATCAAACTGAGTTTAAACCTATATAAAAATTTGAATTGAACTCGAGTTCGAACAAATTAAAATTCAATTCAATTCCACTCTTTTATACCCTGCACAAGTTCAAACAATCTTAATAGAATTAAGTGATATTATTGCCCAGAGTGCTCATAGACAAATAATACGAGACAACGCAGTCAAATACAATTATAGGCTTCACACGCACCCTTGCATCGATAAATATAATTTTTTTGTAAAATTTATTTTAAGAGGTGTTTGGTTGACAAAAAATAAGATAAAAATAAAATAAAAATAAAAAGATATGACATAAAAGTGAAATGTAAAAAATTTTAATAAAAAAAATATAAAAAAATAATTAACATTTATAAATTTTAATAATTTTTTATGATGCCAAACAAGACTTAAATACATTTTTTTTCTCCTACAAATATTTTTTTTTTTTGATTAAGTTCTTCTTCTACAATTATTAATCATTAGCTACCTCTCATCCAATCTGCTATCATAGCTTTAACAATACCATATTTTAATTTATATGTAATTTTCACACTTTTAATTCTGACCAATCGGGGAGAATTGATGGCCGATCAATCTTATTTTTTTATTCTTCAATTTTTCAAAGGGGGAGTGTAGACTGATATTGATTGAAGTTACAGGGGAGTCCGGGTGTAATTAATAAATCTTATAAAATCATCGCCTCATGCGCCTAGTCAGCTTCTCGCTAAGCGTACCCCTCCGTTAATCTCTCCGAATCCGCCGTTAATCCTCCTTTCCGTACGTGACATTCTTTTAACGTCTCTTTCCACGATCAAACAGGTAACTTTATTTAATTTATTATTTTAGAAATTGCCTATTATTCATATACATATATATATATATATATGAAATTTTTTTTACTATATAAAAACAGAGTGAAGTTGTGAACATTAAAATTGGAATACTTTTAGAGAGAGAAACCATTAAATTTGAGAGAGAGAGAGAGTGTGGGGGCAGAGGGAGAGAGATATGCTCTCTGAGTCGGTCTCTTTAACTTCTCTTCTTTCTCATTGTCATGCCATGAGTAGTAAGTCGTACATCACATTCTGTGTTTAATCACTCTGTTATATACATATATATATATATATATATATATATCTGTATGTGTGTTGTATATATGTATGGGAATGATTTTGATCTTTGGTTACGTTTGTCTATGTAATGCATTTATGGGAAGTGAATTTTGTGACCCGTGAAGCTAATTTGTTCCTTTATTTTGATCAAACTTCCAAGGCGCTAATTTTTCGTGCAAGGGTCGGCGGTTCCTTCCCTAGGCTTTGATTTGCATCCGAGTACAATCTTGATGCGCTGTTTGATTTGCGAGGAAATTAAAGCAATAATAAAAAGAGCAAGGGAAAGAACTCTCTCGGAAAGTGACGGCACTCACTCCGTAGTTTAGAAGAAACCCATGTAAGAAATTGCATTTCTTTTTGTTTGAAATTGAACATTGGATATCTGATTACTACAGTAAAAAGTTCTGATATTGATATTGAGTCTCTCTCTCTCTCTCTCTCTCTCTCTATATATATATGTATATCTAATGGTTTAGGTGAAGACACCATTGACAATGTTCACTGAAGGCTCCCTTAAATGGGTTCGAGAGGTGAGCCTAATTTTATTGCTTGGTTTTAACATTTGAAAAAAAAAAAAAAAAGGTTGTTTTGATATGTTTGAAGCGCAATGCTAGTTTATTAATGGAATTGATCTTTGAAATTGAACTAGGAGGAGGGGAGTGCAAACAAGAGAGACAGTCGCTTTTCTAGGCCTGCACAGAGATTTCAATCTGATCTTACTTTAGGCACAAGTAATTGTGGCCACGGTTTCAGATTGCCGTCTCCGGTGAAGTTCCAAAGTGGGCACTTGCCTTCCGGTGTGATTCCCGTGTCACGAGCTATGCCCATTCGCGGCAATGACTGTGTCTCAGGAGGATCGGATATGGATATGAGCATAGATTCTGATGATGAGGTTTATGGACGCTACTCGCTTGATTCATCACCACAAGATGATAAAGTTCCCAAATGTAATGGTCTCAAACACGCCAATTCCATGCTTAGACATGCTAATTGTGCTGGTGACCCATCATATTCTGAAGTACGTTCTTCTAGGGGTGGAATTGAATTGAAACAAGGCCAGGATGTGGAGAGGTTGGGAAGTGGAGGTGGCATGTTTCCAATCGCACGGCCAGGTTTTACAGATGACGAATCATCAGATTCTGTTGCTAGCTCTGAGGTGTCCTCTATGCCTTTTAGGAGCAATAATGGCCGTGCAGGACAGCAAGGAACATACACTGCAAAGGGTTTCAATCCCAGTGTTCATTTGCAGCGAAAGGTGAAGCGCAAACAGGTTTCCATTTGAATTTGTGCTTTTTAAAGAGTTAATTCTTTGAAAGGAAAAGTATGAATTGTATCACAACAATTACGATGGCAGATTGCAAAGGAATTGTTTTTAATACTATATTATCATATGAAGAACTAGATTGGAACTTGGACACTTAATTTTGCTTTTATTATTATTCTTTCCGGATGTCTACATGTTTTTCCTGGGTTTCATCTGCCTGTTCTTGCTTCTTAGGGACTTTAGTTTATGGGAGCTCTATGACTGCATGGACAACTAGAGGTTGATGATAAATATTCTCTTTCTTCTTCTTTTGTTAAGTGACTAAATGTGTGCTTTGGTGAAATTTAGAATCCGTGTTCCTCAAAACCTCTGTGGTGCTGAAATTTCTTAAGATCTTTTAAAATGTGACCTAAGCATTACCAGGAAGCCTGCTTTTCATGTCATAGATAAATACTAACTTCTGTAGTACTGACTTACTGTTGTGTTGCGCATATAAACTAGCCATAAGTTTAATTCAAAATTTTATTTGATTCATTGATTCTGGGTGTAGTCTCAACTCAACTTCACTTGGTAAAACCATAGTCCCAAACTAGTTGGGATCAGTTACATGGATCATCTTCCTCTGTTTCTGTTATGGGTTATGTTTTATATGCAATTAGGTAATTTCTTACAATTTCAGTCCATATAATCTGAAGTTTGCCTTTTGTCCTTGTTACCCTATTTACTTGAATCAACTTACTCGTGTACTAGTGCATTCTAGGTTTATATTGGACATGACCAAACTATTTTAAACGATCTTCTTTCAAATTATCCTCTACCGGTGTATCTCAACTTTCTTTCGGATAAATTGATTTCTTGTCATTATTTTTTTTTTTTGGGTTATTACCATAGATTCATCTTAGCATCCTCATTCCACTACACTTATCTTATGAGAGTGCTGTTTTTTAATGGTTCAACACTATGCACCATAAAACATAGTTGATTTCATAACCTCCTGTAAAATTTTTCTTCTAGTTTACTAGATATTTTCTGGTCAAATGAAACACCCAAATTACTTCTCAATTTTAACCATCTAGCTTGAATTCTATGGTTAACATTCTCTTCAAATTTTGGTAATCATACTGTAAATTCTTATCAAAATCAAACAACTATATTGTCATTTGGATCAATGAGAGGTAGAGCCAGAAATGATTTCCATCGCTAATTTCTTAATTTCAATGCAATACGACTCAGTTTTTGTATTATTTTTCGATATTTCCTGGCCAAACTACAGGACAAATAGGTGCTTCCTAATAAAAAGGAGGAAGACAGAAAGAATTATGTTTTTGATGCCTTTATATTGCATCCATTTTTGTCAATTTTAATGTTTTCATATTTCTTTCTATTGTGCTGCTCTTAGCTGGATAACGGGTTTCAGGATTTCCGAGGCAGCAGATTGCAAAGCAAGGAGCTTTTTGATGATTTTATCCCTAGTGCACCTTCATTTTATGATTCTGTTCAGAAGATTAATCAAGTTGAGCAAATTCCAACTTTTAGAGCTGATGGTTTACCTTACCCTGAAAATTCAAATGGTTTTGCAAGTACAGATGATCTAAATACTATCAAAAGCACCCCCACATGTGACACTACACATGATAGTACTCTAAATAGAATTCGAGATCCATCTTTAAGGTATGTGTGAAATGTGTTTATTGTTTTTTTTTTTTGGGGGGGGGGAGGAGAAGGGAATTTATGATAACTCACGTCTTCATTATGCTTTGCAGGACTGCTGGTGGTGTGGAAACTGCCACATCTTCCCATTCTTTACCAGCCCGGCTTCCCACATTTCATGCTAGGTGCTAAACCAAAAAAACCATGAATCTTGCTCACATTTGCTGATTCTTAGTCTCTATTGATTGTAGCTGTTGACCCCTTTGGTAGTATAACTGACTTTTTGATTGACTTATTTGTTGCTTCGATGGTTCTTAGTTGTCATTTAAATTGGATTCAGTGGTCTAGGTCCATGGAGTGCTGTGATTTCCTATGATGCATGTGTTCGGCTATGTCTTTACTTATGGGCCAAGGGTTTTGTGGAAGCTCCCATCTTCTTAGACAATGAATGCATGCTGTTGCGAAATGCATTTGGGTGAGTTCCTTAATAATTTGTTTTCCATTATTTTTTCTTTTTTGTTTTTTTCTGGAAACAATTTTGTTATTCAGGCTTGTATCTCTTTGGTCATTTTTTTTATTAGACAAATTTAGAATTGATCAATGGGTGTTGAACTTGCTGTTTTGAACTTCACTGACTGCTGAACTAAATATGTCACAGAAAATTAAGGTTCTGTTTGCAGCATACAAATGCTTATTTATAACCTTCTATTAAACTTTTGTTCTCTGTTTAGATGTGCCACTGGGGCTTTGCTTTTCAATTTTGTACTACATTTGATACGTGCTGCTTAGTTGAACTTCTTGATTTGAACTTTTCAGTGTCATTTATTTTTAAAATTCTTGTCTCAATAAAATATAGTTTGCAACAAGTATTACTGCAATCTGAGGAAGAACTACTGAGGAAGCCACCTTCAGAATTAAGCAGCGAGGGAACTTCCCTAAAACCCAAGAAAACCTTTAGCAAAATGAAAGTGCAAGGTATTATGTTGTTTTATGTTCTGAATTTCATTGTTTGAGTGCTGAAGTTTTTCATGCAGATGTATCAATCATCTAATATGAAATTGTGGTAATTGTGCAGTACGAAAAGTAAAATTGGGATTAGACCCACTCACAGGCTGCAGTTTTTCATCTCTAAAACCTCCTTTGGTAAAAGTAGAAAAACTTCAGTTTCTTGCATCTAATGTGAAATCAGCTCTCTCATCTGGATGGGGAACCCTCCGCAGAGTTCGTGTGGTTCCTCGTATTCCTGAAAACAGCTCTTTTTCACGTCAAAGCTTGGCATATGTGCATGCTGGCACCCAGTATGTAAAAGAGGTGTCCAGGCTTTTGAAAACTGGTGTGACTACTTTGCGCAGAAGTTCATCATCTCATGAAGTAGTGCAAGGTTTGTGAAGTAGTATTTCAGTGATCACGCGCAAAAAAAATCTTCAGTCATTGCATTTACTGTTATGGTTGCATCATACAATAGTTTAGCAAGCTGCGGCCTCTAAAATAACCCCCATTGAAATGGAATAATAACATAGTTAGTTTGTTATCTCTTCTTAGATCACCTAATTCATCATTTTCCAGGCATCTCTGTCAGGAAAGCATCTCTGTCAGGAAAATATGTATTAGATTAGTATATCTATATTAAGGCCGCCCAAAATTCCCAACGATATGTCTAAGCGGACCTCATAAAAAGAGAAAATAAATAAAAAAATAACCAGTATTACAGATAGGCCAATCCAAGTAAAAGGTAAACAAGGAGCTTTCAACTCTATATATATATATATATAAACACAATGATAGAAGAATTCAGGTTGAACTAAGTAAACCATGTTAATACCCTTTGCATCTTTGAATTTTCCCTTCATGAGGTTCTTAAGGATGGCACATTCAAATAATCTGCCTAGATATTTTGCTTACTGACATTTTGGGGAGCAAGTGATAAGCTTAGATGAACCTTGTTTTGGAAGAATTATTAGAATAACGTGGGATATGATCTGGATTTGAACAATTTTCAAGTTTTCTCGTACAAAGTATTGTGTGTTTTCTCACTGGGTTCTGGTTGCATTGACCTTGCAAGAGTATAATCTATTAAATATCTTATGAAAGTTAGAACTGCATATGGACATACTCAGCAGCTATATTCTACCTTATGTATTTCTTTGATATACCATCCTTTTTTGAATAATTCTCCTTAAAGCTATCTGTTGTTCTCGTTTCCAGAAAATTATTCTTGCTTGTTGAAATTGAAAAGCTTACCCGAAGATGATGCAGTTAGAATGCAACCCGGATCTGGTGAAACCCATGTATTGTAAGTTGCTTGCCACTGTTTTTCATCATTTTACATTTTTCTTTTTCACTAGAGCTGGATGGTTTTATTTCTTTCTATCATAATGCAGCTTGCCAGATGGTCTTGGAGATGATCTGGTTATCGAAGTCCATGATTCGAAAGGAAAGTATTGCGGTCGTGCTGTGGTTCAGGTGGCTGCCATTGCCGACAACCCAGTATGTTCTCTTCATTTCACTGATAACTACTAGGATTAGGCAGATGGCTAGCTATTCCATAAGGCTTATTTATTGGTTGAATGCAGGGTGACAAGCTTCGCTGGTGGTCTGTATATCAGGAGCCAGAGCATGAAGTTGTTGGAAGAATACAATTATACATAAACTATTCAACTACCCCTGATGAGAATAGCCATCTTAAGGTACTTGTATCAATGTATACTTAGTATCAAGGAGTAATGGAATTTTACGAAATATTTACTGATATATAGCAAAGTTAAGGAGTACTTAAACCAGTTTTGTGGTGTATTATTTATATGTTGTATTTGAATCACCAAGCTAAAATGAGATGTGTGAGTAGCTTATGTTAGAAATATAACAACAAATTTCCAAAACTCTCTTTATGAAAAATAGTGAGTTTTCTAGTTCTGTCTGTTTGCTAGCAATTCAGAAAATGATGATAGTATGAACAGGTTGAATTTTGTTCCGTTGTAATGAGTACATAATATGGAGTATTGGCATAATGGCTTCTAATGTAGTTGCCTGCAGCTGAACTTCATTCTTTTTGTGTCTAGTGTGGTACTGTTGCAGAAACTGTGGCATATGACTTTGTTTTAGAGGTTGCAATGAAAGTGCAGCATTTTCAACAACGAAATTTGTTGCTTCACGGTCCCTGGAAGTGGTTAGTAACTGAATTTGCATCCTACTATGGAGTCTCTGATGCATACGCTAAACTAAGGTATGTGGATGGAGGAACGTGGGTTAGGAGGTTTTAATGAATATTAGATTGTGGAATCTATTTGATTCTTTTCCTTTGATATATCTCTGAGTAATTTGTTGGGGTTTACATTGTCCTGCAGATACCTTTCTTATGTTATGGATGTGGCAACACCCACTGCAGACTGTCTGTCTTTGGCACATGAGTTGCTAATACCTGTAGTTATGAAAGGCAATGTGGGCACACTGAGTCATCAAGAGGTGGGAGTTTGTTTTGATTTTGATTCTTTCTGCTAGGAGTTCACAGTACTCTTTAGTGGTTTCAATTTTCAAATACCAAGTTTTTCAGTTTTGAAGGGACTGATTGTGTAGGAATGACTGTCATTGTGCTCATTTACAGCTTTAATTTCGGCAGTTGTGAAGCTTCACTACCCTGTCTCTTTTCACCCGTCACACTACTTTTAGTTATATGCATTATAACTGGTCTACTTTCCTCAGTTTCCATCAGCCTAAAAAACTTTTTTGCATTCAAATTGTCATTAGCGAAAGTGACACTGTTTTGTCTTATGTCCCCCTTGTATATGCTATATGGTGTCTTGTGTATTCTTAATGGCATACATCCTTTATCTGACATTTTGAATGATTCATGGATCACTGTCCAGAACCGCATCCTGGGGGAAGTTTTTGATCGGTTAGAGGAGATTCTTGCTCTAGTTTTTGAAAACTACAAGTCGCTGGATGAATCTTCACCATCAGGGATGGTGGATGTTTTCAGGCCTGCAACTGGATTAATTCCACCTGCTTTGGAACCTGCTTTGAAACTATACAATCTTATGCATGACATACTCTCTCCTGAGGCACAGTTGAAGCTTTGCAGATATTTTCAGGTATTTGCAACTAAAAACTGCATATGGTTCTGCTTTTGATTCGCCATGAAGTTTTAATTCTCTTTCTGAAGTGCCCTGTTTTTCCAGACTGCAGCCAAAAGGAGGTCTAGAATACACTTATTGGAAACAGATGAGTTAGTTTCCAACAATGGCGGGAGTACAATGATGGATTCAGTAGCTGTTTGTACGGCTTATCAGAAGATGAAATCCATTTGTTTGAGTATCAAAAATGAAATTTTTACTGATATAGAGATTCACACCAAGAAAGTGCTTCCCAGGTGAAATTATTTCCATAGTTACAACTGATTTTTACATTTGTTAATGCTTGAATGCTGATTTTTTTTTTTTTGAGGGGGGGGGGGGGCTCTTAGTAATTGTCCTTATGGTTTTTATGAGTGTAATATTGTCAATTTGTCAAGTGTAAACTTATGACTCTGGGAAGCTTTGATCTTTATCTGTTCCACTTGATAGTATAATTTAAGTTGAATTATGTTGACTTGGATATTAGCATACTAGCCTATGTTTTACACTGTTTAAGGAGATATTAGTTGGCTGATTAGTTTATTCTCTTATATTTATATATATTAATACTAGAGGTATCCCCACCTTGGGCATAATCCCCTATAGTTCCTGACCCACTACACCAGAACCAATAGGCAGGTAATGTTGAGGGGGTTGAATTAGTGACATCTTCAATTGGTAGAGATTTTACCGTTGAACTGCCCCTTTGTGGACAGTTTTTTCTCTTACATTCTGATCCATACTCTTTAATATGCTTTATTGCTCCTTTCTTGCTGATTTAAGACGAAAAAAAGTGGGAGAAAAAAATGTAACATAGCAGATGTAAGATTGACAGAAGGGAATAGGGATATTCAGTATGTGCTCTTATGCTAGATGGAGTTCTGTGTGGTTTTGCTTTCATATGTTTGAAGATCCAAAATTTTTGACGATTAATTATCAGCGTACAGAGGAAGATAGTGGTAGTAGGCACATGCTCTTGTCTGGCACAGACTCTTGTCATTGTAATTCTTGTTTGCCAAATATGACGTGGCTGCCTTTTAATTTTGTATTGTAAATCATGTTTTTCTCTGTAATTTGCAATGTTTAATATTGACAATTAAGGCCCAATACTCATTGGTGCCTAATACTTATTGGTTCTGTAATGATTTTTGTCCAGTTTTTTAGAGCTCCCAAACCTGTCTTCCTCCATATATGGCGTGGAGCTTTGCAGAAGATTGCGTGAATTTCTGATTGCATGTCCGCCAACCAGGCCATCACCTTCCGTGGTAGAACTAGTTATTGCTACAGCTGATTTCCAGAAGGATCTTGCTTTCTGGAATATCAAGTAATAATTGTTTTCACTCTGTTATTGTACTTTTGGTTGATTATTTGGTCTTGTTTGTGTCTGATCTTTGCTCATCTGATGAACTTTGCACAGTCCAATCAAAGGTGGGGTTGATGCAAAAGAGCTGTTTGACTTGTATATATTAGTCTGGATTCAAGACAAACGTCTTTCTTTACTTGAATCATGTAAACTTGATAAGGTACAAATCTTAATTGCATGAATTAACATGTTCCCTGAGATATTCTTATCATTGTAGGTTGTTGAATCTGCACCAAGAAAGTACTTGAAATTGCACTTCTGTTACTGTATTCAGAAAATTTTAGTTGATTAATTTTATCTCTTCGTCATGTGCTCTAACATGGACCAGTTGGATTGTGGCTTAATTCAACCAAATTTTAAAGCTGCTAATATATAATACTCTTTGAAGTGTTATCTGTCTCTTGCAGCGAGAATGGTTTTTGATGCATAGAAATTAAGTAAGTAGGATAAATGAAGTGACTAGTGTCATTTTTAAGTTTGGGTCCAGTATCTTTTTATACTGTGCTTAATAATTGACTAGAAATGGTTTACTTCCAGGAAAAGTGGGCCAGTGTCAGAACAAAAGATTTGACAACACCTTTTATTGATGATATGTATGATCGACTGAGGGAGACACTGAATGAATATGAAGTCATCATCTGTCGCTGGCCAGAATATACTTTTTTTTTGGAGAGTGTATGTCCACATCTCTTCTTACAATTTTTGATATTCTATTCTTGCATGAAGGGTTCTATTTGAGTCGAAGTCTGCCTTTTTTTTCTTTTTTTGTTTTTCCCCCTTTTTTGGTGGCGAGGCTCCTTCAGAGTTTCCACTGGTCTCCACTGATTATGTTGGAATTCTTTTCTGCAAGGGTTCTGATTTGTTCTTTTATCGCAAGTTGTTCTTTGAACTTCTTTTCACCTAACAAGAGAGAAGGGAGAAAATGAATAAAAAGGAAGAGATAGGATTTCAGCTTTAGACCATCCTTGGGTAGTTTTAGGCCCAAATTTTGTGGGATAGGAGATTAGGAGGTTTCCCACCAACAATGCAAGAATTTTTTAATAAAGTTCTAATTCCATAATATAACCATTAGTCATCCAATATGGTAGGCTTTTGATCAGTTATTTGTTTCAAACCAGTAAAGTTTTACCTTCTTTCTTTCTTTTTTTCCTCCTCTCTTTTTAAATTTACACTTCAGGTGTACTTATTTGTGCTTTGGTTCTATATATTAAAGGCTATAGCAGATGTTGAAAAGGCAATTTTGGAAACCCTTGACAAGCAGTACGCTGATGTTTTATCCCCATTGAAGGAGAACCTCACACCCATTAAATTTGGTCTGAAATATGTACAGAAAATTGCCAAAGGCACTGTGTATACATATACCGTCCCTGAGGAGGTCAGATATTCTTACTTACCAAGGAGATCTAGGGAGCTTATCTTTGCTTTTACATGGGAATAGTGAACCTCACTTGATTTTTTCAGCTGGGAGTTCTTTTGAATTCCTTGAAAAGAATGCTTGATGTTCTACGACCGAAGATAGAAGTCCAGCTGAAGTTGTGGGGTTCTTGCATCCCTGATAGTGGAAATGCAATCCCAGGAGAGCATCTCAGTGAAGTAACAGTAATGCTGCGAACCAAATTCAGAAATTACCTGCAAGCATTAGTGGAAAAACTAGCTGAAAATGTGAGTTCTCTTTATATCTTGACAATATATTTTTAGGTTCTTTCAGCAATTACTTTTGTTAGCTAAATTGTCCCAACTAAAGTTACCTTGCGTAGGATTTGGACTGATTGATCCCCTATGGTAAGTGGGTATGGCAAATAACTGATAGGAATGCAATCTACTCTGATACTAGGTATCTGATCATTGGCTGTAATTTTCTCAAGATATGAGTGTATTCTGAACAAGTTGTAAATTGCAAGAGATTGAAAAACTCAATTGTCAAAGTGGAATTAATTTTAACTTCATGTGTGAAAATTTATTCATGAACTGCTGTTTACTTAGATTAGTAACTAATCCCAGAATTCTTCCTTGTCAAGAAATCATGTTTAATAATCATTTGATCTGCTGGTTGACTTTGGAATTTCATCATCTGGATTGAAGCCTGAAAGATTTTCAGTTGTTTTCCAGTATATCGTTTTCATCTGTAGTTAATTTATATACCTGTAGTTTCTGCTTTTTATGCAATTTCTTGTTGAGGGTAGTTTGGTGGTCATTACTCATTAGTAGTTAATTTCCAGTTTATATTGAGTGCGATACAATTTTATGTCCAAATGAAACTTCCTTTCATGAAGTTGAACTATTTTTCCCTTTTTTTTGTTTTTTGTTTTTTTTTCAAAGAAAGACGTACTTCCTGCAAATGGGAAATTATTATGGATACTAAGGTTCTTCATTCACAATATAAGCTACCAGTATGCAGATTATACCTTGCAATCTGTTTGTTTTGTTTTTGTCTACTTTAGTTACATTTTGAAGTTATTCACTCAGTTGGGGCAATAGTTCTCTGACCTATCTTTTTCTGTATTATAGACAAGGATGCAGAGCGCAACAAAATTGACGAAGATAATTCAAGACTCAAAAGAAGGTGTAATAGAATCAGATATAAGGAGTAGAATGCAGCCTTTGAAGGACCTCCTGATGAAGACAATTGATTGCCTCCATGCTGTTTTTGAAACTCAGTTGTTCATAATTATCTGCCGGGGTTTCTGGGATCAGATGGGACAGGTAGGCTGCAGTTGGAGCAGTTTTTAGAAGCTTAAAACTTTCTCTGTACATCTTAAATGTATCATTACACCATATGTGACAGGATGTGCTAAAGTTTTTGGAGAAACGGAAAGAGAATGGGTCCTGGTATAAAGGCTCAAGAGTTGCAGTATCCGTAAGTATCAGACTCCTCCATAGAAAATTGGATCCTATTTTTACATGTTTGTTATTCTCAGTTGTAGGCAAGGGTTTCTGCTCCTTAATCCTTCATGGATGGGTGTGGGTAAAAATAACTAATCCAAGAAAGTAGATTATGGATTGCAACTTACAATATAGCCTCATTCATAAGAAAACTAAGGTTGGGTTCGTGTTTGTGAATTTGAAATCAAAGGATTTTGATGCTAATTGTTTAAGGAGAATTGCTCAAATACAATTTTGTTAGTGTAGATAGAAATTCATCATGTATTTGAATAATTTAACATTATGAATTATGATGAATTTAAAATCACCGCAAAAAAGTAGTTATTAAAAAATTTTCATGTATTATCACATAAATTAACTCTCTTACATATATTTTAATACAATTTAATTCAAATCCATTGATTGAAATTCCCAATATCCAAACAGAGCCTAAGATAATTAGTAATTTGTGTACAGGAGATTAAGTGAATAGGAGAAAAAATCTATAGAAAATAAAAATACTTTTTTGAAACTTTGATATTTGGCGAAAGATAAAAATAGAAATGAGGGTAGAAATTATTGATAGGGATTTCAAAAATGGAAGTTTTAAGTGTCAAGAGAATAGGGGATTCAATAATGTCTGTAAAACTTATACTAGGTGAAGGGATGATTAACGTTGTTGGTGCATAAACTCACGTAGAACTAGATGAATACGGACCCTTTATTGATTTTATGTAGAATCTCGATTTTAAAAATTTTGGTAATACTAAATATTTGTTTAAAAAAAGAATAATGCATAATAATATTTAAATGCAAGTATAATGGTAGCCAAATAGCTTTTTTTTAGAAAGGTCGATTATGCTTCATGTTAAAATTGTAAAGGTCATATAGGGCGAGGGTCTAAGAAGTGGAAAAGAAGGAAGAGAGATATGATTGTTACATGGGATATGGGGGTGGATAGGAGATATTATCTCATTTTTAATTTTTATTTTATGTTTAACTACAATTTTTTTTGTCGGGATAACATCTCTCATAAAATGTAGATAGCTAACATTCTATTGTATATGTATTATCCCAAGAAAAAGGTGAAATTAAATATGGGATAAAAATTGAAAGTAGGACACTATCTTTTATCTAATGTCACAACCAATGAAACAAACATATTGCCCAAAAGGTGAAAAACAAATGGCATTTTAAGGATGAAATGCTAAAGGAAGGAAAATTGAATTTAGAAGATGAAATAAATATCACGTGGAACGAAATGATTGGATATATTAAAGCGTTGCTTGTAGTGACATTATGTGTATCTAAGAAAAAAGAACAATCCACAAAAGAGACCCAGTGTTGGAACGATGAGATACAAGTGACAATTAAGGTTAAAAGAGAATGTTATAAGAATTTACCAAGTGTAAGAATGAAGGAGCATACGAAAGATAACAAAATTGGCTTAAAAAAAAAAGAGTTAAAATGGCAATTACAGAAGCCTAGATGGAAAGCATTTGATAAACTATATAACAAGAGAGTTTTAAATTTACCAGCATTGTTTTCGCGATTTACAAAACCATTGATATATATATATATATATAGTGTTAAGTTTATGCATTGGCTTGAGGAGCGCGTTGAATTTGCAGATTTTAGATGACACGTTCGCTTCAGAAATGCAACAGCTGCTTGGGAATGCTCTGCAGGAGAAAGACCTCGAGCCACCTCGATCCATAATGGCTGTGCGCTCAATGCTTTGTGAGGATTCTGTGAACCACAATGATAACAGCTACTATTACTAAAGGGTGACCCAGCTTCTCAGCTCAGCTCGGCTCGGCTAATCTCGTCTCGTCTGTGCATACATAGCAGAGTCTAAGGAATGTTTCAATTTAAAGAAAGAATGAACGAACTGGAAGCAGCATTGCGAAGATGTGATCTTTTTGATGTTGAGAAGTGGTTCCCTCTCAATTTTGTGTAGGTAAAGAGCAACTCAGCTAAGATTGCCATGGTCTCCGTGGTGCATTCTCCCTCCTCCTCTCTCTTTTGCTATATTATTAGAAAGTGTAATTCCAGGAACTGGGATCCATTCATTTTTCGCAATGAATGGGTCCTCCATTTTTTTTTTTATCTGTATTGTTTAATTTATTGATTGGTTTGAAATTATTTTGCAGCATTGTAATGAAGAACTTTTGAGCATTACATTGATTTGAATGTTGTCTAGTCCGTAAAAAAATCAAACTACTTCGAACTCAGATTCGTTAAAATCTGTTTGAAATTGGCTTAGGGGTTGGGGAACAGTAGGGGATTTTGCACTAAGTTTGCGGTTAGAGTGCCAAATTTGATAAAAAAATCCTTGACTTTCTTCAAACATTTTCAACTTTTTTTCAACTTTCTCCACATGAAAAATTTAAATCCTAAGGCCCTGTTTGTTTTAAGGGACAAGGTTAGTTTAGATATCCTAATTATATTGAAAAAATAAGTCTAGACTAATTGTTCATGTGGGATTTATAGCACCTTGTATGAGGAGTGGGACTAGTTCAGTTACTTCGGTAGCTATGGGCTTATTTGGTGAATTAAAAAAAAATTGTATTTTTCTTCCAAAATTGTTATTTATTTATTTATTTATTTATTTTGTTGAAGTTGCTAATTTTGCCAAACGTATAAAAATTTAGTATTTACAAATCGGTAACCTTTTGTTAAAAAAAAAAAAGAAGTCAACTTTTTATAGTTATCAAATACACTTTTACACCAAACGCTGTAATTTTTGCACAAAAAATTATTAATTTTGCTGAATGCATAAAAAGTTAATTTTTTATCTCGTTAAGTTCTCCAACAAAGCCAAAATTTTCAATAAAAATTAATCTTTATAAAAGGTTGAAGTTCAATAAACGGGCCCTAATACTTCGTTGAAATGTCAAAACTATTTTTCAGAATTACTAAAAAAAAAAAAAAAAAACTATTTTTCAGGGTCTCTCATTTGTAGTTTATAGTTTTATTTACAATGATTTTAAATTTTAAAATAAATTTTAATAATAATTAATCTTAGAATATTTTTTAATAAATTTATTTATTTATTGCAAATAATTTTATAACGTCTATTTCATGACCTGCTAGTAAGCCTTATCAGGATTGGTGCTTATTGCATTTTAAAAGTCCTCTAAAATATTATAGAGAAAATAAGAAATGATCGTGACTACTCACATATGAGCTCGAGGCGAGAATTGTTTGAGACATGAGTTGACAACCCAATGTTGGAAAGGCTTGATTGTGTCTCAACCTCTCAATTCTTTAAGCTACAATGCACCATCCAAAATTTGGTGCTCACAAAAAGAAGTTTCTCTTGCCATCGGTTGAGTTGGCCGCATTTAGCCCTTCTTCATGTATAAATACAGAGGATTGTAGAATGCGAGAGGTGTGCAGAGAAGAAATAAAGAAAAATATTTGTGCATTGTGTAGAGAGGCGTGAGAGGAATATTAAGTGTTTGTACCGTAGGATGAGATATATTTTGGGTACTTCTTATCTTAATTTTAGTATCGAAATATTTTCGTACTTTTTTCATTTTTTGTATTCTCCTTTTGTTATAATAAAATATTTTTTTTATCTTCGCCCGTAAAGATAAACATTACGTCGAACATTGTAATTCATTGTATCTATGTGTTGCAATAGTGATGCTACGCTCAACCTAACTTTTACACTCTTCTTTACATCCCGCCATTTTATACTGGTTACTACTCGTGGTGACCAGTGCATTTGGTTCAAAATCATCACAAGTGCAAAAACGACTTCGTTTTGGCCATTAAAAAGGAAAAAAAATGTAACTGTGACGATTTTGAACCAAATGCACTAATCAATACAGATAGTGACTAGTACAAATTGACGGGGTGTAAAAAATGATATAAAACTTGGGTGTAAGCATAGCATTAGTTGTGCTACAATTATTCCTCATTTTTGGCCTATAATTATTTTTCTTACTTCATTACCGTATTAAGTTCTTAATTACAAAATTTGTCACAACATTTTTCCCGCCACGAGCTAGGGTTATCAATAAATACTATTGGGTACGGCTTTTTTTAACTTTTTTTTTTTTGGTTAAAAAAAAAACCTTTTTTTTTTTTGGTGTCGTAAATATAACCAATGAGTTTACTCTATATTTTTCAATGAACTTTTCCTAACCTTAAGAAATTTTAAGAGTTCAAATTTTCATTATTATTTGTCCATCATTTCCCTTTATCTTTTTAATAATTGATAATAGAAGCAAGAAAAAAAAAACTGCAAACAACATTTGCTGCCCCTCAACTGCACTGTGGACGCAGTAAAATTTGAATAGCACATCCTCATATCTGCAAGGAAATTCACATTATGTAGAATTTATTTATTTATTTATTTTTTAGGGGTGGTGGTAGGATTTTTATTAAAATTATGATCCATACACATATCACTTAGACTCCAACAAAATGACCAATCCAAAAGTCAAGTAAGTGGAGTGCAGGGGAATGATTTCCTTAAGGTACTTTCATTCATTTTTGTAATACTTATCCTATTATTGAAAATTTACTAGTAAAAACTCTATATATACTTGAGAACGTAGGTAAATTATCAAATCATGTAAAATTTCTGTACTTGTAATTTCTTTTTTATTCATTTATTTGCATATACTCTCACCTGTTTATATTAATAGAATTTATTTAAATTTCACACAACAATTTTTTATGTGTCATGTATCAGTAATAGGGCCGGCCCAATGGTAAAGCCAACAAGACATTGGGTTTGGATAACCCCCGGGACAGAGTTGAAAGGGCAACCAAGTAGGGTAAGGGCCCTTAGTCAAGAACAACCTAATAATTGGGGCAAGCTTGGGCAACATAAAGGCTTGGGCCGATACCACTAGTTAACTAAATTTTCATGGTAGAAATTCCAACAATGAAAGAATTCACGACTTTGCAAAAGGTTCATAAAAAACAAAATGAAAAAGGTGACCTCCCGCATGGCAAATCACATGACGATGGCAATGGTAATTTGATCAAACAAAATGATTACTAGCTTTTATGTGTTTAATATTCTTAGCGACAAATTTTCTTGAATTTTTGCTTTTTATCACTTCTTAAACGTGCCACTTTATGAGTCATTTCCAAATGGATTAGCAAAAGTGATCTTATCTCTACTCCATAATCAATCATCGACCGGCTGACTGAATCCTGGCCCCATCTGATGAACCAGGGAGCTTTTTTCATAAACTTACCAAAGGAGACGCCATTTCGATTCATTGCTTCTATTTATGTATCAAGGATTCTTTATTTAAGTTTGCAATATAGTTATAAAGGGAAAAAAAAAAAAAAAGAGCAAACAAACAAACAGAAAGAAAAAACCTAAAAAGGAGAAAAAAAATAATAATAATAAAATAAAATAAAATAAACCCAAGTGATAAAGAAACTAGTTATATGGTCATAGCAAGGGTGAGGACTACTATAATTTTACCAATTGAAATGGCTCATGGGTAAATTTTACTAAGGGGGTGTTTGATTTACTAAAATTCACCAACTTTTAGTAACTTTGTTTTCTAGTTTTTCTAATTAAATTTTACTACATATTATTTTTATATCAAATTTTTAAATTTTTTTATACTTTTTTGTCATTCAAATACCACCTAACTCTACGATTATTTTGGGTATCCATCCTAATCAAGAAATGTGTTAAAACATGTAGCAAATGTGATACTTCCTTTTACCACCGCATGAATAAGCAATTTGTCATATAGCCAGCGCAAATGAGTTGGGTAGTAGAGTGTTTAAATTTATTTGCTAAAATGTTTAGCAAGTTCGAGTTAAAACCGAGTTAAACTTGAACTATTGTGTTTAAATCTATTTGTTAAGGTTTTGGTGAGCTCAAACTCACTCAAACTCGAGTTTGAGTTAAACTTTCATTGAGTTCGAAATCTTGTATTCAAGATTAATGGCATGTTAATCTATAGGTTAAGCTTGAAAAGATTATAATAAATGAATCTACTCGTAGGCTTTTATTAAACTTGCTTGCAATTTTTATTAAGCCTACCCTACTTGTTAATTTTTTGTTGAGTTTTCTCGTGTGCTTATTAATTAATGAAAAAACTTAACAAACAAATTACATTTTATAAGTAACAAATAAGATTTAAATTACTGTTTTTATTTTTTGACGTTTTGATATTTTCCTATGACTAGTAAAGAAGAGTTTTTATTAGTTTGTTTATGAACGTTTAAATAAAACCGTCCAAATAAAACTATTCACGAGTTATAAACAAACTTGTTTATAAATAATTAAAGAAGATTATTCACGACCAATTATAAGTGAGATTGTTTATGAATATTTAAACAAAACTGTTTGCGAGTTATAGATGAATTCACAAATATTTAGACAAGCTTCTGCTCACGAGTAATTACAAGCAAGGTTGTTTACAAATATATAAACAAGACTATTCGCGAGTTATAAACGAATTTGTTCATAATTCTTATCGAACCGAGTTCAAATAAAAATGAACTCAACTCATTTATTCATCAAATTTAAAAAAATGCATTCAAGGGCAAAAGTTATATACTAGTCATCAGCTTCCACAATTGATATGCGACAAGCTTTAAGTTAAAGAGAGCGACAATTTATTTCTTCTAATAAATAGTCAACCTAAAGGCTCTAGTACTAATGTTGGGTGGTCTTGCGTCTATCTCAACCCTAAAATCTAGCTCATGAGATGAGATTTTACCTCATATTTATATACTAACCATCAATTCCTTCCACAACTAATATGAGAATATCCCACCAAAATGCTAAGTTAGTTCGCAATCCTATTATTTTCTAATGAGTTGGCCATTTTTTTTTTTTAAGGTTTTAGTACTCAACGACGACAACAGGAATAATAATAATAATTGGAGTAATTATAAGCACGGCATTCTTGCCGAGGAATAGGAGGGAAAGCTAAGCACTAAGGACAAATTATCGCTGATCCTTGGCCCCGATCTTGCACAGGTGCCATGTGTGAACCATCATGGTCGTTAAAGGTGAAATTATTTCAACACAATAACATCGCCCTGAATTACCGATAACATAAAAATAAATGCCTATTTATTACCTAAAGCATGGTCATCTATTTATCAAAATTTGAATTTAATTTATGATGTAATCGTAGTTTTTTTGGGTCATAAGTGATATTTTATACAAATTAATTTGATTCAAATATAAAATAAATTAAATATTTAAAATTTATATTTATTAAATCCTTATTAATAATATATTATTAGAAATTTTTTCATAATAATATAACAACTATGTAAATTTATTATTGAAAAAAATTCATTAAAAAAGTCGTATAAATTTAGTTTGAAACTCTAATATTTACTGAAAAATATTCAAAATTACTAAAAATTACTTACTTTTTATTTTTCTGTACGAATTATGAAATCGTAACTTTTATCAAATTTTACTAATTTTTTTTTATTTTCAAACGCACTCTAAATATGATTACCACGTAAATCTAAATCTTAATTGCCACCTCTACCTTCACATCCACATTAGGTCTAAAAACTTTTTTTTTTTTTTTAACTCCAAAAACAAATATTTGTAACACACCCATCGAACATTCGAATTACCTAATAACTAAAACAAATATTAAAAAAAAATCAAAATTCCCCTCTGGTACCCTCCAACATCAGTTCGGGTCCGTCCAAATACACCGAGCCCCAGGATTCAGTACTGAGAAAGACGGGGCCGTTTATTCCCCGGCAAAGCCTGGCCCGACCCAGTCGACAGAGCAGCCCTGTCCAGAACCA